>CM038679.1:7232710-8432710 GCA_021605205.1 Aegilops longissima
TTGGGAAGTAGATTGAGGTAGTACCTATTACACATTGCTTATGAAACCTTGGGAGTTACTTCTCGTTTGCTTATTATGCCGTGCTATGCTAGTAGGCGTGGATTGGGTGAGTGAATATCCATGACAGATGTGAGATTGTTAATTAATGGTTTATCTAAGGTGGCAACCTAAACACACATCTGGGTGGATTGAGGCACTGGTTTCTATCGAGGACTTACTGTATTTCTTGGACCGCCACCCAGGCTCTAAGGGATCATAAGATTATTCAAGCTGGAAACTTCCGTGTGCAGCCACAAGCCAATTATGGGCTCTGGCGTAGTTGACTAAGTTGTGCGAACTCTTACGGGTAGGCTAGCTGATGTAGGGGATGTAGGTTGATACGGTCTACCCACATGTAAGGTGCTAAGCGCTTACGAAAGACTATGTCTCGGTCATCCGTTTCTCAAACACCATGTAGTCACGAGAACCAAGCGGAGGCGATCGAGTCTTAATGGGGAAAAGTCATAAACCTCTGCGAGTGTATAAACTAATCATGATTAGCCGTGTCCCCGGTTATGGACGTTTTGAGTATCTAGTAATTGAATATCATGTGAATCTCAACATGTTACTTCTAATAAATGTTATTGGGTTTTGATGAGTACTTTTAATTGGGATTGAGGATGTTGTCAACCATTCTCAATGTTTAACAACCACCATGATAGTTAAATAAAATTATTCCTTTGTTGTAGGGAAAAACTAGCTTTATGCAAAAATGTAACCGTAGAGCTTTACCACCAGCCATATATGCATGTAGTATAGGCTTATTCCTTCATTGCTCTCTATGTGTTACATTGCCAGCATATTCCATGTGCTGACCCGTTTTCGGGCTGCAACTTTCACGTTGCAGACTTTTCAGACGACGAGTAAGGTGTTAGGTCGTGGTTCTATACTCAGTGATGCCGATGGAGTTGATGGACTCACTTATCTTCCAAGCCTTCCGCTGTTATTATTAGATGGCCTTAAGCCATATTATTGTAATAAGTTCCCTTGTGGACAACGATGTAATAAGTGTGTGATTGCTACTCTGCTATAAATCCTTGAAATCTTGTGTGGTGTCGGCATTACTGATCCGGGGATGACACTTTGAGCACGTAGACTTGATCCATTGGTCTGGTCGCTACAATGGAGAAAATTGTAATCTAATGCGCGGCGTGGGACATCGATAGTCCTACCACCTCGGTAATAAAGACCAATGAGCCGTCAAATCACATAGACCCGGTAGTAAGTTGGACGGACGAAGCAACCATCACTCTTGCGCCCGGTGAGAGGTCGCGTCCGCTCTGCCGGGCATGAATGCATCGCCGATTCTTTGGGCGGCGCTGACCGTTTTCAAGCGGAAGCACGCATGCAGCGATGGAGGGCTTTGGGTGGGCCAGGCTGGTCGAGGCGGGCATGGCAGCTGTCCGCATGTGTTGGAAATATGCCCTAGAGGCAATAATAAAAGCATTATTATTATATTTCCTTGTTCATGATAATTGTCTTTTATTCATGCTATAAGCTGTATCATCGGAAATCGTGATACGCGTGTGAATACATAGACCACAATCGTCCCTAGTGAGCCTCTAGTTGACTAGCTCGTTGGTCGACGGATAGTCATGGTTTCCGACTATGGACATCGGATGTCATTGACAACGGGATCACGTCATTAGGAGAATGGCGTGATGGACAAGACAATCCTAAGCATAGCACAAAGATCGTGTAGTTCGTTTTGCTAGAGCTTTTCCAATGTCAAGTATCTCTTCCTTAGACCGTGAGATCGTGTAACTCCGGATACCGTAGGAATGCTTTGGGTGTACCAAACGTCACAATGTAACTGGGTGACTATAAAGGTGCATTACAAGTATCTCCGAAAGTGTCATTGGGTTGACACGGATCGAGACGAGGATTTGTCACTCCGTATGGCGGAGAGGTATCACTGGGCCACTCGGTAATGCATCATCATAATGAGCTCAAAGTGATCAAGTGTGCGGTCACGGGATCATGCATTCTGATGCGAGTAAAGTGACTTGCGATGCGAGACTAAGCGAGGTATTGGGATACCGACGATCGAGTCTCGGGCAAGTAACATACCGTCGACAAAGGGAATAGAATACGGGTTGCTTGAACCCTAGACATCGTGGTTCATCCGATGACATCATCGAGGAGCATGTAGGAGCCAACATGGGTATCCAGATCCCACTGTTGGTTATTGACTGAGGCGTCGGTCATGTCGCATGTCTCCCGAACCGTAGGGTCTACACATAAGGTTCGGTGGCGCTAGGGTTAATAGGAAGACTTGTATGTGATTACGAATGTTGTTGAAGTCCGGATGAGATCCGGACGTCACGAGGAGTTCGGAATGGTCGGAGGTAAAGATTTATATATGGGAAGTCGTCAAGCGGACAGGAAAAGTTTGGGTCATATCGGTTTTATGGAGAGTCCACCGGAAAGGTTCCGGAGGACCACGGGAGGGGCCACCCCTTTGGGGGGCCACTTGGCTGCGTGGGAGGCAGCCAGCCCCTGGTGGGCTGGGCGCACCCTTCCCTTGGCACATGCGCCTAGGGTTGAGGGGGAACCCTAAGGGGCGCCCCTTGCTTGGGGGCAAGCCCCCTCCCTTGGCCGCCCCCCTCTAGATGCATCTAGAGGGGCCGACCCTCCTCCCTTCCCTATAAATAGAGGGGTGGAGGGAGGCTGCACACACCATTGAAGGCGCAGCCCTCCCTCCCAACACCTCTCCTCCTCCGCATAAGCTTGGCGAAGCCTGCTTGGAGAACAGTCACTCCATCGCATCACGCCGTCGTGCTGCCATTGGAGTTGTCTTCCTCAACCTCTCCTTCCTCCTTGCTGGATCAAGGCGAAGGAGGCCGTAAATCCCGTCGTGTGTTGAGCAGCGGAGGTGCTGTCCGTTCAGCACTTGGTCATCGGTGATCGGAATCACGTTAGGAACGTCTTCATCATCACCACTCCCTCGAGCGCTTCCGTACTCGATCTACAAGTGGTATGTAGATGCAAACTCTCTCATGACTCGTTGCTTAGTAGAACTCATAGATGGATCTTGGTGAAACCGTGGGAAAATTTTAATTTTCTGCAGCGTTCCCCAACAGTGGCATCATGAGCTAGGTCTATCGTAGTTCTCTTTGCACCAGTAGAACACAATTTAGTTGTGGGCGTGGATCTTGTCAATTTACTTGCCGCTACTAGTCTTATCTTGCTTCCGCGGTATTGTGGGATGAAGCGGCCGGACCAACCTTACACGTACACTTCGTGAGACCGGTTCCACCGATTAACATGCACTAGTTGCATAAGGTGGCTGGCGGGTGTCTGTCTCTCCTACTTTAGTTGGGCGGATTCGATGAAAAGGGTCCTTATGAAGGGTAAATAGAAGTTGACAAGATCACGTTGTGGTTATTAAGTAGGTAAGAAAACGTTCTTGCTAGAACCCAATTGCAGCCACGTAAAAGATGCAACAACAATTAGAGGGCGTCTAACTTGTTTTTGCAGCAATTGTCATGTGATGTGATATGGCCAAGTTGTGATGAATGATGAATGACATATTGTGATGTATGAGATCATGTTCTTGTAATAGGAATCACGACTTGCATGTCGATGAGTATGACAACGGCAGGAGCCATAGGAGTTGTCTTTATTTTGTATGACCTGCGTGTCATTGAAGAGCGCCATGTAACTTACTTTACTTTATTGCTAAACACGTTAGCCATAGAAGTAGAAGTAGTCGTTAGCGTGACAACTTCATGGAGGCACAATGATGGAGATCATGATGATGGAGATCATGGTGTCATGCGGTGACAAGATGATCATGGAGCCTCGAAGATGGAGATCAATGGAGCTTTATGATATTGGCCATATCATGTCACTACTATATAATTGCATGTGATGTTTATTATGTTAATACATCTTGTTTACTTAGAACGACGATAGTAAATAAGATGTTCCTTACAACAATTTCAAGAAGTGTTTCCCTAATCGTGCACCGTTGCTAAAGTTAAGTAAGCTTCTAAGCACCACGTGATGATCGGGTGTGATGGATTCTTACGTTCACATACAGCGGGTGTAAGACAGATTTACACACGCGAAAACACTTAGGGTTTACTTGACGAGCCTAGCATGTACAGACATGGCCTCGGAACACGGAGACCGAAAGGTCGAACACGAGTCGTATAGAAGATCGATCAACATGAGAATGTTCACCGATGATGACTAGTCCGTCTCACGTGATGATCGGACACGGCCTAGTCGACTCGGATCGTGTAACACTTAGATGACTAGAGGGATGTCTAATCTGAGTGGGAGTTCATTTAAATAATTTGATTAGATGAACTTAATTATCATGAACTTAGTCTAAAACTTTTGAATGATATGTCTTGTAGATAAAATGGCCAGCGCTCATGTCAACTTGAACTTCAACGCGTTCCTAGAAAACCAAGCTGAAAGATGGCGGCAGCAACTATCTGGACTGGGTCCGGAACTTGAGATCATCCTCATAGCTGCCAGAAACAATATGTCCTAGAAGGACCGCTAGGTGGCGCTCCGTCCCGAGAACCAAGACATTATGAATGCTTGGCAGTCTCGTCTGATGATTACTCCCTCGTTCGGTCGGCATGCTTTACAGCTTAGAACCGGGGCTCCAAAAGCGTTTTGAGCATCACGGAGCATATGAGATGTTAGAGGAGCTGAAACTTGTTTTCCAAGCTCACGCCGGGTCGAGAGATATGACATCTCCGACAAGTTCTATAGTTGTAAGATGGAGGAAAACAGTTACGTCGGTGAGCACATTCTCAAGATGTGCAGGTTGCACAACCGTATGACCCAGTGAATATTAACCTCCTAATGAGGCGGTCATTGACAGAATCCTCGATCGCTCCCACCAAGCTACAAGAGCTTTGTGATGAACTACAACATGCGGGGATGGTAAAGACCATTCTGAAGTGTTCTCTATGCTGAAGTCAGCGAGGTTGAAATCAAGAAAGAACATCAAGTGTTGATGGTCAATAAGACCACTAAGTTCAAGAAGGGCAAGGGCAAGAAGAACTTCAAGAAGGGCGGCAAGGAGGTTGCCGCCCGTAAGCAAGTTGCCGGAAGAAGTCAAAGAATGGACCCAAGCACGAGGCCGAGTGCTTTTATTGCAAGGGAGGGTCCTTTGGAGCGGAACTGCCCCAAATACTTAGCGGACAAGAAGGCCGGCAACACCAAAGGTATATTTGATATACATGTAATTGATGTGTACTTTACCATTACTCGTAGTAACTCCAGGTATTTGATACGGTGCCGTTGCTCATATTTGTAACTCACGGTAGGAGCTGCGGAATAAGCGGAGGCTGAAAAGGGCGAGGTGACGATCTTGCGTCGGGAATGGTTCAGTCGATGTGATCGCCGTCGGCACGCTACCTCTTCATTTACCTACGGGATTAATTATGAACCTTAATAATTGTTATTTGGTGCCAAGTTTGAGCATGAATATTGTATCTGGATCTCGTTTAATACGAGATGGCTACTCATTTAAATCCGAGAATAATGGTTGTTCTATTTATATGAGAGATATGTTTTATGGTCATGCTCCGATGGTCAATGGTTTATTCTTAATGAATCTCGAGCGTAGTATTACACATGTTTATAGCGTGAATACCAAAAGATGTAAAGTTGATAACGATAGTCCCACATACTTGTGGCACTTGCCGCCTTGGTCACATTGGTGTCAAGCGCATGAAGAAGCTCCATCTTGATGGACTTTTGGAGTCTTTAGATTATGAATCATTTGACACATGCGAACCATGCCTCATGGGCAAGATGACCAAGACTCCGTTCTCCGGAACAATGGGCGAGCAACCAACTTGTTGGAAATCATACATACCGATGTGTGCGGTCCAATGGCGTTGAGGCTCATGGAGGATATCGTTATGTTCTCACTCTCACGGATGACTTGAGTAGATATGGTTATGTCTACTTGATGAAACACAAGTCTGAGACCTTTGAAAAGTTCAAGGAATTTCAGAATGAAGTAGAGAATCAACGTGACGAAAGATAAAATTCTTACGATCGGATCGTGGAGGAGAATATTTAAGTCACGAATTTGGTACACACTTAAGAAAATGTGGAATCGTTTCACAACTAACGCCGCTGGAACACCTCAGCGTAAAGGTGTGTCCGAGCGTCGTGTCGCACTCTATTGGATATGGTGCGGTCTATGATGTCTCTTACCGATTTGCCGCTATCATTTTGGGGATATGCTCTAGAGACAGCTACATTCACTTTAAATAGGGCACCGTCTAAGTCCGTTGAGGCGACACCGTATGAATTATGGTTTGGGAAGAAACCTAAGCTATCGTTTCTAAAAGTTTGGGGATGCGATGCTTATGTCAAGAAACTTCAACCTGAAAAGCTCGAACCCAAGTCGGAAAAATCGTCTTCATAGGATACCCTAAAGAAACCATTGGGTATACTTTCTACTTAAGATCCGAGGGCAAGATCTTTGTTGCCAAGAACGGAACCTTTACGGAAAAAGAGTTTCTCTCGAAAGAAGTAAGTGGGAGGAAAGTAGAACTTCGATGAAGTACTACCTCTTGACAGGATAGTAGTGCAGCTCGGAAAGTGTTCTGTGATGCCTACACCAACCGAAGAGGAAATTAATGATGATGATCAAGGTACTTGGATCAAGTTGCTCTTGAACCTCGTGGGTCCACAAGGACACGTTCCGCACCAGTGGTATGGCAACCCTGTCACGGAAATCATGTTGTTAGACAACGGTGAACCTTGAACTATGAAGAAGCGATTGCGGGCCTAGATTCCAACAAATGGCTAGAAGCCATGAAATTCGAGATAGAATCCATGTATGAAAACAAAGTGTGGACTTTGGTGACTTGCCCGATGATCGTGACGATAGAAAACAAATGGATCTTTAAGAAGAAGGCGGACGCGGATGGTAATGTCACCATTTATAAAGCTCGACTTGTCGCTAAGGGTTATCGGCAAGTTCAAGGGATTGACTACGATGAGACTTTTTCTCCGTGGCGAAGCTTAAGTCCGTCCGAATCATGTTAGCAATTGCCGCATACTATGATTATGAGATATGGCGGATGGGCGTCAAAACAGCGTTCCTTAACGGTTATCTTAAGGAAGAGCTGTATATGATACAGCCGAGGGTTTTGTCGATCCTAAGAATCTTGACAAAGTATGCAAGCTCCAGCGATCCATTTATGGGCTGGTGCAAGCATCTCGGAGTTGGAACATTCGCTTTGATGAGATGATCAAAGCGTTTGGGTTTATCTTGCACTTATGGAGAAGCCTGCGTTTACAAGAAAGTGAGTGGGAGCTCAGTAGCATTTCTCATATTATATGTAGATGACATACTCTTGATGGGAAATGATATAGAATTCTTGGACAACATTAAGGCCTACTTGAATAAGTGTTTTTCAATGAAGGACCTTGGAGAAGCTGCTTATATATTAGGCATCAAGATCTATAGAGATAGATCGAGGCGCCTCATAGGTCTTTCACAAAGCACATACCTTGATAATATTTTGAAGAAGTTCAAAATGGATCAGTCCAGAAAGGGTTCTTGCTGTATTGCAAGGTGTGAGATTGAGCACAGCTCAATGCCCGACCACGACAAAAGATAAAGAAGAGATGAGTGTCATCCCTATGCCTCGGCCATAGGATCTATTATGTATGCCATCTTGTGTACCAGACCTGATGTAAACCTTGCCGTAAGTTTGGTAGGAAGGTACCAAAGTAATCCCGCAAGGAACACCGGACAGCGGTCAAGAATATCTGAAGTACCGAAAAGGACAAAGGACATGTTTCTCGTTTATGGAGGTGACGAAGAGCTCGTCGTAACAGGTTACGTCGGCGCTAAGCTTCGACACAGATCTGGATGACTCTAAGTCACAAACCGGATCGTGTATATGTTGAATGGTGGAGCGATGGCTGGTGCAGCTGCAAGAAGAGCGTCGTGGCGGGATCTACATGTGAAGCGGAGTACATGACAGCCTCGGAGGCAGCGCATGAAGCAATTTGGGTGAAGGAGTTCATCACCGACCTAGGAGTCATACCCAATGCGTCGGGGCCGATCAAAATCTTCGTGACAACACTTTGGAGCTATTGCACTTGCCAAGGAGCCCAGGTTTCACAAGAAGACCAGGCACATCAGCGTCGCTTCAACTCCATCCGTGAAAATGTTCAGGGATGGAGACATAGAAATTTGTAAAGTGCATACGGATCTGAATGTCGCAGATCCGTTGACTAAACCTCTTCATGGGCAAAACATGATCAACACGAAACTCTATGGGTGTTCGATTCATCACAATGTAAACTAGATTATTGACTCTAGTGCAAGTGGGAGACTGTTGGAAATATGCCCTAGAGGCAATAATAAAAGCATTATTATTATATTTCCTTGTTCATGATAATTGTCTTTTATTCATGCTATAAGCTGTATCATCACGGAAATCGTGATACACGTGAATTCATAGACCACAATCGTCCCTAGTGAGCCTCTAGTTGACTAGCTCGTTGGTCGACGGATAGTCATGGTTTCGACTATGGACATCGGATGTCATTGACAGCGGGATCACGTCATTAGGAGAATGGCGTGATGGACAAGACCCAATCCTAAGCATAGCACAAAGATCGTGTAGTTCGTTTTGCTAGAGCTTTTCCAATGTCAAGTATCTCTTCCTTAGACCGTGAGATCGTGTAACTCCGGATACCGTAGGAATGCTTTGGGTGTACCAAGCGTCACAACGTAATCGGGTGACTATAAAGGTGCATTACGGTATCTCCGAAAGTGTCTGTTGGGTTGACACGGATCGAGGCGAGGATTTGTCACTCCGTATGACGGAGAGGTATCACTTGGGCCCACTTGGTAATGCATCATCATAATGAGCTCAAAGTGATCAAGTGTCCAGTCACGGGATCATGCATTACGATGCGAGTAAAGTGACTTGCGTAACGAGACTAAGCGAGGTATTGGGATACCGACGATCGAGTCTCGGGCAAGTAACATACCGTCGACAAAGGGAATAGAATACGGGGTTGCTTGAACCCTAGACATCGTGGTTCATTCGATGACATCATCGAGGAGCATGTGGGAGCCAACATGGGTATCCAGATCCGCTGTTGGTTATTGACTGAGCGTCGGTCATATGCGCATGTCTCCCGAACCCGTGGGGTCTACACATAAGGTTCGGTGGCGCTAGGGTTAATAGGAAGACTTGTATGTGATTACGAATGTTGTTGAGTCCCGGATGAGATCCGGACGTCACGAGGAGTTCGGAATGGTCCGGAGGTAAAGATTTATATATGGGAAGTCGTCAAGCGGACACCGGAAAAGTTTGGTCATATCGGTTTTATGGAGAGTCCATCGGAAAGGTTCGGAGGACCACGGGAGGGCCACCCCTTCGGGGCCACTTGGGCTGCGTGGGAGGCAGCCAGCCCCGGTGGGCTGGGCGCACCCTCCCCTTGGCCCATGCGCCTAGGGTTGAGGGGGAACCCTAAGGGGCGCCCCCTTGCAGGCAAGCCCCCTCCCTTGGCCGCCGCCCCCCTCTAGATGCATCTAGAGGGGTAGGCCCTCCTCCTTCCCCTATAAATAGAGGGGTGGAGGGAGGCTGCACACACCATTGAAGGCGCAGCCCTCCCTCCCAACACCTCTCCTCCTCCGCATAAGCTTGGCGGCGCTGCCGGAGAACAGTCACTCCATCTGCATCACGCCGTCGTGCTGCCATTGGAGTTGTCTTCCTCAACCTCTCCTTCCTCCTTGCTGGATCAAGGCAGAAGGAGACGCCGTCGTCCCGTCACGTGTGTTGAGCGCGGAGGTGTTGTCCGCTTAGCACTTGGTCATCGGTGATCGGAATCACGTTAGGAACGTCTTCATCATCACCACTCCCTCGAACGCTTCCGTACTCGATCTACAAGTGGTATGTAGATGCAAACTCTCTCTCATGACTCGTTGCTTAGTAGAACTCATAGATGGATCTTGGTGAAACTGTAGGAAAAATTTTAATTTTCTGCAACGTTCCCCAACAGCATGTCCCTACCGGACACGCCCGGAAACGAGAGGATGCACCGACTCTCGCGGCTAAAATCGTACACTACACACCATCTCTTTGTAGGAGTAGTTCGATCTGTCGCACTCTCTAACACACACATGCTATTAAACACACACACCACACGCACGCACCTTGGTCCCGTTGCACCTTCTAACGTGACTTATTACACCTAGAAGGAGGGAGTTGTAAGTATACGAGATACAGTGGCACACTGACTTAAGTCGAATACAAGTGCCCAAAATTTGTGTGCATGTTATAATAAGGATTCACTTAAAATAGTACGTGAGCGAACAGAGGGATCAATTGGACAGTGTTCCCGAGCAGTAGCGAGATGTGTGAGGTAAGATACACCGCTGGTGCTTTTAATTTTTCTTATTAATTTGTTTGTTTCACCCTCTGACTGGTGGGACCCAACGTACTACGTGGAGAGAGGTAAGGTGACTAAGGCTGCATTATTTCTGCACCACTGTGGATAGTCTTACCACCAAAGCCACATGACACGATTATGATTGAAATCCCAATGACTCCCACACACACACACACACACACACACAAACACGACATGCTTGTCACACGAATGCAGGAATGTATAAAAGGTTATTTTCCTCTCGTTGAACATAATGGGAGGGTTGTGTAGCTGGTTAGCCTGTTCGCTCATCAAACTTGAGGTCTCGGGTTCGATAACTACACTTGAGCATAATCCTTGCCAGGAGGATTCTTTGACTGGTCAAAATGTTTTCTAGGGTTTGCACGCTTCACACTCTCTCTCTCCAGTATATATATACACGCTGGAGCCTCAGCGCTTGTTGTTGCTCTCTTCACACTCTCTCGCCCTCTCCCGCTGGAGCCTCAGCGCTTGTAGTTGCTCTCTTCACACTCTCTCGCCCTCTCCAGATCTAAACAAGACGTTGGCCTCTCTCTCTCCCCTCACTGCTGCTCAAAGAGCCGGCAGGATCCGTCCGCCGGGAAGGGAAGGAGGCTTAACGCTATCGCCGTCGGCGAGGGAGGGAATCCACTACCGGCGCAGCTGTTCACTTTCCACCCAGCGGCGGCACGGGAGGGCCTCCGACCCCTTCTTCTTCGCCGCCGTCCCGTCACCCACCGAACCACGCCCCAAGAACCTTAAGTTATAAATTACTTACTCCACATGCATTGCTCTAGCTGCATGTATACCATGAATCTAGGACGTGGTTCAAAGAGGAAAGGAGTGGGGGAAAGTTGTGGGAAAAGTTGTATATATAGCATGAATCTAGGATGTGGTTCAAAGGGGAAATGAAGGGGGAAAGTTGTGTAGCATGAATCTAGGACGTGGTTCAAAGAGGAAAGGAATGTGGGAAAGTAGTGGGGAAAGTTGTATCGCATAAATCTAGGACGTGGTTCAAAGAGGAAAGGAAGGGGCGAAAGTACTAGTTCAAAAAGGAAAGGAAGGGACAGGGCTGTAAAGTTTGAGCAGGACTAGATTTGCTGCGCTCACATAGGGAAAGGTGTCTAAAGATAACAAAATTGGGACCAACACAAATATGCTCCTTGGTTGTTTGTTCTTTGTTGCAACAGACTGTGCATGACCACAATACATCGGTAGATGCACATGGTGCTGGTGCGTCCCACCGTCTCGTGCAACTCATTAGCTGTTGTTAATCTAAGGCCTGTTTGGTTAAAACTCCTAGTCCCTACCTGCTTGGTTCGAGGGACTAAACATGGACTAAAGGTTATTAAATGACATGCTAAAAGACCATGTTACCCCTAGTAATGAACTAATAGAAACAAGGTGCGATGCGTGGCAGGGGCAACTGTTGGAAAAAGTCCCAAAAAGACTCCCTCGGGGTCTTCTTTCTTTAGTCCCAAATGCCCACTTTTTGTCCCTAAAAGTCCATCCTGTTTGCTTTAGATGGAACTGACACGGAGTTTTTTTAGTCCCTACACCAAAATGTCCCTGTAAACAAACACCCTCTAATAATGCCGCTGGAAAATTGATGCAATGCCACAGTTAAAAGCAAATTACATGTTTAACGAATTTTATTGTTAATATAATCTCTATGTTAATATTAATCAATGCCCCCGTTTGAGAAATGCTACTGTCTTGCTTTATTTCCCATTTAGATAAGGTAGATGCTTACTTTTGTTGGCTTCTGTGTCATCCACCGTTATTGACCACTAATTGTTTCCTTTGCACCTCTGTGTAAACAGGGTTATCTACTTCACCTCGTTGCCATTGTGACCTTTTGTTGCACTATACAAAACACTTCTGTTTTAAGAGTGTTTTGTGAAGTTCAACCAAAATGTCACACCGACAACGTTGCTTGATTACTTGATCTTAGTGGAACTGCACAAGAGGAGATCTTACTTCCTATCCGTTAAGGCGAATTTGGTTCAGATCTTCTTCTTGTGAGTTGTTTGAATTCCGCATCATGAGAGGTCAGTACTATCCTTCTTTCACATGATTCTGTAGTGTGCTTTCATATTTTGTGCTACTTGTACGACAATGTTGCTTGATTTTAGTGAACTGCACAAATGGAGACAAGACTTCCAATCTGTATGTGCACCGTAATATCCCATTGAGGTAAGATAAGGATATTTCACAACTGCTGGCCTGTATTTTGCCACTTTCATCAGAAAATTTAGTTTAGTACTATACTTGTGCTCCCTAATTGACATGCCAAATCTTACATTGAAGGCGGAGCTTGTATGTTATTGAACCAAGTGATGAAGGGGAAGAACAAGCGGAAGAAAAACAAAAATCAACTCCCGGTGCTGTAATGAAGCACTGGAACTGTGATGACACAAGTAATGATATAGTTTTGCATCTTAATTTATTGCTATTGCTGGAACGAGCAATTGTTTTGCCACTGATTTGATGCCATACGTAATTATCTCTACTTGTGCAAACAGGGATCTTCTTTGAAGATACCATATATTTTAGTGGAACTGCACAAGAAGATGTTGGAAACATTTAACTAATCGAGGAGTATATAGTAAGCATGGCCACCCCGTAGATAGCAAAGATGGTTCCAGAAGTGCTTCATCTGTATGCTCTACACAATCAGCCTCCCGACAAAGGTTGGTACTCGCCCACTGATTTCATCCATATGATTGAACTTTGTCATCTCTATTGGTGTTGTGCTACTGTTTAGATACTGTCATGAAAAAGTGGTATTGTCCTTGAGAAGTGCTTCATCTGTGCTGTTTTAAATATTTCCTTTCCTTTTTTTCGAGCAAACATGGATGCTAGCATTTAGTAGTCCTCTTGTCTTTGCACAACAGGATCATCTTCCTCTGAAGAAGAATATGGAGTACGTGAAGTGACTACTTCCGATTATGCCAGGATGAAGAAGCCCTGTCCATCTTCTCATCAGAAGGAGCAGTTGAAGAATGATTACATTACTCCCCACAAGACCAAACTAACTTCAGCTCAGAAGGACTGACAAATCTCCATTTTTTTCTTTGTGATGCGAGTACAATGTTGTTCTAGGATTCTTTCCGGTGAGTTCCATTTTTCTAAAAGTGTGCTCTACATGGACCATGTATGTGCCTGTTGAAACTGTCAAATCATAGTACAATTTGCTTTATACTAATCACTTTTTTGTATTTGTGCAAACAGGGGTGCTCAGCTTGATTTCAATGGGAACTGCACAAAATGTTCTTGAATACATCGAATCATTCATTTCCACCACAAGAAAGGAGGTGCCGATAAGTTCAAGGCGTTGCAACATATAAGGGCGAAATCATACAAGCTACGCGCGAATTTTGTTGATTTTGGTGGAACTGCACAAAAAGAATAGTTGGTTTATTTAGCACGAGGTGCCATGTCAATGTCCGAACTGATGGCAAACCCTGCCCATTCCACAGTCATAGGCATTTGATATTTTGGAATGGGACAACCTTGTCAAATTTTTCTCATTGATTTTAGCAAGACATGCGTTTGATATTTTCGAATGGGAGGCCCTTTGCTGTCAGCAGCGTCGATTAAATTTTCTTTATTCTTTAGTTGTGAAGTAAATATTGCCTCTGACATGTGAGTCGCTGAGATGCATAATCATTGATTGTTTTGAATGTTTTCTATGAATTGCCAGGCTTGTGTGTTTGATTGCAATGTACCGAAACGCTAAAAAGCTGCTCAAACTCTTTGTACTCCTTCATTTCTTTTACTTAGCACATTGTGAAAGTGCATAATTTTTGTATAAGATTGGTCAAAGTAGAGATACTTTGACTGCAGATAAAACTTGTATGCAAACTAGAAAGGACCGGAGGAGTACATGTGAAACTGCTGCAAACGAGATGATCACCATGGGAATAATGCTAAATACGTATTGTTTTGCATGTTCATCCATTGCCGTGATACAGAATTGAACTAATCGAAATAAATTCATTAATACACGTTCGGTTTCATATAAACATGCGGATTTCATTACATTTCATACATTCTTCAACTAAAAGGGGTGTGCTGGAGGTATAATTAATTAACGAAGCTACCCACATGTCCCGCTGAGCGAGCAGAAGCTTGAGTGACTTAATCGCAGGTGCGAGTTGCGTAGGTGACATGTGGCCTATTGGGCCCACGTGATCACCATAACTGCACCAACAGTTAAGTAGAAGCAGCGTTCTTCTCCAGCGCAGCTCTCCGACTCCACGTCGCCGCCAAGAAGCTAACCGGTCGTCAATGGTCAACCCGCCTAGCTTGGCTTCAACCGGAGGGTAGCAGCGGTGGCCTTACTTGGACCCGAGTGGCGGCGACCTACCGTGTTCTACTCTTCCTCATTTTCTATGTGGCGCGACCTCGTTGGCAGCGGGGAGGAGCCTCGGCGGAGCCGGCGATGTCCTCTGTCTCGTTGCCGGCGGGCGGCGCCTCAGCGGAGCGGTGGAAATCCTCCCCCACGTTGCCGGCAGGGTGGGGCCTCGACTGAGCCGGCGATGTCCTCTGCCTCGTCGACGCCAGCGGAGCGGGGACTCGTCGGAGCCGGCATCGTCCTCTGCCTCGTCCTCGGTCTCGCCAAACAGCGCCTCGCCCGCTTCATCACCCTCTTTGCTAGCCTCTTTGTAGGCGGCCGCAGCCTCCGCCACCCGCATGCGGTACCACCAGCGCTCGAGGCGGCCCTTGCGAGCGGAGCGGTACGAGTCGAGCAGCGCCTCCTGCTCCGCCCGCTCCGCGTCGATCTGCTCCTCCGCCTGCAGGTGCTCCTAGAGGAGATGGTGGTTGTAGGCGGCGTCGGCCTGCGCCTCCCGGAACTGCTCCTCACGCATCTGCCTCACCCTATCCATATATTGGGCACGGGACTCGCCGATGGTCATGGTGTAATGCACCAGCGAGGATGGCGCGGAGGAGGGGGTTGGCGCTGGATCGTCGACTACCATGTTCTCCATTGGGACATCGTCGTCCTCCGGCTGCCTGCCGGCCAGCCGGTCGGCAGCAATGGCTGCCATCTCCTTGTGGTCCGTCGTCCGCCCGTCTCGAAGAGCGCTGGAGCGCGAGGAAGCCATGATGGGCAGTACTGGTGTGGACAGGAGAAAGGGAACGGATGCGGATGACTGCGGCTATGGCCGGCGCAGCAGTTTATATAGCAATGGTGGGCGGGCGGAGGGACGGACGTGTGGCGCCGGAGTAGCCGCCTCGGCAACCGCGTATCATTAATGTGGGCAGCAGATGGACGGACGGACGACACTTGTGTCGTTTGAAGGCGGAGCAATCGCCTGCACCGAGAAGCGGGGCAGGCGGCGCTGACTATTTCGGGCGGAAAGCGCGCGCGGGCGAGGAGATGACTTTACTTGGAGAGGATGACAATGGGGACCCACCGGGTCCATAGCCTCACGTACACAAGTGCCTCCTTTATATATATATATATATATATATATATATATATATATATATATATATATATATATATATATATATATATATATAACTATAATTTATTTTGCTTCCTCCTGGTTTCCTGACATCACGGTCTCACACCATTGTCAACCTCCTGGAGTAGTCAATAAACGAGAGAATTGCACAAGAAGCGGCCGACAACTAGGACCAAGCGGCTCGAACAATATTTGTGCAGAGTTTTTTGAAGTTTAGCCTAGAAATTAATTTTTCTCCTCTGAACAACAACGAAAACATCGCCAGGTATTAACTTGGCGGGCTGTGGCCCGTCTAACCTAGGCCAGATATCCAGCCCAGATATTAATATTTTTCAAGCTGAAAATGGCTAGCCCAGCTATACTTTTTTTAGGAATACCCAGGCAAGGTCAAGTTGTTATTCTCCCCCCGCTGGGCTGCAAATCTTTCCTAGGAGGGATGCATTAGGCTTTACAAGAAAATGGGCTTTAAGAAATAATAAATGGGATGTAATTGTAAAAACTGGGCAGTAACTATAAAAAATGCACCAAACACGTGATTACTTTATAAATTATTATTTTGGATATTGGAAATTTTAATTTCATTAATTGTTGCGAGCGCAATGTTTCGTTGGATTTTTACGTAATATAAATTTATATTGAAATTGTATTTAATCTGACCAGAAATTTCAGGATAAAAATATTTCGGATCCCATCAAAATGTGGGAAATTTTATTGAATTCTGTTTTGAGCGGTTGGTTGAAATAGGCTGTACTTTTAACAAACTGTAAATGGGCTGTAGTAAATTCCATTAGAATTCAAAAATGGGCTACACATTCTTACATATCTCAAATGGGCTATAAGTTCTCTGCCACACACTTCTGGCCTTACTAAGTTGACGAGTCCCCTAAAAAAACAGAGTTGACACGTATGCAAGGCTTTGTCAACTTATAGTCAACACACGGTTCTAGCAGCAGGGGCCGTTGGATGTCCATCCAACGGATGCCGTGCTTCTTCTTCAATCTCGGATATTCTAGCTTCACCCGCCCAAAAATGATTCCTCCCACGACATCCGGGCGCACCGTTTCGAAGCTGACTGTGGGCCTACTAAGTTGGCGTACCAAGGATTTGTCAACTTAGTCAATATAAACGATTCTAGATGCAAAGGACCGTCGATGTCCATCCAACGGCCGTCGTGCTTCTTCAACCTCTGGTCTTCTTGCTCCGGCCGCCCAAAGCAGCGCCCGGTCGTGCCGCCTGCTCCCCGCCTCCGTGGCGGCTTTGCTGCCGCGGAGGCCTCACCGCCCCCTACTATTCCCACCGCTGGCCAAGCCATCCCTCCACTCACCCACACCCCCTGTTATTCTGTGGCGACGGCAGCGCAGCCGAACCAGTGAACCCTCGTACTCCTCTCCGCGTGTGTGCTACGTCTTGAGCAACTACGTCTTGAGCTTGCGTTGGTTTTCCCCGAAGAGAAGAGGATGATGCAGCAGAGTAGCGTAAGTATTTCCCTCAGTTTTTGAGAACCAAGGTATCAATCCAGTAGGAGGCCACGCACAAGTCCCTCGTACCTGCACAAAACGATAGCTACTCGCAACCAACGCGATTAGGGGTTGTCAATCCCTTCACGGTCACTTACGAGAGTGAGATCTGATAGAGATAATATTTTTGGTATTTTTGGTATATAGATGCAAAGTAGAAAGTAAAAAGCAAAGTAAAAACAAAGCAAGTATAAAAGTGATGGAGATTGATATGATGAGAATAGACCCGGGGGCTATAGGTTTCACTAGTGGCTTCTCTCAAGAGCATAAGTATTCTACGGTGGGTGAACAAATTACTATTGAGCAATTGACATAATTGAGCATAGTTATGAGTATATCTAGGTATGATCATGTATATAGGCATCACGTCTGAGACAAGTAGATCGAAACGATTCTGCATCTACTACTATTACTCCACTCATCGACCGCTATCCAGTATGCATCTAGAGTATTAAGTTAAAAACAGAGTAACGCCTTAAGCAAGATGACATGATGTAGAGGAATAAATTCATGCAATATGATAAATACCCCATCTTGTTATCCTCGATGGAAACAATATGATACGTGCCTTGCAACCCTTTACATCCTTTGGGTAAGGACACCGCAAGATTGAACCCAAAGCCATGCACTTCTCCCATTGCAAGAACTACCAATCTAGTTGGACAAACCAAACGGATAATTCGAAGAGACTTGCAAAGATAACCCAATCATACATAAAAGAATTCAGAGAAGATTCAAATATTATTCATAGATAAGATGGATCATAAACCCACAATTCATCGGCCTCAACAAACACACATAAAAAGAAGATTACATCGAATAGATCTCCACGAGAGAGGGAGAACATTGTATTGAGATCCAAAAAGAGAGAAGAAGCCATCTAGCTACTAGCTATGGACCCGAAGGTCTGAAGTAAACTACTCACACTTCATCGGAGAGGCTATGGTGTTGATGTAGAAGCCCTCCATGGTGGATGCCCCCCCGTGAACTCGAACAGGCCCCAAGATGGGATCTCGTGGATCTGAGGAAGTTGCGGCGGTGGAATTAGGTTTTGGCTCCTGTTCGATCGTTTGAAGTGCGTAGGTATATATAGGAGGAAGGAGTACGTCGGTGGAGCAACAGGGGGCCCACGAGGCAGGGGGGCGCGCCCTAGGGGGGGGGGGAGGGCGCCCCCACCCTCGTGACCGCCTCCGTTGTTCCTTGGCGTAGGGTCCAAGTCTCCTGGATCACGTTCGGTGAGAAAATCTCGTTTCCAAAGGTTTCATTCCGTTTGGACTCCGTTTGATATTCCGTTTCTTCGAAACACTGAAAAAGGCAAAAAACAACAATTCTGGGCTGGGTCTCCGGTTAATAGGTTAGTCCCAAAAGTAATATAAAAGTGGAAAATAAAGCCCAATATAGTCCAAAACAGTAGATAAAGCATGGAGAAATCAAAAATTAGATACGTTGGAGACGTATCAGACATCCCCA
Organism: Aegilops longissima; assembly: GCA_021605205.1. Lineage (NCBI taxonomy): Eukaryota > Viridiplantae > Streptophyta > Magnoliopsida > Poales > Poaceae > Aegilops > Aegilops longissima. Next base: position 7,251,618 of record CM038679.1, read on the forward strand.
AGCTTAATTCCTACTCGTCCTCGAGTAGGTAAATGATAAAAAGAGAATTTTTGATGCGAAGTGATACTTTGGCATAATTCCAATGTAAATCTTCTTAATCATGGTATGAATATTCAGATATGAAAGATTCAAGACAAAAGTTCATGTTGACATAAAAATAATAATACTTCAAGCATACTAACTAAGCAATTATGTCTTCTCAAAATATCATGGCCAAAGAAAGTTATGCCTACAAAATCATATAGTCTGGCTATGCTCCATCTTCCCCACACAAAGTATTTAAATCATGCACAACCCCGATGACAAGCCAAGAAATTGTTTCATACCTTAACATTTTCAAAACATTTTCAATCTTCACGCAATACATGAGCGTGAGCCATGTATAGCACTATATGTGGAATAGAATGGTGGTTGTGGAGAAGACAAAAAGAGGGAAGATAGTCTCACATCGACTAGGCGTATCAACGGGCTATGGAGATGCCCATCAATAGATATCAATGTGAGTGAGTAGGGATTGCCATGCAACGGATGCACTAGAGCTATAAGTATATGAAAGCTCAACAAAAGAAACTAAGTGGGTGTGCATCCAACTCGCTTGCTCACGAAGACCTAGGGCATTTGAGGAAGCCCATCATTGGAATATACAAGCCAAGTTCTATAATGAAAGATTCCCACTAGTATATGAAAGTGACAAAATGAGATACTGTCTATCATGAAGATCATGGTGCTACTTTGAAGCACAAGTGTGGTAAAAGGATAGTAACATTGTCCCTTCTCTCTTTTTCTCTCATTTTTTTATTTGGGCCTTTTCTCTTTTTTTATGGCCTCTTTTTTATTTTTATTTTTATTTTTCGTCCGGAGTCTCATCCCAACTTGTGGGGAATCATAGTCTCCATCATCCTTTCCTCACTTGGGACAATGCTCTAATAATGATGATCATCACACTTTTATTTTTCTTAGAACTCAAAAATTACAACTCGATACTTAGAACAAAGTATGACTCTATATGAATGCCTCCGGCGGTGTACTGGGATATGCAATGAAACATGAGTGACATGTATGAAAGAATTATGAACGGTGGCTTTGCCACAAATACGATGTCAACTACATGATCATGCTGGCAATATGACAATCATGGAGCGTGTCATAATAAACGGAATGGTGGAAAGTTGCATGGCAATATATCTCGGAATGGCTATGGAAATGCCATGATAGGTAGGTATGGTGGCTGTTTTGAGGAAGATATATGGTGGGTGTATGATACCGGCGGAAGGTGCGCGGTATTAGAGAGGCTAGCAATAGTGGAAGGATGGGAAAAAGTGTGTATAATCCATGGACTCAACATTAGTCATAAAGAACTCCTATACTTATTGCAAAAATCTACAAGTTATCAAAGCAAAGTATTACGCGCATGCTCCTAGGGGGATAGATTGGTAGGAAAAGACCATCGCTCGTCCCCGACCGCCACTCATAAGGAAGACAATCAATAAATAAATCATGCTCCGAGTTCATCACATAACGGTTCACCATACGTGCATGCTACAGGAATCACAAACTTCAACACAAGTATTCTTTAAATTCACAACTACTCAACTAGCATGACTCTAATGTCACCATCTTCATATCTCAAAACAATTATCAAGCATCAAACTTATCTTAGTATTCAACGCACTCAAAAGAAAGTTTCACATATCTTGAATACCAAGTATATTAACATTTAAGCAAATTACCATGCTATTAACGACTCTCAAAATAATATAAGTGAAGCATGAGAGATCAAGTTTCTTTAAAACAAATCCACCACCGTGCTCTAAAGGATCTAAGCGAAGCACTAGAGCAAAAATTATCACGCTTAAAAGATATAAGTGACGCACTATGAGCAAAACTATCAAGCTCAAAAGATATAAGTGAAGAACATAGAGTATTCTATCAAATTCTAATTTATGTATGGCTCTCTTAAAAGGTGTGTACAGCAAGGATGATTGTGGTAAACTAACAAGCAAAGACGCAAATAATACAAGACTCTCCAAGCAAAACACATATCACGTGGTGAATAAAAATATAGCTCCAAGTAAATTACCGATGGGAGTGGACGAAAGAGGGGATGCCTTCCGGGGCATACCCAAGCTTTGACTTTTTGGTGTCCTTGGATTATCTTGGGGGTGCCATGGGCATCCCCAAGCTTAGGCTCTTGCCACTCCTTGTTCCATAAACCATCAAAAGAATTCACCCAAAACTTGAAAACTTCACAACACAAAACTCAATAGAAATCTCGTGAGCTCCGTTAGAGAAAGAAAACAAAAGACTACTTTAAGGTACTGTAATGAACTCATTCTTTATTTATATTAGTGTTAAACCTACTGTATTCCAACTTCTATATGGATCATAAAGTATTTTACTAGCCATAGATTCATCAAAATAAGCAAATAACACACGCAAAACAGAATCTGTCAAAAACAGAACAGTCTGTAGTAATCTGTAACTAACGCAAACTTTTAGGACTCAAAAAATTCTACCAAAATTAGACGACCTGGAAAATTTGTATATTTATCAGAAGCAATTGGAATCAGTATTTTATCAGGTTCTGGTGTTTTTAAACAATTCGGGCACTGAGCGCAAAGTTTCTGGAAATTACAGCAAGATCAAATAACTATTATCCAAGAAGACCCAATAGGTCTAGCTTGGCACAAACACTAATTAAAACATAAAATCACATCCAAACAGAGGCTAGATGTATTAGTTATTCCTAAACAGAAGCAAAAAAAACTAAAAATAAAATTGGGTTGCCTCCCAACAAGCGCTATCATTTAACGCCCCTAGATAGGCATAAAAGCGAGGATAGATCTAGGCATTGCCATCTTTGGTAGGCAATCCATAAGTGGCTCTCATTATAGATTCATATGGTAATTTTATTTCCTTTCTAGGAAATTTTTCCATGCCTTTCTTTAATGGAAATTGGAATCTAATATTCCCTTCCTTCGTATCAATAATTGCACCAATCGTTCTAAGGAAAGGTCTACCAAGAATAATAGGACATGAAGAATTGCAATCTATATCAAGAACGATAAAATATACGGGCACATAATTCCTATTTGCAACAATAAGAACATGATTTATTCCCATAGGCTTTTTAATAGTGGAATCCGCTAGATGCAAGTTTAGATAGCAATCATCAAAGTCACGGAAATCTAGCAAATCACACAAAGTTATGGGAATAGTAGAGACACTAGCACCCAAATCACACAAAGCATTAAACTCATGATCTTTAATTTTAATTTTGATAGTAGGTTCCCACTCATCATAGAGTTTCCTAGGGATAGAAACTTTCAAATCAATTTTTTCTTCATAAGATTGCATCAAGGCATCAATAATGTGTTCGGTAAAGGCCTTATTTTGACTATAAGCATGAGGAGAATTTAGCACGGATTGCAACAAGGAAATACAATAAATTAAAGAGAAATTTTAATAATTAAATTCCTTGAGATCCAATATAGTGGGTTTATCAACATCTAGATTTTTATTTCTTTCAGTTCCTCTTTTATCAATTTCATCATCAAGATCTAAAAACTCTGAATTCTTAGAACGCCTTCTAGGTAAAGGAAGATCATATTAAGTTTCATCAAGATTCATATTTCAAAACAAAGATTTAATAGGGGACACATCAATAACTTTTAGATCTTCATCTTGATTTTCATAGGAATTAGAAGAACACGCTTTAATAAAGGCATCTTTGGAAGCACGCATCCTAGAGGTTCTTTCTTTGCACTCATCAATGGAAATTCTCATAGCTTTGAGAGACTCATTGATATCATGCTTAGGAGGAATAGATCTAAGCTTTAAAGAATCAACATCAAGAGAAATTCTATTAACGTTCCTAGCCAAATCATCAACTTTAAGCAATTTCTCTTCAAGCAAAGCATTAAAATTCTTTTGTGAATTCATAAACTCTTTGACACTATTCTCAAATTCAGAGGGCATCTTATTAAAATTTCCATAAGAGTTGTTGTAGGAATTCCCATAATTATTAGAAGGATTACTAGGATAAGGCCTAGGATTAAAATTCCCTCTATATGCGTTGTTACCAAAATTATTCCTACCTACAAAATTCACATCCATAGATTCATTATTATTCTCAATCAAGGTAGACAAAGGCATATCATTAGGATCATAAGAAACACTCTTAGTAGCAAATAATTTCATAAGTTCATCCATCTTTCCACTCAAAACATTGATTTCTTCTATAGCATGCACTTTTTTATTAGTAGATCTTTCAGTATGCCATTGAGAATAATTAACCATAATATTATCTAGGAGTTTAGTAGCATCTCCTAAAGTGATTTCCATAAAAGTGCCTCCCGCAGCCGAATCTAAAAGATTTCTAGAAGCAAAATTCAATCCGGCATAATTTTTTTGTATAATCATCCACAAGTTCAAACCATGAGTAGGACAATTACGTATCATTAATTTCATTCTCTCCCAAGCTTGTGCAACATGTTCATGATCAAGTTGCTTAAAATTCATAATGTCGTTCCTAAGAGAGATAATCTTAGCGGGAGGAAAATACTTAGAGATAAAAGAATCTTTGCACTTGTTCCAAGAATCAACACTATTTTTAGGCAAAGATGAAAACCACGCTTTAGCATGATCTCTAAGCGAAAAAGGAAATAGCTTCAATTTAACGACATCATTATCGACATCTTTTTTCTTTTGCATATCACATAAATCAACGAAGCTATTCAGATGAGTAGAGGCATCTTCACTAGGAAGGCCGGCGAATTGATCTTTCATAACAAGATTCAACAAAGCAGTATTGATCTCACAAGATTCAGTATTGGAAAGAGGAGCAATCGGAGTGCTAAGGAAATCATTATTATTGGTATTGGTGAAGTCACACAATTTAGTAGCATCTTGAGCCATCGCGACAAGCAATCCAACACATGAGCAAACAAACGGACGAGGAAAAGGCAACGGGAAAAGAGGAGGAGATTGGGAAAGAGAGGGCGAATAAAACGACAAGGGTGAAGTGGGGGAGAGGAAAACGAGAGGCAAATGGCAAATAATGTAATGCGAGAGATAGGGATTGTGATGGGTACTTGGTATGTTGACTTTTCCGTAGACTCCCCGGTAAAGGCGCCAGAAATTCTTCTTGCTACGTCTTGAGCTTGCGTTGGTTTTCCCCGAAGAGGAGAGGATGATGCAACAGAGTAGCGTAAGTATTTCCCTCAGTTTTTGAGAACCAAGGTATCAATCCAGTAGGAGGCCACGCACAACTCCCTCGTACCTGCACAAAACGATAGCTACTCGCAACCAATGCGATTAGGGGTTGTCAATCCCTTCACGGTCACTTATGAGAGTGAGATCTGATAGAGATAATATTTTTGGTATTTTTGGTATATATATGCAAAGTAAAAAGTAAAAAGCAAAGTAAAAACAAAGCAAGTATAAAAGTGATGGAGATTGATATGATGAGAATAGACCCGGGGGCCATAGGTTTCACTAGTGGCTTCTCTCAAGAGCATAAGTATTCTACGGTGGGTGAACAAATTACTGTTGAGCAATTGACAGAATTGAGCATAGTTATGAGTATATCTAGGTATGATCATGTATATAGGCATCACGTCCGAGACAAGTAGATCGAAACGATTCTGCATCTACTACTATTACTCCACTCATCGATCGCTATCCAGCATGCATCTAGGGTATTAAGTTAAAAACAGAGTAATGCCTTAAGCAAGATGACATGATGTAGAGGAATAAATTCATGCAATATGATAAATATCCCATCTTGTTATCCTCGATGGCAACAATAGGATACGTGCCTTGCAACCCTTTCTGTCACTGGGTAAGGACACCGCAAGATTGAACCCAAAGCCATGCACTTCTCCCATTGCAAGAACTACCAATCTAGTTGGACAAACCAAGCGGATAATTTGAAGAGACTTGCAAAGATAACCCAATCATACATAAAAGAATTCAGAGAAGATTCAAATATTATTCATAGATAAGATGGATCATAAACCCACAATTCATCGGTCTCAACAAACACACCGCAAAAAGAAGATTACATCGAATAGATCTCCACGAGAGAGGGGGAGAACATTGTATTGAGATCCAAAAAGAGAGAAGAAGCCATCTAGCTACTAGCTATGGACCCAAAGGTCTGAAGTAAACTACTCACACTTCATCGGAGAGGCTATGGTGATGATGTAGAAGCCCTCCGTGGTGGATGCCCCCTCGTGAACTCCTAACAGGCCCCAAGATGGGATCTCGTGGATCTGAGGAAGTTGCGGCGGTGGAATTAGGTTTTTGGCTCCTGTTCTGATCGTTTGGGGGTACGTAGGTATATATAGGAGGAAGGAGTACGTCGGTGGAGCAACAGGGGGCCCACGAGGCAGGGGGCGCGCCCTAGGGGGGGCCCACCCTCGTGACCGCCTCCGTTGTTCCTTGGCGTAGGGTCCAAGTCTCCTGGATCACGTTTAGTGAGAAAATCACGTTTCCGAAGGTTTCATTCCGTTTGGACTCCGTTTGATATTCCGTTTCTTGAAACACTTGAAAAAGGCAAAAACAACAATTACAGGCTGGGCCTCCGGTTAATAGGTTAGTCTCAAAAGTAATATAAAAGTGGAAAATAAAGCCCAATATAGTCCAAAACAGTAGATAAAGTAGCATGGAGCAATAAAAAATTACAGATACATTGGAGACGTATCAGTGTGCATCCACTGCCGCGTCTTCCCCGGCTCCGTGTCGTCCCCTTCCTAGGCCTCGCCGTCGTCCACCGCCGTGGTGCTCTCGTCGCGGCGTGGTCAACGTGGTCAAGGAACGACTTCCATCGGACGTGGACTGTACGTGGAGAGGCTGACAGCTGGGTCCACGGCAGCCGCAAGGAAGTGCCTCCTTATTACGCGCAAAATAATTATTCCTCCACCTGACAGCGGGGACTCACCGGACAGGCCACCGTATTTCGCAAAAATATGATTCGCCCCCAGACTGCTGAGACCCACGAGCTACATCTTCGCACGCAAGGAAGTGCGTCCGAAAGAAAAATGATTCACCCCCTGACTGCTGGGACCCACCAGCTACATCTTCGCACGCAAGGAAGTGCGTCCGAAAAAAACGATTCGCCCCCCGACTGCTGGGACCCACCTGCTACACCATCGCACGCAAGGAAGTGCGTCCAGGCAAAACAAAAACGATTCGTCCCCCTGACTGCTGGGACCCAGCAGCTACACCTTCGCACGCAAGGAAGTGCGTCCGGGCAAAAAAAAAACAAAACGATTCGCCCCCCTGACTGCTGGGACCCACCAGCTACATCTTCGCACGCAAGGAAGTGCATTCGAAAAAAACGATTCGCCCCCCGACTGCTGGGACCCACCTGCTACACCATCGCATGCAAGGAAGTGCGTCCGCAAAAAAGCGATTCACCCCGACTGCTGGGACCCAGGGTACACCTTCGCACGCAAGGAAGTGCGTCGGCAAAAAAACCAAAGCGATTAAGCCCCATTGCTGGGACCCACCAGCTACATCTTCGCACGCAAGGAAGTGCGTCCGGCAAAAAACAACGATTCGCCCCACTGCTGGGACCCGCCGGCTACATCTTCGCGCAAGGAAGTGCGTCCGGCAAAAAACGATTCACCCACATTGCTGGGACCCACCAGCTACATCTTCGCAGCAAGGAAGTGCACGGCGGTCGGGACCCACCTGGTCGAAGCGTGCGTGGCGTTGTCATTCTGGTCGCGAACGTACGTACATACTGGTCGTTGTAGAGGCGCGCACGTGTCGTAGTAGAGGCGCGCACATAGCAAGTACACGTACGTACATCAGCGAGGGTGCAAGAAAGAAAATACGACCACGTACGTACATACGGGCAGGGTCTCGAACGCCTACTCGCGCATACGTACATGACTGGGTCGGAACGGAGAAACAACATCGTTGTCGTGTTCATGGGGAGGCAACGGAATGCGTCGTGTTCATCGGGAGGCAACGGAACGCGTGGGAGCCAACCGGCTTGACGGAACAGGCGATGGAAACGAGGCCTGGCGTACCGCAGAACGGAGGAAACGGCCTTGTGTTCGACCGACCACGTTCAAAACGGGGTCCTGTTGATCGGGAGGGGTGTGGCGTACCACAAAACGGAGGAAACAGACCTCCTACGATCGAAACGGGGGTCCTGTTGATCGGGAGGGGTGTGGCGTACCGCAAAACGGACGAAACGGACCTCCTACGGTCGAAACGGGGGTCCTGTTGATCGGGAGGGGTGTGGCGTACTGCAAAACGGACGAAACGGACTTGTGTTGGAGCACTATTATTGAAACGGGGGTCCTGTTCATCGAGAGGGGTGTGGCGTACCGCAAAACGGGACTCCACGGGATACTGTTCATCTCCACCGTCGACCTCCTCCAGCCTCCACGGGCTACCGTCGACCTCCTCCAGCCTCCACGGGCTCCTGTTCATCCAGCCTCCACCGCGCTACTCCACAGCTCTCGTTCAACCACCCCTCCACGGGCACCCCTCCACCGTCTAATGTTCATCCAGCCCTCCACACCACGGGGTCCTGTTCAACCACCCCTCCACGGCCACCCCTCCACCGTCTACGTTCATCCAGCCCTCCACACCACGGGGTCCTGTTCATCCAGAGGCAAACGCCACCACTCACTATTCATCCAAACCCCCCCGCAACGCTCACTGTTCATCCCAGAGGCAGCATCGATAGACTTCAGTTAGCAGCAGTAGTGAAGGAATCGCTCGATCGGGTTCAGTTAATAGCCATCAATCGATCGCTCGGGTTCGATGAAGCGTAGCTGCAGTCTGTCGCTCGGGTTCGATTAGAGCCCAACCTCGCTCGGATTCAATTAGAACCAACGCCTCGCACACGCAGCAGACGTGTCGAGAGAAACACGCATCGCTTCGGCCCCGACCTCCCACCGTAACCGGCAACTCCCCGAAATTTTCCTCGCCCTCGCTTCTACCATGGTTTTTTCCGTCATGGACGGCCCAAAGAATGTCATGCAGCTGCGTCTCTGGCCCACCCAGGACGAAAAGCCCATTTTCTGTCATGATTTTTTGTCATAGAAGTAGGAGCCCACCACATCTATGATGATACTGGGTGTTTTCACAATTATCGTCATAGAAGTGTCATATGTATGACAGGAAAAAAATTTGTTCGGCCCAAAATGTCACGGATGTGTCTTTTTTTTGTAGTGGCACCTGCCAAAAGGATTCCCATGTCTAAAGCCAGAACCTCCACTCAAGCATCTTTGGAAGCTGAACCCAAAGAGGCTGCTGCAGAAGGGAAGAAGAGGAAGGAAAGGGTCAAGAAGACCATGGCCAGGGTTGTTGGAAAGCCTTCCATGATGGAAGAGGAAGAGGTTGCTGCACCAGCACCTAAAGCTCAGAAGCTTATGGGTGATGCCATCAGGTCAGGGGCTGCTTCATCAAAACCCAAAGAAGCACCCAAGGCTTCATCCAAGCCCAAGACCGCACCCAAGAGGAGTACCAGGAACATCCCAGCTGCTGAGAAGAACAAGGCTCCAGTGCCTGAAACTATTGCTGAAGAAAAGATGATGAGTCACATGTCTTGAGAAAATTGAAGCCTAAAATTCTAGATCATAATGATGCCCATCCTGTAGCTGAGAACATGAAGATAAGGAAGGATTCAGGATTGAGACTATGGAGAGAGTCTGATCCATATGCTACTAGGAGGAGAACTGCTGTAGACTACAGGTTCCACACAAAGGAACAACAGGATTTCTATGAGACAGTGCTGCTGGACAAGAAGCCCATAGTGTGTGACATGAGATGGGTGAACTGGGAATACATCAAGGAGCATGAAGAACACTATCCTGGTGTGTATGACAGCTTCAGTGCTTGTGGAGTGGCAGACTTTGTTGGGCAGAAGCTCACAAAGTGGAATGATGAGCTAATAATGCAATTCTACTCCACATCACACTTCTATCCAGATGGCAGGATAGTATGGATGTCTGAAGGTACTAGGTACCAATCATCAATTGAAGAATAGGCTAATCTGATCAATGCACCTAAGGAGGAAGAGGATGACTTGGATGTCTATGCCAAGAAGAAGATGGATCACAACTCTATGGCACATATGTACAAGGAGATCCCAGATCTTGCTATTGAAACACACAAGTTTGGATCAATTACATTACCTTCATCAGGGACTGCCAACCATCAAGCTGGATCCTCGGGCACACTCTTTTGCCCAAGTCGTGATCACAACATGATCGAGGCCATGCAATAAATCTGCTACACTTATTTGATGTGCCACAAAAGTTCAAGGTCATGAGTCTTATAGTTGAAACTATCAAGAGGACAACTGCGACCAAAAGAGAAGTTGTGGGTATGCCCCACAGATCCAGGAGCTGATTAACTCCAAGATGGGCACTGACATATACTTTTTGGACAGGGATCATATGCCTATCTATCCAGATTTTGAGGACAACCAAGTGGTTATGGATGAAGATGAACCATCTTCTGTGCAAGCACAAGCAAAGAAGGAGAAGGCAAGGACTGAGAAGGCTGCCAAGATGCCGACAATGGAAGAGGAATCTCAGTACTTCTTGAAGAGCAAACAGGATCAGCTTGGCTACTTGATTGCATCCACTCTGAGGATTGAGAAGGGACTGGCCACCCTGACTCGAAACCAGGAGAGCTTGGAGAGGATCATGGAGCAGAAGTTCTATGACTTGGATGTGAAAGTAACTGAGATCCAGTCTATTGTTGAGCAACTTCAGGATGATATGCAGGAGAGGAAGGGCAAGACAACAACTAAGGCATTTGCCAGAGTGCCTAGAGCTCAGAGGTCAGCTGTAGTGCCAGTGACAGACCCCAGAGCCACTACATCTGCACCAGCTACAGCTTCAGTGCCACCAGCTCCAGCACCCACTCCACCAGCTCCATCTACATCAACTGATGCCTTCGTCCTTAGAGTTCTGTCTACACCACCACCTGAAGATCAAGTCTGAGAGACGAACTTGTTGCCAAAGGGGGAGAAAATTGTATAGATCATAGGCTTCGAGAGAGAACGTTGCTTTTTATTCTCTCTTGCTTTGGTGGTTGAACTTTATTTGCTTGCTTGAGATACTTTCTGTCTGTGTGATACTTGGATGATCATGTGTTTGATCATATGCTACATTAATGCTTGTTGGATGACATTATCCTTTTATCTCTATATGATCATTCACTTTGCTTGGTGATGAGTGCATGTATTCTATTGTTATCATTTTGAGCGCTCCACCAAGATGTATGTGACATGGAAGAGTAACCCATGAGCCTAACTCTTTGTGCATTTGCAGTCCAAAGCAAATCTTAAACTATGCACAAATTTAGGGGGAGCTCTTGCTTATCACATACTTCTCAAAGCAACAATGTTTTTCACTCTTATTATCATTTGTCGAAGCTTTGATCTATATGTTGTCATAAATTACCAAAAAGGGGGAGATTGAAAGTGCAACTATCCCTAGGTGGTTTTGGTAATTCCTAACAACATATAGCTCATTGAGCTAACATTATTCCAAGATAAATATTTCAGGAAAAGCTCAATGAATGGCATGGCATGGATGAGAAAAGTGGACCCCTCAAAATACTAAGGATAAAAGGATTGGCTCAAGCTCAAAGCTCAAGACTCTACATTTTATATTTTAGTGATCCAAGATCACATTGAGTCTATAGGAAAAGCCAATACTATCAAGGAGGGATGAGGTGTTGCTTAATGAGGTTCTTGCTTCATAGTGCTTAGTGATATGCTCCAAAACCCTCAACTACTTTCCCACATCCACATATGACCTAAACCAAAAGTCAAACTCGGTCCCACTGATTCTTTCTATCCGGCGCCACTGAGTTCAGATGTCATAGCCACTGCCACAAACCCTAGGCAAATCGGTCTCACCGATAGGGATCTCAATCTCACCGAGATGGGATTGTAATCTCTCTGTTTCCCTTCGTAACGTTTGGGTTCTACCGAGATGAGCGATCGGTCCCACCAAGATTGCAATGTAAACTCTCTGTTTCCCTTTTGTAACATTTCGGTCTCACCGAAATGAGCGAATCGGTCCCACCGAGTTTACCTGACCAACTCTCTGGTTAGCTTATTACCAAAATCGGTCCCACCGAGTTTGTGTAATCGGTCTCACCGAGATTACGTTATGCCCTAACCCTAACCATATCGGTCCTACCGAATTGCATGTCGGTCCCACTGAAAATCCTAACGGTCACTAGATTTGCTGAATCGGTCTGACCGAGTTTAACAATTCGGTCCTACCGAGTTTGGCAAGTTGTGTGTAACGGTTAGATTTTGTGTGGAGGCTATATATACCCCTCCATCTCCTCTTCATTCATGGAGAGAGCCATCAGAACGAACCTACACTTCCAATACACATTTTCTGAGAGAGAACCACCTACCCTTGTGTTGAGGCCATGATATTCCATTCCTACCATATGAATCTTGATCTCTAGCCTTCCCCAAGTTGCTTTCCACTCAAATCTTCTTTCCACCAAATCCAAATCCTGTGAGAGAGAGTTGAGTGTCGGGGAGACTATCATTTGAAGCACAAGAGCGAGGAGTTCATCATCAACACACCATTTGTTACTTCTTGGAGAGTGGTGTCTCCTAGATTGGCTAGGTGTCACTTGGGAGCCTCCGACAAGATTGTGGAGTTGAACCAAGGAGTTTGTAAGGGCAAGGAGATCGCCTACTTCGTGAAGATCTATCGCTAGTGAGGCAAGTCCTTCGTGGGCGACGACCATGGTGGGATAGACAAGGTTGCTTCTTCATGGACCCTTCGTGGGTGGAGCCCTCCGTGGACTCGCGCGACCGTTACCCTTTGTGGGTTGAAGTCTCCATCAACGTGGATGTACGATAGCACCACCTATCGGAACCACGACAAAAACATCCGTATCTCCAATTGCGTTTGATTTCTCCAAACCCTTCCCTCTACATTCTTGCAAGTTGCATGCTTTACTTTCCGCTGCTCATATACTCTTTGCATGCTTGCTTGAATTGTGTTAAGATTGCTTGACTTGTGCTAAGATAGCTAAAATCTGCCAAAGACTAAATTTGGGAAAAGGATAAGTTTTTATTTGGTCAAGTAGTCTAATCACCCCCCCTCTAGACATACTTTTGATCCTACAGTAACGTTAAGCGTGCGGACCCTACGGGTTCGAGAACTATGTAGACATGAACGAGACATGTCTCCGGTCAATAACCAATAGCGGAACCTGGATGCTCATATTGGTCCCACATATTCTACGAAGATCTTTATCAGTCAATATCTCGTTATCTCAATACCTAGTTCGATCGTCGGTATCTCTATACCTAGTTCAATCTTGTTACCGGCAAGTCTCTTTACTCGTACCGTAATACATCATCCCGCAACTAACTCATTAGTTGCAATGCTTGCGAGGCTTAAGTGATGTGTATTACCGAGAGGGCCCAGAGATACCTCTCCGACAATCGAAGTGACAAATCCTAATCTCAAAATACGCCAACCCAACAAGTACCTTCGGAGACACCTGTAGAGCACCTTTATAATCACCCAGTTACGTTGTGACGTTTGGTAGCACACAAAGTGTTCCTCCGGTAAACGGGAGTTGCATAATCTCATAGTCATAGGAACATGTATAAGTCATGAAGAAAGCAATAACAACATACTAAACGATCGTGTGCTAAGCTAACAGAAATGGGTCATGTCAATCGCATCATTCTCCTAATGATGTGATCCCGTTAATCACATGACAACTCAAGTCTATGGCTAGGAAACATAACCATCTTTGATCAACGAGCTAGTCAAGTAGAGGCATACTAGTGACAATCTGTTTGTCTATGTATTCACACATGTATTACGTTTCCTGTTAATACAATTCTAGCATGAATAATAAACATTTATCATGATATAAGGAAATAAATAATAACTTTATTATTGCCTCTAGGGCATATTTGCTTCAGTCTCCCACTTGCACTAGAGTCAATAATCTAGATTACACATAATGATTCTAACACCCATGGAGCCTTGGTGCTGATCATGTTTTGCTCGTGGAAGAGGCTTAGTCAGCGGTCGCAACATTCAGATCCGTATGTATCTTTCAAATTTCTATGTCTCCCACCGGACTAGATCCGGGTGGAATTGAAGCGTCTCTTGATGTGCTTGGTTCTCTTGTGAAATCTGGATTCCTTCGCCAAGGCAATTGCACCAGTATTGTCACAAAATATTTTCATTGGACCCGATGCACTAGGTATGACACCTAGATCGGATATGAACTCCTTCATCCAGACTCCTTCATTTACTGCTTCCGAAGCAGCTATGTACTCTGCTTCACATGTAGATCCCGCCACGACGCTTTGTTTAGAACTGCACCAACTGACAGCTCCACCGTTCAATGTAAACACGTATCTGGTTTGCGATTTAGAATCGTCCGGATCAGTGTCACAGCTTGCATCAACGTAACCATTTATGATGAGCTCTTTGTCACCTCCATAAACGAGAAACATATCCTTAGTCCTTTTCAGGTATTTCAGGATGTTCTTGACCGCTGTCCAGTGGTCCACTCCTGGATTACTTTGGTACCTCCCTGCTAGACTTATAGCAAGGCACACATCAGGTCTGGTACACAGCATTGCATACATGATAGAGCCTATGGCTGAAGCATAGGGAACATCTTTCATCTTCTCTCTATCTTCTGCAGTGGTCGGGCGTTGAATCTTACTCAACTTCACACCATGTAACACAGGCAAGAACCCTTTCTTTGCTTGATCCATTTTGAACTTCTTCAAAACTTTTTCAAGGTATGTGCTTTGTGAAAGTCCAATTAAGCGTCTTGATCTATCTCTATAGATCTTGATGCCCAATATGTAAGTAGCTTCACCGAGGTCTTTCATTGAAAAACTCTTATTCAAGTATCCCTTTATGCTATCCAGAAATTCTATATCATTTCCAATCAGCAACATGTCATCCACATATAGTATCAAAAATGCTATAGAGCTCCCACTCACTTTCTTGTAAATACAGGCTTCTCCAAAAGTCTGTACAAAACCAAATGCTTTGATCACACTATCAAAGCGTTTATTCCAACTCCGAGAGGCTTGCACCAGTCCATAAATGGATCGCTGGAGCTTGCACACTTTGTTAGCTCCCTTTGGATCGACAAAACCTTCCGGTTGCATCATATACAACTCTTCTTCCAGAAATCCATTCAGGAATGCAGTTTTTTTGACATCCATTTGCCAAATTTCATAATAAAAAAATGCGGCAATTGCTAACATGATTCGGACAGACTTAAGCATTGCTATGGGTGAGAAGGTCTCATCATAGTCAATCCCTTGAACTTGTCGAAAACCTTTCGCGACAAGTCGAGCTTTGTAGACAGTTATATTACCGTCAGCGTCAGTCTTCTTCTTGAAGATCCATTTATTCTCAATTGCTTGCCGATCATCGAGCAAGTCAACCAAAGTGCACACTTTGTTTTCATACATGGATCCCATCTCAGATTTCATGGCCTCAAGCCATTTTGCGAAATCTGGGCTCACCATCGCTTCTTCATAGTTCGTAGGTTCGTCATGGTCTAGTAACATAACTTCCAGAACAGGATTACCATACCACTCTGGTGCGGATCTTACTCTGGTTGACCTACGAAGTTCAGTAACAACTTGATCTGAAGTTTCATGATCATCATCATTAACTTCCTCACTAATTGGTGTAGGTGTCGCAGAAACCGGTTTCTGCGATGAACTACTTTCCAATAAGGGAGTAGGTACAGTTACCTCATCAAGTTCTACTTTCTTCCCACTCACTTCTTTCGAGAGAAACTCCTTTTCTAGAAATACTCCGAATTTAGCAACAAAAGTCTTGCCTTCGGATTTGTGATAGAAGGTGTACCCAACAATCTCCTTTGGGTATCCTATGAAGACACATTTCTCCGATTTGGGTTCGAGCTTATCAGGTTGAAGCTTTTTCACATAAGCATCGCAGCCCCAAACTTTAAGAAACGACAACTTTGGTTTCTTGCCAAACCATAGTTCATAAGGCGTCGTCTCAACGGATTTTGACGGTGTCCTATTTAACGTGAATGCAGCCGTCTCTAAAGCATAACCACAAAACGATAGCGGTAAATCAGTAAGAGACATCATAGATCGCACCATATCAAGTAAAGTACGATTACGACATTCGGACACACCACTACGATGTGGTGTTCCGGGTGGCGTGAGTTGCGAAACTATTCCACATTGTTTCAAATGTAGAACAAACTCGTAACTCAAATATTCTCCTCCACGATCAGATCGTAGAAACTTTATTTTCTTGTTATGATGATTTTCAACTTCACTCTAAAATTCTTTGAACTTTTCAAATGTTTCAGACTTATGTTTCATTAAGCACATATACCCATATCTGCTTAAATCATCTGTGAAGGTGAGAAAATAATGATATCTGCCACGAGCCTCAACATTCATTGGACCACATACATCTGTATGTATGATTTCCAACAAATCTGTTGCTCTCTCCATAGTTCCGGAGAACGGCGTTTTAGTCATCTTGCCCATGAGGCACGGTTCGCAAGTACCAAGTGATTCATAATCAAGTGGTTCCAAAAGTCCATCAATATGGAGTTTCTTCATGCGCTTTACACCGATATGACCTAAAGGGCAGTGCCACAAATAAGTTGCACTATCATTATCAACTCTGCATCTTTTGGCTTCAACATTATGAATATGTGTATCACTACTATCGAGATTTAATAAAAATAGACCACTCTTCAAGGGTGCATGACCATAAAAGACATTACTCATATAAACAGAACAACCATTATTCTCTGATTTAAATGAATAACCGTATCGCATCAAACAAGATCCAGATATAATGTTCATGCTCAACACTGGCACCAAATAACAATTATTTAGGTCTAATACTAATCCCGAAGGTAGATGTAGAGGTAGCGTGCCGACCGCGATCACATCGACTTTGGAACCATTTCCCACGCATAGCGTCACCTCGTCCTTAGACAATCTTAAGCAATCCGTAGCCCTGTTTGAGTTGCAAATATTAGCAATGAACCAGTATCAAATACCAGTGCTACTGCGAGCATTAGTAAGGTACACATCAATAACATGTATATCACATATACCTTTGTTCACCTTGCCATCCTTCTTATCCGCCAAATACTTGGGGCAGTTCCGCTTCCGGTGACCGATGCGCTTGCGGTAGAAGCACTCAGATCTCGTGCTTAGTTCCAGACTTGGGTTTCTTCTCTGAGCAGCAACTTGCTTGCTGTTCTTCTTGAAGTTCCTTCTTCTTCCCTTTGCCCTTTTCTTGAAACTGGTGGTCTTATTGACCATCAACACTTGATGCTCCTTCTTGATTTCTACCTCCGCAGCCTTTAGCATTGCGAAGAGCTCGGGAATCGTCTTATCCACCCCTTACATATTATAGTTCATCACGAAGCTCTTGTAGCTTGGTGGCAGTGATTGGAGAATTCTGTCAATGACGCTATCATCCGGAAGATTAACTCCCGGTTGAATCAAGTGATTATTATACCCAGACATCTTGAGTATATGCTCACTGACAGAACTATTCTCCTCCATCTTGCAGTTGTAGAACTTATAGGAGACTTCATATCTCTCAATCCGGGCATTTGCTTGAAATATTAACTTCAACTCCTAGAACATCTCATATGCTCCATGACGTTCAAAACATCGTTGAAGTCCCGGTTCTAAGCCGTAAAGCATGGCATACTGAACTATCGAGTAGTCATCAGCTTTGCTTTGCCAGACGTTCATAACATCTGGTGTTGCTCTTGCAGCAGGCCTGGCACCTAGCGGTGCTTCCAGGACGTAATTCTTCTGTGCAGCAATGAGAATAATCCTCAAGTTATGGACCCAGTCCATGTAATTGCTACCATCATCTTTCA
Source organism: Aegilops longissima (assembly GCA_021605205.1). Lineage (NCBI taxonomy): Eukaryota > Viridiplantae > Streptophyta > Magnoliopsida > Poales > Poaceae > Aegilops > Aegilops longissima. The sequence continues at coordinate 7,269,528 of CM038679.1, forward strand.
ACTTTTCTTTCTCAAGGAACGCATTAAAATTCAACGAAACAACAACATGGGCCATCTATCTACAATCAACATAGACAAGCAAGATACTATCAGGTACTAAGTTCATGATAAATTTAAGTTCAATTAATCATATTACTTAAGAACTCCCACTTAGATAGACATCCCTCAAATCCTCTAAGTGATCACGTGATCCAAATCAACTAAACCATGTCCAATCATCACGTGAGATGGAGTAGTTTCAATGGTGAACATCACTATGTTGATCATATCTACTATATGATTCACGCTCGACCTTTCGGTCTCCGTGTTCCGAGGCCATATCTGTTATATGCTAGGCTCGTCAAGTTTAACCTGAGTATTCCGCGTGTGCAACTGTTTTGCACCCGTTGTATTTGAACGTAGAGCCTAGCACACCCGATCATCATGTGGTGTCTCATCACGAAGAACTTTCGCAACGGTGCATACTCAGGGAGAACACTTATACTTTGATAATTTAGTGAGGGATCATCTTATAATGCTACCATCAATCAAAGCAAGATAAGATGCATAAAAATATAAACATCACATGAAATCAATATAAGTGATATGATATGGCCATCATCATCTTGTGCTTGTGATCTCCATCTCCGAAGCACCGTCATGATCACCATCGTCACCGGTGCGACACCTTGATCTTCATCATAGCATCGTTGTCGTCTCGCCAATCTTATGCTTCTACGACTATCGCTACCGCTTAGTGATAAAGTAAAGCATTACAGGGCGATTGCATTGCATACACTACTAGGAAAATTCCTATAGATAGAAGTTTACCAGTAGCATTTGTTTGCAACCCAACACTACTAGTATATAGTAGTAGCGCTGGGTACAAACAGCGCTATTGGTATAACTTAGTAGCAGCGCTTGTTACCTGGGCCCATGCTACTACTAAGTGTTACACACCACACCCCCTGGTCAAAAAATAGCAGCAACGCCTATCCTCGAACCTGCGCTACTGCTAGTATAGTATCTATAGCGCCTGTTTTACAAAGCGCGCTACTACTAATTTTTCTATGTATAACATTTTACCAGTAGCGTGTCTTTCTGGCCAGCGCTATAAGTAGTGCAATCCTAGCTGTAGATATTTTGCAAGCTGCCATAGTAGTAGCTAGTATGGGTGACCCGCGCTACTGCTATGCCCGCCAGCCACCTACCACCTTTCCCCTTCTTCCTCCCCTCTCTTCTTCCCCCTTCCTTTCTCCCCCTTTCCTTGCACCTTGCTTGTTCCTTTCAATGCTCCCCCACCACCACCCCTCCATTAGAGCCCCCTCCTCCCCTCTTCTTTGCCCTCCACCACCCCTCCATTAGAGCCCCCTCCTCCCCTCTTCTTTACCCTCCACCATCCCCTTTTCTTTGTGCCTCCACCACCACCCCTCCATTAATGCCCTCCCTCCCCTCTTCTTTTCCCTCCTCCCACTTCCATTAATGCCTTCCTCTTCTCTCCCTCTCCTCTCCCACTATCTCCCTAGCTAGCTAGCTCGCTCTCTCTCTCCCTAGCTAGCTAGCTAACTAGTTAGATCTATATATCTAGAGCTACTAGGTAATTAAGAAGAAAGGTGCTCGATATCCCTCTCGACACATAGGTGAGCAAAAAAAGGTGTTTGTGTGGATAGGACCGAAACTATATATATATATATATATATATATATATATATATATATATATTCCTGCTTAGCCTACGCGCCGATCGATCCTAATTAGGGGCGCGGGTCACGCCTGCCAGTCCTAGTTCTCCACCGCAAAAATCTTGAGGGTAACGGTCCGTGGAAGAAAAAGTAACACATTTAATTATGTTACCATGTACTTACCGCTACATCCCGATTCCGATGGCACTAATCATTGTCAGTAAAAGGAATGGCACAGATGGTAACGGACCAAGGTTTTTTACTGGGCTGATATGTAGTAACGTGTATTACTACATACTCACAAATTGACTGTAGTAAAAAGTGGATGGTAATGCAAAAAAAAAAATACAAATGAAAAGTTAAAGTAATGTGAGTAATTAAAGGAATATTTGAGGGTATGGTAATTCAATTACCGCACAACTAGTCGTTGTTACTCTTAAGTGCCAGTACGAGGTACTCCTAGTATTTTAGAACATGTAGGTTGGTAGTAGTAATTGCATTACTATCAACTGCAGGGTACAATTGGATGATTAGTTTATTTTCTTGTAATATGAAAGGAATAGTTAGGCTCGACCCCTTTGAGGGTGGTAAATTCAAGGCGCACCTGCTCATGCATGGTTTCATGCATGGCCATACTCGGTGGATAAGTGAAGAAGAAGAAGAAGATGATGATGATGATGAGGACGTCGACGGGGCAGGAAATAACGACATGGGGCCACCAGACGAAGAGATGACCGATTATGTGCCCGAAGAGGAAGACGGCCTCGGAAATGTCGATGGCGAAGAGGCAGTTCAAGGCGGAGAAGACGCGGACACGCCACCGTATTCATCGCTACTAAGTTCAGCCATGTGGGACCCGCATGTTGAGACACGCTTCATAAGACGACTAGTGATAGAGCTGCTTCTAGGAGGAGGCCAAACTGGCATGGCGGAGGTAGACTCGATGACTCCTTTGTATGATGGTTGCAATAATCCCGGTGACCCGCTTGAGTTTCACACTAGAACTTCTAAAGATGAAGGCAAAAAACAAATGGGCGAATCTGAGCACGATGAGCTTGAAGTACCTAAAGAAGGTTCTTCCAGGGAAGCTTGTGTCCTACTAGTGTCGAGGAGGCAAAGAAAATCGTGTGCCCTCTTGATCTGCCACATATTAGATATCACGCATGCATCAATGATTGCATCATATATTGGAGCGAAACACGGAAAAAACCATCTGTCCAAAGTGCAATGCTTCACGATATAAAAGGCGGAAAAAAGCTCCACGAAAGTTGGATGGTACTTTCCGATCACGCCGCGTCTACAACAGTATTTCGTAGATCCTAAGGAAGCAAAGCTTATGCGCTGGCACGCGGAGAGGGTGAAGCCAGATGATGGAGATGAACCGAAGCTGAGACACCTCACAGATGCTAGCCCGTGGAGAGCATTAAATGCTGAATTTGAATTTTTTGCAAATGATCCAAGGAACATCGTGCTTGGCGCTAGTAGTGATGGCATGAATCCATTTGGCAACTAGAACACCAATCATAGCACATGGCCCATGTTTGTATGGATGTACAACCTCCCCCCTGGTTGTGCATGAAGGAAAAATACATACACATGGCTATGCTTATTCAAGGGCCGAGACAACCGGGAAATGATATAAATATGTATCTCGGATTACTGAAAGAGGAGTTACAGACCTTATGGACAACGCCGGCCAAGACATGGGATGCAAGCAAAGGAGAGTATTTCTACATGATGCCGCACTGATCACGACGGTGCAGGACTATCTCGGTTACGGCTATCTCTCCGGCCAGGTGTGCCACGGATATTGCGGATGCACGAGGTGCATGGATGATACAACTTCTCTGCAGCTATCGAAAGATGGCGGGTCTTCGAAAATCGTGTACATGGGGCATCGAAGATGGCTCGAGAAGGATGACCCATGGAGAAAGCATGGAGATCTATTCAATGGTAAGGCTGAGCATCGAGGTCATCCACGTAAGCGTAGCGGTGCAGAAATATATGAGTTATTGAAGAACTGGGAAGAGTGCCCCTCGCCGGGAAAGACGAAGAAAAAGGCGCTGGAGCCCCTGCTGAAGATATGGAAGACGAGATCTGTTTTCTGGGACTTGGAATACTGGCTCATACTCGACACGCCTCATAGCCTTGATCAAATGCATATCACAAAAATATCCTTGAGAGTTTGCTTGGAACATTGATGAACATGCGGAGAGGACCAAGGATGGGCGAAGGCAAGAAAAGACTTGGAATTTTTGAAAATCAGGAAAGATCTTCAAATGCCCGTAAAAGGTCGTCGAGGAGGCGGAGACGGAGGCGGAGACAGAAGATAGGGGCAAAAAAGTAAACAAGAAGGAAGAACAATATTGCCCCCTCTTGCTTCACCTTAGATCCGAAGGAGGTCGATCAATTGTTCAAGTGCCTTGCGGAATCAAAGTTAGTTCCGGATCTTGTGGGAAGATAAGCGGATGTCTGGACACTAAGAAAAAGGTTCGATGGGATGAAGTGTCACGATTGTCATGTGATGATGGCGCAGATTACTCCCGGTTGCACTTAGAGGATTATGGACACACATGTGCGTGAGGCGCTTCTCGACCTATGCCACTTTTTGATGCTATCTCTCGAAAGTCGATCGGTGTGAAGCAACTCCATAGGCTACAGGAAGAGATCGTTGTCATACTGAATGAGCTAGAGATGTACTTCCCGCCCGCGTTCTTTGATGTCATGGTGCATCTATGTGTCCACATCATGGACGACATCATCGACCTAGGGCCGACATTCCTGCATAGCATGATGCCGTTCGAGAGGATGAATGGGGTAATAAAATGATTCGTTCGTAACATGTCCCGTCCAGATGGAAGCATAGCCCAGGGATATCTAACCAAAGAGTGCATCTCTTTCTGTGAGAGTTATCTAACCAAAGACCCTGTTGTTGGTTTGCACGTCAACAAGCACTGTGGAAGGCTTGAAGGCGAAGGTCACACCAACGGTCATAGGGATGTGAATGTGTTACGCTCGGGCCGACAAAACGACCTTGACAGGGCAAACTTAGTAGTGCTACAACACCTAGATGTGCTAGAAGATTTCGTGACACTGCACAAAGAGACCATCGCAAAGAAGTACCGTGACCGTGGGGTGCACAGGATAGATGCTGAAGTTATTAGAGAGCACAACTCCACTTTCTTGCGTTGGTTCAAAGAGCGAGTTACGCTAATCCACAGGGCGAGGTTGTCCGAACGGAACACTCATATCGCCTTAGCACATGGCCCTCGACCAACCTCGTGACTTATCAAGCATACGATATCAACGGATACACGTTCTACACGGAGGAGAAAGATAAAAACAGTGATGACCAAAACTCAGGGGTGACGATTGAAGCCATGACCGGGAATGTAATTGAAAGATATTACGAAAGGGTCGAAGAGATATGGGAGCTTAACTACTCTGGATTGCATAACGCGACGATGTTCCATGTCAGATGGGCTAAAAATGTACACAGAGAAAACCAACATTTCACTACCATGTGTATACCTGACTCTGATGATAGCGGTACCGTCAACGCTATCGCCAAAAATGAGCCATGGGTACACGCTAGACACATGACACAATGTTTCTTCATAACTGATCCGATCAATCCCAGCCGTGTTGTCATGAGGAGAAGCAAAAGGAGCATCGCCGGAACGGATGGAGTCGCCAACGAGGAAGACTATGACCAATACGGTGATTCGATGAGGGAAGATGATGCTGATGACGATGAAACATATGTCAAAAGAAGAATGAAGACTACATTACCTACGAAAGATCGTAATCCCTGGAGAAGGAAAAGTCACGACCATGGGCTCAATTATTCGACAACGAACAAAAGAGGGAAGAAGATCGACCTGAGCGTCGTAAATGCGCCCAAGCTGAAAAACTAATCCCAAAGTTTGTGTGTGTCTAGCTATTTTGTATACCGCCGATAGCGGTCAAATGATGTAAGATATATATTATACTAATTATTATCCGGAGGGTAACAATGGTATATTGCAAAATGAAAGAAAAAGAAAAAGAAAAGTGCAAATGAAAGAAAAAGAAAGGAAGTTTTGCAAAATGAAATGAAAAGAAAAAGAAACTAATAAGTTGTGGAAAATGAAATGCAAGAAAAATAAAAAAATAAAAATAAAAAGAAAAAAATAAAAAGAAAAAAGAGTTAGCAGTAGCGCGTTTTATCCAGGGAAGCGCTATAGCTAAGAAAAAGGAAAATAAAAAATAAATAAAGAAAAGAAGTAGCAGTAGCGCGTTTTTGCTGGACCAGCGCTATAGCTAAGTTAGCTATAGCGCGTTTTGCCAACACGCGCTATAGCTAAGTTAGCTATAGCACCGGTCCGCTCGATCCCCTCTGACTCTCTCTCACTCGCTCCGCTCGATCCCCTCTTGACTCCACCCTGGCCTTGCATGCATGCCAGCCCGCCCGCCGCCGCCTTGCCCCGCCCGCCCGCCCGCCCTTGCCTTGCGCCAGCCCGCCCGCCCGACCACGCTGGCCGGCAGCGCCAGCCCGCCCGCCCGACACCCACCCACTCCGGTATGCCCCTCCCCTTTTCCTTCCTCTTTGACCCCTCAGCCCGGCTCTCTCTCTCTCTCTCTCTCTCCCCCTCCCGCTCTCTGCAGACCAGGCGACCCAGCGACCCGGCCGCCACCGACCCGACCCCTTGGCGCCTCCCTCAGTGAACCAGTGGCGGCCTTGAACGCCAGCTAGCACTAGACAGGTGCCTTAATTTAATTGTTGTTAGTGTTAGTTAGTGTTAGTTAGCTTAATTTGCTGTTAGTGCTAGTTAGTTAATTTCTGTTAGTGTTAGTGTTAGCCCAGTGATAGTTAGTGTTAATATTGATGCATGTGTGCTGCTGCTGTTTTTGAGAGCACACTGTTCAGTTAAATATTTTGTGTGCTGCTGCTTAGTTAATTTTTGGAAGTCAGTTAGTGTTAATATTGATGCATGTGTGCTGCTGCTATTGACAGTAAATTCAGTTAACTGAATCATGCATGATTCAGTTAATTCAGTGTGTGTGTGATGATTTGGCTATTATTGAGATCTTCTATGTAGTGAGATCAGTTTTGCAGCTTATATTGATGATTTGGCAAAATATTGACCTAAGTGACCTATGTTTTGCCGGAAATGTTGATTCATTTCCATTCCAGCAAATTTCAGGCGCTCTATATGTGCACTTTCTAGCAAAGGTCATGCCGAAATTTTCCGTGAATTTCGGCATGACTTGTGCTAGAAAGTTGGACATATCGAGTGCTTGAGATTTGTCGCGACGGGAATGAACGACATTTCTGGCAAAAAAAAGGTCGTCACTTTTTTGTCATTATTCACTTTATTATATGAAGCTCGATAATTAAACGACTACGACATTGAACCCTAGGAAACATGACCGACACCGATGAGGCCGGAGGTTCTCACTCCCAATTAGGTCGAACACACGCCTACCTCGACTTTTTGGCGGATCAGGAGAGACAGGAAGCTGGGTGTCCGACGGATGACAATGGTGGTGGCGCTGGCGCCGACACTGATGCCACCAACGACACCAGCACTGAGGCTGGCGTTGATGATGTTCCTAACTATAGCACGAAAGTGGCACCCTGGCGAGTTCGAGCCAATAGAGCCGCAAGAAGTGGCAGCGTGTTACGGCAACCAACTAGCATGCATCCTACGGGATACCGCTAACATCAACACCACAAAAATACGGAAGAATGATCAGTTGAAGAAGCTGCTTCTAACTAGGTTGCACACAAGATTCCAGTTCCCCGGTCGGAATGACGATGTCGACCCATGGGATGATGAGGGCATGAAAAAAATCAACAACAAAGCCCTAGGGAAGTTCAGCAACACATTGAGCGCTTGGAAAACTAGGGTGAAAAGGGCGACTCAAGTAGACCATGAAACCTACGCCGAGATTGTTGCAGACAATCCAAAAATTATGATAGAGGACTTTGAAAGGTTCAAGGAGAGTTGCAATGAAGAAGCTGCCAAGGCCAGGTCGGAGAGAGGCAAGCAGCTGCAGGCAAAGAACATGGGGAACCACCGCATTGGAAGACGTGGTTACACGGGAAAGAGGCCCGTGTGGGCTAAGGAGGAAGCAGAACGTGAACGTCAGGGGATCCCAGACCCATTGGCTGAGTTCACCGACCCGCAGGAGCACGACTTCATCAGGGCCCGATTCTCGTAGGAACCCCAAGAAATATTTTGTTCACCGACGGGCCGACTAGGAAATTCATGAGATTACTGGTAATTATACTTTTTACCACCTTACATATTAGGTTCTGATCAACGAAGTCTACTACATTCTAGTCGCATTCGTAAATGATTTACGGTCCATTTTGCAGAGAGAGCAACACAATCTTGTGGCCGAGAGCGACTCGTCGACTCAGTCGACTCAGTCGTCGGTGAAGTACAAGTGGGACACTCCTTTCAACCGGGCCATGAACATAATGATGGGACACCCGCCCGGCCAGCGGCCGCAATATGGACGTGTGCATGGTGCCGTGGATGGGGCCACTTGGAATTACTATTATAGCAAGGACCCCGAGGCCAAAAGACAGAGAAAGAAGTTCAGTCAAGTGACTATCGACGAGAAGGTGGAGCGGGCGATGGAGAAAGCAAAAGCTGAGACCAAAGCTGAGATAATCGCTGCCTGTAGATCTGATTTCGTGGATGCCTTTACAACCTTGATTCCAACAGTGGTCACATGGGTGCAACAAAATCCAAATGCTCCACCAAGTAAATTTCCCATGCCTAGCTTCACCGGGAGCAACTCAATGAACATCGCACCCATACCCGTACCTAGTATGGAAACCGGCGCACCTGCACCTCCTCTAGCACCGGCTCCTGCGCCCAGCTCTCACAGCAGCCCTAGCTCCGTCTCTGCCTTGAATGTCGGGCCGTCGACATTGGCTGAGCTCGACGCCCTCACGGTAAATACGCGTCGTCGCACCTTCATCAACTCAACTAATTAATTAATCTTGAGTTGCCATTCTTTTGGATCTCGGCGCCGCACGTATATGTCTTTGTAGGCCGACTCCACTCCGTGCACCCTCCTTTACAACATGAAGGGCGGGTTAGTGGATGTGGGGAAGGGTACTATAGTTAAGCCTAAGGATCGATTGTTTCACCGCCGGCGGATGCCTGATAACGCATTAAGGGTCTCCATGGCGAGTGTGAAAGCGGTTACGAGGTCTCCTCGTCCGATACAAACCGATGGAGAGGATGGCGAGACCCCACGCAGCTTGGCCAATGCAAAATTGGCCGATCCTATGGCGAAAAATCTTCTTAAATGTCGAGGTGGTCGGGAGCACACCAACGGGACCTCATGAAGGTATGACCACAACACCACCTACACAAGTACAACCATCGTCTGTGCTGCTTGCTGAGATTGAGAGACATGAGGAAGGAGGGCCAACCGTTCCGCCAGCAGATGATGCCATCTGCCCCATGGAAGAGGATAGGGATCATGACATGGAGGATGCCGACGATGACCCTAACCAGTATTTCAATACTGCCTTTGACAACGAAGTAATAACAAGTCAACCATATGAATATGAGATGCATGTACGAGGCGGGCGTCCTCGGGAGTGCAAGAAGTCTTTGTTCATGCAATCCTCGTGAGGACCGCCTCCGGATGCGGCTCCACCCAAGATCAACTACTTAGCGAGTCGTCCAACGCTGAGCCCGACAACACTAGGGGTGGTGCTCAGGGAGGGTCTGACAGACCCACCAGCACCTCAGCCCACCAAGAAGAAGCAGAGGAAGAGACTGGCGGCAAGGAAATCCAATAAAGCTGGCAATGTTGGTTCTAGCAGCCAGCAGCCTTCGACCAAGGGTTGACCATGTACCGATGAAACATGCGCCATTAATCCATGTCGCGGGAGAGCCAATGGTACCGGCAAATGCACTAGCTGCCATGGCAGGGGATCTCAGGAGACTCCATGACCATGTGCTTTCGACAAAGAGAAGCCTCCTCGCCTCGGATGATCCAGGATACCCACTTTATACGGTTCATGTGCGAGCAGTTGCAAGATGTATGTCAACACATGCCCCGGACCTCTTCTTCACGAGGTTTGATTACATCTTCGGATGTTTCAAATGAGGACACTCGATTTTATGTTTGTCCGCTTTGTATCGCTGCACATGAACTACATCGTCGGGAGAGAGCAAGTCACCGGTCTTGCGGTCGCGGACCCATACTACATGCATGAGGGCTTCTTGTCAGTCAACAATGCCAACCGTCAATATGCGAAGTCGATTACATTGAAGAATTCTTGGTCAGCAATAATGACAAAGCGATTCTCCTACCTTATCATCCTGGTAAGTCATCCGCGGATAGCACTATAACACATACATCCTTTCGTGCATTTCAATAGTTACTTTGCATGCATGGAGGCTAAACTTGATCGTGTATTTTGAGCAGCGGGGGGTGTCGTGCCGTTCTCATTATTCTTTACCCGCGTTACTCCCGCGCTCTATATTTGGACCCATCGAAGAACATATAGAAGAAAGATTACACACACATAAAGTATGTTCTGGACAGAGCTATGCTGGGCTTTAGCATGCGGGTGGCTACATCAACACAAAAAAACAAATAAGGCGGGCTTTGTTTCACCCACAAGACTGACTTCATTGCATCCAAAGAACGGCAAGAAGTGAGAATGATGGATTCTCGTCATACATCTAATGATGGAGTATGTAAGGATGTGCAATCACTTTGCATGAAATCTTCATCCGATACCCATATCCGAGATGGGCGAAGCCTTTGGAGCCGTGCGGATAATCGACTTGAAATGATTTCTACGGATCAACAGGAAATTGCGTCCATCATCATCAAAGATGTCCTCGAAGAGAATGGGATGTTCTCGCCGGCCCAATATCGCGAAATGACGTCGAACCGCATTGCCCTACAGCGTCGGGACATGGCGCCTTTCACTAAGCTTGGGTCTGTCCTCCGGATATGGACAAATGGGAAGAGTGCACTTTGCTTAAAAGCGATGTGTCTGTTTAGTTACTTGTTACTTTACATGTCATTGAAACTTGAATCTCTCGATCATTGAAACTATTAGATGTATGGTGTCGCGCTCTAGTTAATTACTTTTGAGTACGATAAATTTTTTAACTATGTTTACTCTATATGTTGCTTCTATTTCATAACTGTTTTGTTGAATTAAGCTTCATGGTATATATATGTGCATCTCGGCGGTATATAGATCAACGATGGAGAGGAAGTGGTATGCCGTGTATGTAGGGCATGTTCGGGTGTGTATGATGAGTGGCAGTGTCGGGCCCAAGTCTCAGCTTCTCCGGGAAGCGAAAGGGTTTGATAGCGAGAGCGGAAGCGAAGCTAGTTACTTGAGATTCATAGCAAAGCAGGGGATTGAGAACCAGCGCGCTACCAAAACTACTACATAATACCGCTTTTGATCATCGTGATCGCTCTTATCGTGTATGTCTTAGTTTAGGTAGATGATGAAACATGTGTCTACGGTGACAATGTAAGATACATGTCATGTGTATCGCTATTTCGAGATGATGATGAGATCGACATCATTTGTGTTGAGACTATGTTGATATGATGAGACTATGTTCTACCACTTTGATAATGATGATGAGACATTCCTTTTTCATATAGTTCCAGTGTATGTGTATGTTGTAACTATATAAAACAAGTAAAAATACGAATACAACAACATAAAAAAAAGAAAATACTAGCAGTAGCGTGGGGTATTGGAGTAGTAGTAGCGCTGCTTACCAGTAGCGTTTGTTTGTTGGGCCAAGCTACTAGCATTAGCAGTAGCTATGGGCAGAGGCGCGCTACTGCTAGATACAGATAGCAGTAGCGCTGGTTCAAACAAGTGCTACTACTAAAAAATAGCTGTAGCGCTGTAGCAGTAGCGCGCCCACCCGCGCTACTAATAGCCAAATAACCAGCGCTACTAATAAGGGTTTTCCTAGTAGTGATACAATAAAGCGACAACCATATGGCTCCTGCCAGTTGCCGATAACTCGGTTACAAAACATGATCATCTCATCCAATAAAATTTAGCATCATGTCTTGACCATATCACAACACAACATGCCCTGCAAAAACAAGTTAGACGTCCTCTACTTTGTTGTTGCAAGTTTTACGTGGCTGCTACGGGCTTAGCAAGAATCGTTCTTACCTACGCATGAAAACCACAACGATAGTTTGTCAAGTTGGTGCTGTTTTAACCTTCGCAAGGACCGGGCGTAGCCTTTTCGTTCAACTAAAGTTGGAGAAACCGACACCCGCTAGCCACACGTATGCGAAGCACGGCGGTAGAACCAGTCTTGCATAAGCGTCTGCGTAATGTCGGTCCGGGCCGCTTCATCCAACAATACCGCCGAACCAAAGTATGACATCTTTGGTAAGCGATATGACTTATATCGCCCACAACTCACTTGTGTTCTACTCGTGCATATGACATCTCGCATAAAACCAGGCTCGGGCGCCCTTTGTTGGGGAACGTAGTAATTTCAAAAATTTCCTACGCTGCGCTAGATCATGGTGATGTATAGCGAGAGGGAGAGTGTTGTCCACGTACCCTCGTGAACCGAAAGCGGAAGCGTTAACTGCAACGCGGTTGATGTAGTCGTCGTCTTCACGATCGACCGATCAAGCACGAGCGTAAGGCACCTCCGAGTTCAGCACCGTTCACCCGATGGCGTCCCTCGAACTCCGATCCAGCCGAGTGTTGAGGAGAGTTTTGTCGACCGACGGCGTGGTGGCGATGTTGATGTTCTACCGGCGCAGGGCTTCGCCTAAGCACCGCTTCTGATATTATCGAGGTGGACTATGGTGGAGGGGCACCGCTGCGGCTAAAAGATCAAACAGATCAATGTTGTGTCTGCAGGCGCCCCTGCCCCGTATATAAAGGAGCAAGGGTGCGGCGGCCAAGGAGAGGCGGCGGGAGGAGTCCTACTCCCACCGGAGTAGGAATCCCCCTTTCCTAGTTGGATTAGGACTTGGGAGGGAAGGAGTGGAGGAGAAGAAGGAAGGGGCGCCACCTCTCCTTGTCCTATTCGGACTCGGGGGCAGCCCTAGCCGCCTCTCCTCTCTTCCACCTAGGCCCACTAAGGCCCATTAAGTTCCACAGGGGTTCGGTAACCTCCGGTACTCGGTAAAATCCGATTTCACCGGAACACTTCCGATATCAAACATAGGCTTCCAATATATCAATCTTCATGTCTTGACCATTTGAGACTCCTCGTCATGTCCATGATCACATCAGGGACTCGAACAACCTTCGTAAATCAAAACATATAAACTCATAATATAACTATCATCGTAACGTTAAGCCTGCGGACCCTACGGGTTCGAGAACTATGTAGACATGACCGCGACACGTCTCCGGTCAATAACCAATAGCAGAACCTGGATGCTCATATTGGCTCCCATATATTCTACGAAGATCTTTATCGGTCGGACCAGTATAACAACATCGTTGTTCCTTTGTCATCGGTATTTTACTTGCCGAGATTTGATCGTTGGTATCTCAATACCTAGTTCAATCTCGTTACGGCAAGTCTCTTTACTCGTATCGTAATACATCATCCATAACTAACTCATTAGTTGCAATGCTTGCAAGGCTTAAGTGATGTGTATTACCGAGAGGCCCGAGATACCTCTCGACAACCGGAGTGACAAATCCTAATCTCGAAATCGCCAACCCAACAAGTACCTTCCGAGACACCTGAGAGCACCTTTATAATCACCCGATTCGTTGTAGACGTTTGGTAGCACACAAAGTGTTCCTCCGGTAAACGGGAGTTGCATAATCTCATGGTCATAGGAACATGTATAAGTCATGAAGAAAGCAATAGTAACATACTAAACGATCGTGTGCTAAGCTAACGGAATGGTTCATGTCAATCACATCATTCTCCTAATGATGCGATCCCGTTAATCAAATGACAACTCATGTCTATGGCTAGGAAACATAACCATCTTTGATCAATGAGCTAGTCAAGTAGAGGCATACTAGTGACAATCTGTTTGTCTATGTATTCACACATGTATTACGTTTCCTGTTAATACAATTCTAGCATGAATAATAAACATTTATCATGATATAAGGAAATAAATAACAACTTTATTATTGCCTCTAGGGCATATTTCCTTCACATAAGAGACTTGAATACTATAAATTGTTTCCTCATTAAAAGAGTAATGTTCAGAAAAAGGGTAATCACAATCATGACAAGTTTTATAAATATAATCATCACTACTTTTTATATCATAAGTTTCATCACAATAATCATCATAAGTAGCAACTTTGTTTTTATCATAATTGATTGAAACCTCTTCCAAGATAGTGGAATCATTACTAAATAAAGTCATGACCTTTCCAAATCCACTTTCATAAATATTATATGATTCAACATCCTCCAAAATAGTGGGATCATTACTTCCTAAAGTTGACACTCTTCCAAACCCACTTTCATAAATGTAATCATCATAAGTAGGAGGCATGCTATCATCCTTATAAATTTGCATATCAAAACTTGAGAGACTAAAAATATCATCTTCATTAAACATAGGATCCCCAAGCTTAGGACAAACATTAATTGCAGCAAATATATTCTCAAAAACATCATCTTTATCAAACATAGCATCCCCAAGCTCGGGCCTTTTCATATCATAAGAATAATCACTCTCATCATTAATAGTGTGGATAGCACCAATAGTATAGCAAACTATATTATCATATTCTTCCAAGCAAGTGCCAAAAAGATTTTCAAGATCATAAGAAGTATCATTATCTTCCCAATCATAATCATCACAACAAGCAATAGGCATAATGAGATCATCATCAAGTGCATCATCTTCATTTTCATGAGGCACAACAATAATAGGAGCAACATTATTCGGGGGAGATATCTTTTTACCTCTCTTCCTTTTTCTTTTCTTCTTCTTCACCACATCATGTGTGGGTTCAATCCTCTTTTTGGAGCTCCTTATTAATGAAATTGGTTGAATAGAAGGCTCCTCCTCGTTACCCGATTCATCATAAGAAATAATAGGAGGATATTGGGAAGTATCTTCCCTTTCATTAGTATTCTCTTCATCTTATATTTGTTTTCTTTTCTTTATGTAGTTGGCAATATAAGGATTTTCAATGCAATTCACCGCACAATACATATAAATTTCCTCTAGATCAAAAGTAAGAACTCTATCAAGGGAAAATTCTGGAATATCCTTAGTTATACGTTTCATTTCTTCATAACCCAAAAGCAAACTAAGTTCATTATGATGTGCAAGGGAAATCAAGTCATCACAATTTTTGGACACGATACGATCATGAAACAATTTGCATTGGGTACTGAAATGATCATCTTCATTGCAAAGTTCACAAGTACGGCTAAGAAAATTTAAATTTCCAGCACAAACATCTAGCCTCTCTTGCAACCATTTAGTTTCTAAGTTCTTATGAATCTTGCAATATCTATCTTCCCTATTTGGTGTGTACTTGCAAACCCAATGCACTCCACAAAAATTGACGTGTTTACAGGAGACATCTTCATCATGACTAGTGCAATCATCGTTAGTACCATGGATATTCAAGGAGTTCATACTAACAACATTGCAATCATGCTCATCATTCAAAGATTTAGTGCCAAACATTTTAATGCATTCTTCTTATAACACTTTGGCACAATTTTCCTTTCCATCATACTCACGAAAGATATTAAAAAGGTGAAGCGTGTGTGGCAAACATAATTCCATTTTTTGTGGTTTTCTTTTATAGACTAACTAGTGATAAAACAAGAAACAAAAAGATTCGATTGCAACACTACAAAAAAAAGACACATCTGTGACATTTTGGGCCGAACGAATTTTTTTTCTGTCATACATATGACGCTTCTATGACGATAATTGTGACAAAACCCGGTATCATCATAGATGTGGTGGGCTCCTACTTCTATGACAAAAATCATGACAGAAAATGGGCTTTTCGTCTGGGCGGGCGGAGATGCAGCTGCATGACATTCTTTGGGCCGTCCGTGACGGAAAAACCGTGGTAGAAGCGAGGGGAGGAAAATTTGGGAGTTGCGATTACGGTGGGAGGTCGAGGCGGCGATCGCGTATCTCTCGTACATGTGCGAGGCATTGGCTCTAATCAACCCGAAGCGGGCGGTGGGCTCTAACTAAACCCGGCGATTGCACTCGAGCTCGCTTTCTTGAACCCGGCGATCGATCGATGGCTGTTAATCGAACCCGATGGGCGATTCGCCGCTCTGCTGCTAATGAAGCCTATCAATTGGATGAATAGTGGCGTTGCGGGGGGTTTGGATGAGCAGTGGCGGTGGCATTGCCTCTGGATGAACAGGACCCCGTTGTGTGGAGGGCTGGATGAACAGTAGACGATGGAGGGGTGGCCATGGAGGGGTGGTTGAACAGGACCCCGGGGTGTGGAGGGCTGGATGAATAGTAGACGGTGGAGGGCTAGATGAATAGTAGACGGTGGAGGGGTGGTTGAACAGTAGCCGGTGGAGTAGTGCACGGTGGAGGCTGGATGAACAGGAGCCCGTGGAGGCTGGAGGAGGTCGACGGTAGCCCGTGCAGGCTGGAGGAGGTCGACGGTGGAGATGAACAATATCCCGTGGAGTCCCGTTTTGCGGTACGCCACACCCCTCCCGATGAACAGGACCAACACAAGTCCGTTTCGTCCGTTTTGCGGTACGCCACACCCCTCTCGATGAACAGGACCCCTGTTTCGACCGTAGTGCTCCAACACAAGTCCGTTTCGTCCGTTTTGCGGTACGCCACACCCCTCCCGATCAACAGGACCTCCTTTTCGACCGTAGGAGGTCCGTTTCCTCCGTTTTGCGGTACGCCACACCCCTCCCGATGAACAGGACCCCCATTTCAACCGTAGGAGGTCCGTTTCCTCCATTTTGCGGTACGCCACACCCCTCCCGATCAACAGGCCCCGTTCCGAACGTAGGAGGTCCGTTTCCTATGTTCTGCGGTATGCCAGGCCTCGTTTCCATTGCCTATTCCGTCCAAGCCGTCCCGATGAACACGACCACGCATTCCGTTCCGACCCAGCCGGTTGGCTCCCACGCGTTTCGTTGCCTCCTGATGAACACGACACATTCCATTGCCTCCCCATGAACACGACGCATTCCGTTGCCTCCCCATGAACAAGACGACGATGCTGTTTCTCCGTTCCAACCCAGCCACGTACACGAGCCCTCGCCGTATGTATGCGTGAGTAGGCGTTCGAGACCCCGCCCGTATGTACACATTCGTGGCCGTATTTTCTTTCTTGCACCCTGGCCGCTGTACATACGTGTACATGCTACGTGCACGCCTCTACTACGACACGTGCGCGCCTCTACATCCACCAGTATATATGTACATACACGTTCGCGACCAGAATGACAACGCTACGTACGCTTCGACCATGTGGGTCCCAAGCGCCGAGCACTTCCTTGCTGCGAAGATGTAGCTGGTGGGTCCCGGCAATCGGGGCGAATCGTTTTGTTTTTTTGCCCGGACGCACTTCCTTGCGTGCGAAGATGTAGCTGGTGGGTCCCAGCAGTCAGGGGGGCGAATCGTTCTTTTTTTGCCCGGACGCATTTCCTTGCATGCGAAGGTGTAGCTGGTGGGTCCCACCAGTCAGTGGGGAAACATTTTTTTTGCGAAATACGGTGGCCCGTTCGGTGGGTCCCCGCTGTCAGGTGGAGGAATAATTATTTTGCGCGTAATAAGGAGGCACTTCCTTGCTGCGGCCGTGGACCCAACTGTCAGCCTCTCCATGCACAGTACTCTTCCGATGGAAGTTGGTCGTTGACCACATTGACCACGCCGCGCCGAGAGCACCACGGCGGTGGACGACGGCGAGGCCTAGGAAGGGGACGACATCAAGGCAGGGAAGACTCGGCAGTTGTTTGCCACGCGGAGAATCTGTTGTCGAGGTTTATTGGTTCGTCTGCCGTCGCGGAGAATAACAGCGGTGTGGGTGAGTAGAGGATGCCTAGGCCAGCGATGGGAGTACGGTGGGGCGGTGAGGCTGCTGTGGCAACCTGACCGACCAGCAGGGAGGAGGAAGCGAGCAGTCCCTTGGCGCTTGTTTGAGTGGCTGGAGCAGAAAGAGCAGAGATTGAAGAAGCACGACGGCAATTGGATGGACATCCAACCGTCACTGCTTGTGCGTCAACCTTTTTTTAGGAAAGCCTCAAATCTATGGAAAACAGCATACAACCCATCTGCCATTATTTCTAATAATTTGCATCCCATTTGCTAATTCTTAAGGTTTTTTTGGAGCCCATATTCTTTTTGTTAGCATTACAACCCATATTGTGGCCACGGTTAAAAAATTATATGAAATTTTGCATATTTCGGTGCGGTCCGAACTGTTTTTAATCCCGAAATTTCGACTCACATTCAAACTAATTTTAAAAATAAATGTATATCAATATAAAATCCAACAAATTCTCCATGCTTAAAAATTAATGTAATTTAAAATCTTGAAATGAAAAAATATATTTGAAACTAATTGTCGGTTTGATGTGTTTTAAAATGTACAACCCATTTCTCATTCTTGATGGGCCATTTTCTCGGCCACCAATGAAAGCTCTCCTCGTCTTGAAAGATTTGCAGCCCAACAGCGACAAAGCGACTTACTTGGCAAATCACAAAAAACTGGGCTGTGGCCATGGACCCACTGTCGGCCTCTCCACGTCTGATACTCTTCCGATGGAAGTCGTTCCTTGACCACGTTGACCACGCCTGCGAGAGCACCACGGCGGTGGGCGGCAGCGAGGCCTAGGAAGGGTGCGGCGCGGAGCCGGGAAAACGCGCGGTGGAAGCCAGCGTGGAGAGGAGTCTGAGGTTCACTGGTTCAGCTGCGGTGGTAGGCTGCCGTCGCCGCAGGGCCTGGCCAGCGGTGGGAATAGTAGGGGGCAAGTAGGCCTCCGCGGCAGCACAACCAGCCACGGGAGGCAGGAGCATGCAGCAGGACCGGCGCTGCTTTGGGCGGCTGGAGAAGGAAGACCAGAGGTTGAAGAAGCACTACGGCCATTGGATGGACATCGTACGGTCACTGGAGCTAGAATCGTTCATATTGACTAAGTTGAGAAAGCCCTTCGTCCCCGTCAACTTAGTAGGCCCACAAGACAGCCTCCCACCAAGGTGGGTCCCAGCTAGCCGGGGGAGTATTCATTTTTTTGTGCGTAATAAGGAGGCACTTCGGTGGGTCCGAGTGACAATGAGGGGGCGTTTTTGCGAAATCGGTGGCCCGTCGGTGGGTCCGGCGGTCGGGAAACAATTTTTTCGCAAAATACTGTTGGCCCGTCCGGTGGGTCCCCGCTGTCGGTGGAGGAATAATTATTTTCAGCGTAATAAGGAGGCACTTCCTTGCGGCTGCCGTGGACCCAGTATCGGCCTCTCCACGTCTGATACTCTTCCGATGGAAGTCGGTCGTTGACCACATTT
Source organism: Aegilops longissima (assembly GCA_021605205.1). NCBI lineage: Eukaryota > Viridiplantae > Streptophyta > Magnoliopsida > Poales > Poaceae > Aegilops > Aegilops longissima. The sequence continues at coordinate 7,288,679 of CM038679.1, forward strand.
ACCACGCCCGGCCGAGAGCACCACGGCGGTGGGCGACGATGAGGCCTAGGAAGGGGACGACGCGGCCAGACCCACGGGAGGTAGGAGCAGGCGGTAGCACAGCCGGCCACGGGAGGCGGGAGCAGCGCGGCACGACCGGCGCTGCTTTGGTAGGCTGGAGCAAGAAGACCAGAGGTTGAAGAAGCACTATGGCCGTTGGATGGACATCATACGGTCCTTTGGAGTATTGACTAAGTTGACAAAGCCCTCCGTCCCCGTCAACTTAGTAGGCCCACAAGTCAGCCCAACAATATGGTGGGTCCCAGCTAGCAGGGGGGTATTCATTTTTTTGGGCGTAATAAGGAGGCACTTCCTTGCGTGCGAAGATATAGCTGGTGGGTTCGACCTGTCAGCAGGGGGAACATTTTTTTCGCAAAATACAGTGGCCCTTCTTGTGGGTCCTAGCTTTCAGGTGGAGGAATCATTATTTTGCGTGTAATAAGGAGGCATTTCCTTGCGTGCGGCCGTGGACCCACCTATCAGTCTCTCCACGTACAGTCCACTTCCGATGGATGTCGTTCATTGACCACGTTGACCAGGCCGCGCCGAGAGCACCAGGGCGGTGAACGACAGCGAGGCCTAGGAAGGGAACGATGCGAAGCCAGGGAATACTCGGCAGTTGTTTCCCACGCGGAGGAGTACGAGGTTTCTTGGTTAAATCGCCATCGCCGGAGAATAACAGCATGTGTGGGTGAGTAGAGGGATGGCTAGGCCAGCGATGGGAATGCGATTGGGCCGTGAGGCCTCTTGGCAACAACATAGCCGGCCGCGGGAGGAGGGAGCGAGCAGTCCGCCGGCGCTTGTTTGGCGGCCGGAGCATGAAGAGCGAGATTGAAGAAGCATGACAGCCGTTGGATGGACATCCAACGATCCTTTGCTCTCGTGTGTTGACTAAGTTGACGAGGCGTTGCGTGTCGTCAACCTTTTTTATGAAAGCATACACGTCAACCTGTAGTAGGCGCACAAGTCAGCCTCAAATCTGTGGAAAACAGCATACAGCCCATCTGCCATTATTTCTAATAATGTACAACCCATCTGCTAATTCTTAAGGTTTTTTGGAGCCCATCTTCTTTTGTTAGCATTACACCCGTATTGTGGCCACGGTTAAAAAGTATCTGAAATTTTGCATATTTGGTGCGGTCAACTGTTTTAATCCAGAAATATCGATTCACATTCAAACTATTTTGAAAAATAATTTATATAAATATAAAATCCAAATAATTGTCCAATGCATAAAAATCAATGGAATTTAAGGTCTTGTAATGAAAAAAAATTGAAACTAATTCCCGGTTTGATGTGTTTTAAAAATGTACAGGCCATTTCTGGGCAAACCGAATGAAACTCTCATCGTCTTGAAAGATTTGCAGCCCAGCAGGGCCGATAAAGCAAGTAGGCCTTGTTTGGGTATTTCTTTTAAAAAATATAGAACTGGGCTAGCCATTTTCAGCAAGAAAAAAACACAACTGGGCTCATGATGTGGTAAACATAAATAAAACCCTGGCTAGATGGGCCACAGCCCCCGCACAGCCCCGTTGTTACCCTGATCCGTCGCTAAAACTAGTATAAATAACAACTGCTTGTTCCTAAAAAAACTACGCGACTTCTTGGGTCCACAGTGTTAGCCGCTCGTAGTGTAATTCTCTCGTTTATTGACTACGTTGACAATGGCGTGAGCCCCGGATGTCCAACCATTAGGAGGAACCATATTTTTGGGCTTGTACTATAGAGGCACTTGCTTGCGTATTGCCATGGCGTTGGTGGGTCCCTCTCATCCTCTCCACGTCTGATCATCTCCTTGTTCCTCTCGGTTGTTGACGACGTTGACAATGCAAGAGGCGGCGCACACCGCGATGACGGCGAAGCGAACCAAGGCCGCAAAGCGGAGGGCGACAGCGAGACCTCGGGCGGAGCGAGCAGAGCCGTTGAAGATCGCCGGTCGATCGCGGCGGAGAATCTGAGGTTGACTGGTTCGGGCATGGAGTGCGTGTTGGGGTTGGCGTCGCGGAGAATAACAGGACGTGTGGGGGAATAGAGGGAGGGACTGGCCAACGTTGGAGGGTATGTACGGTAGGGCGGCGGAGGTGCATACAGCCATGGGAGGCGGGAGCAGGCGGAGCCCACGGGGTGGTTTGGTTTGGGCGGCTGGAGGAAGAAGAAGACAAGAGATAGAAGATACACGACAGACGTTGTATGTCAATCCAATGGTTGGTAGGCAGAATCGTTTGTTGACTAGCTAGTAAGTCGACACCACCTTGGATAGGCTATTTCCTCGCGGGTCCCAAAAGTCAGAATCCAAATCTGTCACGGTCATGCAGCCTTTCCTATGAAAATTTACAGCCCATTTGATGTGCTAGTTCGAAATAAGTTTGTGGGTGCTAGTGGGGGCTAATCACTTGGCTTCTGTAATGCACAGTGAGCTCAAGCAGCCGCCGTGGTTCCCTTGGTTGTGATTTGTTACAATATTTCACTCTAAATTAAACAAATGGCAAGCCATTTGCCTTGTTTCAAAGAAAATATGACAGTCATAGCCGAGTTGAAAAGGGCAGGAACATCTAACTCCAGCTTACAAACTGTACAAAAGCCCGAGGGTTGATTGTTCATCAGGTTTACAAAAAAACCCAGATTGAAAAGGGCAACAACATCTAACTCCAGCACTTGTTTTCGGTAGTCACGATCAAATGGATCGGTCAGTCCATAGAATGAACATCTGGGTCGTAAAATTTCTGGATTATGACCACAATATGTTGTAAATAGAAGCCTGACACGTTCATAAGCTCTTTTGCCCACCTGAAACTCCTTTTTTTGCTCTTCAACATACCCATCCGTCAAAACCATGCTGCTGATAAACTTAAGCCTGATGGACAATAGTAACCTCGCATTCAGCCGGAAGAATGTGACAAATCTTGTGTTTGCACGGTTGGCTACATATCGTTCTAAGCGTTATTGTCTTCAATCGAATCTCATGAGAAGTGAGAAAATCCCGATGCTTACGAATCCACCGATTGGTTATAACTTTCTTACCCGTCCTGTTGCCTAAATAGACATGAAGATTGAAAACAGTTAAGGTCTAAAAGAAGAGTGTCGAAGAGCAACAGCTGAGCGGTTAATTCTAGTACACTATATGCGGGCTTCCAATGTGCGTGAAATTATCACCTTTATATACAACTTCTCCGGACATGGAAAGCATTGCAGCAAGCCAATAATCTTGTTCGAGATCAAAACTATTCATTTGGATATATAAGATCTTGACAGAATCCAGCACCATTGATAGGCCATCCATGGACAAACTCTTCATTGAGCATAGAACATAATATTAGTACAAAATGTGTACTCCAAGATAATATATAAATTATGCTTGAAATTTAAAATGCAGCTTATGGTTACAAGTGTAGATGATAATATAAAGTACACGAAGAACTGTGGAGCCAAACACCATATTGAAATGAGCATAGAGATCATGTATTACACCCAAGGTCTCAATTTAGGCGCAGAGGAGGGCGGTTATTTGCAGCGGTGAATAACTAGAATCAAGGATCAACCTTTGAAGTGAAGGGGCATCTTGGATTATGAGCTACCTTCCGTCAAAATAAATTCCAATTCTTACAAGGTTACACAACTTTATTTGGAGACAACCGATTCTAACTGTGAAAACAAGCACCAAGCACTCCAGTGCGAGGCAAGCTGGAGTGGATGATCTTTGTGCAATGAGGCCTCCGATATCTGAACCCGCACAAGTGAAAGTTTCTTGAGAAATGGGAGTCGAAGGTTTAGTACCAGATTATGCAGTAGGTAGCACAACGCAAAGGTGGCGGTGTGGAGAGAGGAGGAAAACCGCGAGATGGACATCGGTCTTTGAGGGCACAAGTTCATGGCGTTAAATATGTGGTATGTGATTTCGGGGAATAGTAGAACTCAAGCAGTTGTAGTTCTGTGAATTGAGGATTTTAGCCAGGCGTCCACCGTGCAGGGCATGGTATGCTTGCTCGGTAGCATGACGGGATCTGAGAGGCTTTGAGCGGAGCCACGGTGGGAGGAGATGATGGCTCAGGGATTTCAAAATCATTGAAGAGAGATAGGCGACGACGATCGAGATTAAGGGCACAGCGTGCCATAGAGGGCGCCACCGAATTGAGAGGACTTGGGTGCGGCAGCAATCCTTGGTGGGGAGAAGCGAGATGATCTCCCCAAGGGCGGCGTCCGGAGATCGCTGATCACGGTCCACCGAGATTCTCTGGGTTCACAGGATCCGGTGGGGCGGGGTTGCCGCTTCTCCCAGCTGCAGGTGCGGGATCTACAACAGGCGTCACCGCTGGCGGGAGCCTCATCTTCTTGGTGTTGGGGTCAGCCGACTCCATTTTCCTCGAGGGCGTCGCGTCGCGCTCACAGATTTGAGCAGAGTAACGAATGACGAGCCTAGTTGTAGTCTTGACGAAGAAGAAGGGGCTGGGGTTTCAGTAGGAGTGAGGAAGAAAGGGGCTAGGGTTTTCTGTAGGGTGAGGTGAGGAATTTGGGGACGAGCAGTGGAGGCGGCTGGCGTGAGTGGGTGGGAGCAAGGAGGAAGAAGAGCACCCAGGTTTTTTGGGGGGGTGGGTGTCTTTGGGTGTGGGTAGTGCCTTTTGAATTGATTTTACTATTTACTAGTGTGGATGGCTGTTTTGTCTTGGGCCCAGAGAAACAATTACTACTAGTATAGTGGAGACACTCTACAACTACCGGAAAAACAATTACTACTAGTACAATGGAGACACTCTACATACTTGGATCCTCCTAGGTCATTGAAACGTCTCCCTCTCTTGAATGCCGTTATACTTTTGTTCACCGACATGCGGGCCATGCAGCGCTGGCCCAAATGCCATCCACCAAATTAGAAGGCAGTATCTGGCGAAGAGTCACCCAGTCGTGGCCTTGGCGATACGAGCCGTCGTATCACAAAACTCCACCTCCCATGAGTCTAAGTTTGACGGACGAAGCAACCATCATTTCACTCTTCGCTGAATCCCTTCTCCCTCACCGTATTCAAGAAAGGCAACACTCGCATCTGCCACTTGTTCTTCTCTCCCAGCGAAGGGAAGGTAAGCGGATCCGTGATGTTGGTATATTTTCGTTCGAGAGAAAAAAGAACTTTTGCAAAGCGATAACCGATCCTCACTCTCTTTTTTGTTTCATTGTCATTGCGATTGTGTTTTCCTTTCAGTGGTCTCCTAGTATTCGTCAGTTTCATGATGGACCAAGGAGAACCAGGCAAAGATCTGCCGATATTGGAGCAGACGCGTGAGGCTGATCCCCACGAGACAGAGAGCTCCAAGAAGATGGAGGCAATCACCGAGCCGACCCCAGATACGCTCACGGCCACTACTGAGATGGTCAACGCCCCGTTTGAGGTTACAACCCCCGTGGCACTGCAGGAGCAGTTTTCCCCCTTCGAGGATGTGTCCCCCCTTGCTGAGCTGCCCAAGGTGATTTCCTTCTTTGCCGATCTCGATTGTGGTTTTTCATCTAAGTATGTGGTGATTTTTTTAGAAAAGGAAGTATGTGGTGATTAATAATGCAAAATTTTATTAGCTTCAATGCCATGCTATACATAGTGGTTTAAATAACTTGTGTTTCTTATGCTGAAAAGTAATTCAGAATTTGTTTCTGTTTCAATTAGAGCCCTGATGCAGACAAGGATTGTGTGGTTGTGCATGTCACTCACTATAAGGCGGACGAACTGCATATACGCACTGGGAAAACAGAGTTCTTAGGCTGTTGGATCATGGAAGCCATTTGCGGTTATACCAATGAAGAGGTGTATTCCAGCCTCACTGTTGTCAGGCGTGTTGTCCAGGGTGTACTGAAGCACAACAAGTTCAAAGCTACTCCTTCGTTTGTGAGGCATACTGTTCTTGTCAAGCTTACGCAGGAAGATGACGTGGCATGCCTCCACAAACAAGTTTATCAGTGGCAAGGCCACAAGGTTGTCTTCATGAAGGTTCACAGGATTGAGCTGCTGCGGGACGTCCTCGATCATGTTCATGGCAAGGTCTGTCTTGTATCCAGCCCAAATTAGATCGAGGCATGAAATAGTTGCCCCAGCTAGTGTTTAATAGTAGTTTGGATTGTGTCTAATTATCCGAACCTTGCCTGTTATCGACCCCTCTGGGGCTAGTACTCTGTTTGAATTCGTCTATGGGAACTGCTGCTACTTTTGTGTGCCCGTGAATCATATAAGCAACTATGTATCTTGTTACAGTGGTTCATGCAGTTAATTGAGGCCACAATGTAATAAGTTCCAAACGTTCAACGCTAGTCCAGCGCTCGTGTGGAACACTCACATTAAACTCGTCTTCATAAAAATCTTGAAAAGCATAAGTTAAGCAGTTCTATACATCTCAATGATTCATAGAACATAACAAACATATACTAGTTCACAGCAAAAGACAAAGTTGTGAGAAGGTTTACAAATCAGGAAAAAACAAGCAAGGCTTCTCACGAGCAAAGGGCCTCCCAAAGAGCTTAAATTTCCTGGAGTTCACTCTGGTTTTTTCTTGTTGCCACCATCCAAGGTTAGGTTCTCTCATTCCAGAATAACCAATTATAATTGTGGTCTCAGCTGGAATGCTGAACTAAACCATGCAGTGTACTGACCAGGTGAAATTCTTGTGCATTCCACTAAATTTAAGCACCGCTATTTACAAATCAGGAAAAACAAGCAAGGCTTCTCTAAGCAAAGGGCCTCCCGACAGGCTTAAATTTCCTGGAGTTCACTCTGGTTTTTTCTTGTTGCCACCATCCAGGGTTAGGTTCTCTCATTCCAGAATAACCTCTTGTCCGCGCACCTGTCCAAAAAACCGCCGTGCAGCCGTGCCAGCTAGTCCTCGGTCCATGGATGAACTGGTAGAAAGTGCATTCCGGACTAGGATGCAGTTGTTTTCGCTCGTCCCTGCACTGCAATCAGGAAGTAAAACGTATGAATCAGCTTCGTTTAGATTGCGTTGGTCATTCTACCTTAGTTACTACCAATGTAGGGATACCTTGAAGATGGGAGGTTAGACGACGGCAATGAGGGATAGCCATCTCATTTTGCGCTGTTGTACTAAAACTGAGGTGTGTGCTTTTGATTGCGCGGATAGAAACGATACGGAGAAAGACATCCCGAAACGATATGGAGACAGACATCCCTGTTTGCGCAAATATGAAATACGGTTATTTAAACAGTGATAGATATTACTACTTTCCCCCGTTTCCTCTTAGAACCAAGTCCTAGATTCATGCTACAGCTTTCCCACTTTCTTCCCTGTTTGAACCAACGCTTTGAGTTGACTGTATGAACTAGCTTTACTTCTAATAATAGTAGAAGTCTAGGTGGCTTTGGAACAATGGACGGAAGTAGAAAAGGATCCACACGAAGGGGGAAGAGCTGGGGCAGTAGAGCAAGGCAGGTTTCGAAGGAATATATACCTGAGGGTCGTCGACATGTGGCAAAGACGGCGTCGGGAGGCCGCATCTTGGCCAGGCCACAATACCGCATGGAGGAAGAAGGGGTCGGAGGCCCTCCCGAGCCGGCGCTCTCTCGGAGAGAACGGCACGGCTGCCGATCGGGACGCGCAGGCAGCCGTTGGTCTCCTTCCTCGCCGCCGACGACAGCGTGAACGATGCACCTACAACCCCTGCCCCGGTCGAGGTTGTCCAACCGGATTTGTGACCAGCCGTGAGCTGAGAGAGAGTGTGTGTCCACCTATGTCTTGCTTAGATCTGGAGAGCATGAGAGAGTGAACGAGAGGAACCCTAGTAAAGCAAGCGCTAAGGCTCCTGCTTTTATATATAGTGGAGTGATTGTGTTGTACCGGCTTAAAAAAATGTGCTCCTACGTGTACCCGCGAGTGGGTGTGAGAGAACTAGTGCATGCGTGCACCGCTTCTCTTCGTGAGAGTACAATATATACTATGCCCAAAGAACGTTCGCTGCAAGAGTAATAATATAAGTGTGTGACGTGTGAGCTAAAATAAAATGTGTGTGCCGTCTTTTGTTTTTTAGAAGTTCTGAGGGTAGGATGTGAAGAGCACATATGTGCGTGACGTCTACCTGCAGATAGACGATGGGTGCCACGTGCGAGTCTCCGAGAGGACTCGGGAGAGTTGTGACTCGTGAGGGTGCGTGTGCGTGAGAGAGAGGGGGCACATATCAATGCAATGCATGTGTCCGTAAATCATTATCCGACAAACGTTCGCCACAAGCCTTTTCCTGACGAACGCCGTAAGAACCGTTAGATCGGCATCCGACAGTGTCAGTTTTGCCATGTCATTTAACAGAACAACCACTCCTCCTACACACAAATCTTCCACGTGAGTGTTAGCAACTGCCGTATGCTCCCTCCGTTTCGAAATGCAGTGCATATAGCTTTATTGAAAATTAGAACCTCGCAAACTTTTACCGAGTTTTCGTGTACCAAATTGCACATGTAGAATACCACATATATATCATTTCATTCATCTTGAGAGGTAACTATAAAGATGGGTGAGGAGTCTACAAAGAAAGACCATCGTATCACCCGCAGCAATTTCAACCATCCTTTAGTGTCGAGGAATATCATAGGAACTCTATATGATATGATTTTTATAGGATTTTTTCCTTTAGAGCCAATTGGTTCATAGGAATAGATTCATATACTCTACATTTCAAAGGAAATAAACATGATATCATTTCTATAGCTTTAGAGCCACTTGGTTCATATGAATGGATTCCTATACTCCCTTAATTTCAAAGGAAAATAAACATTAGCGTATATTCAATAGAAAAGTTCCTATGATATGAACCAAATTACATCTCTTTACTAATCCCTCCTCATAGGACTTGAGATACATGTCATCTCTAGATTCAATAGAAAAGTTCCTATGATGTGAACCAAATGACATCTCTTTTCCAATCCCTACTCATAGGAATTGAGATCCTCCATGTCATCTCTTTCCTACAACTTCCATGTATACATCTTCTATTCCTAAATAGATAGTACAACCCACTAGTAGCTTTTTTCCAAAACATGCAACTATGGCACAAGAACTATATAGTGTGCCAATAACTTTGAAAGATGGTCGCTGGATGAAGCTAACCCGACAGGTCTGAGAGATGGGCAAATCCGAGCACTACTTGCCGTTGGATATCATCAACATTCCACCAGATCTGCCACATGTACAATTTAGAAGACTCCATGGTTGAACTTAAGCATAATGCACAAACCTCAAAACACAAGCACTTCTCCTTTGTTCTAGAATCTTACGTATCATAATTGATTATTTTTCTAAATGAATTGCCATTATTTGTTTTTACTTTATGATTTACAATGCACAACCCCATGAATCTTAACATTTTATAAAACTAATTGATTTTGAATGAGATGAACTATAAGAACTAAGCGAACATCTACATCATGCATATATGACTCAAAGCTTTACATGCTATAGTGTGTATTTATTCATAATTTGGTTTGAAATCTCATGCGTTCAATACATGTGTACCTTACTAGTTTTGAGTAGAGTAGCAAATTTCACGCTGACCCGGTATATCAAAATGCAGGGCCCATGCATCATTGCCTTCGGTCGAACCTCGTCCACAATTTTTGTACGTGCTATATCTCCACCGGTCCCCGAACCCAAAATGCTGCCTCGTTCCGTAAAACCAAGCGGCCCACACATATTTAAGGCGTCGACTCGAACCCGTTTACTATGACGTGGCCCCGCATGCTGTAGTACTCCTACAAACCCTACCGCCGCACTCATCATCGGTTTTCTTCAAGAGGGCGAGGAGAAGCCGATTTGTAGTGGGCGCTTTAAAAAAAGGATCATAGTGGAGACCCTACCTAGGGTGCCCTAGGTAGCTGCCGCACGCATCATTGTTTTCTCTTTTCTTTATGCTCTTGCGTGCTAGAGTGAAATGATGGTTGCTTCGTCCGTCCAGCTTAATGCGGGAAAGGTGGGGCTTTGTGATTTGACCCCTCATCGCTCATTTTCTACTATCTTTGGCGCTTCGACCGGGTGCCTCCAATTCCAACCGCTGCTCCGAACTGTAATTTGGTGCATCGCACGTGGAACAAGACGGTGGATGAGCCACATGTCTACCAAAGGGGTCCTGTTAAGTGTGTCGCCATTTCGTGTGCGGACTGACCCTGCTTGAGTTGCTACGCCAACACAACAGGAGCAACCTACCACTTGGTTTTGCTCCTTGGTGAATCCCGACTATATTGATCTAAAAAGATACGTGTTGAACTACCCTCTCCGTCTCGGTTTTTTATTTGTAGGCGTATCGGTTTATAGGGCCTGCACGTAGTTCTAGGTCATCCATTTGACTAACTAAATATGAGTTACTATGTCACAAAAAGTATATCATTGGATTCTTATTGGTTGATATGTGAAGAAACAAGAAACGAGGTAGAAGTTAATGTACCGCGCCTTAGTATTTTGGGATTATTTTGTTCTCGTAAGATGACTTACTCACCTAGACGGAGGGAGTAGTTGTATTTAAAAGTCGAGGGCGGGGCTTTTCTTGCGCGGTAGGCGGGGCAGTTCCGCCTAGTTGGTTCGACAGAGACGCGAGAAGACGAGGGAGTAGGCTGCTGCAAACGTAGGGCTGTGTGATTTGCCAGCGAGTTACTGCTGGACAGGTGGGGCCCGTGATTTGACTTGCCATTATCATTTTAACTGTGGCGCTACGACCGACGCGAGTCTCCCAATTCCTGACCACCTCCATACAGGTGCCTCTCCCAATGCTCCACCATGTAGTAGTAGAGGCTGGCTCTTGCATGAGAGCCCACTTCTCCACTTTTTCCTTGCCTCTCTTTCCTCCACATATGCAAAATGCCATGTAAAGCGCACTATTGTACTTACTTGCTCCTACAAGTGCTTAAGCTTGCCACATAGGCATAAAGTCTGATGTGGCAAGTTAATCAAGAAGATAGAGACTAGTTTGGTGACCCAAGGAAGAAACGGTGCTAAGCGCGTGTACCTAGGTGAAAATACAATTTTGAGTCTATAGCTAATTAAATGAAGCAGCAACACCATTTCATTGGAAGAGGTCACTCCTTGGCAAATGCAATAAATACTAGTACTCCCTGTGTCCCATTATATAAGAACGTTTTTTACACTACACTAGTGTAAAAAGCGTTCTTATATTATGGGACGGAGAAGTCTGAAAAAGAAAGAGATAGAGAGGAGTAAAAAAATACACTTATAGCCAACCTTATAGCCAACCTTGTTGTAGTATGAGTGACTAAGTGATGACTATGTATGACATGCCAACATTAGATAGCCTAACGCACCATGTTAAATCTCCAAGGCGCGACCCATGCATGACAGCGACGACGGTCGTGGTAAGCGCGACCATGATCACGGACTCTTGGCAGCCCTTGGATCTGAGATCAAGCGGCCGCATGCTAAGTTGCTGAAAATTTGCGAATAACCCTCCGAGATAGGATATTCACCCATAGGTCTAGAATCATGCCATGCAACCGTTCGATCTCAGATCCAAGGGCTCTCGGAAGCCCGTATCATGGGAGAATGGAAAGCCACTACCCTGCCGTTCGCTTGCGCTGGCGATTCGCTCCTACTCGTCCCCGCACGTCCTTTAATACTACGGCGGTTCGCTCCTAGTCGTCCGTCCATTCACATTCTGGCAGTTCCACTAATCCTAACCCTCCTCCCAAATCCATGGCGTCCCAAATCTCCCGATCCGCGGTGAGTACAAGGTTAGAACCATCACCGCGATGAGTTCGGCGTCATCTACACCCGTACTTCATGACGGTGAAAGGATGCCTTTCTCGCTTCAGACGCATGTTCGAAAACTCACATGATGAGTGGGTCGCTGGGCTAGATGTTGAGTACACCACAGTCGTGGGACGAGAGAAGGATCTAAAGGACGAAGATAGGAAGAAGCCCACCGTGATCCAGGTTTGCGTACATAACGATTGCTTGGTCTACCACATATGCCATGCCGACGTTGAGTGTTAGGATTTTAAGAACTTCCTCGAGGACAAAACAGTCAAATTCGTTACTGTAGACTTTATGAAGAACAAAGAAGTCCTGCGTCGGATAGGCCTCGTTGTAGGCAACCCCTTCGACCTCCAAAAGAATCGGCTGGTGCCCTCTCGTCAGCCTTCAATGCTGACCTGGCGAGAGCCATGGTTCATCCTTAAATGCAGTAAACTGGAGAAACCTCATACACGTTTCATCGTCATGCATGGCAGCGGAATGTACTAGATATAGACCACATCCATGCGCTGCAATGGATGGCTACCTTTGTTTCAATATCTACAAGGGTTGGATGAAGAGCAACAGCCAAGTTGGCGGTTCAAGCAAAAAGTATCGGCCAAGAGGAAGAGGGACAAGGGCGAAGTCGAGGGGCGTGGGCGAGGACTCCGAGTAAGGTGGCGATGTCGTTGCTCATGGTGGTTCTAAACTTCTAATGCGGTGTCTACGGATTAGTTGCATAGTTTAATTTCAGGTGTGCTTAGTTTAATTTGAGGGGTGTGTTGTGCTGAGCCCCCAGCAGAACTATGTTATGTTCTTCTCGTTACTTTAACTCTTCAGGATGTACATACTAGTACTAGTATTTCTTTAATAAAATTTAGCACCCCAATTAAGCACGTACTAGCTTTTTTAATAGTACTATATGCATAATTTGGCGACGAGCGCTCTCTATATGTACCACCTTTTTTTTAATTTCAATTTTTGCTCCATGGCGCAATCCATCGATAGTGGAGTACTACTGTACAAAAGTATACATTTTTTAGAAAGCTAGCGTACTGTTCATCACATTATATATATATATATATACAACCAGTTAAATTCTTAACCTAGAACGACATGCATGCCATGTAGTAAACCGATACGGAGGAAGTATAGTAAAAATGAGGTGATTTTACCGAGCGATCGGCGGGGGAGCATGGCCTGTCATGCGGTCCCACGTGTCATGATGTACCAAAGGCGTCGCGTGTCCCTCTTGAGGCGAAGCAATACTAGTACGTGGTTTGAGATGATGTCGAACGAAGTGTGAAATAATGGTTGCCGTCCGTGCAGGAAGGTCGGCATTGTGATTTGGCGTCTCATTGCTCATTACTACTCTTGGGCGGTGCAGAGTGGGTGCGTCCCCTGCTGTTCTGCACTGTTATTTGGTGCTTGACACGTTGACCGGTTGCTATATGTCCCACATGTCGTGACGGAAGTACATAATTCATGAAAGGGAGCGTCGACGGAGGTATACTATAGAATTCATGAAAGGGCGACTTAGTTTTGGAAAAATCTATTTTTCACGATGCGTACCCACTAGGGTTTATAGGGCTCATCTAACAAACATTCATTTTTCCGTTTGATAAGTCTCAATTCTACTATATAGTAGTAGTACCATTACATGTTGGATTTGAGTGCGTTAGATCACCCGATGCAAGCGATGTCAAGAGGAAACTAACCAATGCATGTACAAGTTCATGGAAATTTATTGGTCATTCATGCATTCGTTCTAATTAATGCCTCGGTAAACATAACTTCTTGAGAAAAATGAGCGTACTGTGCAAACTACGAAATTAATTCGGCCACTCACCGTCTACCTTGGTTGGAGAGATTTTGAAATTGAGCCATAAACTGGAAAGGAGGGAGTAGTAACTTTTGTCTTGATTAATATTTGTGGCCTTGTATAGATGTAAAATGTATTTTTTTATAGTGGCCTTGTATAAGTAAATAGAGGTAGTACTAACCAAAGTACGTAGTAGGGACGAGGAGTAAACGGAGGGAGTAGTAAAATTTTCTCCTCGTGATGCGAGCCACCGCGCGCGTGGGCGAGGGAGCGGGCGTAAAGGCGTACAATAGTAGTAAGCTTCACCTCATCCTGTGAGCCACCGCGCCCGTGGGCGGGGGAGATGGCGTACTAAGCAAGTTTCTCCTCGTTCTGCGAGTTGACGTGACACATCAAAAGTACTCCAGTGTATAGAGCCTTGCCTCTAAGGTAGGCCCCACATGGTTTGCCTCTTTTTTTAATTTAACATAACGTCAAGTCGCAATTTGTTTGTTCACCCATGGTAGCGATACTCCCTCCACCAAGTGGACAACGATTACGTGCCAAATTACCACGTGGGCTGCCTTTTTCGTACAGAAATGAGCTCCACCGTGTACCAGCGGGTGTGGTTGGGAAAGAGGCAGAATGCGTGCGCCGTGCGTGCACCTCTTCTCTTCGTGCCGTCCCCCACCTACGTGGGTGTGTGTGAGAGAGGTACAAACCTAGACATAATGCACCGTCCATCCGCATGCCTCCGCCCATTCCGACCACCAGTCACCACCACGGCACCACGCCCCACTCCTCCTCACCTTATCTCTCATATTTCTCCCTCCATTTTTATATACAAGGGGCCACTATCAAAATTACAATTTGCAGATATACAAGGCCACTAACACTAATCGATGCAATATTAATGGTGTTTGCCTCGTGGTACTAGCAAAGGAGGACATTAATTATCCCTTGCATGCATGCGGGAGTTTGTACAAAAATGCATCTTGATGTTCCGTGCAATGCACGGGCATCTTACTAGTCCATGAAAACAACACATGGCAAAATTCCACGGCGAGCGAGGATTTGAATCTGTTGGGAGGGCTGTTTGGATCTTGCCGGGGTAGCCAAAATATTGGCGACTCTTTTGTCCATCGGTGCCTTTGCCACCGATGAGCGACGAATAGCTCGGTGCTCATGCTGTCATGCATCCTCCAAAGCATACGTTGGAGGCGAGCTCGCCTGAGCTGTGTTTTTGTCCCACAACGCGCCCGAGCCGCCCGCAGACTGATCGGCGACCCGCAAATTCGCCATCCAACCGTAGCCGCACATTATGACAACAACTCAACCAACGGACGAAATTCACGCAAACACGTAGACAAACTGATATTTCATATAAACAACGGCGGAAATCATATAAAATACGGATTTTCACACAAACATGATGGATTTCATTACATTCAAATGAACTACGCGGTGCTAGTTTTGGACAACACAGGTATATAATACCTGGCCTAAATGGTCGCCGCCGATCGATTTGTGTTCCTCATGTCCGGCAGCACGATCACGGACTGCGGGAGCCCCGGAGTATATGCTTCAGCGCAAAGGGCGGCTCGCTTCCCCACTGCCCAACTGATATCATTGGCTGGTGCGAAGATGATGGTGGCGGCACGGTTCGAGTTCATCACGGCCACTACTTCGCCATGGCGGCACGGTTCGAGTTCATCCTAACATTCCCTCTTCCGTGGAGCCCATGCGGGTCGACGAAGGTCCTTACAACAAAAGGATCCGGCAAGACACACTGCTGTGTGCGCGGCGTCGCCTCGCGGTGGCCTTCATAGGACCCAAGCGGCGGCGACCTCCGTGTTCTACTTCTCCTCGATGATGGCGGCGGACGCGAGGTGCGACCACCGACTCGTCGCTCTCTGCGCCTGCGACCATCGCTGCTTGCATGGCAAGGCCGCCCGACATGGGAGTCTCGACCCGCGAAGCGGGAGGCGCTGTCGAGGCGGCGGCGTGGGCGGCAAACAACGGCGCCCGTCGCGCCGCTCCTCGTTGAGCTGGCTGGGCGGCGAGTTGCTGAACCGCGCCGCCTTGGGGCGGCAACTGGCTCCGTCGGCGAGGGGGGGAGGTGGATCAGCGAGCTACATAGCTTCGTATCCAGCGAGCTACCCAGCCGGCTTGGATCGCGAATAACTACTCTTCGTAAGCCATTGTAAGAGTGGACAAAATGGTGGAGGAGATAGGGGAGCGGCGGAGGTGTGCGATTCTTGGCGGCGTTTGGCCTCGTTTAAATAGGAGATTAAATAGGCGGCAGGCGGGAGGAGCTCGGCGGCGTTGCATTTAACGTCGGCCGGTCATGAGCGGACGTGTGTCGAGTGGGTTTCTCGGCTTCCACACGGCGGGTTTCATGGGCGTTTGAATGCGGCGCGGGCGTGTTCAGCCGGGCGTGCAGCAGTGGCGCCCTCGACTCGACCTAGGACACCGCACCGTTCTTCCAGCGGCGTGTGGGCTCTTTGGGTGCATGGCCTGCATGTCGATGACCGCAACGAGCAGCGCTGCGAGGAACCTTTGGTCGGCCAGGGCGGTCAGAAGCGGGCATTTCATAAACCGATGATTGTTCATTGAGTGTGATGTCATCTTTTTCATGTAGTTAAGCCTACTATGTTGATAGCCCGTTCAATACGTTGTGATTCATAAAGACCAATGCAAACATCAATGTTCTGCTTATGACAGATAAGATTGATTAATACCCGTAACAATCCATGTCCTTAACAAAGGGTGCATGCACGTATAGGTTGAGCGTGTGTCTTGCGTGCGTGTGCCGTGTGCATGCAGCGTCACGAGTGTTGCGTGCGTGCAAGGTGCGTTTCAGTGTTGCATGCATGGGTGCGTATGTGCGTGTGTTCGTGAGTGCATGTATGCGTGTCGGTGTTGCACGCCAACATGCGTGCGTGTATGCGTTATGTATATGCGTGTCGGTGTTGCCGCCTACATGCGTCGCGTGTCTTCGCGTCGTGCATGTGTATGTGCGGGGTGAGGCTACACGTCGGTCGACTGACTTTTCATCTACATGATCTTGAGATTTTCTGAAGTCACCATAGGTGCCTCGTGGTCAGTGGAAGGTGTCCTCCCACTGAGCGTACATCGCGGAAAATACTGAAATTAACATAAGATAAATGCGAGCACCGGGACTTTAACCTTGGTGGGCTCGAGAAACCACTGTCCTCTAACCATCCAACCACATGTTGGTTAGCACGACAAAATGTATGTGGTGACCGTGATGAGCTTATTCTGAAGTCCGGTGACCATATCGTGCTTTCGCTTCAAATACAATGACCGTAAGTGTAAATCAACAAAATCTGAACACGCATCAAATGCAAAGTCCGTCGGTGTCATCAACAAAATATGGAGGCGTATCATGAGCTAGATACCGTTGTACTATTGCATATGCTTATTTTCTTAGTGGCCGATTGCGTGTGTGGTGTGGTGGGCACATCATTTATAGTTATGGTGGGTCAACATGAAGACTCATGGGTCGGTTCCATCCTGCGCCACATATAGGTTGGACGAGGGCGTGTTATCGGAGACCCATGTGAAGGACTCGGCGTACAACACGAAACTACGGTCGCGGAGGACTCTATCCCCACCGGTGATAAGCCGACTATATATGATTTGTAACCCTAGGCCCTTAGTATGTTATACAAGCTTGGGGGCTATTTAAGTCAATAGTATACACACACGCACAATGCACGGTATTCACGTGTACTTTGTACACACCCTATCACTAATATCAGTACCAGGGTAGGCTCTTTCTTTAGCGCAAGTGTCTCGATCCGAACTAGGCGGCGGAGCCAGGATTTGAGTATAGGGGGGGCAAGTTCAATGATGGAGCTACGGTTTCAACATAGGGGCCAATGCAAATAAAAACAATTTTAATTTTATATAATAATGTACCACTTCGACGCTATATAAAATGATAAAAATATCTACCATAATACTATAAAAATTTATCACTTAGGCGTTGTAGAACATGATTTATTTGTATTTATTTGTATTAGTTTAAATCTGACTCTACGATGTCAGTAAAATAAAAAGGAAAAGTAGTTTCATTGGACTCTGATAGGCGACTAGGCGGGCGCTAGGGTTTCCCCCGCTCCCGTCCCGCCGCCGCCGGCCGTCGGCCTCGCCCCCCGCCTCCGCCCTACCCTTCCTCCGTCTAGGCCGCTTCGCGCCGCCTCCACGGGAGGTGGCCGGGGCGGAGCTCGCGCCCCTCGCCCGCAGGTCCCCTCCTCCCCGTCTCCCCGCCGCCGTCGTGAGCACCCCAGCGCTGGCCGGGTGGTGCCAGCGGCGGCAGCCCAATCCCCACGCGTGCTCCTTCCAGGCGAGGGAGCGGCGGTGCAGCCCGGCTTGGCTGCGGTCCGGTGACCCTGCGGACGGCGGCGGCGGCAGCAGCTTGTGTGGCGCTGCTCCTTGGCGGCGGGACGGCGTGGCGGTGCTGGGTGGCCGTCGACGCGCCCCCGGCCCAGATCTGGGCCCTAGCGGGCCGGCCCCCCGGTGTGGTCTCGTTGTATGCGGCGCGGTGAGGAGGAGGAGCGGCTCAGACATGGGGCATCGGCGCCGACGGCGTGCCGGCAGCAGCGCGAAGGCGGGAGCTTTATGGGCCCACGAGGGCTCGGCCGGGCCTGTGGGCCTACGGGCCTGGTGTGCTCCTGCTATTGTGTCCGGACGGCTACCGTCGCTGATGGTGGAGGTGGGGCCCTCCCGTGTGCCGATGGTGCTGATGCCCTAGTCCCGGCTCTGATTCTTCACCGTGCTGTCCTCACTTCGCGGTGCCGTGGTGAGACGGCGTGGAGGCCTCATGACCGCGTTGGCGCAGGGTGGTGGTTGGTTTGGTGGCGAGATCCGGAGCGCCCGAGGTGCGGGTTGGGATTGGGGGAAACCCCAGTCGGCGTGGCCGACTCCGGCGTGGTGGCGCCTGTGGGTGCCACCTGACCTTCCGGGAGGGCGTCGGGGGCTACCCTTCCTCTCACCTCGTCGTGTACCGGGGGAAACCCTTGGCAGCAGCGTCGTCATCGTCGCGTTCCTTCTTGGAGGTGTTGATTGGTGCCGGCGCTTCGGAGTCTTGGAGCCTAGTGGATCAGCCCGGTGGGCGCAGCGATCGCGAGGCTTCTTCGTTTTTGTTGATCCGCCGTTGTCGGCATTTGTTTCTTTTGCTCTTTCTCCGTTGTTTCTTTTGGGCGTGACTGTGCTGCCTCCGCCCCAGCACCTATCCCTGTATGGTTCGGTTGGTTGCTTTGTATACAAAGCGGGGGGAAACCCCTTTTCGGTAAGTAGTTTCATTGGAAGAGAATTTAGATGCTAAACCTTATTTCCATACAGTTTGTCTAATTCACATCTAGATGTTTTTTAAGAATGTCATATCTAAGCTCCCACAAATAACGCAGCAACAAAGAAAAAAAGCTGGGACAAAAAAAGATAGGCCACAAACATAATGGACATCAGGTTAGATGTGACATAACTATGTCACATCTAGATGTGTCCTAAACAGACCCATTTCCATATGCATTATCATGCAATGCCAAAGCAAAGTCGTCTTCCATTAAACGATGCATCAAAATGAAATAATTTTTATGGTGTTTGACGACATTTTCTCTTTATAACCGCTGATTTACAATTTTCAGAATTGGCGTCATACATCATGCAAGCAAAAGAGCAAAAATATGTTTATATAATTTTGCCATATACAGTACAAGATGAGAATTGAAAAGTCTATCGCTAACTGCTTGAGTTAATCACGGCAGAGTCTAACTTTTTTTTAGACAATCACGGCAGAGTCTAACTACACACCATTCACAAAAAAGAGTCTAAGTACGCTAGGGCCTATGAGACTTAGTAGAGGCCGGTAAACATCTCATGGGCCTATTCTTTTTCCTGTTTTTATACTTGAGACAAGGAGGGCCAGTACGCGGCTTCTCATGGACCTTTCCTTTTCTCCATATTGCTTGAGATTAGGGGGGGCCTAGTACGTTGCAAGTAGATAAAATTGGTACGTTTACCGCTAACTGATGCGTAGTTTCCTCGATCGTTAGGGGGGCCAGGCCCCTGCTCGCCCCTCTTGTCTCCGCCACTGGAACTAGGGTAAAACTTTGTCTCGTATTACCATCCAGCTTAACAGCCAGGGATATCCTACCGAATGATATGATGAAATCATATCTGCCAACTACTATTAGAGAGGTGTGTCGGGAGGGGGGGGGGGCAATGTGTGCGAGAGAGGCCTAAAGATAATGTGCGCGCGAGAGACACGTAGGCACATATATGTGCGTATAGAGGGCTAGTAGAGACCGTGCATGTGTATATATGCATATGAGAGAAATAGTGTTTTCCAACTGAGATTAGTGAAAAGAGTGGTACATAGTAGTCAGAAAGAGAGAGAAACAGAGAGAGCATGTGCATGAGACACCCTGACACCCTAAGAGAGATTGTGAGCATGTGTGAAAGAGAAATGCCGATGCATATAAAGTGTGTGCACTTATGCGTTAGATAGAGAGATATATAACGCGTTTGTGAGAACGGGGCGAGGAATAGTGCATCTACGTGTAAAAGGCGGTTCTACACATTAAATTAAAATATAAATGGCATTATTATTTTTGGATGAGATCATGAATTTTGCAAAATTGCGTATGGACGAAAATCGGTCTATCAGACACCCATACTCTATTGAATTCTAGCATGTGCATGTGTTTATTTCATATTATCGATCCATAGAGTGAGAGCGGTTTGAAATACAGGCAATGGATGCTTTTGCAATTCATATAAACATTAATTAGTGCACTCCATGTTGTTAGTGTGAAGCACTTTATACATTTGTCACTTGCATGGATACATTCCAAATTGCTAGCTACGAAATAAAATACATGTCGAATTCAACATAAAGGGGGTTTCGAAGATTCGAATTCATAGGAAGTGCATTCATCTATTTGAATCTGAGATAATGGCATTTGTAAATCAGATGTAAAAGGGGGCATCAATCTTTGTTGTGAGTTTGAACATGATATATATATATATATATATTCATACGCATATCTAACTTTTTTTGCAACCAAGGAGATTATACCTAGAACCATGCATGAACTGAGGTAAGTTGCATATTTTTTTAATATATACTCGTGTACAATGTATATTAAAATGTACCCCCTCCATTCCAAAATAATCGTAGATTTAGGATTTTCAAGAGTAAAGATTTGTGAAGTTTGACAAATCCTGAAAGTTCAATTCAAGAGAACCGAAAATGTTAATGCTTCTGCTCCCAAATATTGAACGAAGCGCCAAATAGGCCTCTGGTCACCCGAAACCGCGCGAGACTAATGTTTTGGTGGTAGGAAATTACTGTCCTGACTCTGGCCCGTGTAGCCTATCGGCCCAAAGTCCAAAGGTCTAAACCGGGGTAGGTTTGTAACTTCACCAAGACGCCAGTCTCAACCGCCTCCGAGAAGCATTCATACGCCGTGGGCGCCTAAACACCCATGCGCTCAACCGAAATCTATCCCGCGCACATTTGGGACACCTGACATGACTGTCCTGCCCCCAACCTGCAATATGTACGAAATTTTAGATGGGGGCAAAGTTTGTAACTTTCCCCAAATTTCAAACAAGCGCGTCTCAAACCGAAACATTGTTCCCCCTTGGTTCCCCGCCTCCCTCTGTTTCCCCATTCATACTCCATGGGCGCGAAAATGCCCTCTCCACCACCCGCGAAACCCCAGCCTCCTCCGTCCTCCACCCCATAGCGGCCAATCCACCGCCGCCCTCCTCCATCACGCCGGAGCCGGTACCCCGACGTTGTCGTCTAACACAACCGCAACCGCAAAGCCCTCAAGGACTTAGCAGCTGAAGCCGAGGCAGAGCTGCCTCCACGACGCCGACGCCGACGTGCGCCGTACCAGAACCACTCCGACCACGCCGTCCTGCGCCTCGCTGCTGCGGCTCCACTGTCGCAACCGTTCACCGCACCGGAGCTGTTCCCGCTACGCCGTTGTTCGCCGCCTCGGATCTGCTTCCCCGCCGCAGACAGACGGCCACCGCACCACACTCAACAACTTGGCCATGGGTTCGTCCAAGGCTGCATCGTCCTCCACAACTTATGGTTTCCGGCGAACAACAAGATCGTCGGAAAAACAGAAGGAGGACACAGCACTGCCAGCAGAAAGAGGTACTCCTCTTCCCTTATTCGTGCAAATCTTACGTCTCTGCTCACACCGTATTCATCCCACGAAAGAAACTAGTTGAGCGCTTCTTACTGCATCTTCTTCGTGATACTAAATGCACAAGGTTTCCTCCTTTTACTATTTCACCTTTGCTAGAGGTCAAGAGTCACCGGATTTCAATTCAGGGTCACGAACAACAATTAAAATAAGCAGCACCCGCTTGGCGCGAGCACCTAGTCCGCCTATTCCCGGGAAGCGGCGATCCGTGTCTATCATAGGGGTGTGGGCGCAGGAGCTGCTTGCGCCCGATCTGGAGGTCGGCGGGCTTGAATGGATGGCGGGGCGGTGCCAAGCACGGCGGTGCGGTGAGGTCGAGGGAGGCGCAGGCGGGGAGGAATCTTGGGCGGTGGTCGTTGGCGTTTGAGGAAGATCGTCAACACTGACTGGCTGGAGGTAGATGAAGGCGATCTGCCCGTTCTTTGTACATCAGACGATGCAGAAAAAATGGACTGACCTATTTGCTTTCAGTCGAATGTTATTTTCATAGAATCTTGTAGTAATTGAGTGTGCCATGCATGTTGTAGAGCTATCATATGTCTCCCGTCATTTATTTTTCACCGACCTGCTATCTGCTACCTTTACACTGTACTAATTGTGCACACACTTCACCCATACTCACACTATTGTTTTTTTATGCATGGGTATTTTAGACTCTGACGCAGTGTTGATGAATGCGAAAAGAAAAGACAGAAGTCACTCGAAAGTAATTCAAGATAAGCACTAAGCGTTTCAGCGCTCTAATGGTTGCGATGTCGCAGCTTGGAGACGATGAAACGTAGCTCTGCAGATTGATGATCTCAATTGCCACACACAACCATCCTGTGCTTGCTTTAACTTCACTGTCAAATGTGGTTGCATGTTGCATATGGTGTCTAGCTTGTATTGCTTCCAATTTGGTTAAATTGCATCTGCTTACTTTACACATTATACCTTTGATAATGACATGCCTTCCTGTTTTTGATACATACTACATATGTCTATTAACCATGTTCGTACATCAAACTAATGCTCTTTTGTATCCCTCGTCAATCACTTATGATGAGACAGTCACCGGGTGGAGTTCTTGTGAGGCGCCCTACTCGTTTAAAGAGTGCAGTGTCATCCTCCCCACATGATTCTCAAGAAACAGCAAGGCTAAATGAAGATAGTCAACGTAGCTCTCTAGTTGATCACCGCAATTCCCCCACACCACCATCGCAGGTGCTTGCTCTTACTTGGCAGTGTGATATGTGGTTGCATGTTGCATATGGTGTCTACCTTGTAATGCTTCTAATTAGGGTAAATTGCATCTGCTTAGTAAACACATTATATCTGTGAATATGACATGCCTTCCTGTTTTTGGTACATACTACGTCTTTCTATTAACCATGTTCTTACATCAAACTACTTTTCTTGTGTATCCCTCATCAATGCTCCTAATTTGTTAAATTGCATCTCCTTAGCTTACACATTATACATGTGAATATGACACGCCTTCCTGTTTTTGGTACATACTACATCTGCCTATCACACCATGTTCTTACATCAAACTACTGTTCTTGTGTATCCTGCGTCTATCGCTTATGATGAGACAGTCACGCGTGTGGGTTAATATGAGGCATAATACTCTTATAAAGAATGCAATTTCATCCTCTCAACATGATTCTCAAGAAACAACAAGCCTAAATGAAGATTGAACGTTGCTATGTACCAAGACAGCACTTCCCTACACCACCATCACAGTGCTTGCTCCAACTTCGCGCAGTGATATGTGGTTGCATGTTGCATCGGTGTCTAGCTTGTAATGCTTCTAATTAGGGTAAATTGCATATTCTTAGTTTACACACTATACCTATGAATATGACATGCCTTCCTATTTTGGTACACACTACATCTATGTGTTAACCTTGTTCTTACATGAAACTACCTCTCTTCAGATCCTGCATCAATCACTTACGATGAGTCACCTTTATTAGTTGCATATTTCATATTATTTCTACCTGTTGCCATGTATTGCTTCTAATTTGGTCAAATACATTTGTTAGGGCACCCTTTTAATTTGGTAGAGTGATATTGGTTTCATCTTTCATATGGTTTCTAGCTTGCATCGATTCTAACAAGTTCAAGCACCTTGTGCTTAGTTTACACTTTATACATCATACATGTCAATATGTCACGCCGTCCTGTTTTTCATACATATTCCATCCTCCTATCATGCGGCTGCCTTACATGAAAGTAGTGTTCACAAGATCATGCATCAATAAGTTCAAGAGCAAATTTTATTCCTTTTTCTTGTGGGTTTGACTTGACAAGGCAAAATCAAGAAAGAGGAAGGAAAAGAGTAAGGAACGCGATGATGGTGGTCCTCTGCAGCAACGTAAACGGAGCATCTGTACCAGTTCTCCTTGTATTGATAGTGCATTACATGGTCCAAGTCTCCGCTCCCCTACTCCACCATCCAAGGTGCTTGCTCTAACTTGGCAGTGTGATATCTGGTTGCATGTTGCATATGGTGTCTAGCTCATATTGCTCCTAATTAGTGTAAACTGCATCTGCTTAGCTTACACATGATACATGTGAATATGACACGCTTTCCTGTTTTTGGTACATACTATATCTGTCTATCACACCATGTTCTTACATGAAACTACTCTTCTTGTGTATCCTGCATCACCACTTATGATGGGACACCTTTAAGTTGGTAGTGTGATATTGGTTTGCGCCTTGAATATGATTTCTAGCATGTATTGCTTCTAGTTTGATGAACGCCACCTATGACGAGACAGTTTTAACTTGGCGAGTGATATTGATTGCACCTTCCATATGGTGTCTTGCGGTGTTTCTAATTTGTTGAAGTGCCTTCGCTTAGTTACCACATCATAGGTGTGAATATGTCAAGCCGTCCATTTTTTGTACATATTCCATCCTCGTATCATGACTTTGCCTTTCATCGAGTAGTGTTCACAAGATTATCATGCATGAATGAGTTACGAAGAGCAAATGATATTCCTTTTTCTTGTCGGTATGACCTCACAATGCAAAATCAATAAAGCTGAAGGAAATTGGCAAGGCATTGGATGATGGTGGTCCTTCCGAGCAACTGAAACGGAGGTTCTCTACAGATTCTACTCCGCCATCCTCCCAACAAGATTCGCAAGACAACGCAAGGCTAGACAGTCAACGTAGCTGTGTAGATGATGAGCACATCTCCCCTACTCCACCATCACAGGTGCTTGCTCTAACTTGGCACTATTATATATGGTTGCATGTTGCGTATGATGTCTAGCTTGTATTGCTTCTAACTTTGTTGAATTGCATCTGCTTACTTTACACATAATGCCTGTGAATATGACATGTGTTCCTGTTTCTACATCAGACTACTATTCTTGCATATCCTGCATCAGTCACTTATGATAAGGCACCTTTAAGTCGCCACTGTGATTTTGGTTGTGTCATATGATTTCTAGCATATACTGCTTCTAATTTGTTGAAACGCCATATAGTTTGAACTTGGCAGAGTGATATTGGTTGCATCTTTCATATGGTGTCTAGCTTGCAGTGCTTCTAATTTGTTGAAATGCCTTCTGCTTAGTTACCACATCATAGGTGTGAATATGTCAAACCATCCTGTTTTTCATACATATTCCATCCGTGTTATATGTGGTTGCGTTTTCCGTATGATGTACATGATGAGCACATCTCCCCTACTCCACCATCACAGGTGCTTGCTCTTACTTGGAACTGTTATACGTGGTTGCGTTTTCCGTATGATGTCTAGTTTGTATTGCTTCTGATTATGTAGAATTGCATCTGCGTAGCTTACAACTTATACCTGCAATGATCACTTACCCATAAGACACATTTAACTTGGGACTGTGATGTAGGTTGCATCTTGCATTGTCTTCTAGCTTGTACTGCTTCTAATTTATTGAAATGGCACTTATGACGAGACACTTTTTACCTGATAGAGTGATATTGGTTGCATGTTCATATGGTGCCTAGCTTTCATTTCTTCTAATTTTGTTGAAATGCCTTCCGCTTACTGTTTTTTCATACATATTCCATCCTCCTATCGTACGTGTGAATATGAAACACTGTCTTTTTTGTATATATTCCATCCTCCTATCCCGCGCTTGCCTTACATCAAAGTAGTGTTCGTCTCAGATCATGCATCAACCAGTTATGCAGAGCTAATTTTATTCATCTTCTTGTGGTTTTGACTTCATAAGACAATATCGAAAATAGGAAGGAAAAGAGTAAGTTAGGGGATGTTGGTGGTACTCCTTACCGACGCAAACAGGACTCTCTAGATTTGCCACTACTACGCTAATGAAGTTGAAGTCCCAAGTCTACATGATGAGTTCATCTCCGCACTCCACCATCGCAGTGCTTGCTCTAAGTTGACAATGTGATAATTGGTTTCATGTTGCATATGTTGTCTAGCCTGTATTTCTTCTTTTTGATTAAATTGCACCTGCTGAGTTTATACGTTATACATGTGCATATGACATGGCTTTCGTGTCTAGAATACATCGCATCTATCTATCATACCATGTTCTTACATCAAAGTACTGCTGTTGTGTATCCCGCATCAAGAACTCATGATTGGACGCTTTTAACATGGCAGTTTGATAGTGGTTGCATCTTGCATTGATTTCTACGTTGTCTTGCTTCTAATTTTTCGAATTGCCACTTATGACAAGACACTTTTAACTTGGCGAGTAATATTGGTTGCATCTTTCATATGGTGTCTAGCTTGCATTACTTCTATTTTCTTGAAAATCCTTCCTTAGTTTGCACATCGTAGCTGTGAATATGTCATGCCATCCTGTTTTTCTTACATATTCCATCCTCATACGGTTGTCTTACATCAAAGTATTTCTTATCAGATCATGCATCAATGAGTTCGAAGAGTGATTTTATTCTTTTGTGTTGTGGGTACAGCTTGACATGGCAAAGTCAAAAAGAGCAAGGAAAATAATATAGTAGGGAGTCTTGTTACTCGTCGGGTGAAACGGAAAAGGTTCTGCATCGAGATTCTGCTGGTACTTATAGTGCGAGAGAAGGTCCAAGTCCATCGGCTAAATCTACAAACACAAGATCACCTGCTCCACCAGCTGCAGCATCCGCTTCAACTGTACCAACATCTCAACCAGTTACTCGTTCGTTTGCTCGAACTCGCCAGTTCCCAAGCTGCCTTCACACCTAACACTACTTCCGAGCACTCACGACACAACAGGACTTGGCAAGATCAGATGAAACTCATGAGCATCAACACCAAGACGGTACTGACCGAGTCAAGTTGCGCTTGCATGCTCCTTTATATGTACTCTCACGGTTTGATGTACACTAACACTTTCCATATTCGTTGTTGAACTAGCACCACGGCGCAAGCGAAATAGACATCGAGGATAATGCTTGACAGATTAACAAAATCTAAAGGAGGAAGAATGGAGATCCATTTTGAGGCAGGTTTAAAAAGGCCAGAGTCAGCCAAATTAGTATCAGAGGCACCCGTTGCCGTTAGGTGTCATGCACGTATCCTCCCAACGTGGATCCAGTACAGGAATGAGAAAGACAATACCCAGTTCAACACCTTCCTTGACCATTTATCCGTAAGTAATGTTATTCATCGCAATTAGTAATATTGTCTTGCTCTGTCCCATACTTTCTAGCTTCCTCCTAATAAGACTCACATTCTTTTTTCAACAGATGAGGTTCAAGTTGGATCCTAAAGATGATGCAACTAAACAAGCATGCACTCATGTTTTTCATGCGCTCTGCTGACAATGTCGGTACCACCTTAGAAAATCTCACTTTGAAGGCAAGGCTAACAATGAAATCGCCCAAACATCTCCAAAGGAATATATTACAGATGAAGACTGGACAGCCCTCGTTAAACACTGGTCTGATCCAAAGTATCAGGTAGGCTATATGTATTTGATTAGAACACATATTGAACTTGTATTTATGTATGTGCCTTACAAGTGTATCTTCTTCTAGGCTAATTGTTTGAAGAACAAAACCAACCGTTCTAAAGTGAAATTCCAACAGACAACAGAATCTCGTAGGTATATTGCACACTGCGAGGCTTTTGTAAATAGCTGCTACTTCCTTCTTTTTTTGTGCCATATTATCTTGACTTGTTCCAAATACAGAGGAAAGCCCGTGCAGACCAAAAAGAACCTGAACCGAATGCAGTGCAAATCTTCAAGGATTGCCACACCAGCAAGATGAATGGCATGAGCACACCAGTTCAAGCCGTTGTTGTAAGTCCTTACTCCTCCTGCCTTGAACTGATTGGTACTGTGATGTGTTCATTTAACTACTTGGTTTGCAGCCAATGTCAGTTACTCTGTTCACTTTTATACACAATTGTCTTAACGTATCATTTCACCTTACATGGTTTCAAAGAGATGAAGGATATTCTTTTGGTCTTGATCTGTAATCTAGTTGTTATGTTCAAGTACGCACACAATGATAAAATAGCCTGTTTGTTTTATATCTGTTTGGCCATGATATGAAAGATGTCATACTATGTTCATCCTACTTTAAACCATGTCTCTTTATCCTTAGATGTCAATGAATGTGAGAAAATAGACAATACAGTAGGCATGCTACATGGACATATGTTCCGAAAGTGATTTTATTATGTAGTTGGCACTACAATACATGCTAAAGTATTACAGTAGTTCACCAAAATAAGTTATGTATAAACGTTTAACCTACTTTTTTTGTTTTTATCTCATTAGTAACTTATCCGGTACACTAATCTACAAGTTCAAACTTTCGAGAAGCTATGGAACAAATGATTGAACAGCCACAACCACCGAAGGTGACGAGGCTACTACAGCACAATGTCACCTCTTGCTGCGGTCGTCCAAGATCTCTCCACTAACAAAGGCAAAAAGCACCTTGCTGCGTAATTCGGGTTGGTTATCAAGGTAACCTCGTATAAATCGCCTCTTGAACAAAATCTTCCTGCTAGATAGAGTGATATATCTGTGCTCCGCACACAAGTCCAATCCCTAATGGGCGTTGTTTGGAAACAAGAATAGTGGTTGAGAAATGTCGTCAAGATATGAATGGTTTTGCAACCAGACTATCGGACATTAACCGTTGTTGAAGAGCAATGGCGGAAAAAGGTGGAGATCGTCTTTGCTCCATCGATTCTACACTGAAACATTAGCACTCGTGTCAAATGATCGTGCTTCTATACATCGATGGTGCTTTTATCGGAAGGATCAGTAAACTTTATGCCAACAGGCCTTTTGTTGTATGATTGGAATTTATTTTGTTGTGATACAACATTTATGATGCTGCCACAGGCTGCAGTAATTACGACGCTATTTTTGTATAGTGTAGGTTTATCTTAGAAATGTATTCGGCCGAAAGCTTCGTAGGAGCCCAACATGCCAATATTCGTCAGGACCATTCCAATTGGGCTAAAAACGATAGCAGGCCGAAATTGGCATGTAGCCCACTAAAAATATCTGGGCTTAAATTAGCATAAGCTTTCAAATTTTTTTGGTAGGCCTGTGCCCATAGTGGGCCTTTAACAGGCCTAAACATAATTTGGGCCCTCTGTAAAAATAGGCCGTTTACAAGTGTAAATATCTCGAGCCCATAAAAAACATGTGCCTTTAATAGACCGAAAGTGAGATTGGGCCCTGATTGTGCCAAATAACCAACTGGACTTAGCAGGCTGAAATGGTGGCCCATTTACGATGCGGATATTTGACAGGCCGAAATTCGGACGGGCCGTAAATGCGCCGACCTAATACACGGGCCTTTAATAGGCCGGAACTTCGGTCGGGCTAGATTATCGTCATTTTTATATGGGCCGTTAATGGGCCCGATATGATGTTGGGCCACATATGGCCCATGGTTTATGTCCGGCGTTAACAGGCCAAAAATGACAACAGGCCGAAAGTGGCCCAAATCTTTAGTGGGCCTCTAACAGGCCGAATGACAGACATGGCCGAATATGACCCAAATCCTTCACGGTCGTTTATGGGCGAAAGTTTTGATGGCTCGTAAATGGGACCAAATGAAGCCGACCTTTAACAGCCGGAAATACACCAGGCCGTAATTCGGCCCAATTACTTAGCGGACTGTTAACGGGCCAGAAGTGACCATGGGCCGCATTTATGACAAGTTTAGACCAGGCCGTTGACGGGCCGATTTGACAGAGAATGTTGGGCCTTTAGCTGGGCCGGCCCATTATGGTCTGTAGAATCTTATGGGCCTTTAGCTGGGCCGGCCCATTGTGGTCCGCAAAATCTTGTGGGCCTTTAGCTGGGCCGGCCAATTATGGTCCGCTAAATTTTGTGGGCCTTTAGCTGGGCCGGCCCATTATGGTCCACTAAATCTTATGGGCCTTCGGTTGGGCCGGCCCATTTAAACTTTGTGGGCGACTTTTGGGCCGGTCCAACTAAAGGCCCATAAGATTCTGCAGACCATAATGGGCCGGCCTAGCTAAAGGCCAATGAGAATTTTACACGTGGAAAATCGTATTGGTCGTGGCTGTTAACGGGTTATCGGATCCAAAATCCGACCCGATAGCCTAACGGTGTTCCGTTACGGTGGATGCCACGTGTCGGTCACCCTTGACGAAAGCACTCCTCTGACGCGCGATTTATCGTCATGGAAGTGGACACTTTCGTGATGATAATTTTGGTAATGTCATGGAACACTTCTATGACAAAGACAGTATGACTATCTTGATTCATCATAAATTTGTCATGGATGTACATGCATGACAAAAAACGCAACCTACTGTGACAAACACGTATCATCAAGGAAGTGTATTTTTTTGTAGTGCAAGATCTAAAGATATACCTTCAAGCACTCACCTCCCCGGCAACGGCGCCCGAAAAGAGCTTAGTTGACGGGGTGTGAGTGCCGCTTACTTAACCTCCCCGGCAACGGCCCCAGAAAAGAGCTTGATGTCTACTACGCAACCTTCTTCTTGTAGACGTTGTTGGGCCTCCAAGTGCAGAGGTTTGTAGGAGAGTAGCAAGTTTCCCTCAAGTGGATGACCTAAGGTTTATCAATCCGTGGGAGGCGTAGGATGAAGATGGTCTATCTCAAACAACCCTGCAACCAAATAACAAAGAGTCTCTTGTGTCCCCAACACACCCAATACAATGGTAAATTGTATAGGTGCACTAGTTCAGCGAAGAGATGGTGATACAAGTGCAATATGGATAGTAGATATAGGTTTTTGTAATCTGAAATTATAAAAACAGCAAGGTAACTAATGATAAAAGTGAGCACAAACGGTACTGCAATGCTAGGAAACAAGGCCTAGGGTTCATACTTTCACTAGTGCAAGTTCTCTCAACAATAATAACATAATTCGGTCATATAACTATCCCTCAACATGCAACAAAGAGTCACTCCAAAGCCACTAATAGCGGAGAACGAACGAAGAGATTATGGTAGGGTACGAAACCACCTCAAAGTTATTCTTTCCGATCAGTCCATTGGGCTATTCCTATAAGTGTCACAAACAGACCTAGAGTTCGTAGTAAAATAACACCTTAAGACACACATCAACCAAAACCCTAATGTCACCTAGATACTCCAATGTCACCTGAAGTATCCGTGGGAATGATTATACGATATGCATCACACAATCTCAGATTCATCTATTCAACCAACACATAGAACCTCAAAGAGTGCCGCAAAGTTTCTACCGGAGAATCAAGACGAAAACGTGTGCCAACCCCTATGCATAGGTTCATGGGCGGAACCCGCAAGTTGATCACCAAAACATACATCAAGTGGATCAATAGAATACCCCATTGTCACCACGGGTATCCCACGCAATACATACATCAAGTGTTCTCAAATCATTAAAAGACTCAATCCGATAAGATATATTCAAAGGGGAAACTAAATCCATTACAAGAGAGTAGAGGGGGAGAAACATCATAAGATCCAACTATAATAGCAAAGCTCGCGATACATCAAGATCATACCACCTCAAGAACACGAGAGAGAGAGAGAGAGATCAAACACATAGCTACTAGTACATACCCTCAGCCCCGAGGGTGAACTACTCCCTCCTCGTCATGGAGAGCGCCGGGATCATGAAGATGGCCAACGGTGAGGGATCCCCCCCTCCGGCAGGGTGCCAGAACAGGGTCCCAATTGGTTTTTGGTGGCTACAGAGGCTTGCTGCGGTGGAACTCCCGATCTATTCTGTTCTCCAAAGGTTTTAGGGTATATTGGTATATATAGGAGGAAGAAATATGTCAGGGGAGCCACGAGGGGCACACGAGGGTGGAGGGCGCGCCCCCTGCCTCGTGCCTTCCTCGGTGCTTCCCTTACGTACACCCCAAGTCTTCTGGATTGCTTCCGTTCCAAAAATGACTCTCCGGAAGGTTTCATTCTGTTTGGACTCCGTTTGATATTTCTTTTCTGCAAAACACTGAAACAAGGGAAAAAACAGGAACTGGCACTGGGCTCTGGGTTAATAGGTTAGTCCCAAAAGTAATATAAAAGTGCATAATAAAGCCCATAAACATCCAAGATGGATAATATAATAGCATGAAACAATCTAAAATTATAGATACGTTGGAGACGTATCACACCATCCTTTCACATTCCACGACTAACAAAATCCACGGGTGCCGTCCATCCCAACACTTTCCCAAGGAATTTATTATTTGACAACATAAAGTTATTTTTTTCTTTTTCATTTTGGGACTGGGAATCCCTATTACCGCCATACTCTCATGCAATGACAAGTGAATAAACACTCATCGTGAGAATAACCTATTTAGCATGTAAAATACCGGCTACCCCTGACCGCTTCATGAGCGGTACGGGCTCACAAAAGAGAAATATTATTTTGAAAATTAGCGATGGCACATACAAATTTACTTGGAACGACATGGAAATATCGCATATAGGTAGGTATAGTGGACTCATGTGGCAAAACTGGGTTTAAAGAGTTTGGGTGCACAAGTAGTATCTCTACTTACTACAAAATGGAGGCTAGCAAAAAGATAGAGAAGCGCCCAACCAAGAACGAAAACCATCATAAACAAACATTAAACACAACTAACACCGAACAATGCAACACAAGTTCGATGTAATTTCATTGCATAATTATTGACTTGACGTGCTTGCATAGGAAATCACAAACCTTAACACAAATATTCCTACTAAAGCATGATCACTCAATAACATAACCCATGTATCATTATCCTCATATCTCAAAATTATTGAAGAGAATCAAATTTGATGTCCAATGATTTTCATGCAAATTTTTATTATATCTTCTTTGAATATTTATCACTTTGGGACAAATTTCTTTTAAAGCATATTGGCATAACGATTCATAAGCTCTCAAACAAATATAAGTGAAGAACGAGAGCACAGGTTTCTTTAAAATTTTCACTCTCAAAATTATTTAAGTGGAGCAAGAGAGGACTTCTTAAAAATTATACTCACTCTCAAATAAATCTATGTGAAGCATGAGAGCAAATTTCTTCAAAATAAACAGCACAACCATGCTCAAAAAGATATAAGTGAAGCACTAGAGCAATTCCATAGCTCGCAAAAAATTTAAGTGAAGCATATGAGCAATTCTAGCAAGTCATAGCATATTTTTGGCTCTCTCAAATAGGTGTGTCCACAAGGATAATTGTGACAAAATAGCAAACAAAACAAGCAAAGACTCTTATCATACAATACTCTCCAAGCAAAACTCATTATATGTGACGAATAAAAATATAGCTCCAAGTAAAATACCAATGGTCGTTAGAAGAACGAGGAGATGCCACTCGGGGCATCCCCAAGCTTAGTTGCTTGATACTTCTTGAACATTATCTTGGGGTGCCATAGGCATCCCCAAGCTTAGCATTTTGCTACTCCCTATTCCTTCATCCATCGTGATCTCACCCAAAACTTGAAAACTTCAATCACACAAAACTCAACAAAAACCTTCGTGAGACCCGTTAGTGTAAATAAAATAAATCACTACTTTAAGTACCGTAGGAAACCCATTCATATTTTGTAATTGCATTATATCTACTGTATTTTAGCTTTTCCATGGCAAAAACCCTTCAAAGAAAACCATAGATGCATCAAAACAAGCACATAACACAACGAAAACAGAATCTGTCAAAAACAGAACAGTCTGTAGTAATCTGTACTACTTCGAAACTTCCTGGCCTCCAAAAATTCTGAAAAATTAGGACGACGTGAAATATTTGTATACCAATCCAGTACAAAAATAATCAATTAAAAATCACGTTCGAGTAATTTTTGGTGATTTTTTTACTGGGCGCAAAAGTTTCTGTTTTTTACTGGATCAAAACCAACGTTTCTCCCACATCTCCTAAAGGTCTTACTTGGCCCAAACACAAATAAAAACACAAAAAACTACATCATAACAGAAGTTTAATGATGTATTTATTCAAGAACATCAATAAAACCAAAAATAAAAAGGATAACTATTGGGTTGCCTCCCAACAAGCGCTATCGTTTTACGCCCCTAGCTAGGCACAATGCATAGACCTCAAGTGTTGTCATCCTTGTTGGATGATCCATTGGTTGCCCTCATTATAGATTTAAGGCAATTTGATCTTAGTTCTAGGGAAGTGTTCCATAGCCTTCCTCAAGGGGAACTGAAATTTAATATTCCCTTCTTTCATATCAATCACGACACCAATAGTGCGTAAAAACGGTCTACCAAGAATAATAGTGAGTGTTCTCATCAATACTTCTAGCCATATCGTCAATCTTATTCAATTTTTCTTCTATCGAAGCATTGAAAACCTTTTGAGTATTGATAAATTCTTTAATATTATTCTCAAGATTAGAGGGCATTTTATTATTATTGTAAGAAGAATTACCATAGGAATTACCATAATTATTAGAGGAATTTCCTCCTAGGATTAAAACTACCTCTATAAGCATTGTTACCGAAATTGTTTCGCGAAATAAAATTCACATCTATGGCATCACTATTTTGCTCAATCAAAGTAGACGAAGGTACATCATTAAGATCAAATGAGCATTTTTACTAGCAACCATTTTCATGAGAGCATCAACTTTACCACTCAAAACATCAATTTCTTCAATAGAATTAACCTTTTTACTAGTAGGTGCTCTTTCGGTATGCCATTGTGAATAATTTGCCATAATATTATCAAGCAATTTAGTAGCTTCACCCAAATTAATCTCCATAAAAGTACCACCCGCGGTGGAATCTAAAAGATTTCTAGAAATAAAATTCAATCCCGCATAAAAATTTGGTATGATCATCCAAAGATCTAAACCATGAGTTCGGCAATTTCTTATCATTGATTTCAATCTTTCCCAAGATTGGGCAACATGTTCATGCTCAAATTGTTTAAAAATAATAATCTAAGTTCTAAGAGAAATAATTTTTGCGGGAGGAAAATACTTCGTGATAAAAGCATCTTTGCACTTATCCCAAGAATCGATACTATTTTGCGGCAAAGAAGAAAACCAATTTTTAGCACGATCACGCAAAGAGAACAGAAATAATTTCAACTTCACAATATCATTGTACACATCTTTTTTATTTTGCATATCACACAATTCTACGAATGTGTTTAGATGGGACACGTCATACTCATTAGGATACCAGAAAATTGTTCTTTCATCACAAGATTCAACAAAGGAGCATTGATATAAAAAGAATCCGCATTGGTAGCGGCAGGAATTGGCGTACTAATAAAATCATTGTTGTTGGTATTGGAAAAATCACACAACATAGTGTTCTCCTGCTGTCAGGACCCCGATTCCAAATCACATCGATCTAGCCGGTAACACCTCATATCACTTTGCGGCCTCACGCACGGTATTCTCACGGGTGTCGCCTTACCAGGGCACGGGACCGTTTGCGCCTTTTGGCACACGTATATGATAGTGTCGCTAGCATCCATATGACAGAGAACCCGGGCCGACATGGCTAATCGTGAACCCAAAGTGGCACAAACCCACGGGGACAGGCATACATGAATCTGTTGGGTAACGTAGTAATTTCAAAAAATTTCCTACGCACACGCAAGACCATGGTGATGGCATAGCAACGAGAGGGGAGAGTGTATGTCCACGTACCCTCGTAGACCGAAAGCGGAAGCGTTATAACAACGCGGTTGATGTAGTCGACGCGTCTTCACGATCCGACCGATCCAGTACCGAACGTCACGGCACCTCCGAAGTTCAGCACACGCTCAGCTCGATGACGATCCCGGGCTCCGATCCAGAAAGCGTCGGGGATGAGTTCCGTCAAGACGACGGCGTGGTGACGATGATGATGCTCCACCGACGCAGGGCTTCGCCTAAGCTCCACGACGATATGACTTCACGGCGCGGGCTTCGCTTAAGCTCCGCGACGATATGACCAAGTGGAATATGGTGGAGGGGCACCGCACACGGCTAAGGAACGATCCGTAGATCAACTTGTGTGTCATGGGGTGCCCCCTGCCCCAGATATAAAGGAGCAAGGGGGTGCGGCCGGCCCTAGGAGGCGCGCTGAGGAGTCCTACTCCCACCGAGTAGGACTCCCTTTCCTAGTTGGACTAGGACTTGGGGAAGGGGAAGAGGGAGGCGCCCCCTCTCCTTGTCCTATTCGGACTAGAGGGGAGGCGCGCCCTGCCCCTGGCCGCCCTCCTCTTCTCCTTATGGCCCATCAAGGCCCATTGATCCCCGGGGTTCCGTAACCCCGTGTTCCGTAAAATCCGTTTTCATCCGGAACCTTCCAAGTCCGACATAGGCTTCCAATATATCAATCTTTATGTCTCGACCATTTCGAGACTCCTCGTCATGTCCGTGATCACATCCGGACTCGAACAAACTTCGTACATCATAACTTATAAACTCATAATAAACTATCATCGAAGCGTTAAGCGTGCGGACCCTACGGGTTCGAGAACTATGTAGACATGACCTAGAACTATTCTCGGTCAATAATCAATAGCGAACCTGGATGCCCATATTGGTTCCTACATATTCTTCAAGATCTTTATCGGTCAAACCGCATAACGACATCGTTGTTCCTTTGTCATCGGTATGTTACTTACCCGAGATTCGATCGTCGGTATCCAATACCTAGTTCAATCTCGTTACGCAAGTCTCTTTAGTCGTTCCGTAATACATCATCTCACAACTAACTTATTAGTTGCAATGCTTGCAAGGCTTATGTGATGTGTATTACCGAGAAGGCCTAGAGATACCTCTCCGACAATCGGAGTGACAAAACCTAATCTCAAATACGCCAACCCAACATGTACCTTTGGAGACACCTGTAGTACTCCTTTATAATCACCCAGTTACGTTGTGACGTTTGGTAGTACCCAAAGTGTTCCTCCGGTAAACAGGAGTTGCATAATCTCATAGTTACAGGAACATGTATAGGTCATGAAGAAAGCAATAGCAATATACTAAATGATCAAGTGCTAAGCTAACGGAATGGGTCATGTCAATCACATCATTCTTCTAATGATGTGATCCCATTAATCAAATGACAACACATGTCTATGGTTAGGAAACTTAACCATCTTTGATTAATGAGCTAGTCTAGTAGAGGCATACTAGTGACTGTCTGTTTGTCTATGTATTCACACATGTATTATGTTTCCGGTTAATACAATTCTAGCATGAATAATAAACATTTATCATGATATAAGGAAATAAATAATAACTTTATTATTGCCTCTAGGGCATATTTCCTTCAGTCTCCCACTTGCACTAGAGTCAATAATCTAGATTACACAATAATGATTCTAACACCCATGGAGTCTTGGTGCTGATCATGTTTTTCTCGTGGAAGAGGCTTAGTCAACGGTCTGCAACATTCAGATCCGTATGTATCTTGCAAATCTCTATGTCTCCCACTTGGACTTGGTCCCGAATGGAATTGAAGCGTCTCTTGATATGCTTGGTCCTCTTGTGAAATCTGGATTCCTTTGCCAAGGCAATTGCACCAATTGTCACGGAAGATCTTCATTGGTCCCGATGCACTAGGTATGACACCTAGATCGGAAATGAACTCTTTCATCCGACTCCTTCATTTGCTGCTTCCAAGCAGCTATGTACTCCGCTTCACATGTAGATCCCGCCACGACGCTTTGTTTAGAACTGCACCAACCGACAGCTCCACCGCTTAATAAAAACACGATCCGGTTTGCGATTTAGAATCGTCCGGATCAGTGTCAAAGCTTGCATCGACGTAACCATTTACGACTAGCTCTTTGTCACCTCCATATACGAGAAACATATCCTTAGTCCTTTTCGGTATTTCAGATGTTCTTGACCGCTGTCCATGATCCACTCTGGATTACTTTGGTACCTTCCTGCCAAGCTTATTGCTAAGCATACGTCGGTCTGGTACACAGCATTGCATACATGATAGAGCCTATGGCTGAAGCATAGGAACATCTTTCATTTTCTCTCTATCTTCTGCTGTGGTCGGGCATTGAGTCCGACTCAATCTCACACCTTGTAATACAGTAAAAACCTTTCTTTGCTGATCCATTTTGAACTTTTTCAAAACTTTATCAAGGTATGTGCTTTGTGAAAGTCCAATTAAGCGTCTTGATCTATCTCTATAGATTTTGATGCCCAATATGTAAGCAGCTTCACCGAGGTCTTTCATTGAAAAACTTTTATTCAAGTATCCTTTTATGCTATCCAGAAATTCTATATCATTTCCAATCAATAATATGTCATCCACATATAATATCGAAATGCTACTGAGCTCCCACTCACTTTCTTGTAAATACAGGCTTCTCCAAAAGTCTCAGATAAAACCATATGCTTTGATCACACTATCAAAGCGTTTATTCCAACTCCGAGAGGCTTGCACTGACCATAAATTGATCGCTGGAGCTTGCACACTTTGTTAGCACCCTTTGGATCAACAAAACCTTCTGGTTGCATCATATACAACTCTTCTTCTAGAAATCCATTCAAGAATGCAGTTTTACATCCATTTGCCAAATTTCATAATCATAAAATGCAGCAATTGCTAACATGATTCGGACAGACTTAAGCATCGCTCGGGTGAGAAAGTCTCATCGTAGTCAACCCCTTGAACTTGTCGAAAACCTTTCGCAACAAGTCGAGCTTTATAGACGCTTACATTACCATCAGCGTCGCCTTCTTCTTAAAGATCCATTTATTCTCAATGGCTTGCCGATCATCGAACAAGTCAACCAAAGTCCATACTTTGTTCTCATACATGGATCCCATCTCAGATTTCATGGCTTCCAGCCATTTATGAATCTGGGCTCACCATCGCTTCTTCATAGTTTGTAGGTTCGCCATGGTCAAGTAACATGACTTCGAATAGGATAACCGTACCACTCAGTGCGTATTTTACTCTGGTTGACCTCGAAGTTCAAGAGAAACTTGATCTGAAGTTTCATGATCAATATCATTAGTTTCCTCACTAATTGGTGTAGTTGTCACCGGAACCATTTCTTGTGATGAACTACTTTCCAATAAGGGAGCAGATACAGTTATCTCATCAAGTTCTACTTTCCTCCCACTCACTTCTTTCGAGAGAAACTCCTTTTCTAGAAAGGATCCGAATTTAGCAACGAAAATCTTGCCTTCAGATCTGTGATAGAAGGTGTACCCAACAGTCTCCTTTGGGTATCCTATGAAGACATATTTCTCCGATTTGGGTTCGAGCTTATCTGGTTGAAGTTTCTTCACATAAGCATCGCAACCCCAAACTTTAAGAAACGACAACTTTGATTTCTTGCCAAACCACAGTTCATAAGGTGTCGTCTCAACGGACTTTGATGGTGTCCTATTTAACGTGAATGCGACCGTCTCTAAAGCATATCCCCAAAACGATAGCGGTAAATCAGTAAGAGACATCATAGATCGCACCATATCTAGTAAAGTACGATTACGACGTTCGGACACACCATTTCTCTGTGGTGTTCCGGGTGGCGTGAGTTGCGAAACTATTCCGCATTGTTTCAAATGTAAACCAAACTCGTAACTCAAATATTCTCCTCCACGATCAGATCGTAGAAATTTTATTTTCTTGTTACGATGATTTTCCACTTCACTCTGAAATTCTTTGAACTTTTCAAATGTTTCAGATTTGTGTTTCATTAAGTAGATATACCCATATCTGCTCAAATCATCTGTGAAGGTGAGAAAATAACGATACCGCCAAGCGTGCCTCAACCTTCATTGGACCACAAACATCGGTATGTATGATTTCCAACAAATCAGTTGCTCGCTCCATAGTTCCGAGAACGGCGTTTTAGTCATCTTGCCCATGAGGCACGGTTCGCAAGTACCAAGTGATTCATAATCAAGTGATTCCAAAAGTCCATCAAGATGGAGTTTCTTCATGCGTTTACAATCGATATGACCCAAACGGCAAGTGCCACAAATAAGTTGCATTATCATTATCAACTCTGTAGCTTTTGGTTTCAACACTATGAATATGTGTATTACTACTATCGAGATTCAATAAAAATATACCACTCTTCAAGGGTGCATGACCATAAAAGATATTATTCATATAAATAGAACAACCATTATTCTCTGTCTTAAATGAATAACCGTCTCGCATCAAACAAGATCCAGATATAATGTTCATGCTTAACGCTGGCACCAAATAACAATTATTTAGGTCTAAAACTAATCCCGATGGTAGATGTAGAGGTAGCGTGCCGACCGCGATCACATCGACTTTGGAACCATTTCCCACACGCCGTCACCTCGCCCTTAGCCAATCTTCGCAATCCGTAGTTC
This sequence comes from Aegilops longissima, assembly GCA_021605205.1. Taxonomy (NCBI): domain Eukaryota; kingdom Viridiplantae; phylum Streptophyta; class Magnoliopsida; order Poales; family Poaceae; genus Aegilops; species Aegilops longissima. Next base: position 7,329,241 of record CM038679.1, read on the forward strand.
CTGCTTTGAGTTGCAAATATTAGCAATGAACCAGATCAAATACCTGGTATTATCATGAGTATTAGTAAGGTACACATCAATAACATGTATATCACATATACCTTGATCATCTTGCCATCCTTCTTATCCGCCAAATACTTGGGGCAGTTCCGCTTCCGAGGTCCAGTTTGCTTGCAAGAAAAACACTGCTTTCAGGCTTAGGTCCAGACTTGGGTTTCTTCTCTTGAGCAGCAACTTTCTTGCTGTTCTTTTTGAAGTTCCCCTTCTTCTTTCCTTTGCCCTTTTTCTTGAAACTAGTGGTCTTGTTGACCATCAACACTTGATGCTCTTTCTTGATTTCTACCTCCGCGGCTTTTAGCATTGCGAAGAGCTCGGGAATTGTTTTGGTCATCCCTTGCATATTATAGTTCATCACGAAGCTCTTGTAGCTTGGTGGCAGTGATTGGAGAATTCTGTCAATGACACTATCATCCGGAAGAGTAACTCCCAGTTGAATCAAGTGATTATTATACCCGCACATTTTGAGTATATGTTCACCGATGTAACTATTCTCCTCCATCTTGCAGCTATAGAACTTATTGGAGACTTCATATCTCTCAATCCGGGCATTTGCTTGAAATATTAACTTCAACTCCTGGAACATCTCATATGCTCCATGACGCTCAAAATGTCGTTGAAGACCCGGTTCTAAGCCGTAAAGCATGGCACACTCGAACTATAGAGTAGTCATCAGCTTTGCTTTGCCGACGCTCACAACTTCGGCGTTGTTCTCGCAGCAGGCACGGCACCCAGCGGTGCTTCCAGGACGTAATTCTTCCAGGCAGCAATGAGGATAATCCTCAAATTACGGACCCAATCCGTGTAATTGCTACCATCATCTTTCAACTTTGCTTTCTCAAGGAACGCATTAAAATTCAACGGAACAACAACACGAGCCATCTATCTACAAAGAAACATAGACAAGCAAAAATACTATCGGTACTAAGTTCATGATAAATTTAAGTTTAATTAATCATATTAAAACTCCCACTTAGACCGACATCTCTAGTCATCTAAGTGATTATGTGATCCAAATCAACTAAACCATGTCCGATCATCACGTGAGATGGAGTAGTTTCAATGGTGAACATCACTATGTTGATCATATCTACTATATGATTCACGTTCGACCTTTCGGTCTCCGTGTTCCGAGGCCATATCTGTTATATGCTAGGCTCGTCAAGTTTAACCTGAGTATTCCGCGTGTGCAACTGTTTTGCACCCGTTGTATTTGAACGTAGAGCCTATCACACCCGATCATCACGTGGTGTCTCAAAGACGAAGAACTTTCGCAACGGTGCATACTCGGGAGAACACTTCTTGATAATTTTAGTGAGAGATCATCTTATAATGCTACCGTCAATCAAAGCAAGATAAGATGCATAAAGGATAAACATCACATGCAATCAATATAAGTGATATGATATGGTCATCATCATCTTGTGCTTGTGATCTCCATCTCCGAAGCACCGCCATGATCACCATCGCCACCGCGCGACACCTTGATCTCCATCGTAGCATCGTTGTCGCCTCGCCAACTATTGCTTCTACGACTATCGCTACCGCTTAGTGATAAAGTAAAGCAATTACATGGCGTTGCATTTCATACAATAAAGCGACAACCATATGGCTCCTCGCCATTGCCGATAACTCGGTTACAAAACATGATCATCTCATACAATAAAATATAGCATCACATCTTGACCACATCACATCACAACATGCCCTGCAAAAACAAGTTAGACGTCCTCTACTTTGTTGTTGCAAGTTTTATGTGGCTGCTACGGGCTGAGCAAGAACCGTTCTTACCTACGCATCAAAACCACAACGATAGTTTGTCAAGTTGGTGCTGTTTTAACCTTCGCAAGGACCGGCGTAGCCACACTCGGTTCAACTAAAGTGAGAGAAACAGACACCCGCCGTCACCTTTAAGCAACGAGTGCTCAAGCGGTGAAACCAGTCTCGCGTAAGCGTCACGCATAATGTCGGTCCGGCCGCTTCATCTCACAATACCGCTGAACCAAAGTATGACATGCTGGTAAGCAGTATGACTTATATCGCCCACAACTCACTTGTGTTCTACTCGTGCATATGACATCAACGCATAAAACCAGGCTCGGATGCCATCATTGGGTAACGAGTAATTTCAAAAAATTCCTACGCACACGCAAGACCATGGTGATGGCATAGCAATGAGAGGAGAGTGTATGTCCACGCACTCGTGAGACCGAAAGCGAAGCGTTATAACAACGCAGTTGATGTAGTCGTCGCCTTCACGATCCGACCGATCCAAGTACCGAACGACGGCACCTCCGAGTTCAGCACACGCTCAGCTCGATGACGATCCCGGGCTCCGATCCAGCAAAGCGTCGGGATGAGTTCCACAAGACGACGGCGTGGTGACGATGATGATGCTCCACCGACGCAGGGCTTCGCCTAAGCTCCATGACGATATGACTTCACGGCGAGGGCTTCGCTTAAGCTCCGCGACGATATGACCAAGTGAAATATGGTGGAGGGGGCACCGCTGCACGCTAAGGAACGATCCGTAGATCAACTTGTGTGTCATGGGGTGCCCCTGCCTCAGATATAAAGGAGCAAGGGAGGGTGCGGCCGGCCCTAGGGAGGCGCCGAGGAGTCCTACTCCCACCGAGTAGGACTCCCCTTTCCTAGTTGGACTAGGACTTGGGGAAGGGGAAGAGGGGGCGCCCCTCTCCTGTCCTATTCGACTAGAGGGGAGGGGCGCGGCCTGCCCTGGCCGCCCTCCTCTTCTCCCTTATGGCCCATCAAGGCCCATTGATCCCCGGGGTTCCGTAACCCCCAGATTCCGTAAAATCCGCTTTCATCCGAACCTTCCAAGTCCAAACATAGGCTTCCAATATATCAATCTTTATGTCTCGACCATTTCGAGACTCCTCGTCATGTCCGTGATCACATCCGGGACTCCGAACAAACTTCGGTACATCATAACTTATAAACTCATAATAAACTGTCATCGAAACGTTAAGCGTGCGGACCCTACGGGTTCGAGAACTATGTAGACATGACCTAGAACTATTCTCGGTCAATAACCAATAGCGGAACCTGGATGCCCATATTGGTTCCTACATATTCTTCAAGATCTTTATCGGTCAAACCGCATAACGACATCGTTGTTCCCTTTGTCATCGGTATGTTACTTACCCGAGATTCGATCGTCGGTATCCAATACCTAGTTCAATCTCGTTACGGCAAGTCTCTTTACTCGTTCCGTAATACATCATCTCACAACTAACTTATTAGTTGCAATGCTTGCAAGGCTTATGTGATGTGTATTACCGAGAAGGCCTAGAGATACCTCTCCGACAATCGGAGTGACAAAACCTAATCTCAAATACGCCAACCCAACATGTACCTTTGGAGACACCTGTAGTACTCCTTTATAATCACCCGCTTCGTTGTGACGCTTGGTAGTACCAAAGTGTTCCTCCGTAAACGGATTTGCATAATCTCATAGTTACAGGAACATGTATAGGTCATGAAGAAAGCAATAGCAATATACTAAATGATCAAGTGCTAAGCTAACGGAATGGGTCATGTCAATCACATCATTCTTCTAATGATGTGATCCCATTAATCAAATGACAACACATGTCTATGGTTAGGAAACTTAACCATCTTTGATTAATGAGCTAGTCTAGTAGAGGCATACTAGTGACTGTCTGTTTGTCTATGTATTCACACATGTATTATGTTTCCGGTTAATAAAATTCTAGCATGAATAATAAACATTTATCTTGATATAAGGAAATAAATAATAACTTTATTATTGCCTCTAGGGCATATTTCCTTCAGAATCAACTTTGAGCATGCCGGTCAGCAGCGTGTGAATCCGGGCTGTAGCATTGGGCTAACAGGACTCGGTGAACCCGGGCTGTAGCAGGCTAGGAAGGACTCCGGATGTCACCGTGTGACATTTCCCCGTAGGGACAGACACAAGAACGAAGTGAAACACATGCCGACCAGTCAAGTGTTCCGAAGCAGTAGTGTTGGGCTAGCAGGACTCCGGTGAACCGGGTTGTAGCGGACTACTATGGCTCATGGAAGCACAAGACTACATTTCCCCATAAGAGAGGCTACCAAGGATAAACAACTAGGTTGTCAGATCCCACACATACCAAGCATTTCAATCATACACACAATATGCTCGATATGTGTAAATACAACATGGCATCACAACATAACTCTATGACTCAAATATTTATTCATTAGGCTCTGAGGAGCGAGATATTACAAACATGGGTCTCATGACCCAACATTCAGAGCATACAAATCAAAGCACAAGCGGAAGCTTGACATTTCTGAGTACAGACATCTACAAATGAAAAAGTCTTAGAAGCCTGACTATCTACCAGACCCTGCCGAGGGCACAAGATCGTAGTTGAGGTATCAAGCTATACGTCGAAGTCCACGCGGAACTATTAGCGAGACTGAAGTCTCTCTGCAAAACATAAATTAAGCAAACGTGAGTACAAATGTATCCAACAAGACTTACATCAGAACTAACTACATATGCATCGGTATCAACAAAGGGGGTGGTGGAGTTTGACTGCAGCAAGCCAGCTTTGACTCGGTGGCTATCCTGAACTACGATCGCAAGTAACTCTTTTGAGGTGGCGCTGCGAGTCCACATATTCACCATATCAATACACCACTATGGATCCGCTCCCGTCTCCCTACGAGAACGCCATCCATAACACTCACGCTTATCTTGCGCATTTTAGAGTATCCACTTTCACTTGTCTATGGACTGTACAGGAAACCCAGAAGTCCTTTACCGCGTACACGGCTATTCGAATAGATGATGTTAACCCTGCAGGGGTGTACTTCTTCACACACGCTCTCGCCACTTACCACCATATACACGTCGTGTATCTCGGCAACCTTCAAGCGGAAGCCTAGCGAGGAGTCGGCCACGACCGACTAACCACGCAAGTCTCTAGTCCAGGTTTATCGCCTATTCGGTTCCATCCGCGAGGAGATCCGGCGGGTTTCGCCACAGCCCCAAACGATGTGTGCGGGGTTCCCGAGACACCAAGCGGGCGCCGGTACACCGGCCACGGTGTATCTACCGCATCATAGCCCACCCCTAGGGTCAGCGCCACGCACGGCCTCCAACACATATCCTACAAACACCGAAACTAGTTGCAACTCCGGGACAGAGATCGAGGCGATTAATAAGCCGAGAGGGTCGAGTTACCGAACCCAATGTGTGGTAGTAACTATTCATGGATCACAAACACGAACTCAGTTCCTCGAGGACGGCTGCAATGAGACAACCCACCATGTACTCCTACATGGCCTCTCACCGCTACCTTTACCAAATCGTGTTCACACACTTAGCTCACACACAGAGGGACATGTTCACACACCTCCGATTCATCCTCGATGAATCGACCTGACTCAACTCTAAGCAGTGCAGGCACGACAAACAAGCATGAATGAGTAGGCACAACAGGCTCAAACAACTCCTACTCATGCTAGTGGGTTTCATCTATTTACCGTGGAATGACAGTCATGCAGAGGATAAAGGGGTTCAGCTACCGCAGCAAGTAATGATGAATCGTTGTTGTCCTAATGCAGTAAAAAAGAGCAGGAGCGAGAGAGTGGGATTGTATCGAATGAACAAGGGGTTTTGTTTGCACGCACTTCAAGATAGCATTGAGTCTTCATCGGTGTCAACGATCACAACGCTTGCACAACGCTCACCGAGTGGGAACAAATACCGGCAACAGAGAAGGAAACACAATCAATGCAATGCACAATATGATGCATGCTCATGACATGTCAATATGAGTGTGTTGGCCTAATGCAACTACAACCAGATGGATTTGGGTCATATTGAACCAAAGGTTTAACCCCAAATTCAAATTATGAATTCAAATAGTGCCTTATCATGTTTTGCACTAAACAGCAAGGTTAAGTTGTTTAAACATGCATGAAACCAGTGCAGATGGATAGATTGGATTTTTCTGATCATTTTTCATATATAATTTATTTCATTCAGAGCTACGGTTGAATTTCTATGATTTTTAGAAGTTTATACTAATTTCTGGAATTTCCTGTAAAAGAATAAATCCAGAAAAAGAGTTACTGCGTCAGCAATGCGTCACTGTGACGTCAGCAGTCAACGGGGCCGGCCAGGTCAAACCTGACCTGTGGGACCCATACATCAGTGTCTCAGGCTAGTTTGGGTGGATGGCAGGTGGGACCGGTCAACGGCCACGTCAGCGAGGTCAACTCCGACGCGTGGGGCCACTGTGATTAGTTAAAACTAAACAGGGGTTAAGCTGTGTGGTTAATTAAGGGCGTGGGGCCCGGTTTTCATTGACCCGTGGGGTTAACTAATCGGTGATTAGCGCTATTTAAGCGAGTGCCACGTCATCTAATCACCGACTAATTGCCGGCGGTAAGCAGACGCGACGGCGTTGCCCGTCCGGCCAACTTCGGCGATGGGAGCAAGCAGGGCTGGTCTCGTTGGAACGGCCGCGTCGCGGTGCGTCCAGTGGTGGTGGTTGCAGGGGCTGGGGTAGCCGGAGACGACGACGAGGAGCTCGGCCGCGGTGGCCGGAGCTCGGGCGTGAGCACGGCAGTGATGCGGTGCGCGAGGCGGCGCGTGCGAGGCATCAACAGGCTCTATGCGGAGTGGGGATCAAGCAGGGCACGACGGTCGGGCTGTTGTGTGGCCGGGAACACGTCGGCGGCGAGCACAGGTGGCGGCGCGTGCGAGTGGATACGGTGCGGTAGCTACGGCGTGTGAGAGAGGGAGCGGAGAGGAAGAGCAGGGGCAGGAGCTCACGGCGGTTGCGACGAGGCGAATGGCGAGCTCGGGGAAGCACCGGAGCGAGCAGGGCGGCGAGAGGGATCTCCGGCGGTGAGGATGAGGATGATGGTGTCGCTTCGGGTGTCCCGCGAGCGCGTGCTTCGTCTTGGAGCTTCGTGGCATCGAGGCGGAGCCTTTGGGCATTGCGGAAGGGTGTGGGGGTGGCTCTGGGCACGATGGCAGAGAACGGCGGCGGCGGTCGCTCTCGGGTGAGCTCGGGGAAGAGGCTAGAAGGCGAGGGAGAGAGCAGAGAGTGAGGGGAGAGGCAAAGGGGGCTGCGAGGCGTCTCCAGACGCGTTGGGGGCGCCTCGGTGGCAAGCAGGCAGGAGGTGGAGGCCTCGGGCGCGCGCGCGTCGACACGCCTCTGCCTACTGGCAGAGGTTGAAGACGACCGCTTCGGCCAGTGGGCTGGGCCAGCTGGAGGGGCTGGCCCAGGTGGCCTGCACAGGAGGTAAGCCCAGGTAGGTTTCCTTTCTCTCTCTCTCTTATTACCTGTTTTCTATTTTTCTGCAACTTTGTGGCTTTATTAAAAATACTTAGACACTTCCAAAAATCATGAAACTACTCATGATCACCGTTGGGAATATATCCTACAGTAAACATTTTAGTTTATGATTATTTGAGCATTTAAAATATTTTATAGCATTTAAATGCCCAAATGCAAATACTATATGATTTAATTCAGTAATCCAGAATGGCCTAGAAATATGTGCATGACTTTTGGCAGGGGTTTTCACCTTTGACAAAAATCATGAACTTTTCTAAAGGGCATTTGGGATCACTGAAAATATATTTTTTTATGGAACCTAGTTGAATTCATTTAGTGCTAGGGCTTGGATCAATCTCCATTTCAAGTTTCATGAAATTTAAACATGATGCATAGATGCAGAGCCACTAGTTACAAGCAAACTCTAGGGCTGTGACACCTGCGTCATCTTGACCAGTTGTAAACAAGAACACAAGTAGGCGATAGATCCGACCGAAAAACGGCGAACAAAAAAGAGGGCGAATAAAAATAGCAAATGGTTGTGAAGTGGGGGAGAGGAAAACGAGAGGCAAATGGCAAATAATGTAAATTGCAAGGAGATGAGATTTGTGATTAGGAACCTGATAGATGTTGATGATGCCTCCCCGGCAACGGCGCCAGAACTTGGCACATGGCCGGGAGACTATCTTGACATGATCCTCCCCGGCAACGACGCCAGAAATTCCTTTTGATGTCACTTGAACTACGTCGGTATTTCCCCAAAGAGGAAGGGATGATGCAGCACAACTACGGTAGGTATTTCCCTCAGTGATGAGACCAAGGTTATAGAACCAGTAGGAGGATCACGCAACACTATGTAAACGGTACCTGCACACAAAGAACAAAACACTTGCAACCCGACGTGTTAAAGGGGTTGTCAATCCCTTCCGGGTAACGGCGCCTGGAGTGGCGTAGCAACGGGGTAAAATTGTAGTAGATTGAAAGTTGCAAATAAACGCAACTAAAATGCAGCAAGGTATTTTTGTGTTTTTTGATATTATAGATCTGAAAATAAAAGTTGCAAATAAAGGAAAAGGCAAATGGCAATATAGATTTGAAAGTATATGATAGGAAAATAGACTAGGGGGCGTAGATTTCACTAGTGGCTTCTCTCGAAAAATAGCAACGATGGGAAATTTACTGTCGGGAAATTGATAGAAAAGCAAATAATTATGAGATATCCAAGACAATGATCGTGATATAGGCATCACGTCAAAGATTAGTAGACCGACTCCTGCCTGCATCTACTACTATTACTCCACACATCGACTGCTATCCAGCATTCATCTAGTGTATTAATTTCATGGAGAAACAGAGTAATGCAATAAGAACGATGACATGATGTAGACAAGATCTATTCATGTAGGAATAGACCCCATCTTTTTATCCTTAATAGCAACGATACATGCGTGCCTTGCTGCCCCTCTGTCACTGGGAAAGGACACCGCAAGATCGAACCCATCACAAAGCACCTCTTCACATTGCAAGATAAATAGATCAAGTTGGCCAAACAAAACCCAAATATCAGAGAAGAAATACGAGGCTATAACAATCACGAATGGATTTAAAATCAAAGGCAAATCTGATCATAAACTCACAATTCATTGGATCCCGACAAACACACCGTAGAAAGTCATTACATCAAATAGATCTCCGAGAGACCATTGTATTGAGAAACATAGAGAGTGAAAGAAAGCCATCTAGCTACTGCCTACGGACCCATAGGTCTGAGGTAAACTACTCACGCATCATCAGAAAGGCACCAATGAGGATGATGAACCCCTCCGTGACCGTGCTCCCCTCCTGCAGAGTGCCAGAACAGAGCTCTATATTGGATCTCGTGGTTCTGGAACTTGCGGCAGCTGGATCAATATTTCGTCGACTCCCCTAGGGTTTCTAGAATATTTGGGTATTTATAGGGCAAAGAGGCGGTGCGGGAGGCCACCGAGGAGGGCACAACCCACCAGGGCGCGTCCTGGTGGGTTGTGCTCCCTCGGAGCACCCCCCCCCAGGCACAACCCAGGCCCATTGGATGTCTTCTGGTCCATAAAAAATCCACAAAAAGTTTCGCTGCATTTGGACTCCGTTTGATATTGATTTTCTGCGATGTAAAAAATAAGCAGAAAACAGCAACTGGCACTTGGCACTATGTCAATAGGTTAGTTCCAAAAAATAATATAAAGTTTCTGTAAAATGATTGTAAAACACCCAAGAATGATAATATAACAGTATGGAGCAATCAAAAATTATAGATACGTTGGAGACGTATCAATCAGCAGGCAACTATGTTCTATGTTAAAGCATTTGTTCTAGACTGCTAGTTAGCTTTGTTTAGTGTGAGTTGATTGTCATTTCATTTCGCTTATCCTTTTCATAACATATAAATTATGTATCCCTGTGATCGAGAAAGCCTTTGATTTTCTTTCCTTCCTTTGACTAATCGTGTGATTAACATGGGGAATACATGCTAACTAGAAGAATATATTTATATTTTTACGGTTAAAAATGGGTTTCTTGGTCGCTTCGTAATGATTTGGTCCTTCATCAGCTCATACAAATAAATAAGGGGGTGCATTGTGTGATAAATGACATTGCTTGTATAATATTCGCCATGTACAAATAAGTAAGGAAATTCAACATAATCAATGCACGCTGGTATCTAAGGATGTAGTATGAAGTGCATGTTATGTACACATTATCTAATCTATTTAAAGTGTTCATATTAACATGAGAGAAAACATGCTAGCCAGAAGAATAATGTTCATGCTATTTAAAGTATTCCTATTAACATGGCAAACAAATTTTTATACTGTAATTTTTTTTTAAATGTCACAAACTTTGTTTTGAAACTTGAGAGTATTTCTTTAAAATGCGTGGTACATTATTTTTAATGGTACGAAACATTTTCTACACTGCCCCCTTTGCCACCTCCGCACATGGCCATCAACATCTCCATCTCAACCGGGTCGTCGCGGACGACATCGAACGCCCGTCTACTGATCTTTTTATTATTATTATTGAGAGAAATCAAAATCAAAATCGGAGTGAACAAAACGGAATTATTTGAAGAGGGGAGGGGGATTGAAGAAGAATAAAATAGGAGACCTCAAATGCGTGCCTTGGCTTGCATCCCATGAGCCGGAGTGTGCTGTGGAGGAGGGATCACGTGTAGGTGAAGGAGGAATCATTCACTAGTGGAAAAACGGCTAGCCACAACTAATTAATTAACGCCCCCCACACCTCTCTCATTCCATCTCCACCTTCTCCAAATCGCCGCCTCCACGCCGTTGCCGCCGTCAACGTCGCCATCGTCGTCGCCTCCGTCTCCACCCCGCCGCCCCCGTTGTCTCTGTTGGGGAACGTAGTAGTAATTCAAAAAAAAATCCTACGAATCACCAAGATCAATCTAGGAGATGCTAGCAACGAGAGAGAGGGAGTGCATCTTCATACCCTTGAACATCGCTAAGCGGAAGCGTTACAAGAACACGGTTGATGGAGTCATACTCGCGGCGATTCAAATCGCAGAAGATCCGATCAAGTGCCGAACGGGCGGCACCTCCGCGTTCAACACACGTACAACCCGGGGACGTTGATACGTCTCCAACGTATCTACTTTTCCAAACACTTTTGCCCTTGTTTTGGACTCTAACTTGCATGATTTGAATGAAACTAACCCGGACTGACGCTGTTTTCAGCAGAACTACCATGATGTTGTTTTATGTGTAGAAAAGAAAAGTTCTCAGAATGACCTGGAAATCAACGGAGGCACTTTTTGGAATTTATAAGAATTATTGGGCGAAAGAAATACACCAGGGGGGCCAGGGCCTGTCCACGAGACAGGGGGGCGCGCCCCCTCTCCTAGGGCGCTCCCCCCTATCTCGTGGGCCCCCTGGACCTCCTCCGACCTCAACTCCAACTCCATATATTCTGTCTCGAGGCGAAAAAATCAGAGAGAAAGTTTCATCGCGTTTCACGACACTGAGCCTCCGCGAAGCCCTAATCTCTCTCGGGAGGGCTGATCTGGAGTCCTTCGGGGCTCCGGAGAGGGGATTCGTCGCCGTCGTCATTATCAACCATCCTCCATCACCAATTTCATGATGCTCACCGCCGTGCGTGAGTAATTCCATCGTAGGCTTGCTGGACGGTGATGCGTTGGATGAGATTTACCATGTAATCAAGTTAGTTTTGTTAGGGTTTGATCCCTAATATCCACTATGTTCTGAGATTGATGTTGCTATGACTTTGCTATGCTTAATGCTTGTCACTAGGGCCCGAGTGCCATGATTTCAGATCTGAACCTATTATGTTTTCATGAATATATGTGTGTTCTTGATCCTATCTTGCAAGTCTATAGTCACCTATTATGTGTTATGATCCGACAACCCCGAAGTGACAATAATCGGGATACTTCTCGGTGATGACCGTAGTTTGAGGAGTTCATGTATTCACTATGTGTTAATGCTTTGGTCCGGTTCTCTATTAAAAGGAGGCCTTAATATCCCTTAGTTTCCGCTAGGACCCTGCTGCCACGGGAGGGTAGGACAAAAGATGTCATGCAAGTTCTTTTCCATAAGCACGTATGACTATTTACGGAATACATGCCTACGTTACATTGATGAATTGGAGCTAGTTCTATATCACCCTATGTTGTAGCTATTGCATGAGGAATCACATCCGGCATAATTATCCATCACTGATCCATTGCCTATGAGATTTTCACATATTGTTCTTCGCTTGTTTACTTTTCCGTTGCTACTGTTACAACTACTACAAAAACCCAAAAACATTTATCTTTACTCTTGCTACCGCTACTATTATTATCATACCACTTTTGCTACTAAACACTTTGCTGCAGATACTAAGTTATCCAGGTGTGGTTGAATTGACAACTCAACTGCTAATACTCAAGAATATTCTTTGGCTCCCCTTGTGTCGAATCAATAAATTTGGGTTGAATACTCTACCCTCGAAAGTTGTTGTGATCCCCTATACTTATGGGTTATCAAGACTAATTTCTGGCGCTGTTGCCGGGGAGCATAGCTCTATTCTCTGAGTCACTTGTGATTTATATCTGTTGATCACTATGAAGAACTTGAAAGACGACTGAACTACTATTTTGCCCTCAACTACGAGGGGAGGTAAGGAACTGCCATCTAGCTCTGCACTAGATTCTCCTTCCGTTATTAGTAAGCTTGCGACACCTAAACCTGCTACTGCTATGAGTTCTGATATGTTGCATGTTATTGATGATGCCACTTCTGCTATCCATGATGAAACTACTTCTGTGCATGATACTACTTTGCCATTAGGTGAATTTCTAGATGAACAACTTGCTAGAGTTAGAGGGATGAAATTATCAAGATCCTATTATCGATGATAGTGATGATGAAGGTTCCCCCAATGATTATGTTTTACCTGTTGTTCCTAAGGGTTATGTTATGAATGAAAAAGCTGCTCTGGAAATCCTTGTTTGCAATGATAGAAATGATCTTAAGAAATTATTAGCTAAATGGAAGCAGCATTCTCTTAATGCTAGGATGAAACCCGACCCTGCTTTTGCTACTTCACCTATTTGTGTTACTGATAAGGATTATGAATTCTCTGTTGATCCTGATATTATTACTTTAGTTGAATCAGATCCTTTTTATGGCCTTGAATCTGAAACTGTTGTGGCACATCTTACCAAGTTGAATGATATAGCCACCTTATTTACTCATGATGAGAAGTCTCGCTATTTATATATCCTTAAGATATTTCCGTTCTCATTAAAGGGTGATGTTAATACTTGGTATAATTCTCTTGCTCCTAGTTGTGTGCGTAGTCCCGTGATATGATTTATTACTTCTCGCTAAATATTTCCTGCTAATAAGAAATAAGCTGCCTTATGGAAATATATAATTTTGTGCAAATCAAGAAGAGAGTCTCCCACAAGCTTGGGGAGGCTTCTCCGTTACTTAATGCTTTGCCTGATCATCCTCTTAAGAAAAATGAAATACTTGATATCTTTTATAATGGACTAACTGATGCTTCCAAGGACCACTTGGATAGTTGTGCTGGTTGTGTTTTCACGGAATGAGCAGTCGACGAAGCTGAAATATTATTGAATAATATGTTGACTAATGAAAATAATTGGACTCTTCCTGAGCCAGTTCCTGAAGTAATTCCTGAACCAATTGAGCCAACTCCTGAGCCTATTCCTAAACCCACTTCGAAGAAGAAAGGTGTTTTATTTCTCAGTCCTGAAGATATGCAAGAGGCAAAGAAATCAATGAAAGAAAAAGGTATTAAAGCTGAAGATGTTAAGAATTTACCTCCTATTGAAGAAATACATGGTCTTAATATATCGCCTAAAGAACCACATTGTCTTGATAACCCGACACAGGTAGTAAAGGTAAATTCTCTATATAGATATGATAAAGTTGAAATACCCTCTACTAAATTTCCTAGCCCATGCTTAGATGAATTCGATGACTTTATGGCTAGGCAAGAAAGTTTTAATGCTTATGTTGTAGAGAGTTAAAGAATAACGCTTTCGAAATAGGATGCGTAGGTGATAATCTGGCTAGAGTTAAAGATGAACTTCACCGCGTTAGCAAATATGCTTCTATGGTTGCTACTCAAGCTGAGCAAGTACTTAAAGCTCAAAATAATTTGCTTGATGAATTAAATAATAAAAATGACTTTGATGTTAGAGTGGCTACTAGAACTGGTAGAATGACTCAGGAACCTTTGTATCCTGAAGGCCACCCTAAGAGAATCGAACAAGATTCTCAGAGAAATAATTTAGAGGCACCTAGTTCTTCTAAAAAGAGAAAGAAGAAAAACGATAGGACTTTGCATGCTTCTAGAGAACCTGTCGTAGACACACCTGAGAATCCCAATAATATTTCTATTTCTGATGCTGAAACTCAATCAGGTGATGAACATGAACCTAGTGATAACGTTAATGATAATGTTCATGTTGATGCTCAACCTAGCAATGATAATGATGTAGAGATTGAACCTGTTGTTGATCTTGATAACCCACAATCAAAGAATCAACGTTATGATAAGAGAGATTTTGTAGCTAGGAGGCACGGTAAAGAAAGAGAACCATGGGTTCAGAAACCCATGCCCTTTCCTCCTAGACCATCCAAGTCAAAGGATGATGAGGATTTTGAGCGCTTTGCTGAAATGATTAGACCTATGTTTTTTACGTATGCGCTTAACTGATATGCTTAAAGTAAATCCTTATGCTAAGTATATGAAGGATATCATCACAAATAAAAGAAACATACCGGAAGCTAAAATTTCCACCATGCTTGCTAATTACACTTTTAAGGGTGGAATACCAAAGAAACTTGGAGATCTGGGTGTTCCAACTATACCTTGCTCTATTAAAAGAAATTTTGTTAGAACTGCTTTATGTGATCTTGGAGCAGGTGTTAGTGTTATGCTTCTCTCTTTATATCGTAGACTTGAATTGAATAAGTTGACACCTACTGAAATATCTTTGCAAATGGCTGATATCAACTGCTATACCTGTCGGTATTTGTGAGGATGTGCCTGTTGTGGTTGCAAATGTCACTATCTTAACGGACTTTGTTATTCTCGATATTCCCGAAGACGATAGTATGTCTATTATCCTTGGTAGACCTTTTCTTAATACTGCAGGGGCTGTTATTGATTGCAACAAAGGCAATGTCACTTTTCATGTTAATGGTAATGAGCATACGGTACACTTTCCGAGGAAACAATCTCAAGTTCATAGCATCAATTCAATTGGAAAAGTTCCAACTATCATGTTTGGAGGTTTTGAATTTCCTCTCCCTACTGTCAAGAAAAAGTATGATATTCTTATTGTTGGGGATTTTCATATCCCGCTGAGGTAACTTAGTGTTATTCAAATTTCTCCGGTTCCGTGTTATTCGGAATGAGTTTGTTAACAAGACTTGATCAACCTTGTTAGTGGGTTCATTTTGATGATCACGAGATGGATGAAACTAGAAGGCACAACCTTCTGTACCCTCCTTTTACTTTCTGTTATTTAGATTAAATAAAGCAAAAATAGTATTGTCCGTCTGTTTTCTGAATTATCCATGCATTAAAAATAGTCCGAAAATAAAAGTGCTCCAAATGCCCTGCAAATCTAGTATGATTTTTTCTGGAATATTTGAGGATTTTAGGCACCGAAAACACTGCAGGAGGGCCAAGCACCAGGCCACGAGAGAGGAGGGCGCCCCCCTGTAGGGCGTGCCCCCCTGTCTCGTGGGCCCCTGGTGGCCCCCCTCCACTTATGCCAGCACCCACACACTTCATATTCTACCCAAAAAAAATCCCCATCCAGCTCAAGCACGAGTTCTAGCTCTTCTTGCTGCGATTTTCGATCTCCTTGCTCAAAGCTCCATTCACAAAACTGCTTTGGGAGATTGTTGCTTGGTATGTGACTCCTCCATTGGTCCAATTAGTTTTTGTTCTAGTGATTTATTCATTGCAAATTTTTGCTGCATAGGTGACCATGTTCTTGAGCTTGCATGTTAAATTTTTGAGGTCCCAAGCAATTCCAATGCATGATATGGGCTCTAGGCACTTGTAGGAGTAGTTGCTATCAATCTTGTTTAGTTTTATGCACTTTTATTTTGAAGTTACTAAAATTTCAGAATTTTCAGAAAATGTTAAGGAGACTCTTTAAAGGCTCTTCTAGCAAAAGTTCTAAGGAAAAACAAGACAAAGAGAAGGAAAAACCCAAGTATAATCTTCCTCGCTTAGCGGAAGTACGGTCGTGTGAATGGCCATGCGAAGATTTCTTGAAAGAAGCCGGAATTCATGAAGATTTTTATGTTTTAATCGAGACTGCAGGCCTCACCGGGTTCATCAATGACCGAATCGATTAGTATCTCATGCTCACCAATACTTTCGTGCAAAACTTTTATTATTATCCTAAGAAGTCACCGCCTGCAGTATCATTTCATTTATATGATGAATTCAAAGAAATGTCTTTACGTCATTTTTGCGTGGTATGTAGGACACCTTATGAGGGAGAATTAGAGGAACCCCATCGTGAAGATGTGAACGGCTTTGTTAAAACAATTGTTGTGGAAGAGCCAAAGAAGGGCTCTGAGGCAAAAGTCTCTAGCATACACTTTCCTGTTTTACGCTACTTTGCCATATTTGCTAGTAGATGCTTGATTGGTCGTGGAAATAGTGGAAATTTGAGTGTTCCAGATATTATTATTCTTCAACATGCTTTGCTGGGAGATAACACTTTTAGTATGTGTGCCGTCGTTGCTAAACGGCTAGCCCTGAATCATACAAAAGGCCCCGTATTTGGAGGTATCTATGCTGCACGTCTTGCTGAACATTTTTAGATACCCATTAGGCACCATGAGGAGGATGAGATAAAATTGCATCCTCACATCTTAGATTACAAGAGCATGGTAGCACACAAGTTTATTATTGATAATGAAGATAAGATGCTCTTGTATAAACTTAGATTTAATAAGAAGCACATTGAGATTATTACTTTGCCTGCTCCTTTGTTGTTTGATTTGCTTGCAGATAATTTTCTTGTCACACCGGAAGCGGTGAACAATCATCGAGCTCAAGCTTTTACTCCAGAACATGAACCTGAACCGGAACCTGAGATGGATCCTTGTCGTGCATCATCTGTCCAGTGGGATCCGGAGATGACCAGCCAGTGGTATCCTGATTACACCTCCCACTACACTGGGGAGAGTAGCAGCGGTCCTTGGTACTAGACCAACTTAGGCCAAAAGCCTAAGCTTGGGGGAGTATGTATTTCTCACTGACTTTACATTCATGTTCACACACTAGTCGTCGGTGCTCATACTCTTTCATTGTATTATCCATGTTAGTTTAAATTTCCTTTTCTAGTTTTCTTCTTGTGTGTTTGATAAACCTTAAGAACAAAATTAGTTAGTTTAATTTCCATGCTTGTAGTAGAATTAAAATGAAAACCCAAAAAGATTTCTAGTTCTTCTTCTTACTTGTTGGGAGCTTTCCCGTGTAAATAGTTTTATTTTCTTTTCTTTCTTTTGGGGGTCGAGAAGACCATATTGAAAATGCTTAGTGGCTCTTATATGCATGAATGTTTATTTAACTTACACTACTAGGGAAAAGGCTAGCAGCAGCGCGGGTTTTAGATGTATCAGTAGCGCGGGTATAGGCGCTACTAATAAGGCGCTACAGCTATTGTTAGCAGCAGCGCGTGCCAGCCAGCTGCCATCTGCTAGGACAAATAGCTGCAGCGTTTGTTCATTACCACGCTGCTGCTAAGGTAACTACTTGCAGCGTGTTTTCTGTCCATCGCTACTAGTACTTTTTTTTATTTTTTTACTTTTAGTGTATTTATGCGCCATCATACAAATATTGGTACAATACTAGTTATGAGGTTTACATCATTATGTCCATAACAGTGTGTCAAATGAAGGTGGATTAGGTTCAAGTGGAGGCAATATGTGGTGCATGTCAAAAGTATACTACTAATCCAAACTTGATCTAGTTTGGAGTAGTAGTACTTTCGATGTGCACCACATGTTGCCTCCACTTGAATCTAATCCGCCAAAGACAAGCTATTTAATCATCATCATGGTCATTACCACCAACAGTATTTATTTAATCACCACTAACACTAGCTAATAATAATCATCATAGTCATTACCACCAACACTAGCTATTTTATCATCATAGTAATAGTGTAGCACATCATCATCCTGAAACTCATTTCTAGCTAGCTAATCACTCCTGCTGCTCTCTCTTAGGTAAAACAACATAAAACATGTGTAGCTCTCCTCCTTGATCAAGTTGGAGCATGCAGATGAACCTGTCTCCTAATCGTGGAAAGCGCCTGCTTGCTGCCCCTAGTACTTCTCTGCGCCCCCAACACATATTTGGTCCAGTCATGCACTATTAAGCATCCGTCACTAATCTTGAATGCACTAAAGTAATCTGTAGGATATCTTGGCCGTAAGCTGATAATACTCACGGTACCTTTAGTCTCGATCCCATAAGGCACAACATTCATCGGGAGTCCTGTTGAAGAACATCGTATGGTAACATACTTAGCAATGAAGTTTAGCTTCAAAAATAATGTATGGAAAAGATGCAATGAGGACAAATAGTAAAAATCTTACCATCCTTCCTAAATGGATGTGACCGTAGTTCATTACGAACACTATTGGTCGCATACGCTTTCAGTACTAACATTTCTAAATCCAGAAGAAAATTTGTCTTGACAGATCAAGATCCTCAAGCCATGAAACATAATGACTTAGCTCCTCATAGTTTAGTTCAGCCTCGGGACAGTAGTAGGTCCCGTCTACCAAGCGCCGGACATGTTTGCTTTCACCAAATAAGTGACAATACAAATTAGTTGTCAACTATTTTGAATAAACAATATAAAAGACATAAATATGGTTGAGAAACTTACATAATGGTATAATCGAGGTGTTCGCACATCGACCCAGATGTCGGTATTACCTTCAATATCATCTTCCTGGACGAATATCAAAGGTGATAACCATATCAGGCTCAAATGCATAAGTCTTGCATAGTGCTCGCCATGTTTTGCATCCAAAATAGGTGTAGTCGTCTGAATTGTATAATTTTGCATGGAAAATATAACCATGCTCGGTCTTCAAATAAACTTTCTTTACCTCTGCAGATGATCGAACCTATCTTATCCAATACAAAACTCTTGCATGGCAGGGATACGCTAGTAGAATAGTAAAAAAATATAAGTTCAAGAAAATGAAGCGAGATGTCATGCTTAGCTACGAAAAAGACTTGTCATTATGACTTCATCAGATCCACTTCAAGTTCTCGTCCAGCTTGATGTCTGAAGCACCTATCATCATCTAGGAAGATTCCGCCAAGACAGGCCAAGGCCGTCTTCGCAGATTTGCAAATACCAAATCCTTTTCGTCATCGACATTTCCTATGTTCATAGTTAAAACATTAATTGAAAATCAATCAAGACAACTACCAGGATACTCAACACACAAATCCGGGCACTCTATATTTCCTACATATTCGCACAAGTCATGCCAAAATTCACGGAAAAATCCGCATGACCTTTGCTAAAATAGGACATATCGAGCGCCTGAAATTTGCCGAACGGAAATGAATCAACACTCCGCAAAACATAGGCCACTCGGAGGTGTAACATGCAAACATGACCGCCACTTGGATATTGAGCAACACAAGATATACATTTCAAAATATCTTATAGGACTCAAATTAGCATGCATTCAATAAGCAAAAGTAAATCATCTCATGCGTCCCTACATCGTCGAATATTATCACAAATACATCACGAATAGTGTCATACATATAACATCACTAATACAACTAAAACCCTAGCACACGACGGGTATCGGCGCGGCGGTGGACACCCACAGAGAAGGAACCATCACGGGATCATAGCTCCAAAGGAGATCCTCGAGAACCTGCCAGTATTGGAGAACGACCTGTGCTCCAACGCAAACAAGTAGCAACGGACTTGCGCGTCCTCCTCACTGACACGGTGACGCACCACCTGCGCGGAGTCCTCGAGCCTCTGGATCGTCACTGGCCCACGCGACCGCCACCAAAGAAGGTTCGGGTCAACGACAGGCTGGCTCCTCACCAACCTGCGCCCCCCGGTAGGTAGGGCCTCCCAGTACCACCCCGGCGGAGCCCAGTCCCGGACATGGCCGATCTGGTCAAGCAGGTGTCGTCCTCCGCCGACTAGACGACGAGGATGCGAGATAGGCATCATCCACGTCGAGGCGGGAAAAATTGCTTTAACCTGTTTCTTAAACAAGTTCTTACTAACTAGTTCTATTAATTCAACTAGTTCTTACTAAAAATAAACTTACTATAAGTAAAAATATTCTAGTACCTAATTAGTACCTAGTTCTTAATATGCAACTAAAATAAATTTACTATAAATAAAAATAAATTTAATATGCAACTAAAATATAAAGAAACCCTAGGCAGAGGAGGGGAGAGGGAGGAGCGGGCGTGCTCACCTCGGGTGCCTGCGACGAGGGAAGGGTAGGGCGGCGTCGAGGTCGGGGTCGGGGCTCGGGCGCCACAGGCGGATGGCGGCCGGCGCCGAGGTCGGGTCGGGCGGCGTCTGGGCGGCGTTGAGGTCGGGGCGGGCGGCGTTGAGGTCGGGGTCGGGCGGCGTGGGGTCTGCGGAGAGGAGGCGGCGACCCGACGGCACGGCAAGGCGGCGTAGAGGAGAGAGTTGGATTTGGGGAAAGTGGTGTGGGAAGGACGAACCCGTGGTTAAGTCGAGTAGTAGCAGAGTGCTCGAGAAAAGCGATGATGCTACCTTAGCTACAGCTGCTCACGATACACGCCATCGCAACTCCTTTCTCTTTTCCCCTTTTTCATTTAGTTTTCTTCACATTTTATTTGTTTCCTTTCACCTTATTCTATTTCTTTCATTTTCAATTACCTTTCTATTTTCTTTCCATTTAATTTTATAACCTTTAGCAGCAACGAAGTTTATATTAAAACGCGCTGCTACAAACAGCGAGCGGTAGCGCTGTTCGTCATAGATCGCTACTACTATGTGTAGCTTATGGGCTAAGCCGTGGGAATTTTAGTAGTAACGCAGTGTACAACAAGACGCGCCATCGCTAGATCTTTATCTGCAGCGCTGTTACCTCAGCGCGCTATCGCTAATTAGCACCAGCGTGCTTTTTTGACCCACGCCATCGCTAAAGTTCTGTGTATAGGGTTTTCCCTAGTAGTGTTAGAGCCCATATTACCCTGTCTTCTCTCTTGAGTTGAATGCTTGCAGATTCCAGCTTAGTCCAATGCACGTACACTCTTATTATTATTACACATCATTCGGTCGTGCGAGTGAAAGGCAATAATGAAGATATATGATGAACTTATTGGGATGAGAAAAGATGGTATGAACTCGACCTCTTTTGTTTTTGTAAATATGATGAGTTCATCGTTCCTGAGTCAGCTATTATGAAGTAAACATATTTGCAATGACATTTAGAGATTATAGTTACTTGTGACATGCTTGATCAGCTTTGAGTTATAATGGTTTACCTTGAGTGCTAACATGCTATTAGAATGATTATTATGTGGTATGATGGGATGGTATCCTCCTTTGAATGAATTGAGTGACTAGACTTGGCACATGTTCACACATGTAGTTGAATCAAATCAACATAGCCTTCATGATATTTATGTTCATGGTAGATTATATCCTACTCATGCTTGTACTCGGTGTGAATTAATTTTAATGCATGTTTACGATCGTTGTCGCTCTCTCGCTTGGTCGCTTCCAGCCAGTCTTTTGCTAGCCTTCACTTGTACTAAGCGGAATACTGCTTGTGCATCCAAACTCCTTAAACCCCAAAGTTGTTCCATATGAGTCCACTATACCTTCCTATATGCGGTATCTACCTGCCGTTCCAAGTAAATTTGTATGTGCCAAACTCCAAACCTTCAAATGAAATTTTGTTTTGTA
The DNA here is from genome assembly GCA_021605205.1 of Aegilops longissima. Taxonomy (NCBI): domain Eukaryota; kingdom Viridiplantae; phylum Streptophyta; class Magnoliopsida; order Poales; family Poaceae; genus Aegilops; species Aegilops longissima. Next base: position 7,351,147 of record CM038679.1, read on the forward strand.
TGCTCGAGCAGCTCATGTTTCAACTAGGGCTGCCTATATCTTCCATGCTAGGTGGGTTATTCTCAAGAGGAGTGGACTCCGCTCCTCATTCACGAGAAAGGGCCGGTAACCGGGATGCCCAGTCCCACGATCCAAAAAGATCAAAGCAAATCAAATTAGTTAAACAAAACTCCCCCAGGGATGTTGTATGTTGGAGGCACTCGTTGTTTCGAGCAAGCCATGGATTGATGCTTGTTGGTGGTTGGGGGAGTATAAACCTTTACCATTCTATTTGGGAACTGCCTATAATGCATGTAGTATGGAAGATACAGCCATCTCATAGTTGTTGCGTTGACAGCGAAAGTATGCCGCTCAAAATGTTATTCAATCTCTGTTTTAAAATCGGGCTCTAGCACCTCTACAAATCCCTGCTTCCCTCTACGAAGGGCCTATCTATTTACTTTTATGTTGAGTCATCATCCCTTCTTATTAAAAAGCACCTGCTGGAGAGCACACTGTCGTTTGCATTCATTACTATTGGTTTATATTGGGTATGACTTGACTGGATCTCTTTTACCATGAATTACAATGTTTAGTCAGTCCTTGATCTTTAAAGGTGCTCTGCATTTATGTTTTATGGTCTCGTAAAGGGCTAGCGAGATACCATTTTGTTATATCAAGTTATGATTATTTTGAGAAAGTGTTGTCATCCGAGTTTTATTATTATGGCTCGCTAGCTGATTATGTTATTGATATGAGTAATTGTGAGACCTATGTGTTATTGTGAGTATGGTTAGTTCATAATATTTGCTGAAACTTGAATGCTGGCTTTTCATGTTTACAACAACAAGAGAAACAGAGTTTGTAAAAGTTTTTCTTTATCACTTTCAGTTTATCAACTGAATTGCTTGAAGACAAGCAAAGGTTTAAGCTTGGGGGAGTTGATACGTCTCCAACGTATCTACTTTTCCAAACACTTTTGCCCTTGTTTTGGACTCTAACTTGCATGATTTGAATGAAACTAACCCGGACTGACGCTGTTTTCAGCAGAACTACCATGATGTTGTTTTATGTGTAGAAAAGAAAAGTTCTCGGAATGACCTGGAAATCAACGGAGGCACTTTTTGGAATTTATAAGAATTATTGGGCGAAAGAAATACACCAGGGGGCCCAGGGCCTGTCCACGAGACAGGGGGGCGCGCCCCCCTATCTCGTGGGCCCCCTGGACCTCCTCCGACCTCAACTCCAACTCCATATATTCTGTCTCGAGGAGAAAAAAATCAGAGAGAAAGTTTCATCGCGTTTCACGACACTGAGCCTCCGCCAAGCCCTAATCTCTCTCGGGAGGGCTGATCTGGAGTCCTTCGGGGCTCCGGAGAGGGGATTCGTCGCCGTCGTCATCATCAACCATCCTCCATCACCAATTTCATGATGCTCACCGCCGTGCGTGAGTAATTCCATCGTAGGCTTGCTGGACGGTGATGCATTGGATGAGATTTACCATGTAATCAAGTTAGTTTTGTTAGGGTTTGATCCCTAGTATCCACTATGTTCTGAGATTGATGTTGCTATGACTTTGCTATGCTTAATGCTTGTCACTAGGCCCCGAGTGCCATGATTTCAGATCTGAACCTATTATGTTTTCATGAATATATGTGTGTTCTTGATCCTATCTTGCAAGTCTATAGTCACCTATTATGTGTTATGATCCGACAACCCCGAAGTGACAATAATCGGGATACTTCTCGGTGATGACCGTAGTTTGAGGAGTTCATGTATTCACATGTGTTAATGCTTTGGTCCGGTTCTCTATTAAAAGGAGGCCTTAATATCCCTTAGTTTCCGCTAGGACCCCGCTGCCACGGGAGGGTAGGACAAAAGATGTCATGCAAGTTCTTTTCCATAAGCATGTATGACTATTTACGGAATACATGCCTACATTACATTGATGAATTGAAGCTAGTTCTATATCACCCTATGTTGTAGCTATTGCATGAGGAATCGCCTCCGGCATAATTATCCATCATTGATCCATTGCCTACGAGCTTTTCACATATTGTTCTTCGCTTGTTTACTTTTCCGTTGCTACTGTTACAACTACTACAAAAACCCCAAAACATTTATCTTTACTCTTGCTACCGTTACTATTATTATCATACCACTTTTGCTACTAAACACTTTGCTGCGGATACTAAGTTATCCAGGTGTGGTTGAATTGACAACTCAACTGCTAATACTCAAGAATATTCTTTGGCTCCCCTTGTGTCGAATCAATAAATTTGGGTTGAATACTCTACCCTCGAAAGCTGTTGCGATCCCCTATACTTGTGGGTTATCAGACGTCTCCTCCTTGTTGATCCAGCAAGGGGAGAGGAGAAGTTGAGGGAGAACTCCAGCAGCACGACGGCATGGTGGCGATGGAGCTCGTGGTTCTCCGGCAGAGCTTCGCTAAGCACTCCGGAGGAGGAGGAGGAGTTGGAGGAGGAGAGGGCTGCGCCAGGGAAGGGGGTGCGGCTGCCCTCTCTCTCCCTCACTATATATAGGGGAAAGGGGTGGAGGATGCGCCCTAGGGTTCCCTAGGGGAGGGGCGGCGGCCACAGGGAAACCCTAGATGGGTTTTTGCGCCCCCACCCCTAGGAAACTTGCCCCCCAAGCCGGGAGGGGCGACTGCCCTAGGGGAGGCGCCCCCACCTCTCCAAGTTACATGAGAGGGGGTGGGAGGGGCGCACAGCCCCTTGGTGGGCTGGTGTGCCCCCTCCCCTTGGCCCATAAGGCCCCCCAACGCTTGCCGGGGCCTCCGAAACACCTTTCGGTCACGTTGGTCGTCACCCGGTACTCCCAGAACAATTCCGGACTCCAATACCCTTTGTCCAATATATCGATCTTCACCTCTGAACCACTCCGGAGTTCCTCGTCATGTCCGGGATCTCATCCGGGACTCCGAACAACCTTCGGTAACCACATACTATTTCCCATAACAACTCTAGCGTCACCGAACCTTAAGTGTAGACCCTACGGTTCGGGAACCATGCGAACATGACCAAGACACCTCCCGCCTAATAACCAATAGCGGGATCTGGATACCCATATTGGCTCCCACATGTTCCATGATGATCTCATCGGATGAACCACAATGTCGGGGATTCAATCAATCTCGTATACAATTCCCTTTGTCTATCGTTATGTTACTTGCCCGAGATTCGATCGTCGGTATCCCTATACCTGGTTCAATCTCGTTACCGGCAAGTCTATTTACTCGTTCCGTAATGCATGATCCCGTGACTAACTCCTTAGTCACACTGAGCTCATTATGATGATGCATTACCGAGTGGGCCCAGATATACCTCTCCGTCATACGGAGTGACAAATCCCAGTCTCGATACGTGCCAACTCAACAGACACTTTCGGAGATACATGTAGTTCACCTTTATAGCCACCCAGCTACATTGTGACGTTTGGTACACCCAAAGCATTTCTATGGTATCCGGGAGTTGCACAATCTCATGGTCTAAGGAAATGATACTTGACATTAGAAAAGCTTTTAGCAAACGAACTACACGATCTTGTGCTATGCTTAGGATTGGGTCTTGTCCATCACATCATTCTCCTAATGATGTGATCCCGTTATCAATGACATCTAGTGTCCATGGTCAGGAAACCATAACCATCTATTGATCAACGAGCTAGTCAACTAGAGGCTCACTAGGGACATGTTGTGGTCTATGTATTCACACATGTATTACGGTTTCCAGTTAATACAATTATAGCATGAACAATAGACAATTATCATGAACAAGGAAATACAATAACAACCATTTTATTATTGCCTCTAGGGCATATTTCCAACAGTCACCCACTTGCACTAGAGTCAAATAATCTAGTTCACATCACTATGTGATTGTAATGAATCCAACACCCATGGGGTTTGATCATATCTCGCTTGTGAGAGAGGTTATTAGTCAAAGGGTCTGAACCTTTCAGATCCGTGTGTGCTTTACAAATCTCTATGTCATCTTGTAGATGCAGCTACCATGCGCTACTTGGAGCTATTACAAATAACTGCTCTACTATACAAATTCGGTTTACTACTCAGAGTCATCCGGATTAGTGTCAAAGTTTGCATCGACGTAACCCTTTATGACGAACTCTTTTACCACCTCCATAATCGAGGAAATTCCTTAGTCCACTAGTTACTAAGGATAAGTTTGACCGTTGTCATGTGATCCATTCCTGGATCACTCTTGTACCCCTTGATTGACTCATGGCAAGGCACACTTCAGGTGCGGTACACAGCATAGCATACTGTAGAGCCTACGTCTAAAGCATAGGGGACGACCTTCGTCCTTTCTCTCTCTTCTGCCGTGGTCAGATCTTGAGTCTTACTCAATGCTCACACCTTATAACACAGCCAAGAACTCCTTCTTTCCTGATCTATTTGAACTCCTTCAAAATCTTATCACGGTATGTATTCATTTGAAAGTACTATTAAGCGTTTCTGATCTATCCTTATAGATCTTGATGCTCAATGTTCAAGTAGCTTAATCCAGGTTTTCCATTGAAAACACTTTTCAAATAACCCTATATGCTTTCCAGAAATTCTACATCATTTCTGATCAACAATATGTCAACAACATATACTCATCAGAAATTCTATAGTGCTCCCACTCACTTCTTTGGAAATACAAGTTTCTCATAAACTTTGTATAAACCCAACATCTTTGATAATCTCATCAAAGCGTATATTCCAACTCCGAGATGCTTACTCCAGTCCTTAGAAGGATTGCTGGAGCTTGGCATACTTGTTAGCATCTTTTAGGATTGACAAAAACCTTCTAGTTGTATCACATACAACCTTTCCTCAAGAAAATTGTCAAGGAAACAATGTTTTGACATCCTATCTGCAAGATTTCATAAATAATGCAGTAACTGCTAATACAATTCCAACAGACTCTTAGCATCGCTATAAGTGAGAAACTCTCACCGTAGTCAACTCCTTGAACTTGTCGAAAAACATCTTAACGACAAGTCGAGCTTTCTTAATGGTGATACTTACCATCATTGTCCGTCTTCCTTTAAAATTCCATCTATACCCAATAGCCTTACGACCATCAAGTAGTTCTTCCAAAGTCTATACTTTGTTTTCACACATGGATCCTCTTGGATTTTATGGCCTCGAGCCATTTGTCGGAATCCGGGCCCACCATCGCTTCTCCATAGCTCGTAGGATCATTGTTGTCTAGCAACATGACTTCCAAGACAGGATTACGTACCACTCTGAAGTAGTACGCATCCTTGTCGACCTACGAGGTTTGGTAGTGACTTGATCCGAAGTTTCATGATCACTATCATAAGCTTCCACTTCAATTGGTGTAGGCGTCACAGGAATAACTTCTTGTGCCCTGCTACACACTATTTGAAGTGACGGTTCAATAACCTCATCAAGTCTCCACCATCCTCCCACTCAATTCTTTCGAGAGAAACTTTTCCTCGAGAAAGGACCCATTTCTAGAAACAATCACTTTTGCTTCCGGATCCGAGATAGCAGGTATACCCAGCTGTTTTGGATGTCCTATGAAGACGCATTTATCCGCTTTGGGTTCGAGCTTATCAGGCTAAACCTTTTTTCACATAAGCGTCGCAGCCCCAAACCTTTAAGAAATGACAGCTTAGGTTTCTCTAAACCATAGTTCATACGTTGTCATCTCAACGGAATTACGTGGTACCCTATTTAAAGTGAATGCGGTTGTCTCTAATGCCTAACCCATAAACAATAGTGGTAATTCGATAAGAGACATCATGGTATGCACCACATCCAATAGGGTGCAGCTATGATGTTCGGACACACCATCACACTATGGTGTTCCAGGCGGTATTAGTCGTGAAACAATTTCCACAATGTCTTAATTGTGTGCCAAACTCGTAACTCAGATATTCATCTCTATGATCATATCATAGACATTTTATCCTCTTTTCACGACGATCTTCAACTTCACTCTGAAATTACTAGAACCTTTCAATAATTCAGACTTGTGTTTCATCAAGTAAATATACTTAGCATCTACTCAAATCATCTATGAAGTAAGAACATAAGGATATCCACTGTGTGCCTCAGGACTCATTGGACTGCACACATCAAAATGTATTACTTCCAACAAGTTGCTTTCTTGTTCCATCTTACTGAAAACGAGGCCTTTCAGTCATCTTGCCTATGTGGTATGATTTGCATGTCTCAAGTGATTCAAAATCAAGTGAGCCCAAACAATCCATCTGTATGGAGTTTCTTCATGCATATATACCAATAGGCATGCTTCACATGTCTCAATCTTTTAAAAAATGAGTGAGTCCAAAGATCCATCAACATGGAGCTTCTTCATGCGTTCTATACCAATATGACTCAAATTGCAGTGCCACAAGTATGTGGTACTATCATTACTATCTTATATCTTTTTGCATGAACATGTGTATCACTACGATCGAGATTCAATAAACCATTCATTTTAGGTGCAAGACCATTGAAGGTATTATTCAAATAAACAGAGCAACCATTATTCTCCTTAAATGAATAACCGTATTGCGATAAACATAATCCAATCATGTCTATGCTCAACGCAAACACCAAATAACAATTATTTAGGTTTAACACCAATCCCGATGGTAGAGGGAGCTTGCGATGTTTGATCACATCAACCTTGGAAACACTTCCAACACATATCGTCGTCTCACCTTTGGCTGGTCTCCGTTTATTCTATAGCCTTTTATTTCGAGTTACTAACACTTAGCAACCGAACCGGTATCTAATATCCTGGTGCTACTAGGAGTACTAGTAAAGTACACATTAATATAATGTATATCCAACATACTTCTGTCGACCTCGCCAGCCTTCTCATCTACCAAGTATCTAGGGTAGTTCTGCTTCAGTGACCGTTCCCCTTATTACATAAGCACTTAGTCTCGGGTTTGGGTTCAACCTTGGGTTTCTTCACTAGAGCAGCAACTGATTTGCCGTTTCATGAAGTATCCATTTCTTGCCCTTGCCCTTCTTGAAACTAGTGGTTTTACTAACCACCAACAATTGATGCTCCTATTTGATTTCTACTTTCGCGGTGTCGCGAATAGCTCAAGGATCATCATATCTATCCCTGATATGTTATAGTTCATCACGAAGCTCTAGTAGCTTGGTGACAGTGACTTTGGAGCACCATCACTATCTCATCTGGAAGATTAACTCCCACTCGATTCAAGCGATTGTAGTACTCATACAATCTGAACACATGCTCAATGATTGAGCTTTTCTCCTTAGTTTGCAGGCTTAAGAAACTTGTCAGAGGTCTCATACCTCTTGATGTGGGCACTAGCCTGAAATCCCAATTTCAGTCCTTGAAACATCTCATATGTTCTACGATGTTTCAAAAACATTTTTGGTGCCTCAATTCTAAACCATTTAGCATTACGCACTGAACTATCATGTAGTCATCAAAACATGTATGTCAGATGTTCGCAACATCCACAACTGACACTCGAGGTTCAGCACACTGAGCGGTGCATTAATGACATAATCCTTCTGCGCAGCAATTAGGACAATCCTCAGTTTATGGACCCAGTCCGCATAATTGCTACTATCAACTTTCAACTAAATTTTCTCTAGGAACATATCTAAAACAATAGAACCAAAGCATGAGCTACGACATAATTTGCAAAGACCTTTTGACTATGTTCATGATAACTAAGTTTATCTAATCAAATTATTTAATGAACTCCCACTTAGATATACATCCCTCTAGTCATCTAAGTGATACATGATCCGAGTCAACTAGGCCGTGTCCGATCATCATGTGAGGCGGACTAGTCATCATCGGTGAACATCTTCATGTTGATCGTATCCACTATACGACTCATGTTCGACCTTTCGGTCTCTTGTGTTCCGAGGCCATTTCTGTACATGCTAGGCTCGTCAAGTCAACCTAAGTGTTTTGCATGTGTAAATCTGGCTTACCCCCATTGTATGCGAACGTTAGAATCTATCACACCCGATCATCACGTGGTGCTTCGAAACAACGAACTTTCGCAACGGTGCACAGTTAGGGGGAACACTTTCTTGAAATTTGATGAGGGATAATCTTATTTATGCTACCACCATTCTAAGCAAATAAGATGTAAACATGACAAACATCACATACAAATCATAAAGTGACATGATATGGCCAATATCATCTTACGCCTTTTGATCTCCATCTTTGAGGCGCGGCATGATCACCTTCGTCACCGGCATGACACCATGATCTCCATCATCGTGTCTTCATGAAGTTGTCTCGCCAACTATTACTTCTACTACTATGGCTAACGGTTAGCAATAAAGTAAAGTAATTACATGGCGTTTTTCATTGACACGCAGGTCATACAATAAATTAAGACAACTCCTATGGCTCCTGCCGGTTGTCATACTCATCGACATGCAAGTCGTGATTCCTATTACAAGAACATGATCAATCTTATACATCACATATATATAATTCATCACATCCTTTTGGCCATGTCACATCACATAGCATACCTTGCAAAACAAGTTAGATGTCCTCTGATTGTTGTTGCATGTTTTACGTGGCTGCTATGGGTTTCTAGCAAGAACGTTTCTTACCTACGCAAAAACCACAATGGTGATATGCCAATTGCTATTTACCCTTCATAAGGACCCTTTTCATCGAATCCGATCCGACTAAAGTGGGAGAGACAGACACCCGCTAGCCACCTTATGCATCAAGTGCATGTCAGTCGGTGGAACCTGTCTCACGTAAGTGTACGTGTAAGGTCGGTCCGGGCCGCTTCATCCCACAATGTCGTCGAATCAAGATAAGACTAGTAACAACAAGCAAATTGAACAAATCATCGCCCACAACTACTTTGTGTTCTACTCGTGCATAGAATCTACGCATAGACCTAGCTCATGATGCCACTGTTGGGGAACGTAGTAGTAAATCAAAAAAAATTCCTACGAATCACCAAGATCAATCTAGGAGATGCTAGCAACGAGAGAGAGGGAGCGCATCTTCATACCCTTGAAGATCGCTAAGCGGAAGCATTATAAGAACGCGGTTGATGGAGTCGTACTCGCGGCGATTCAAATCGAGGAAGATCCGATCAAGTGCCGAACGGACGGCACCTCCGCGTTCAACACACGTACAGCCTGGGGACGTCTCCTCCTTCTTGATCCAGCAAGGGGAGAGGAGAAGTTGAGGGAGAACTCTAGCAGCACGACGGCATGGTGGCGATGTAGCTCGTGTGGTTCTCCGGCAGAGCTTCGCTAAGCACTACGGAGGAGGAGGAGGAGTTGGAGGAGGAGAGGGCTGCGCCAGGGAAGGGGGTGCGGCTGCCCTCTCTCTCCCTCACTATATATAGGGGAAAGGGGGTGGAGGAGGCGCCCTAGGGTTCCCTAGGGGAGGGGAGGCGGCCACAGGGGAAACCCTAGATGGGTTTGGGCGCCCCCACCCCTAGGAAACTTGCCCCCCCCAAGCCGGGAGGGGCGGCTGCCCTAGGGGAGGCGCCCCCACCTCTCCAAGTTACGTGGGAAGGGGTGGGAGGGGCGCACAGCCCCTTAGTGGGCTGGTGTGCCCCCTTCCCTTGGGCCATAAGGCCCCCCAACGTTTGTCGGGGCCTCCGAAACACCTTTCGGTCACGCTGGCCGTCACCTGATACTCCCAGAACAATTCCGGACTCCAATACCCTTCGTCCAATATATCGATCTTCACCTCCGGACCACTCCGGAGTTCCTCTTCATGTCCGGATTTCATCCGGACTCAACAACCTTCGTAACCACATACTATTTCCCATAACAACTCTAGCGCCACCGAACCTTATGTGTAGACCCTACGGGTTCGGGAACCATGCGACATGACCGAGACACCTCTCCGCCCAATAACCAATAGCGGGATCTGGATACCCATATTGGCTCCCACATGTTCCATGATGATCTCATCGGACGAACCACAATGTCGGGGATTCAATCAATCCCGTATATAATTCCCTTTGTCTATCGGTATGTTACTTGCCCGAGATTCGATCGTCGGTATCCCTATACCTTGTTCAATCTCGTTACCGGCAAGTCTCTTTACTCGTTCCGTAACGCATGATCCCGTGACTAATTCCTTAGTCACACTGAGCTCATTATGATGATGCATTACCGAGTGGGCCTAGAGATACCTCTCCGTCATACGGAGTGACAAATCCCAGTCTCGATTCGTGCCAACTCAACACACACTTTCGGAGATACCTGTTGTGCACCTTTATAGCCACCCAGTTACGTTGTGACGTTTGGTACACCCAAAGCATTCCTACGGTATTCGGGAGTTGCACAATCTCATGGTCTAAGGAAATGATACTTGACATTAGAAAAGCTTTTAGCAAACGAACTACACGATCTTGTGCTATGCTTAGGATTGGGTCTTGTCCATCACATCATTCTCTTAATGATGTGATCCTGTTATCAATGACATCTAGTGTCCATGGTCAGGAAACCATAACCATCTATTAATCAACGAGCTAGTCAACTAGAGGCTCACTAGGGACATGTTGTGGTCTATGTATTCACACATGTATTACGGTTTCCAGTTAATACAATTATAGCATGAACAATAGACAATTATCATGAACAAGGAGGGCATATTTCCAACAGTCTCCGCCTCCACCGCCGCCATCCCTGTCGACGTTGACTCTGTCTCAATCCCACCGTCCCCGTCGCCTCTGCCTCCACCCCGCCGCCCCTATCGTCTCCACCCTGCCGCCCCCATCGTCTCCACCCCGCAACGCCCCCTCGCTGTCTCCTGTCGCCATCGGTGAGTTATACATAATGTAGTGTAGTGTAATAGTAGTAGTTTACAACTCTTAGTGTAATAGTAGTAGTGTAGAATTCGTAGTGTAGATTTTTGTGTAGTTGTAGTGTAGAATTCTTATTGTAATAGTAGTAGTGTAGAATTCATAGTGTAGATTTTTGTGTATTTGCAGTGTAGAATTCTTATTGTAATAGTGGTACTGTAGAATTCGTAGTGTAGACTTTTGTGTGGTTTTAGTGTAAGATTTTTGTGTAGTTGTAGTGTAGAATTTTTAGTGTAAGAATAATGTAGAATTTCGTGTGTAAGAGTAGCATAAAATTTTAGTGTAAGATTTATAGTATATGATTATAGCTAGTGTACTTTTATTGTAGTTCTATGTAGTGTACTTGTAGTGAAAGAATTTAGTGTAGTTGTAGACTATAGTTTTAGTGTAGCTGCAGTGTACGTTTTATTACATTGTAGATTGTAGGTTTTGCAGATACTCGTTAATATGCCTATTTTTCACTAACTTGTTAGTTATATGCACCTTCATAGATGACTCCGAAGTTTTGTGGTGTGTGACCGAAGGGAAATAAGTAATATGCCACCATTAGGAAGGACAATGTCATCCACGAGATTGACCATTGGGACAACCTGGAGTTAGTGGCGTGCGCCTATGATGCCATGGCGGTAGAGTTCTTTCAGGAAGGGGCGAATCTAAACTTCTCTGAGTGTCATGAGTACGCAAAGTTTCTCACGCCGGAGGGCATGAGGATATGCACTAGGGATGAGGAGAAGGAGAACAAATAGGCCGAGATGCAATTCTTCGACCCATTGGTGAGCGAGCTTGCGAGAGATGGCAAACTCATGGAGACCAACAAGATGATGCTACTTCAGTATGCAACCAGGAAGAGCGCGGAGGAGGATCCCATAGACTGGGATGCCTTTGAGCGTGAGGAGGAGGGTCAGCAGGGGTGTTGTCGTAGGTCCACTAGGCACGACCAGAAGGCCGGTCCCTCTGGCCACTAGCTTAGCGCGCTACCTATTTCGTATGAACTATTTAACTTCATGCATGTTTTATGTTTGAACTACACATGGTTTGTAGAACTGTTTAATTACAAGTATGTGTTAATATCTAGATGGTTGGATAGCGCTAGTTCGTACTAACTGCTTATGTTGCATTATATCTATGCATCTGTTATGAATGCATATTTTTCTCAACTTAATGAAAACAATAAATGGATGCCCCATGTGAGACTTATGGTTCAGTGAGATGCCAAAGGGATAAGAATTTCTTCATAGATCTGTCGAATGACTTCCTCACTAGGACGGTATGTTTAAGTTGAACATGTTTTGTTTGAGTTTCAGTATGTGATGTATACGGTTGTGCCCAAAATTGTCTAACTAGCTAGTTACTTATTTCAATTTTGCTCAGGTCATCCCTTGCAGGGCAAGGCGTGACTTCTTAGAGAATTTTTGAGTTCCAGTAGATGCTACCATCACATTCTAGCGCACCCTCATGAAGATGCTGACGGCCCAACAATTCAATTATCTTGCCTATTTCAGTTTCCCTGGTTGGAAAGCCCTTGCAACTGCTTACGAGATGGAAGCTGGGGAGAGAGCCACGTTCTACCTTGACTACGATCGTGAAGAGATCAAGGTCTACTACAGGCCTACTGACAGCGACGATGGTTCACTTACTCCGGACTATGACCCTGACTCCGCCCGCTGAAAAGTCCAGTTAGCTAGTTATCATGCATGGAAGATCTCATGTTATTATCACCTCTATTTATTTGGACTTGTACATTCATGTGTATTACTTTGCCTACTTTGGTGAACTATATCAATAAGTGCATCATTGGACTTAAATGTTGTTATTGGGTCTATTTATAGTTGATTTATTTACTGTTCTTAAACTGGATTATGCTATCGTTTTGGTTGCGATCGCTGCTATACAACTTTTATTTCAAATCTGAATATCAAATTACTGGCGTTGAGACAACATGGAACGTCACTACTGATGAATATTAGTGTTGGCATTGTCCACATGGCATGCCATTACTGTCCAAAATACTGCTAGCGTAGGGTAGGACGCCAGCACTATTTTTTAACAATGGCACCATATTGATAGCGTCGGGTGTCCACGCTACCAAGACTGTTTTTGGCACGCCATAGCTACGGTTTTCAGCAACCGGCCCATGGCTCTATGGGCCGGTTTGGACAGCAACCCTGATTGCCGAACCAATGTTTCAGCGTAACCAATAGCCCACACTTGTGTTCAGATGACAGCCCACTTTTCAGCTTTCAGACTCACACGCTAGCTACTTCGTGGTGTCAGACTTTCTAGCCAATATTTTGGCGTGCCCCGTGAGGCGCAAACAAAGCCATGTATCATTTAGTCCACCCTTAAGGCACCACCTATAAGAATACTCAGGGATGCCCCTCCCCTACAGGAGCTCAACTCAACCAACAGACTCTTGTTCCTTCTGTCTAGTGACAAGGAAGAGAGAGGCTTGGAGATGGCACCCTTAGGCCAAGATTAGGACAATAAGGCCTTGTACAATGCAAGGTGCTTAGAGAAATAAATTAGGCGTTTCTTAAGCACCGGTATTTATTTGTACAGGGAGACGTCGTGCTTAGAGAAATAAATTAGGTGTTTCTTAAGTACCGGTGTTTATTTCTACAGGGTAGACGCTTAGTTAGACGTCTCCCCTGTAGAAATAAGGCACCGGTGCTTAAAAAAACCCGATTCGTTTTTTTAAACACCCCCTAACCACCCAGCATTGTACAACGCCTAAGTCTAGCATGAGGCACGTCGTCCTCATAAAGGACAAGGGCGGATAGGATGAGGGTGTGGCAACAAGCAACTTCCTATCGCGAAGGACAACACCGTTCCCATGAAACTAATGGTCAAAGTACAAGTATGACTCTTCAATCTTGCATTAATTTACTATAGCGCTTCTGCTTAAGATCTTACATATCGGATCACTTCTGCTGTAGGATGGCAGGGAGTGTGGTTCCTTGTCAGAAGACCAACCAGACTAGAAGGGGTGATGAATGCTTACTGTAAGCGCGAGTGTACTGATTCAAAAACCATACCCTTTCTGTTTAATGGCATAAGTGTTCGTGCAGATCAAACTATTGATGAGCTAGGCATAAAAAGTTTCTCGAATCACCAAATGTACGACTCATGTGTCAAGGCCTTAAATTTTCGTTTTGTGAAACCATTTCCAACTTGGGATGGAAGAGGGTGACCACATCGAATCCACGATTCACATGACAGGAGACTTTGTACCGCCACCTAGCGGATGTGCCTACTAGATTATCTATCTTTAGAGTACAATAACAGAAGGAATTCAAGCCTCGTCGGCGTGGTGGTTCTATGCACAAATAAAACTTTGCATCTTTTTTTTTTGTGTAGTGTGCTGGGAAGTTTCCATATTATTTTCTCTGGGAGGAGTGTTGATCAGCACGATTTTAAATCATTTGTTCTAGACTGCTAGTTAGCTTTGTTTAGTATGTGTCATTTCATTTCGTTTATCCTTTTCATAACATATAAATTATGTATCCTGGTGATTGTGAAAGCCTTTGAGTTTCTTTCCTTGCTTTGGCTAATCGTATGACTAACATGGGGAATACATACTAGTTAGAAGAAAATAATTTTATTTTTACGGTTAAAAGGGGGCTTTGGTGGTCGCCTCGTGATGATTTGGTTCTTCATCAGCTCATACATATAAGGAAGGGATGTAATATCAAATAAATGGCATTGCTTTTATAATATTTGCCATGTCCAGATAAGTAAGGAAATTCAACGTAATCAATGCATGTTGATATCTAAGGAAGCAGTACAAATTTCAGTGCAATTTATGTAAAAATTATCGAATCTATTTAAAGTATTCCCTTTAACATGAGGGAAAACATGCAGGCTAGAAAAATAAGGTACATGCCATTTAAAGTATTCCTATTAATATGGACGAACAATTTTTACATGTTAAACATTTTTAAGTGTCGCAAACATTTTTGACACTCGAGAGTATTTCTTGAAAATGTCATGTACATTATTTTTAATACTACGAAAAATTCTTATATTTCATGAACATTTTGTTTACATTCTACAATTTTTATGCTGTAAAATTTTCTTTTAATACATGTTTTAAACACTTTTTGAATACACGATCAACATTTTTCCAAGTACACATTGACCCGTTTTCCATGGTAATAAATATATTTTTAAACTACACGAACATTGTTTTACATTGTATAAACATCTTTTAAGTGTCACAAACATTTTTCTGGAACACGGAATATTTCTTGAAAACATCACTTAATTATTTTTAAGGTACAAAACATTTTTATTGTACATGACACAATTATTTATATTGCATATACATTTTTCAAAAACTTCTCATACAATTTTTTGAAATGCAGAAACATTTTTCATTTTCACAAACATTTTTCAAAATCATCATGCTGTTAAACTTCACCAAAAAAATCTATATTTATAACGGATTTGAATAGCATGGTGAAGCAGTTCCATACCTTTATTTCAGAATCATCAGCTCCAGCATAAACAAGTTGGTCTTTGTGTGTGGAAATTTGCTCCCGGTTTAGCTGTTAAAGCAGTCATGAGCCATAGGCCAGAGATCATCTCTGGTTCAGCAACTTCCCTAAAAATAGCAGCATCTGATTCATACACAAAAAACAATGAAACGGGCATATTAAGTAGCTCAACATAGAACATGGCGTCGCTTTGTAGGGACGCTCATTACTATATCACTCATCACTAAAAAGGAGAAAAACGATTCTGGCCCTTCTCATGAGAAAGCATACTTAGATAAATCATAGATTTTAAAATGTCTGATGCAACTAATAAATAGACGGCCCCTTCTAGTTTTAAGGGAGCTACCAAATAAAAAGGGATCGTCTATTTATTTGTTGCATCCGACATTTTAAAAATCTTACTTTTATCTACATATGCTTTTGTCATGAGAAAGGTCGGAATTGTTTTTTCTCCTTTTTAGTGATGAGTGATATAATAATGACCATCCCTACAAAGCGACGTCGAGTTTTATGTTCAGCTACTTAATATGCCCCTCCTTGTGAAGCATCTTTCTCTGTTTTACTCTCATCCACTCCCCCACTCCTTTAACCTATCAACTTAACGGAACAGACGCTAAGCTATCGACTGCGAAAAAGACCAATGCTCCTTCTACTCGCATTTTGGTTGTCCCTGTCTCCAAGACAAACCGTTAGTTTCGCAAGGTTTCGTCTGCATGCACCGCTTCAAGAAAAGATAATTGAGTTTCTTACATGGACTGTGTGCTAGCTCCGTGGCTCCAACTAGTCTGCTTTGGCTGATAAATGCAAGTGACTCCAACTACCTACAATCACTTTCCTTGCTTACATTTGAGCTGTAACTTCCCTACGTGTTACTTGAGGTCAAAAACTACAAACCCGCCAGACCAAAAGTTAAGGGACCAAAAACATACTTC
Organism: Aegilops longissima; assembly: GCA_021605205.1. Taxonomy (NCBI): domain Eukaryota; kingdom Viridiplantae; phylum Streptophyta; class Magnoliopsida; order Poales; family Poaceae; genus Aegilops; species Aegilops longissima. The sequence continues at coordinate 7,367,420 of CM038679.1, forward strand.
ACTTGGTAGAATACGTCACTGCCACCCCGCGACAAAACATAGCCTTTTCTCTAAGTTTTGGTCTGGCACATAAGAGAAGAGCGTCAAATCACGATCAGGCAATGGATCAATGCAGAGTGAGTAGGTTTAAGGGCGCTAAGAAATAAAAAAGGGTCATCTATTTATTAGTTGCATCTGACATTTTAAAATCTTAGTTTTACCGGAGTATGCCTTTGTCATGAGAAGGGTCAGAATTATTTTTCTCCTTTTTAGTGATGAGTGGTATAATAATGAGCGTCCCTACAAAGTGATGTCATGTTCTATGTTGAGCTACTTAATACGACCCTCCTTATGAAGCTTCTTCTTCTGTGGTACTCCCATGCACTTCTCCTCCTTTATGATATCAACTTACCAAAACAAACGCTAAGATATCTTCTTCGGAAAAGATCAATGCTCCTACTGCCTGTGTTTTGGCTTTCCCCATCTCCAAGATAAACCATTAGTTTGGAAAGTTTTTGTCTACATGCACCGCTTCAAGAAGAGATAATGCATTTTCTTACGTGGACAAGGTGCTAGCTCCGTGGCTCCAGCTACTCTACTTTGGCTGATAAATTCAAGTGGCTCCAAGTACATACAATCACTTCCCTTGCTTTTGTATGTGCCTCAACTTCCCCATGTGTTACTTGAGGTTAAAATCTATGACCCTACCAAACCAACAAGTTAAGGAACCAAAACATACATTTTACTTAGTAGAATACGTCACTGTCACCCCGCGACAAAACGCAGAATTTTCAATAAGTTTTATCGAGCACTTAAGTGAAGAGCGTCGAATCACGACCGGGCAATAGATCAATCAAGAGTGCGTAGTTTTAAGGGTTATACCAAATAAAAAAGGATCCTCTATTTATTAGTTCCATCCGACATTTTAAAATCTCAGTTTTATCTAAGGACGCTCTTGTCATGAGAAGGGCCAGAATTGTTTTTCTCCTTTTTAGTGATGAGTGATATAATAATGAGCGTCCCTACAAAGCAATGACGTGTTCTATTTTGACCTACTTAATATGCCCCACCTTATGAAGCTTCTTCCTCTGTCGTACTCCCATACACTCCCCCTCCTTTATCATAGCAATTTAACAAAACAGACGCTAGGCTATCTTCTGCGGAAAATACCAATGCTCCTACTACTACCATTTTGGTTTTCCCCATATCCAAGACAAACCGTTGGTTGGGCAAGGTTTCGTCTGCACGCACTACTTCAAGAAGATATAATGGTGTTTCTTATGTGAATATGGTGCTAGCTCCGTGGCTCCAAGTACCTACAATCACTTCCCTTGCTTACGTTTGTGCCTCTACTTCCCCGTATGTTACTTGAGGTAAAAAATTACAACCCCCGCAAACCAACAAGTTAGGGGACCAAAAACATACTTGATGGAATACATCACTGCCACCCGGCGACAAAACATAGAATTCTCTCTAAGTTTTATTGAGCAATTAAGTGAAGAACGTTGAATCCCGACCGGGCAATGGATAATGCATAGTGTATTGTTTTAAGGGTTCTACCAAATAAAAATGGGTCGTCTATTTATTAGTTGCGTTCGACATTTTAAAATCTCTATTTTTATTAAAGTATGCTTTTGTAGAATACGTCACTACCACCCCGCAACAAAACTTAGCCTTTTCTCTAAGTTTTATTAAGCACTTAATTGAAGAGCGTTAAATCATGATCGAGCAATGGATCAATGTAGAGTGTGTAGTTTTGAGGATGCTACCAAATAAAATGTGGTTGTCTATTTATTAGGTGCATCCGACATTTTAAAATCTCAGTTTTATCTAAGTATGCTTTTGTCATGAGAAGGGCCAGAATTGTTTTTCTCCTTTTAGTGATGAGTACTATAATAATGAGTGTCCCTACAAAGCAACGCCCTGTTCTATGTTCAGCTACTTAATATGCCCCTCCTTATGAAGCTTCTTCCTCTGTGGTACTTCCATGCAATCCCCCTCCTTTATCATATCAACTTAACGAAACAAACGCTAAGCTATCTTATGAGGAAAAGACCAATGCTCCTACTGCTGGTGTTTTGGCTTTCGACATCTCCAAGACAAACTGTTAGTTTGGCAAGGTTTCCTCGACACACACCGCTTCAAGAAGAGATGATGGAATTTCTTACGTGGACCAGGTGCTAGTTTTGTGGCTCTAGCTACCCTACTCTAGTTGATAAATTCAAATGGCACGAAGTACCTCCAATCACTTCCCTTGCTTATGTTTGTGCCTTAACTTCCTCACAGTGTCACTTGAGGTCACAAACTGCAACGCCGCCAAGCAACAAATTAAGGGACGTAAACATGCTTACTTGGTAGAATACGCAACTACCACCTTGCAACAAAACATAGAATTTTTCTATTGAGAACTTAAGTGAAGTGTGTCGAATCACAATCGGGCAATGGATGAATCCAGAGTGCGTAGTTTTAAGGCTGCTACCAAATAAAAAGGGTCGTCTACTTAGTAGTTGCATCCAACATTTTAAAATCTTAGTTTTAGCTAAGTATGCTTTCTCATGAGAATGGTCGGAATTGTTTTTCTTCCTTTTAGTGGTGAGTGATATAGTAATGGCATCCCTACAAAGTGACCCCATGTTCTATGTTGAGCTATCTCGCCTGATGGTCTTTCAAATTGGGCCGGCCCGTTTCTCTTTTCTTTTTGATCGCTGGCTACCTTTGCTTGCTGTTAGCATCATTTGACTTGTTCACTGTTTTTTCTTCATGTTTTCATTTTCTCTTTTGCTTTTCTTTGCTTCTTCACCCGATATTTTTCTATGTTTATTCTTTGTTGTATTTCAACTTTCTTTTATTCTTCACCGGTTTTCTTTGTTTTGTTTTCTTTGTTGTATTTCAGTATTCTTTGTTTCTTCCTGGTTTTCATCGGTCTTGTATTTTTCTTCGTTATACATTGGTTTTCTTTGTTTTCTCTTGGTTTCTTTATTTTTTTTATGTTTTTTTGTCAGTTTTTATCATTTTTTGTTTTCAACACGTCTACCATTTTTAGTACAAAATGTATATTTTCAGTGTACACATGAACTATTTTTTGGATGCACGTTGTCCATTTCTCATGTACACGATGCACATTGTTTTTCTTAAAAAGAGGTATTGAATACTTTTTGGAATATAGGGTCAACATTTTTTAATACATGCTTAACATTCTTTTAGTAGAATAAACAGTTTTTTCAAGCTACCACAACATTTTTTTACGTTGCACTTACATCTTTCAAAATTTCACGGACATGTGTTATGGAAACACGTGAATATTTATTTTAAATGTTATGTACATTTTTGGATGACAGCAAACATATTTTAAAACTACACGGACACTATTTTACAATGTCTAAACATTTTTATATCAGAAACATTTTGAACCTTGAGATTATTCCTTTAAAATGTCATGTACATTATTTTTAATGGTACGAAACATTTTCTTATACTATGTAATCTTTTTACATTGTACATTTTTTTATGCTTTACATTTTAATACATTTTTTAAGATCTCGGTTTTACCTAAATATGATTTTGACATGAGAAGGGTCAGAATTGTTTTTTCTCGTTTTTAGTGATGAGTGACATAATAATGAGTATCCCTACAAAGTGACGTCATGTTCTATGTTGAGCTACTTAATACGACCCTCCTTATGAAGCGTCTTCCTCTATGGTACTCCCATGCACTCTCCCCTCCTTTATCATACAAATTTACCAAAACAAACGCTAAGCTATCTTCTCTGGAAAAGATCAATGGTCCTACTGCTGGCGTTTTGGCTTTCCCCATCTCCACGACAAACCATTAGTTTGGAATGGTTTCGTCTACACACACCGCTTCAAGAAGAGATAATGGATTTTCTTACATGGACAATGTGCTAGCTCCGTGGCTCCAGCTACTCTTCTTTGAACAATAAATTCAAGTTGCTCCAAGTACATACAATCACTTCCCTTGCTTATGTATGTGCCTCAACTTCCCCACGTGTTACTTGAGGTCAAAAACTACGACCCTGCCAAACCAGCAAGTTAAGGGACCAAAACATACTTTACTTAGTAGAATACGTCATAGCCACACCGCGACAAAATGCGGAATTTTCTATAAGTTTTATGGAGCACTTAAGTGAAGAGCGTCGAATCACGATCGGGAAATGGATCAATCCAGAGTGAATAGTTTTAAGGGCTCTACCAAATAAAAAGGGGTCATCTATTTATTAGTTCCATCCTACTTTTTCAAATCTCAGTTTTATCTAATATGCTTTTGTCATGAGAAGGGTCAGAATTTGTTTTCTCCTTTTTTGTGATCAATGATACAATTATGAGCGTCCCTACAAAGCGACACCGTGTTCTATGTCGAGCTACTTAATATGCTCCTCCTTATGAAGCTTCTTCCTCTGTCATACTCCCATACACTCTCCCCTCCTTGATCATATCAATTTAACGAAACAGACGCTAAGCTATCTTGTGCGGGAAAGACCAATGCTCCTACTGCTGGCATTTTGGTTTTCCCATCTCCAAGATAAACCGTTGGTTTGGCGAGGTTTCGTCTGCACACACCGCATCAAGAAGAGATAATGGTGTTTCTTATGTGGATAAGGTGCCATAGCTCCGTGGCTCCAAGTACCTACAATCACTTCCCTTGCTTACGTTTGTGCCTCTACTTCCCCATGTGTTACTTGAGGTGAAAAACTACAACCCCCACAAACCAACAAGTTAGGGGGAAAACATACTTTACTTGATGGATTACGTTAGTGCCACCCCACGACAAGGCATATAAGTTTCTCAAAGTTTTATTGAGCAATGAAGTAAAGAGCATCGAATCCCGATTGGGCAACGAATCAATGCATAATGCGTTGTTTTAAGGGTTCTACCAAATAAAAAGGGGTCGTCTATTTATTAGTTGCATCCGACATTTTAAAATCTCTATCTTATCTAAGTATGCTTTTGTCATGAGAAGGATCAAAACACTTTTCTCCTTTTTAGTGATATAATAATGAGCATCCCTACAAAGTGACATCATGTTCTGTGTTGAGCAACTTAATATGCCCTTCCTAATTAAGCTTCTTCCTCTGGCATACTCCCACATGCACCAGCCCCCTCTTCTTTATCATGTCAATGCAACGAAACAAACGCTAAGCTATCTTCTACGGAAAAGACCAATTCTCCTACTGATGGTGTGTTGTCTTCCCCCATGTCCAATACAAACTGTTAGTTCGGCAATTTTTCGTTTGCATGCATGTCTTCAAGAAGAGATAATGGACTTTTTTACGTGGACCAGGTGCTACCTCCTTGGCACCAACTAGTCTGCATTAGACGATAAATGCAAGTGGGTCCAACTACCTACAATCCCTAACATTGCTTACGTTTGTGCCTCAACTTCCCCACGTGTTACTTGAGGTCCAAAACTACAAGCCTGCCAAATCAAAAGTTAACGGACCAAAAACATACTTTACTTGGTAGAATACACAACTTTCACCACACGGCAAAACTTAGCATTTTCTCTAAGTTTTATTGAGCACTTAAGTGAAGAGCGTTAAATCATGATCAGACAATGGATCAATGTAGAGTGTGTAGTTTTTAGGGTGCTACCAGATAAAAAGGGGTCGTCTATTTATTTGTTGCATCGGGCATTTTAAAATCTCAGTTTTATCTATATATGCTTTTGTCATGAGAAGGGCCAGAATTATTTTTCTCCTTTTTAGTGATGACTTACATAATAATGAGTGTCCCTACAAAGCAACGTCGTGTTCTATGTTCACCTACTCCCCTCCTTATGAAGCTTTTTCCTCTGTGGTACTTCCATACACTCCCCCTCCTTTATCATATCAACTTAACGAAGCAAACGCTAAGCTATCTTCTTCGGAAAAGACCAATCCTCCTATTACTGGCGTTTTCGCTTTCCACATCTCCAAGACAAACTGTTAGTTTTGCAAGATTTCCTCTACACACAACACTTCAAGAAGAGATAATGGAGTTTCTTACGTGGACAAGGTGCTAGTTCCGTGGCTCCAGCTACTCTAGTTTGGCTGATAAATTGAAGTGGCTTCAAGTATCTACAATCACTTCCCTTGCTTATGTTTGTGCCTCAACTTCCCCAGGTGTTACTTGACGTCAAAAACTATAACCCCACCAAACCAACAAGTTAGGGGACGTAAGCATCCTTACCTGGTAGAATACGTCAGTGCCACCTCGCAACAAAACATAGAATTTTTCTAAGTTCTATTGAGCACTTAAGTGAAGAGCGTTGAATCATGATCGGGCAATGGATCAATCGAGAATGCATAGTTTTAAGGGTGCTACCAAATAAAAAAGGGTCGTCTACTTATTAGTTGCATCCGACATTTTAAAATCTTAGTTATCTACTTATGCTTTCTCGTGAGAAGGGCCAATTTTTTTTCTTCTTTTTAGTGACGAGTGATATAGTAATGGCGTCCCTGCAAAGTAACGTCGTGTTCTATGTTGAGCTATCTCGCCTGATGGTTTTTCAAACTGGGCCGACCCGTTTCTTTTTTTTCAATCGCTGGCTACCTTTGGTCACTTGCTGTTAGCATCATTTGACATGTTTAGTTTTTTTTCGTTTTCGTGTTCGTTTCTTCTTTTGGTTTTCTTTGCTTCTTCACCCGATTTCTTCGGTGTTTATTCTCTATTGTATTTCAACTTTCTTTTTCCTTCACCGGTTTTCTTTGTTTTGCTTTCTTCGTTGTATTTCAGTATTCTTTATTTCTTCCTGGTTTTCATCGGTCTTGTACTTTCTTCGTTGTACATTGGTTTTCTTGGGTTTCTCTTGGTTTCTTTCTTTTTCTATGTTTTTTGTCGGTTTTCAACACGCTACCATTTTCAGCACAAAATGTATATTTTTAGTGTACACATGAACCATATTTTGGATGCACGTTGTCCATTTCTCATGTACATGATTTACATTTTTTTCTTAAAAAGAGGTATTGAACACTTTTTGGAATACATGGTCAACATTTTCTTGAATACATGCTTAACATTTTTTTAGTAGAATAAACATTTTTTCAAGCTACCACAACATTTTTTACATTGCACATACATTTTTAAAACTTCATGGACATGTGTTTTGGAAACACGTGAATATTTATTTAAAATGTTATGCACATTTTAAAATGACAACAAATATATTTTAGAACTACATGAACACTATTTTAGAATGTATAAACATTTTTAAGTCACAAACATTTTTGAAACACGAGATTGTTCTTTTAAAATGTCATGTATATTATTTGTAATGGCACAAAACATTTTCTTATACTACCCAATTTTTTACATTTTACATTTTTTGATGCTATACATTAATCTCAGTTTTATCTAAATATGCTTTTGTCATGAGAAGGGTCAGAATTGTTTTTTCTCGTTTTTAATGATGAGTGATATAATAATGAGCATCCCTACAAAGCTATGTCGTGTTCTATGTTGAGCTACTTAATGTGCCCCTCCTTATGAAGCATCTTTCTCTGTCGTACTCCCATCCACTCCCCCACTTCTTTATCCTATCAACTTAATGTAACATACGCTAAGCTATCGACTGCGAAAAAGATCAATGCTCCTTTTATTGGCGTTTTGGTTATCCCCATCTCCAAGACAAACCGTTAGTTTCGCAAGGTTTCATCTGCACGCACCGCTTCAAGGAGAGACAATGGATTTTGTTACATGGACATGTGCTAGATAGCTCTGTGGCTCCAACTAGTCCACTTTAGCCGATAAATGCAAGTGGCTCCAACTACCTACAATCAATTTCCTTGCTTACGTTTATGCTGTAAATTCCCCACGAGTTACTTGAGGTCAAAAACTAAAACCCCGTCAGACCAAAAGTTAAGGGACCAAAAACATACTTTACTTGGTAGAATACGCCGTTGCCACCCTGCAACAAAACTTAGCCTTTTCTCTAAGTTTTATTAAGCACTTAAGAGAAGAGCGTCAAATCATGATCAAGCAATGGATTAATGCAGAGTGCGTAGTCTAAGAAACAAAAAAGGGTCGTCTATTTATTAGTTGCATCCGACATTTTAACATCTCAGTTTTATCCAAGTATGCTTTTGTCATGAGAAGGGTCAGAATTATTTTTCTCCTTTTTAGTGATGAGTGATATAATAGTGAGCGTCCCTACAAAGGGACATCGTGTTCTATGTTGAGCGACTTAATACGACCCTTCTTATGAAGCTTCTTCCTCTGTGGTACTCCCATGCACTCCCCCTTCTTTATCATATCAACTTACAAAAACAAACACTAAGTTATCTTCCGCGGAAAAGATCAATGCTCCTACTCCTAGCGTTTTGGCTTTCCCCATCTCCAAGACAAATCATTAGTTTGTAAAGGTTTCTTCTACACACACCATTTCAAGAAGCGATAAAATATTTTCTTATGTGGACAAGGTGCTAGCTCCGTGGCTCCAGCTACTCTATTTTGGACGATAAATTCAAGTGGCTCTAAGTACATATATACAATCACTTCCCTTGCTTATGTATGTGCCTCGACTTCCCCACGTGTTAATTGAGGAAAAAAACTATGACCCTGCCAAACCAACAAGTTAAGGGACTAAAACATACTTTACTTAGTAGAATACGTCACTGCCACCCCGCGACAAAACACAATTTTTTATAAGTTTTATCGAGCACATAAGTGAAGAGCGTCGAATCACAATCGGGCAATGGATTAATCCAGAGTGAGTGCGTAGTTTTAAGGACTCCACCAAATAAAAAGGGGTCGTCTATTTATTAGTTCCATCCGACATTTTAAAATCTCACTTTTATCTAAGTATGCTTTTGTCATGAGAAGGGTCAAAATTGTTTTTCTCCTTTTTAGTGATGAGTGATATAATAATGGCGACGTCACGTTCTATGTTGAGCTACTTAATATGCCCCTCCTTATGAAGCTTCTTCCTTTGTTGTACCCCCATATGCTCCCAGCCCCTTTATCATATCAATTTAACGAAAGAGATGATATGCTATCTTCTGCTGAAAAGACCAATCTCTAAAACAGACCGTTGGTTTGGCAAGGTTTCATATGTACGCACCGCTTCAAGTAAAGATAATGGGGTTTCTTATGTGGATAAGGTGCTAGCTCCGTGGCTCCAAGTACCTACAATCACTTCCTTTGCTTACGTTTGTGCCTCTACTTCCTTATGTGTTACTTGAGGTAAAAAACTACAGCCCCCGCAAACCAACAAGTTAGGGGACCAAAAACATACTTTACTTGATTTAATACGTCACTGCCACCCCACGACAAAATATAGAATTTTCTCTAAGTTTCATTGAGCAATTAAGTGAAGAGCGTCGAATCCAGAACCGGCAACGGATCAATGCATAATGTGTTGTTTTAAGGGTTCTGCCAAATAAAAAGGGGTCGTCTATTTATTAGTTGCATGCAACATTTTAAATTCTTTGTTTTATCTAAGTATGCTTTTGTAATGAGAAGGATCAGAACTCTTTTCTCCTTTTTATTGATATAATAATGAGCATCCCTACAAGGTGACATCATGTTCTTTGTTGAGCTACTTAATATGCCCTTACTGATGAAGCTTCTTGCTCTGGCGTACTCCCACGCGCCAGCCCCCCTCTTCTTTATCATATCAACGTAATGAAACAGATGCTAAGTTATATTCTACGGAAAATACCAATTCTCCTACTGATGGTGCTTTGGCTTCCCCCATGTCCAATACAAACCGTTAGTTTGGAAACTTTTCGTTTGCATGCATGTCTACAAGAAGAGATAATGGACTTCCTTACGTGGACAAGGTGCTACCTCCATGGCTCCAGCTAGTCTGCTTTAGACGATGAATGCAAGTGGGTCCAACTACCTACAATCCCTAACATTGCTTACGTTTGTGCCTCAACTTCCCCACGTGTTACTTGAGGTCCAAAACTAAGAGCCTGCCAGTTAACGGACCAAAAACATACTTTACTTGGTAGAATGCGTCACTGCCGCCCCGTGACAAAACTTAGTCTTTTCTCTAAGTTTTATTGAGCACTTAAGTGAAGAGCATTAAATCATGATCAGGCAATGGATCAATGTAGAGTGTGTAGTTTTTAGGGTGCTACCAGATAAAAAGGGGTCATCTATTTATTAGTTGCATCCAGCATTTTAAAATCTTAGTTTTATCTAAGTGCGCTTTTCTCATGAGAAGGGCCAGAACTGTTTTTCTCTTTTTTAGTGATGAATGATATAATAATGAGCGCCCCTACAAAGTAACGCCGTGTTCTATGTTCAGCTACTTAATATGCCCCTCCTTATAAAGCTTCTTCCTCCGTGGTACTTCCATGCACCCCCCTCCTTTATCATATCATCTTGACGAAACAAACGCTAAGCTATGTTGTGCAGAAAAGGCCAATCCTCCAACTACCGACATTTTGGCTTTCCACATTTCCAAGATAAACTGTTAGTTTGGCAAGGTTTCCTCTACACACACCGCTTCAAGAAGAGATAATGGAGTTTCTTACGTAGACAAGGTGCTAGTTCTGTGGCTCCAACTACTCTACTTTGGCTGATAAATTCAAGTGGCTCCAAGTACCTACAATCACTTCCCTTGCTTATGTTTGTGCCGCAACTTCCTTATGTGTTACTTGAGGTCAAAAACTATAACCTTGCCAAACCAACAAGTTAGGGGACGTAAGCATACTTACTTGGTAGAATACGCACTGCCACCTCGCAACAAAACATAGATTTTTTATAAGTTCTATTGAGCATTTAAGTGAAGAGCGTCGAATCATGATCGGGCCTTGGATCAATCGAGGGTGCTACCAGATAAAAGAGGGCCGCCTACTTATAAGTTGCATCCTACATTTTAAAATCTTAGTTTTATCTACGTATGCTTTCTCATGAGAAGGGCCAAAATTGTTTTTCTTCTTTTTAGTGATGAGTGATATAGTAATGGTGTCCCTGCAAAGTGAGGTCGTGTTCTATGTTGAGCTATCTCGCCTGATGGTTTTTCAAACTGGGCCAACCCGTTCCTCTTTTTTTTCAATCACTGGCTACCTTTGGTCGCTTGTTGTTAGCATCATTTGACATGTTCAGTTTTTTTTTGTTTTTTTATTCTTTCTTTTTCATTTTCTTTTTTGTTTCTTCTTTTGGTTTTCTTTGCTTCTTCACCCGATTTCTTTGGTGTTTATACTATGTTGCATTTCAACTTTCTTTTCTCATCACCGGTTTTCTTTGTTTTGTTTTGTTTTCTTTGTTGTATATCAGTATTCTTTATTTCTTCCTGGTATTCATCGGTCTTGTATTTTTCTTCATTATACATTAGTTATTCTCACTTTTCTAAGTTTTTTGTCGGTTTTCATCATTTTTTTGTTTTCAACACGTCTACCATTTCCAGTACAAAATGTATATTTTTAATGTACACATGAACCAGTTTTTTGGATTCACGTTGTCCATTTCTCATGTACATGATGTACATTTTTTTCTTCTTAAAAGAGGTATTGAACACTTTTTGGAATACATGGTCAACATTTTCTTAAATACATGCTTAACCTTTTTAAGTACAATAAACATTTTTTCAGGCTACCACAACATTTTTTTTACATTGCAGATACATTTTTTAAAACTTCACGGACATGTGTTTTGGAAACACGTGAATATTTATTTTAAATCTAATGTACATTTTTTAATGACAACAAATATATTTTAAAACTACACGAACACTACTTTAGAATGTATAAACATTTTTATGTCACAAAATATTTTTGAAACTTGAGATTATTCCTTTAAAATGTCATGTACATTATTTTTAATGGTATGAAACATTTTCTTATACTACACAATTTTTTTTACATTGCACATTTTTTTTATGCTATACATTTTTCTAAATCTCAATTTTATCTAAATATGCTTTGGTCATGAGAAGGGTCAGAATTGTTTTTCCTTGTTTTAATGATGAGTGATATAATAATGAGCATCCCTACAAAGCGACGTCGTGTTCTATGTTGAGCTACTTAATATGCCCCTCCTTATGAAGCATCTTCCTCTGTCGTACTCCCATCCACTCCCCACTCCTTTATACTATCAACTTAATGAAACAGACGCTAAGCTATCGACTGCGAAAAAGATCAATGCTCCTTCTACTAGAGTTTTGGTTGTCCCCATCTCCAAGGAAAACCGTTAGTTTCGGAAGGTTTCGTCTGCACGCACCGCTTCAAGAAGAGATAATGGAGTTTCTTACATGGACATGTGCTAGCTAGCTCTGTGGCTCCAGCTAGTCTGCTTTAGCCGACAAATGCAAGTGGCTCTAACTACCTACAATCATTTTCCTTGCTTACGTTTATGCTGTAACTTCCCCACGTGTTACTTGAGGTCAAAAAGTACAACCCCATCAGATCAAAAGTTAAGGGACCAAAAACATACTTTACTTGGTAGAATACGTCACTGCCATCCCGCGACAAAACTTAGCCTTTTCTTTAAGTTTAATTAAGCACTTAAGAGAAGAACGTCAAATCACGATCAGGCAATGGATCAATGGAGAGTGCATAGTCTAAGAAATAAAAAAGGTCGTCCATTTATTAGTTGCATCCGACATTTTAAAATCTCAGTTTTATCCGAGTATGCTTTTGTCATGAGAAGGGTCAGAATTATTTTTCTCCTTTTTAATGATGAGTCATATCATAGTGAGCGTCCCTACAAAGTGACATCGTGTTCTATGTTGAGCGACTTAATACGACCCTCTTTATGAAGCTTCTTCCTCTATGGTACTCCATGCACTCCCCCTCCTTCATCATATCAACTCACCAAAACAAATGCTAAGCTATCTTCTACGGAAAAGACCAATGCTCCTACGATTAGCGTTTTGGCTTTCCCCATCTCCAACACAAATCGTTGCTAGATTTCTAATCATAAGTTCATGTGATCCAAGTACGGAAAGTATGTTAGCTTACGCAACTCCCTCATATGAAATTACAATGATGATTACCGATCTTGTTATCAATTGCCTAGGACAATTTCGCAAATCCTACCACCACTTCTCCACACTCGCTATACTAACTTATTTGTTCTCTTATTAAAACAACACCTAACTTTTATTTTCATGTTCTTTATTATCTTGCGAACTTATCTCATTACACCTACAAAGTAGTTTATTACTTGTTTCTAAGTAAAGCTAAAGTTGGTGTGCGTAGAGTTGTATCGGTGTTCGATAGAACTTGAAGAGAATATAAATTCTACTTTAGCTCCTCGTTGGATTTGACACTCTTACTTATCAAAAAAGTCTACAAAAGATCCCCTATACTTGCGGGTTATCAAAGCCCGAGCTTAGCTGGCTCCCTATGGGGAGCTCAGGGACGTCATCTCAAATGACCAAGGGTCGTGAGTCTTTAGTCTTCTTGGCCCCATTGGTTTTCTTTGGCTTGACCTTGACCACATACGGGTCCTCAGTCAGCAGATGCTCTAGCTCGGCGCTCACAGGTTCCCCGTGTTGAGGCACCGGGGATTTGACCGATCTGGCGAAGGTATGCTGATAGTCCCCAAGTGCAAGGAATCATCGTAGCACTTTCCAAAGGTGGAAGTGATAAGTATGGAGTGTCGAACCCATAAGGAGCTAAAGGTAAGATCAATATTCTCTCAATCCCTATCTGCCACTGATACGACTCTACGTGCACCGAACGTTTACTTCCAACTAGAAACGAGAAATAAAACTACGTTGTGGGTATGAAGAGGATAACTTTGCATGGTGTCGGAGAGCTAAAATATAAAAGTAGGTGCTGTTATCATAAAGTTAGAATATATTACTAAGTAATATAAATAGCGAGTGTGGAATAATGGTGGATCGGTGTGCGGAATTGTCCTAGGCAATTGTTAACAAGACCGGTAATCACTATTGCAGTTTCATATGAGGGAGAGGCATAAGCTAACATACTTTCTCTACTTGGATCATATGCACTTATGATTGGAACTCTAGCAAGCATCCGCAACTACTAAAGATCATTAAGGTAAAACCCAACCATAGCATTAAAGCATCAAGTCCTCTTTATTCCCATACGCAACAATCCCTCTTACTCGGGTTTGTGTTTCAGTCACTCACCAACCCACTATAAGCGAATCATGAACGTATTGCAACACCCTACAGCGGGAATCCCTCACGCTTGCGCGACACGGAGGGCACCATAGGACAGCACCAAAGTAAAACATACAACTCATACCAATCTAGATCATCAATCAACCCAAAGACAAAAGATATCTACTCAAAACATCATAGGATGGCAACACATCATTGGATCATAATATGTGGCATAAAGCACCATGTTAGAGTAGGGATTACAGCGGGGTGCGGGAGAGTGGACCGCGTAAAAGAGATGGGGATGGTGATGATGATGGTGATGTTGATGAAGACGATCATCGTGGCGATGATTCCCCTCTCGGTGGCACTCCGGTGCCACCAAGAGAGAGGAGGAGAGGTTCTCCCCCTTGTGCTTCCTCCTCCATGGCCTCCACCCTCTGGTCCTTGGCCTTCATGGTGATGATGGCCCCTCCGGGATACTCCTCCATGGCCACCGGTGATGATGGCCCCCTCCGGCAGGGTGCCAGAGAGGGCCTAGATTGATTTCTCGTGGCTATAGAGGCTTGCGGCAGCGGAACTCCCGATCTAGGTTAATTTTTCGAGGTTTCTGTATTTATAGGAATTTTTGGCGTCGGTCTCACGTCAAGGAGGTGCCCGAGCTGTCCACGAGGCAGGCCCACGCGCCCTGGGGGGTGGGCGCGCCCCCCACCCTCGTGGGCAGCTCGGGACTCTTCTGGCCCAACTCTGATACTTTTTGGTCTTCTTTTGGTCCATAAAAAGTCATGAAAAATTGGCACGTCAATTGAACTCCGTTTGGTAATCCTTTTCTGCAAAACTCAAAAACAAGGAGAAAACAGAAACTGGCACTGGGCTCTATGTTAATAGGTTAGTCCCAAAAATCATATAAAATATCATATAAATGCATATAAAACATCCTAGAAGGATAGTATAATAGCATGAATACTTCATAAATTATAGATACGTTGGAGACGTATCAGCATCCCCAAGCTTAATTCCTGCTCGTCCTCGAGTAGGTAAATGATAAAAGAAATAATTTATGAAGTGTGAATGCTAGCAAGTGCATAAGTTTGATCAATGACAATTCCAATCACTTTTTCTAGCATCATTACATGTCATAACAGTAGCTCATCTCATAAAACTTCTCATGATAAAGTAACAGGCTAATCACATGTTAAAGTATAGATCATAAACTTTCTTGAAAACTAACAAACAGTATTCTCAGTCATCAAACAATTGCAATTCATCTTATTTTCAGGAAGAGACTATGTCAGAGCTTTGATTTAGCAAACTCCACATACTCAACTATCATTTAGTCTTTCACAATTGCTAACACTCATGTAATACTTGTGGTTATGGAGTTTTAATCGGACACAGATAAAGATAGGGGCTTATAGTTTCGCCTCCCAACCTTTTACCTCAAGGGTAATGTCAACAATAATAGCTCATGCTAACTTACATCCAATTAGATATATATATCAGGATCTTTCCAACACCATGTGCTTGCTAAAGGATAAAATGTAAAAAGAAAGGTGAAGATCACCATGAATCTTGCATAAGGTAGAAGATAATAGTAAAATATAGGCCCTTCGCAGAGGGAAGCAGAGGTTGCCATGCGCTTTCAGGGTTGGATGCACAAAATCTTAATGCGAAAGAACGTCACTTTATATTGCCCCTTGTGATATGAACCTTTATTATGCAGTTCGTCGCTTTTATTTCTTCCACATCACAAGATCGTATAAAGCTTATTTCCCCCACACCAATCAATCATACATAATTAGAGAGCAATTTTTATTGCTTGCACCGATAACAACTTACTTGAAGGATCTTACTCAATCCATAGGTAGGTATGGTGGACTCTCATGGAAAAACTGGTTTTAAGGGTATTTGGAAGCACAAGTAGTATCTCTACTTGGTGCAAAGAATTGGGCTAGCATGAGGGGGAAAGGCAAGCTCAACATGTTGGATGATCCATGACAATATACTTTATTTCAGATATAAAAAAACATAACCTATTACGTTGTCTTCCTTGTCCAACATCAACAATTTAGCATGTCATATTTTAATGAGTGCTCCCAATCATAAAAGATGTCAAGGATAGTATATTTATATGTGAAACCTATCTTCCTTCAATATTCTTTCATGAATTGTTCAAGTGACCAATTCTACGTTTGCTAACTTTCAATAAGTTTACTACCTATAATTACTATGTGTGAAGTCATTACTCCCCATGTTATAAGCATATGAAACATATATAAATTCAGGTTTATGACATTCAATTTATTCAACCATTTACTCATAGGATATACGTGAAGCACATGAGTAAATGACAAACTACTCCAAAAGATATGAGTGAAGATCACTGAGTAGTAAAATAATTAACTAGCCATGGGAGGATTATTTTTCATTCAATATTTCAGGTCCAATGATTTTATTCAAACAGCAAGTAAAATTGAAAATGCGCTCCAAGCAAAACACATATCATGTGATGAATAAAAATATAGCTCCGAGTAAGGTATACCGATAGTTTTGAAGACGAAAGAGGGGATGCCTTCCGGGGCATCCCCAAGCTTAGGCGCTTGAGTCTTCCTTGAATATTACCTTGGGGTGCCTTGGGCATCCCCAAGCTTAGGGTCTTTCCACTCCTTATTCTCCTCATATCAATATCTCACCCAAAGCTTGAAAACTTCAATCACACTAAACTTAACCAAACTTCGTGAGATAGGTTAGTATGATAAAGAGTAAACCATTCACTTTGGTACTGTCAAAGACAAGGTTCATAATTGTTCTCACACAATGCCTACTGTAACATGTTATTTCTACAATTTATATTGAGGAATATAAGCCATAGAAACTAGAAAACAAGCAAACTATGCAATGAAAACAGAATATGTCAGAAACAGAACAGTCTGTAATGATCTGAACAAAAACCATACTTCTGCTACTCCAAAAATTATGAAATGAATTGGTGGACGTGAGGAATTTATCTATTAATCTTCTGCAAGAAGAATCGACTCAAAAGCACTCTTCTGTAAAAAATGACATCTATTCTCGTGAGCGCAAAGTTTCTGTTTTTTACAGCAAGATCACATTAACTTTCACCCAAGTCTTCCCAAAGGTCCTACTTGGCACTTTATTGACACAAAAGCTATAAAACATGATTACTACAGTAGCTTAATCATGTAAACACACAAAAACAGTAAGGGTAAATATTGGGTCGTCTCCCAACAAGCGCTTTTCTTTAATGACTTTTAGCTAGGCATGATGATTTCAATGATGCTCACATAAAAGGTAAGAATTGAAACATAAAGAGAGCATCGTGAAGAATATGACTAGCGCAATTGATTCTAACCAACTTCCTATGCCTAGGGATTTTGTGAGCACACAACTTATGGGAACAAGAATCAACTAGCATAGGAAAGCAAAACAAGTATAACTTCAAACCTTTAAGCACATAGGGAGGAAACTTGATATTACTTTAACTCCTACAAGCATGTATTCCTCCCTCATAATAATTTACATTAGCATCATGGATAGAAACTTTGTTCTCTGATGACCCACAAGTATAGGGGATTATCGTAGTCCTTTCGATAAGTAAGAGTGTCGAACCCAACGAGGAGCAGAAGGAAATGATAAGCAGTTTTCAGCAAGGTATTCTCTGCAAGTACTGAAATAAGTTGTAATAGATAGTTTTGTGATAAGGTAAATTGTAACGAGCAACAAGTAACAAAAGTAAACACGGTGCAGCAAGGTAGCCCAATCCTTTTTGTAGCAAAGGACAAGCCTGGACAAACTCTTATAATAGGAAAAGCACTCCCGAAGACACATGGGAATATCGTCAAGCTAGTTTTCATCACGTTCATATGATTCGCGTTCGGTACTTTGATAATTTGATATGTGGGTGGACCGGTGCTTGGGTGCTGTTCTTACTTGAACAAGCATCCCACTTATGATTAACCTCTATTGCAAGCATCCGCAACTATAACAAAAGTATTAAGATAAACCTAACCATAGCATGAAACATATGGATCCAAATCAGCCCCTTACGAAGCAACGCATAAACTAGGGTTTAAGCTTCTGTCACTCTAGCAACCCATCATCTACTTATTACTTCCCAATGCCTTCCTCTAGGCCCAAATAATGGTGAAGTGTTATGTAGTCGACGTTCACATAACACCACTAGAGGTTAGACAACATACATCTTATCAAAATATCGAACGAATACCAAATTCACATGACTACTAGTAGCAAGACTTCTCCCTTGTCCTCAGGAACAAACGTAACTACTCACAAAGCATATTCATGTTCATAATCAGAGGGGTAATAATGTGCATAAAGGATCTGAACATATAATCTTCCACCAAATAAACCAACTAGCATCAACTACAAGGAGTAATCAACACTACTAGCAACCTACTAGCACCAATCCCGGACTTGGAGACAAGAATTGGATACAAGAGATGAACTAGGGTTTGGAGATGAGATGGTGCTGGTGAAGATGTTGATGGAGATTGCCCTCTCCCGATGAGAGGAGCGTTGGTGATGATGATGACAATGATTTCCCCCTCCCGGAGGGAAGTGTCCCCGGCAGAACAGCTCTGCTAGAGCCCTAGATTGGTTCCGCCAAGGTTCCGCCTCGTGGCGGCGGAGTTTCGTCCCGAAAGGTTGCTTATGATTTTTTTTCTCATCGAAAGAGCTCATATAGGAGAAGATGGGCGTCGGAGAGCCACCAGGGCGCCCACGAGGTAGGGGGCGCGCCCCCTACCCTCGTGAGCAGGGTGTGGGCCCCCTGGCCTTCATCTTTGGCGACGATTTTTCTTTATTTATTTTAAGATATTCCGTGGAGTTTCAGGACTTTTGGAGTTGCACAGAATAGGTCTCCAATATTTGCTCCTTTTCCACCGAATTCCAGCTGCGGCATTCCCCTCTTCATGGTAAACCTTGTAAAATAAGAGAGAATAGCCATAAGTATTGCAACATAACGTGAAATAACAGCCCATAGTGCGATAAATATCGATATAAAAGCATGATGCAAAATGGACGTATCAACTCCCCCAAGCTTATACCTCGCTTGTCCTCAAGCTAAAAGCCGATAACAATAAATATGTCCTCATGTTTAGAGGTAGAGGCGTCGATAAAAATAAAATACGGACATGAAGGCATCGTGATTATTTCATAACAGCAACATAAATAGATTTTGTCATATGATTACTCATGTTCAAGTGATGATCTTTTCACAAAGCCAAAGTATGAATCATAAACCTTATTGAGCACCAACAAATTATACCCTCAGTCATTGAAGCAATTGCAATTTATCATAACATCGGAAAGAGTCTATGTCAGAGCTTAAAAGCAAGTCCACATACTCAACTATCACTTAGTCCTTCATAATTGCTAACACTCACGCAATACTTGTGCTTACAGAGTTTTAACCGGACACAGAGAAAGATAGGGGCTTGTAGTTTTGCCCCACAACCTTTTACCTCAAGGGTAATGTCAACAATAATAATTCATGCTCCCCTACATCCAATTAGATATATATATCATGTTCTTTCCAACATGTTGGGCTTGCCAAAGGATAAAATGAAAAAGGAAAGGTGAAGATCATGGTGAATCTTGCATAAGGTAGAGGATAATAATAAAAGATAGGCCCTTCGCAGAGGGAAGCAGAGGTTGCCATGCGCTTTTATGGTTGGATGCACAAAATCTTAATGCAAAAGAACGTCACTTTATATTGCCCCTTGTATGTGGAACTTTATTATGCAGTCCGTCGCTTTTATTACTTCCACAACAAGTTCGTACAAAGCTTATTTCTCTACACTATAAAGTCATGCATATTTAGAGAGCAATTTTTATTGCTTGCACCGATGACAACTTATGTAGCGACCAGACCTCAAACAGTCTGATCTCTGTGCTCAGTGTCATCCCTGGATCAGTAATGCTGACACCACACAGTACTCGGAGGATTTATAACAGAGTAGCAATCACACACTTATTACAATCGGATGTCTCAAGAGAGAACTTAATAAAATAAATATGACTTAAGGCCATCTAATAACGATAACAGCGGAAGGATTGGAAGAATAAGCGAGTCCATCAACTCCAACGGCATCACTGAGTATAGAACCACGACCTATGCACCTTACTCGTCGTCTGAAAAGTCTGCAACATGAAACGTTGCAGCCCGAAACCGGGTCAGCACATGGAATATGCTGGCAATGTAACACATAGAGAAATAATGGAATGAATAGCCTATACTACATGCATATATGGCTGGTGGAAAGCTCTATGGTTACAGTTTTGCATAAAGCCAATTTTCCCCTACTGCAAAGGAATAAATTTATTTAACTATCATGGTGGTTGTGAAACATTGAGAATGGTTGACAGCATTCTCAATCCCAATTAAAAGTACTCATTAACAAACCCAACAATATTAATTAGAAGTAAGATGATGAGATTCACATGATATCCAAGTACTAGATACTCAAGATGTCCATAACCGGGGACACGGCTAACCATGATTAGTTTATACACTCTGCAGAGGTTTGCGCACTTTTCCCCACAAGACTCGATCGCCTCTATTTGGTTTCTCGCACTACATGGTGTTTGAGAGACGGATGACCGAGACATAGTCTTTCAGAAGCACTAGCACCTTACATGTGGGTAGACCGGTACACCTACTTTCCCCTACATCTGCTAGTCTACCCGTAAGAGTTCGCACAACTTAGTCAACTATGCCAGAGCCCATAATGGCTTGTGGCTGCACACGGAAGTTTCTAGTTTGAATAATCTCATGATCCCTTTGAGCCTGAGTGGCAGTCCGAAGAAATACAGGCAAGTCCTGATAGAAACCAGGTGCCTAAATCCACCCAGATGTGTGTTCAAGTTGCCACCTTAAATAAACCATTAGTTAACAATCTCACATCTGTCATGGATACACTCACCCAATCCACGTCTACTAGCATAGCATAGCATGATAAGCAAACGTAGAAGTAACTCCCAAGGGTTTGATAATAAAACAGGTAATAGGTACTACCTCAATCTACTTCCCAAAACCCACAATTTAATTAGATCCTAATCATGCAAGTGTTTGAGGATAGATCTAATGCATAAAAACTGGGTATGAGAAGAGGTATGATCAAAGTGTTACTTGCCTTGCTGATGATCCGCGAAACCTAGAGACTCGAAGTAACAGGCGGCGCACTCCGGGTAATCTATCGCAGCCAAACAAACAAGCATACAATAAATACTCATCTAATGCACAGGTAAAACTCAAATAGATCTAACCAGATAGATCAACTTAAGAACTCCGGTTTGCAAAAAGAATCAAATCAAACGAAGCAACGAAAGTCAAACGGCGGAAGAAAACGGCTTCGTTTTACTAATCTGGATCTAAGTCAAATTTTGCAGAAGCAAAAACTTGTTTAAGTAGCTTATTCGGAAAGAGGGTTTTGAGACGAGACTCTAGGCGCTTGAATCGCCTGATTCCGATAAACGAGCGAAAAGTTATACTAAAACGAAAATCGGATCTGGAATCACGATCAGAAAAATCGCGGATTAAATCCGAGAAAAGGAAAAACGACGAACGGGTTAACGAACGAACGTTCGTTAACTAAACTAATCTGACGAACTCGTTCGTTTAAACGAACTAACGAATGAACGTTCGTTAATTAGCCTAAACCGAAAAAAAAACCGAAACTAATAAAAAACGAAAATAAAAAAACCGAAGAAAAACCTAAAAACCGGCGCGGAAAACGAGGCGGCGGTGAACCTCTGGTGGCGGGTCACGGCGGCGGCGGGCGGCGGCGCGCGGGGTCGGGCGGGGCTAGGGTTTTGGCTCGGTGCGGGCCAGGTGGGTTGGGGCGGCTCGGGTGGCCGCGCTTATAAAGGCGCCCCTGAGCGGAGTCCCGCTCAGGCACGGCCAGGTAAGGCGGTTCGTTTTTTTTAAATAATTACGCGCAGAAAAAAATAAAAAGAAATACTAAACGGACTCCAAAATTCCCGAAATAAATTTTCCCCGGCTTCTAAAATCAAGCCGGATTTAATGAACATTTATTTGGGGCCTAAATGCAATTTTGAAAAACGCGCATTTTTCCTAAATTCAAATAAAAGGCGAAAAACTCCAAAATAAAATCTAATGAGTGTTCCCAATCATAAAAGATGTCAATGATAATATATCTATATGTGAAACCTCTCTCTCCTTATTACTTCCTATTAATTGCTACGATGACCAAAGCCATATTTGCCAACTCCCAACAACTTTTAATCATCATACTCTTTCTATGTGAAGTTATTACTTTCAATAAGATCAATATGAACTCTTTGTTTCTTTTTATTCCTTTCTTTATTCACCCAAGATCATGGCAAAGTAATCAAGCCCTTGACTCAACACTAATCTTTATTATATATATCACTCACGGACTCGATACATAGAGGGATCATAAAGCAAAACTCAAAACTAGATCATGCCATGACTTTCTTCTACTAAATCAAGATACTACTAATAGGATCGAACTAAGAAAAACGATTAAGATAGGAGTTGTGATGGTGATACGATACCGGGGCACCTCCCCCAAGCTTGGCAGTTGCCAAGGGGAGTGCCCATACCCATGTGATTATATCTCCTTTGCTGGTGAAGGAAGTGGAGGTATTGTTGATGATGCGGGCTTGTCGTCCACCTTCCATGGCATAGGCTCACCATCGTCAGAGGAAAGGGACGACATGATGCCTGGCCTTGACAACCCTGACAGAAAACAGCTCGAAACAAGAACAGGAGATATTTGCGCGATACGGGAGTCAAAACCTTCGGGAGAATATATAATGAATTTTTACCGACCGAAATACATATCGTGCAAGAAAACAGAGTCCGGAGGGCACACAAGGTGCTCACGAGGTAGGGGGGCGTGCCCAGGGGGGTAGGGCGCGCCCTCCACCCTCGTGGAGGCCTTGTGTCCTCCCCGGACTGCTACTTATTTTTCTATTTTTCTAAATATTCCAAAACGAAGAAATATTACCTTAAAAATTGTTTTGGAGTCGGTTTACTTACCGTACCACATACCTATTCCTTTTCGGAGTCTGCAACGTTCTGGAAAGTGTCCTTTATGTATTCCTCCGGGGTTACGATTTCAATAATATTGGTTTCAACATTTATGGGATTACCTGAGATATAATGTTTGATTCTTTGACAGTTTACCACCTTCGAATTTGTACCTTCGAAGTTGTTGAGTTTTACGGCACAGGAACGATAGACCTCCTCGATAACGTAGGAACCTTCCCATTCAGAGAGAAGTTTTCCTGCAAAAAATCTTAAACGAGAGTTGTATAGCAATACATAATCACCTACCTTAAACTCACGCTTTTGTATCCTTTTGTCATGCCATCTTTTAACTTTTTCTTTAAATAACTTGGCATTTTCATAGGCTTGGGTTCTCCATTCATCAAGTGAGCTAATATCAAATAACCTCTTCTCACCGGCAAGTTTGAAATCATAGTTGAGCTCTTTAATAGCCCAATATGCCTTATGTTCTAGTTCGAGAGGTAAGTGACATGCTTTTCCATAAACCATTTTATACGGAGACATACCCATAGGATTCTTATATGCAGTTCTATAGGCCCATAATGCATCATCAAGTTTCTTGGACCAATTCTTTCTAGACCTATTAACAGTCTTTTGCAAAATTAATTTGAGCTCTCTATTACTCAATTCTACTTGACCACTAGACTGCGGGTGATATGGAGATGCAATTCTATGATTAGCGTCATACTTAGCAAGCATCTTACGGAAAGCACCATGAATAAAATGTGAACCACCATCAGTCATTAAATATATAGGGACTCCAAACCTCGGAAAAATAACTTCCTTAAGCATTTTAATAGAAGTGTTATGATCAGCACTACTAGTTGGAATAGCTTCTACCCACTTAGTAACATAATCAACAGCAACTAAAATATGTGTTTATCCATTAGAGGCAGGAAAAGGTCCCATATAATCAAAGCCCCAAACATCAAATGGTTCAATAACAAGTGAATAATTCATAGGCATTTCTTGACGTCTACTAATATTACCAATTCTTTGACATCCATCACAAGACGAAACAAACTTACGTGCATCCTTGAAGAGAGTAGGCTAATAAAAACCAGATTGCAATACCTTATGTGCAGTTCTATCTCCAGCGTGGTGTCCTCCATAAGCTTCGGAGTGACACTTATGTGAGGATCTGCTCTGTTCATGCTCGGTACACAACGCCTAATAACACCATCTACTCCTTCTTTATAAAGATGTGGGTCATCTCAAAAGTAATGTCGCAAATCATAAAAGAACTTTTTCTTTTGTTGGTATGTGAAGCTAGGTGGTATAAATTTAGCAACAATATAATTAGCATAATCAGCATACCATGGAGTGCTACGAGAAGTGCTTACGACATATAATTGTTCATCAGGAAAGCTATCATCAATAGGTAGTGGGTCATCAAGAACATTCTCTAACCTAGATAAGTTGTGCAAACGGGTTCTCAGCTCCTTTTCTATCAACAATATGCAAATCAAATTCTTGCAGCAAGAGAACCCATCTAATAAGTCTAGGTTTAGCATCTTTCTTTTCCATAAGATATTTAATAGCAGCATGATCAGTGTGAATAGTTACTTTAGAATCAACAATATAGGGTCTGAATTTATCACAAGCAAATACAAGCTGCTAAAAGTTCCTTTTCGGTAGTAGCATAATTTCTTTGAGCATTGTATAGAGTCTTACTAGCATAATGGATAACATTTAATTTTTATCAACTCTTTGCCCTAGAACAGCACCTACAACATAATCACTAGCATCACACATAATTTCAAAGGGTAAATTCAATCGGTGGCTGAACAACAAAAGTGCGAGACTAATGCTTTCTTAAGTATTTCAAATGCTTCTACACAATCATCATCAAAGACAAATGGTACATCTTTTGTAATAAATTAGTCGAGGTCGAGAAATTTTGAGAAGTCCTTAATGAACCTCCTATAAAATCCGGCGTGACCAAGGAAACTTCTTATACCTTTGATGTCCTTGGGACATGACATCTTTTCAATAGCATCAACCTTGGCTTTATCAACTTCAATACCTCTTTCAGAAACTTTGTGCCCCAAGACAATACCTTCATTAACCATAAAGTGGCACTTTTCCCAATTCAAGACAAGATTAGTTTCTTCACATCTCTGCAAAACTCGATCAAGATTGCTCAAGCAATCATCAAAAGAGGAACCATAGACGGAAAAGTCGTCCATGAAAACCTCACAAATCTTTTCACAAAAGTCGAGAATATAGCCATCATGCATCTTTGAAAGGTAGCAGGTGCATTACATAAACCAAAAGGCATACGTCTATAAGCAAAGGTACCAAAAGGGCATGTAAAAGTAGTCTTTGATTGATCTTTAGCCGACACAGGTATTTGAGAGAAACCAGAATAACCATCTAGAAAGCAATAATGTGTATGTTTGCATAATCTTTCTAGCATTTGATCAATAAATGGTAAGGGGTAATGATCTTTCTTAGTAGCTTTATTTAATTTGCGAAAATCAATTACCATCCTATAACCTGTGATAATTCTTTGCGGAATCAATTCATCTTTATCATTAGGGACAACAGTAATACCTCCCTTCTTAGGGACACAATGGACAGGACGTACCCACTGACTATCAGCAACTGGATAAATTATACCTGCCTCCAGAAGCTTGAGTATTTCCTTTCTTACCACTTCTTTCATTTTAGGATTCAAACGTCGTTGAGGATCACGAACTGGTTTGGCATCCGCTTCCAAATTTATTTTATGCTGACATAGAGTGGGACTAATGCCCTTAAGATCATCAAGAGTATATCCAATAGTGGCACGGTGCTTATTCAGAGTTTTCAATAATCTTTCTTCTTCATGCTCTGAAAGGTTAGCACTAATAATAACAGGATATATTTTCTTTTCGTCAAGATAAGCATACTTAATATTATCAGGCAACGGTTTAAGCTCAAACACGGGATCACCCTAGGGTGGAGGAGGATCCCCTAAGATTTCAACAGGCAAATTATGTTGCAGAATAGGTTCCTGTTTAAAGAATACTTCATCTATTTCCCTTCTTTCATTCATGAACATCTCATTTTCATGGTCTAGCAAATAGTGTTCTAAAGGATCACTAGGAGGTACGGCAATAGAAGCAAGACCAATAATTTCATCCTTACTAGGCAATTCTTCCTCACGATGTTGTTTACTAAATTTAGAGAAATTAAACTCATGAACCATATCATCCAAGCCAATAGTAACAACATTCTTTTCGCGGTCTATCTTAGCATTAACAGTATTCAAGAAGGGTCTACCAAATATAATGGGACAAAAGACATCTTGTGGAGAACCAAGAACAAGAAAATCAGCAGGATATTTAGTTTTCCCACACAAGACTTCAACATCTCTAACAATTCCCACTGGTGAAATAGTATCTCTATTGGCAAGCTTAATTGTGACATCAATTTCTTCTAACTCAGCAGGTGCAATTTCATGCATAATTTCTTTATATAAGTCAATGGGTATAACACTAGCACTAGCACCCATATCACATAAGCCATGATAACAATGGTCTCCTATTTTAACAAAAATAACAGGAACGCCTACCACATGTCTATGTTTATCTCTATCACAGGGTTTAGCAATTCTAGCAGTTTCACCAGAGAATTGAATGACATGCCCATCAATATTATCAGACAAGAGATCTTTAACAATAGCAATATTAGGTTCTACTTTGACTTGCTCAGGAGGTGTACAATTTCTAGTATTGCTTTTACGAACAACAGTTGAAGCTTTAGCATGATCCTTTACTCTAACAGGGAAAGGTGGTTTCTGAACATAAGAGGTGGGAACAATAGGATCATTATAAGTGATAGTCTTTTCTTCAACTTTAATAGGTGCAGCTACTTTTACTTCTATGGGAGGATGATATTTAAACCACTTCTCCTTAGGGAGATCAACATAAGTAGCAAAAGATTCACGAAAAGAAGCTACTATCTCGAGTCAAGTCCATATTTAGTGCTAAACTTACGGAAAATATTGGTATCCATAAAAGATTTAACACAATCAAACTTAGGTATCATACCTGACTCCTTACCTTCGTCGAGGTCCCAATCTTCAGAGTTGCGTTTAATTCTATCCAATAAATTCCATCTGAATTCAATAGTCTTCATCATAAAAGAGCCAGCACAAGAAGTATCGAGCATGCTGCGATTGTTATCAGAAAGCCGAGCATAAAAATTCTGAAGAATTGTTTCTCTTGAGAGGTCATGATTGGGGCATGAATATAACATTGATTTAAGCCTCCCCCAAGCTTGAGAGATGCTTTCTCCTTCGCGAGGCCAAAAATTATATATATAATTGCGATCACGATGAACAAGATGCATAGGGTAATACTTTTGATGAAATTCCAATTTCACTCTTTTATAGTTCCATGATCTCGTATCATCACATAGCCTATACCATGTCAATGCGTCTCCCTCCAAATATAAAGGGAAAGACTTCTTATTAACAACATAATCGGGTATACCTGCAAGCTTAAATAGTCCACAAATATCGTCCACATAGCGTAGATGCTCGTCAGGATGCTTTGTTCCCTCTCCTGTAAAAGTATTAGCCAGCAGTTTTTCCATCATACCCGAAGGAAATTCAAAAGGAGTTCCATTTTCAATAGGTTCAGTAGGTTGAGGAGCAACTCTTTTCTCTACTGGACGGGGTGAAGATACCCCGAACAAGCCCCTCAGAGAATCACTTTCCATAGTAACAAGTGACAGAAAATTTCAGCACACTATATAAATTTTTCCTTACCAAATTCCACTTACCAAAGGCGCTACACTCCCCGGCAACGGCGCCAGAAAGAGTCTTGATGACCCACAAGTATAGGGGATCTATTGTAGTCCTTTCAATAAGTAAGAGTGTCGAACCCAACGAGGAGCAGAAGGAAATGATAAGCAGTTTTCAGCAAGGTATTCTCTGCAAGTACTGAAATAAGTGGTAACAGATAGTTTTGTGATAAGGTAAATTGTAACGAGCAACAAGTAACAAAAGTAAACACGGTGCAACAAGGTGGCCCAATCCTTTTTGTAGCAAAGGACAAGCCTTGACAAACTCTTATAACAGGAAAAGCGCTCCCGAGGACACATGGAATATCGTCAAGCTAGTTTTCATCACGCTCATATGATTCGCGTTCGGTACTTTGATAATTTGATATGTGGGTGGACCGGTGCTTGGGTGCTGTTCTTACTTGAACAAGCATCCCACTTATGATTAACCTCTATTGCAAGCATCCGCAACTACAACAAAAGTATTAAGGTAAACCTAACCATAGCATGAAACATATGGATCCAAATCAGCCCTTACGAAACAACGATAAACTAGGGTTTAAGCTTCATCACTCTAGCAACCCATCATCTACTTATTACTTCCCAATGCCTTCCTCTAGGCCCAAATAATGGTGAAGTGTTATGTAGTCGACGATCACATAACACCACTAGAGGTTAGACAACATACATCTTATCAAAATATCGAACGAATACCAAATTCACATGACTACTAGTAGCAAGACTTCTCCCTTGTCCTCAGGAACAAACGTAACTACTCACAAAGCATATTCATGTTCATAATCAGAGGGGTAATAATGTGCATAAAGGATCTGAACATATAATCCTCCACCAAATAAACCAACTAGCATCAACTACAAGGAGTAATCAACACTACTAGCAACCACCTAGCACCAATCCCGGACTTGGAGACAAGAATTGGATACAAGAGATGAACTAGGGTTTGGAGATGAGATGGTGCTGGTGAAGATGTTGATGGAGATTGCCCTCTCCCGATGAGAGGAGCGTTGGTGATGATGATGATGATGATTTCCCCCTCCCGGAGGGAAGTGTCCCCGGCAGAACAGCTCTGCCGGAGCCCTAGATTGGTTCCGCCAAGGTTCCGCCTCGTGGCGGCGGAGTTTCATCCCGAAAGGTTGCTTATGATTTTTTTTTTCTCATCGAAAGAGCTCATATAGGAGAAGATGGGCATCGGAGAGCCACCATGGGGCCCACGAGGTAGGGGGCGCGCCCCCCACCCTCGTGAGCAGGGTGTGGGCCCCCTGGCCTTCATCTTTGACGACGACTTTTCTTTATTTATTTTAAGATATTTCGTGGAGTTTCAGGACTTTTGGAGTTGCACAGAATAGGTCTCCAATATTTGCTCCTTTTCCAGCCAGAATTCCAGCTGCCGGCATTCCCCCTCTTCATGGTAAACCTTGTAAAATAAGAGAGAATAGCCATAAGTATTGTAACATAACGTGAAATAACAGCTCATAGTGCGATAAATATCGATATAAAAGCATGATGCAAAATGGACGTATCATTCTCATACTCAATTGGAACCTCTTCCGAAATAGTGGAGTCATTACTAGCTAAAGTTGACACTCTTCCAAATCCACTTTCATAAGTATCACACTAAGATTCAACACTCCAAAATAGTGGGATCACTAATTCCTAAAGTTGACACTCTTCCAAACCCACTTTTAAATGATAGTATTACTCATACTCCAAAGGATATAAGTGAAGTTCATGAGCATTCTACAACTAACCAATATCCAAGCTCAAAATGTATAAGTGAAGCACATGAAGCATTCTACAAAACCATACTCAAAAGATTTAAGTGAAGCACAAAGAGCAATTCTATAAGATCATACTTAAAAGATTTAAGTGAAGCACATGAAGTATTCTATAAATTGATGAATGGACATCTCATACTTGCATGGTTCTTAAAGGAAAAACAAAAACACAAAGGACACAAATCATGTGAACAAAGCAAAAACCGAGGTATACCGATAATTGTTGAAGAAGAAAGATGGGATGCCAACCGGGGCATCCCCAAGCTTAGATGCTTGAGTATCCTTTGAAATATTTACTTGGGGTGCCTTGGGCATCCCCAAGCTTGAACTCTTGCCTCTCTTTATTCTTCTCATATTGATAGCTCCTCGACCTTCAAACACTTCATCCACACAAAACTTTAACAAAAACTTGTGAGATCCGTTAGTGTAATAAAGCAGATCACTACCTTTAGGTACTGTAATGAAATCATTCTTTATTTATATTGGTGTTAAACCTACTGTATTCCAACTTCTCTATGGTTCATACCCCCCGATACTAGCCATAGATTCATCGAAATAAGCAAACAACACACGCAAAACAGAATCTGTTAAAAACAGAACAGTGTGTAGTAATCTGGAAGTTTGGTAAACTTTTGTAACTCCTAAAATTATGAAATAAATATGAAATTTTGAAAAATTTGTACAGAAGTAATGTGCAAAAAATTTCAGCCTATTTGACTTTCCAGTAAAAAATGTAAATTCACGCACTACAACCAAAGTTTCTGTTTTTGTTCTGCACATAGTAAACAAGCAATCTAATCATCCTAAAACCAAAGCTTGGCACATTATTTTTATAATAAAATATATATATACAAGGGGATATTTATTTACAGAGAAACTTCCATGAAAAATTCTACATTGTTTCCATGAGCATGAACACAAGTGCTCAAGGTCGACCCTCACTTCTTCAATGCATAACTTTCCAATCACTTCTCTTTTTTGAAAAACTTTTTAGGCTTGAAAGGCAAGTAATTTTTTTTGTATTTTCATTATTTTAATTTTTTTTTAAGTTTCACCCACAATTAAACAGAAACAAAAAGGAAAAAAACAAAATCTACTTAGTGAAGAAAGCAAACAAGCACACACGAGAATATCAACCCCACACTATTGCTCCCCAAGAACGCGCTTTAAAAGAGCTTGATAATCCCCAAGTGCAAGGAATCATCGCAGCACTTTCCAAAGGTGGAAGTGATAAGTATGGGGTGTCGAACCCACAAGGAGCTAAAGGTAAGGTCAATATTCTCTCAAGCCCTATCTGCCATCGACACGACTCTCACGCAATCCTAACGCTTACTTCCAACTAGAAACGAGAAATAAAACTACGTTGTGGGTATGAAGAGGATAGCTTTGCATGGTGTCGGAGAGCTAAAACATAAAAGTAGGTGTTGTTATCATAAATTTAGAATATATTACTAAATAATATAAATAGCGAGTGTGGAATAATGGTGGATCGGTGTGCGGAATTGTCCTAGGCCATTGTTAACAAGACCGGTAATCACTATTGCAGTTTCATATGAGGGAGAGGCATAAGCTAACATACTTTATCTACTTGGATCATATGCACTTATGATTGGAACTCTAGCAAGCATCCACAACTACTAAAGATCATTAAGGTAAAACCCAACCATAGCATTAAAGCATCAAGTCCTCTTTATTCCCATACGCAACAATCCCTCTTACTCGGGTTTGTGTTTCACCACTCACCAACCCACTATAAGCGAATCATGAACGATTGCAACACCCTACAGCGGAATCCTCACACTTGCGCGACACGAGGGCACCATAGGACAGCACCAAAGTAAAACATACAACTCATACCAATCTAGATCATCAATCAACCCAAATACAAAAGATATCTACTCAAAACATCATAGGATGGCAACACATCATTGGATCATAATATGTGGCATAAAGCACCATGTTCAAGTAGGGATTACAGCGGGGTGCGGGAGAGTGGACCGCGTAAAAGGGATGGGGATGGTGATGATGATGGTGATGTTGATGAAGACGATCACTGTGGCGATGATTCCCCTCTCGATGGCACTCTGGTGCCACCAAGAGAGAGGAGGAGAGGTTCTCCCCCTTGTGCTTCCTCCTCCATGGCCTCCACCCTCTGGTCCTTGGCCTTCATGGTGATGATGGCCCCTCCGGGATACTCCTCCATGGCCACCGGTTATGATGGCCCCCTCCGGCAGGGTGCTAGAGAGGGCCTAGATTTATTTCTCGTGGCTACAGAGGCTTGCGGCGGCGGAACTCCCGATCTAGGTTAATTTTCCGAGGTTTCTGTATTTGTAGGAATTTTTGGCGTCGGTCTCACGTCAAGGAGGCGCCCGAGCTGTCCACGAGGCAGGCCTACGCACCCTGGGGGTGGGCGCGCCCCCCACCCTCGTGGGCAGCTCGGGACTCTTCTGGCCCAACTCTGATACTTTTTGGTCTTCTTTTGGTCCATAAAAAATCATGAAAATTTGGCACGTCAATTGAACTCCGTTTGGTAATCCTTTTCTGCAGAACTCAAAAACAAGGAGAAAACAAAAACTGGCACTAGGCTCTAGGTTAATAGGTTAGTCCCAACAATCATATAAAATATCATATAAATGCATATAAAACATCCTAGAAGGATAGTATAATAGCATGAATACTTCATAAATTATAGATACGTTAGAGACGTATCATATGCCAGTCCTAAAGAATGGTTGACAGATCTCAAATCCTTGGCTAAACATGGAGAAACAGAAGGTTCGACAGCAAATAAAAGATAAGTAAGAGACAAACCTCGGCAACTGATTTTGCTCGGCTATATACAATGTCATCTCCCTCGGTCCGAAAAGTATTTTCCTTGGCCGAGGGCTTGAAGAGGATCGTCAACATCCCGCCGAGGTCTCTCCCTCTATAGAGGCTTTGGATCACCGAGACCTTAGTCTGAAACATACACTACTGCAGGATGCTGCTAACGCGACACTACGATCAGAGACCCTTCGAGAAACTGTGTGCGATGCAATAATCGCAAACGTGATGTATGAAAACCGTCAGAAATGTATAAAACGTTTGCGATGACGGATGCATCAAACACGGTTCAAGCTTTAGTTGCATGTGCAATAAAGGGCATACGATTCAGTTCAATTAACTGTTTGCGATGAGGAGGAACAAAAGAAACGGGCAGCCAGATGAAGGCGTGTGCGATACACAGCATATGGTTCACTCGGATGAACTGTTTGTGATTAGGCAACACAAAATAAACGGGCAGCCAGATGAAGGTGTGTGCAATATACAGCATACGGTTCACTCGGATGAACTGTTTGTGATTAGGCAACACAAAAGAAACGGTCAGCCAGATCAAGGTGTGTGTGATATACGCATGCGGTTCACTCAGCCCTTGTCGTTAGTGTGTGACCTCTGTGGCAACCGTTCGCTCCCCAGGCGCCTCTTTGTGTACTGTGGCAACCATCCACCGCCTCTTCGCCTTTCCCTCTCGATTTGGAACTGCTGGCGCATGCTCTTCCTCCCTCCATTTTCCTTCACCCTTCCTTCTACCATTGTTCGATCATCTTCTCCATGGAGGGAACAGGCCGGAAACGACCCCGTTATTCTTGCCCCGATCTGAAAGATGACGTGGTGGAGGAACTCACTGATCGGTGCGACGTCATCACCTCGGCTAGCATGGCAGGTTCGTTCAAGACCATTCTCAACTCAACTAATAACATCATTACAAGGAACCCAAGGGTTCAGGAGCGGTTTGATCTCCCCTATCTTCTTCGCCGTGACCCTGTTGACTGGTGCGGGGACGAGGGAAGCCTCACCTTGTGCAAGTTGATGCCGCTTGATAATGGTACGTATGATGTTAAGATGCCATCGCTTGAGGGCAAGGCTTGGGCAGGAGCAAATGGAGATTGGGTTGTTTATATTGGGTACAACTGCGAGTGGGAACTTGTGAATGTGTACACTCGTCACCGGGTTCCACTTCCAAAAATCTCAGACGATTGCCCAGCGGTTGAGTACACCGGTATTCTACGTGAGTTCAAATACGATCATGGTGATTGTCGTCTACGGAAGATAGCAATTTGTCAAGTTCCCAACCGCTATTGGGATTACTCGAACTATGAAGTTGTTGCTATCTTCGACAAGCTTGTTGCCTTCCTTACTTCCATGCCTCGATGGATATTGCTCAAAAATCAATTTCTGTACACGGATAAGTATGGTGATGCAATTCAATACGAGGGTCTTGTGTTTGCTGCCACCACTCGTGGCACTGTTTTTGCATGGAATCATCATGCTTTCGTTATGTTTGTCTTTCACCGTAATTATAATTGTTTCATCCACATGCATGCGGGTTAGCTAGTTTCCCTTTACTAACTAATTAACCTTCTTGTGTTTCCAAGGTCCTGTGAACATTCCACCACCTATACTTGAAAATTTTTATGACCAAGGGGGAGATGACGATGCTGATGATCATGAGCATGAGGACGAGCTGGACCCATATACTCAGTGGCACCTGGCAACTTATTCCGATGGATCACCTCTTCTTGTCTGTATATAGGGCACTGCTGATGTTACTAAGGAAGCCGGTGTTGTCTCGCATGGTCGCACTCTCTGGACCTATTCCAACATCCGTTGCAGGGTATTCGGGATGGATACTAGTGTACTAGCGCCAACACCTTCTCCCTAGTTCAGTATTGAAAGTCTTGGAGGAAACTCGCTCTTCCTTGGACAAAACTATCCAACGATGGTGGAAGGCGATCCAGCTGCTGTTGATACAACGTTACTACCATTTATGAGAAGCAACTGTATCTATACCTCGGACATTGCTATGCTTCCCTACCGTCCCAATATGGGTCCTGACATAGGCCGCTTCAGCCTGGATGATCATTCATGCGTTGGTCTCGAGATTGACAGTAGCTGGCCCTTCCTGGAGAATCACTTCTGGTTCAAAGCAAGCATTTCCAACACCGACGAGTGGTTGAGCTGAAGTTCATTTCATCGCTTTGTTATTTGTTGTGTGAGAAAAACTTTACTAGAATGTTTTGTTGGAAATGATCTATAATCCAACGTGTATCCTCGTTGTCGTTGTGGGCTGATGACTTGTTGTATGTAATCAATGATACATTTGCATATGCGTCCATCAAATCACGCCTGCTAGTGGTGTCCATATGAATAGTGCTAGTGATTTTAGTTGCAAAAATTAGATAGTGCTAGTGATTTTTAGCTGCATATTTTGACAAATCGCAGTGTTACAAGGTTGACAAATGGCAATGTTACTAGATAAACAAATGTCAATCTTTCTAGTTTGATAAATGGCAACATACCCAAAATGATAGATATGCAAATCTTACCCAATTGTTTGTACGTGGTTGTACACGGGTCATGCAAAACAACCGTTTGCATTGAAGGGATGCAGAAATCCTGCTCGGCACATTTTCCCTTGGCTTCCTGGGGAAGCTGTCGGTTTGCATCCAGGTGTTCTAACTAAAACGTTTGCGATGGGTGTTTTATATTTAAAAACCATTGACCTTTTTTTCAAAAGAAAATTGTTTGATAAGTATGTACATTAAGAGAGAAAAACGCAAGTTCGTTCAAACCATATCTTTCATTCAGTCACACTGCAAATTTATATCCATATGATCCAGAATTCGAGATACGGTATTAAACCCCAAAAAACTATTTCCGACGGCGGCGGAGGCGGCGTGCCACGCCGTCGTTGTCGTCCTCCGAGACGCCGTTGTTGAAGTCTTCAAGGTAGCACAAACTGTTCTTCACTTGTAAATCGAACATCATGTCGTCGCGTGATCGACGAGCGGGGCGCGGGAGGACGGCAACTGGCACCGTTGAGAGGTAGCGGTCGACGGCAGTGTCCCATGCCGCTGAGGGGGCGCGCGCACGGGCGCGGCCGGGTGCAGCCAAACGCACGGGGGCCGACGCCGCGGTGGGTGGAGGGGCGCGCACGGGCATGGGCACGGGCGCTGGTGCTGGTATGTAAACGAGCTCGCGCGGGTCCACCGAGACCTCGCTGACTCACGCGGCTTCCAGCTCGCGATAGTGCTCGGCGACCAACCCGTCAATGCTACGGGGATGGTCGCTGGCACGGGCGCGGGGATGAGAGCTGGGATGAGAGCGGGGGCAGCAACCGCTGCGGCCAGCTCGTTCTGGGTCATGTCCATGAGGCCCCATTCCTCCTTATTTTCTATCTCCTCCGGCTCAGAGTCGACTTCACCAAACTTGAAGACTAGTGGCAGATCATTCTGCGCCATGGCGTTGGTGGAGGTCTGCGGGAGGGAGGGGAATGGGAGGACAATAGTAAGGCCGCCCGTATTAAACAGCGGCTCGGGCGCCATTAATGGAGAGGAAGGCAGACAGCCATGGAACTCAAAGGGCTCGCTTCCCAATGAGTCTGCGCAGCGTACAGCTCGCACGCTTCCGTGTGAGCCTGCGCATTGGAGGACAGCTTGCACGCCTCTCGGTCAGCCTGCGCACCGGACTACGCTCGCACGCCTCCCGTTCAGTCAAGGTCAAGCAGTTGTCCACACGGCACCTCCTATAGCCATTAAAACCAAGACACGTGGCGTCATGTGAATGGTTAAAAGAACGCACATGGTTTGAATTCTACAAACGTTTGAGATATTAAAGTGGCAGCTATTTTTTCAAAATTCCTTTGTTGGTTGTCATTATTCGAGTGTGCCTTCTCTCAACATGGACAAAAAAATGCATCAGCATGTCGGGTGCCATTCCATGATAGCATGCCAAGTTTCATGAATTTTAGACGAGTTTTGGATTTACAAGAATTTAAAAACCAGGCATCTCAATGTTTTGCTGGCAATCAACGGTGCCCTGGTGTTTGAAATTCATTCCCATTTCTTACATGGGACCTAATCATGCACCCAAGGACACATATTTGATTTTTCAACCAATATATATGCACTGGAGCATGTGCATGTAGTTCAAATTTGAATTATGCACATAAATACACTGAAAACTCAGTTAATGCATAAAAATATCCAAACGAACCCCAAAAATTCCCAAAAAATGACACAACACTCCTGTTGTTCTATCTTTACACGAGATATTTTTTGAAAGCAATAAGAGGCAATGGATATCGTTTTGTACCCAAAGGTGGCACGTTCCCTACCGAAACCATCATGCTTGTTGTGACAAGCTCTGGTTTGTGAGAAGCGTATACCCGAACCTGCCCCGAATGGGACAATT
The DNA here is from genome assembly GCA_021605205.1 of Aegilops longissima. Taxonomy (NCBI): domain Eukaryota; kingdom Viridiplantae; phylum Streptophyta; class Magnoliopsida; order Poales; family Poaceae; genus Aegilops; species Aegilops longissima. The sequence goes on from CM038679.1 coordinate 7,404,318, forward strand.
TTTTTACCACGGCATGTTGATGCCGCTCCATGATAGCATGCCAAGTTTCATGAATTTCAGACGAGTTTTGGATTTACTAGAATTTAAAAACCAGGCATCTCAACGTTTTGCCGGCAATCAACATCGCCCTGGTGTTTGAATTTCATTCTCATCTCTTGCATGCGACCTAAAAATTCACCCAAGGGCACGAATTTGATTTTTCAACCAACTTTAGTGCATTGGAGCATGTGCTTGTAGTTCAAATTTGAATTATGCACATAAAAATGCCCAGAAAATCCAGTTAATGCATAAAAATGTCCAAACGGACCCCGAAAAATCACAAAAATTGACACAACACTCCTGTTGTTCTATGTTGACACTAGATTTTTTTGAAAGCAATAAGAGGCAATGGATATCGTTTCGTCCCCAAAGGTGGGACGTTCCCTATCGAAACCATCATGCTTGTTGTGAGAAGCTCTGGTTTGTGAGAAACTTATACTCGAACTTGCCCCAAATGGGACAAATTTTTTACCACAGCATGTTGATGCCGCTCCATGATAGCATGCCAAGTTTCATGAATTTCAGACGAGTTTTGGATTTACTAGAATTTAAAAACCAGTCATCTCAACGTTTTGTCGGCAATCAACAGTGCCCCGGTGTTTGAATTTCATTCCAATGTCTTGCATGAGACCTAGAAATTCACCCTAGGACACACATGTGATTTTTCAACCAACTTTGGTGCATTGGAGCATGTGCTTGTAGTTCAAATTTTACATATGCACATAAAATGCCTACCAAACCCAGTTAATGTATAAAAAAGGCCAAATGAACCATGAAAAATTCCAAGATTAAACACAACACTCCTGTTGTTCTATGTTGACACTAGAAATTTTTTGAAAGCAATAAGAGGCAACAGATATCGTCTCGTCCCCAAAGGTGGTACGTCCCTTATCGAAACCATCATGCTTGTTGTGAGAAGCTCTGGTTTGTGAGAATCTTATACCCAAACCTATCCCAAATGGGACAAAATTTTCACCACGGCATGTTGATGACGCTCCAGGATAGCATGCCAAGTTTCATGAATTTCAGACAAGTTTTGGATTTACCAGAATTTAAAAACCAGGTATCTCAACGTTTTGCCGGCAATCAACAGTGCCCTGGTGTTTGAAATTCATCCCCGTCTCTTGCATGGGACCTAAGCATGCACCCAAGGACACACATGTGATTTTTCAACGAATTTATATGCATTGGAGCATGTGCATGTAGTTCAAATTTGAATTCTGCACATAAAATGCCTAGAAAACTCAGTTAATGCATAAAAATGTCCAAACGAACCCCGAAAAGTCCCAAAAATTGACACAACACTCCTGTTGTTCTTTGTTGACACGAGAAAAAAAATTGAAAGCAATAAGAGGCAATGGATATCGTTTCGTCCCCAAAGGTGGGACGTACGTTCCCTACCGAAACCATCAAGCTTGTTGTGAGAAGCTCTGGTTTGTGAGAAGCATATACCCAAACCTGCCCCTAATGGGACAATTTTTTTACCACGGCATGTTTATGCCGCTCCATGATAGCATGCCAAGTTTCATGAATTTCAGACGAGTTTTGGATTTACTAGAATTTAAAAACCAGGCATCTCAATGTTTTGCCGGCAATCAATGGTGCCCTGGTGTTTGAAATTCATTCCCATTTCTTGCATGGGACCTAAGCATGCACCCAAGGACACATATTTGATTTTTCAACCAATTTATATGCACTGGAGCATGTGCATGTAGTTCAAATTTGAATTATGCACATAAATGCATTGAAAACTCAGTTAATGCATGAAAAATGTCCAAACGAACCACGAAAAATCCCAAAAATTGACACAACACTCCTGTTGTTCTATGTTGACATGAGAAAAAATTTGAAAGCAATAAGAGGCAATGGATATAGTTTCGTCCCCAAAGGTGGGATGTTCCCGATCGAAACCATCATGCTTGTTGTGAGAAGCTCTGGTTTGTGAGAAGCTTATACCCGAACCTGCCCCAAATGAGACAAATTTTTTACCACGGCATGTTTATGCCGCTCCATGATAGCATGCCAAGTTTCATGAATTTCAGACGAGTTTTGGATTTACTGGAATTTAAAAACCAGGCATCTCAACATTTTGCCGGCAATCAACAGTACCCTAGTGTTTGAATTTCATTCCAATCTCTTGCATGGGACCTAGAAATTCACCAAGGACACACATGTGATTTTTCAACCAACTTTAGTGCATTGGAGCATGTGCTTGTAGTTCAAATTTGAATTATGCACATAAAATGCCTACAAAACCCAGTTAATGTATAAAAAAAGTCCAAACGAACCCCGAAAAATTCCAAGATTAAACACAACACTCCTGTTGTTCTATGTTGACACTAGAATTTTTTTTGAAAGCAATAAGAGGCAACGGATATAGTCCCGTCCCCAAAGGTGGTATGTTCCCAGTCGAAACCATCATGCTTTTTGTGAGAAGCTTATACCCAAACCTGCCCCAAATGGGACAAAATATTCACCACGGCATGTTGATGCCGCTCCATGATAGCATGCCAAGTTTCATGAATTTCAGACGAGTTTTGGAGTTACTATAATTTAAAAACCAGGTATCTCAACATTTTGCCGGCAATCAACAGTGTCCTAGTGTTTGAAATTCATTCCCATCTCTTGCATGGGACCTAGAAATTCACCCAAGGACACACATGTGATTTTTCAACCAACTTTGGTGCATTGGAGCATGTGCTTGTAGTTCAAATTTGAATTATGCACATAAAATGCCTAGAAAACCCAGTTAATGTATAAAAGAGGCCAAACGAACCCCGAAAAATTCATTCCCATTTCTTGCATGGGACCTAAGAATGCACTGAAGGACACAGATTTGATTTTTCAACCAATTTGTATGCACCGGAGCATGTGCATGTAGTTTAATTTTGAATTGTGCACGTGAAATGGCTAGAAAACCAGTTTATTGTATGAAATGTCTAAACGAACCCTGAATAATTCCAATTATTTTACAACACACATATAGTTGCATGTTCACTGCAGATAAAAGGTCTAGCAATTCAAACAACGTCCATTGCAGCTGTGACCCCATTTTGTAATTCAAATCAAGTAGATCCCACACAGTTTATTGATAACCCACAAGTATAGGGGATCGCAACAGCTTTCGAGGGCAGAGTATTCAACCCAAATTTATTGATTCGACACAAGGGGAGCCAAAGAATATTCTTGAGTATTAGCAGTTGAGTTGTCAATTCAACCACACCTGGATAACTTAGTATCTGCAGCAAAGTGTTTAGTAGCAAAAGTGGTATGATAATAATAGTAACGGTAGCAAAAGTAAAGATAAATGTTTTTGGGCTTTTGTAGTAGTTGTAACAGTAGCAATGGAAAAGTAAATAAGCGAAGAACAATATGTGAAAAGCTCGTAGGCAATGGATCAGTGATGGATAATTATGCCGGATGCGATTCCTCATGCAATAGTTATAACATAGGGTGATATAGAACTAGCTCCAATTCATCAATGTAATGTAGGCATGTATTCTGTAAATAGTCATACGTGCTTATGGAAAAGAACTTGTATGGCATCTTTTGTCCTACCCTCCCGTGGCAGCGGGGTCCTTACAGAAACTAAGGGACCTTTTAATAGAGAACCGGAACAAAGCATTAACACATAGTGAATACATGAACTCCTCAAACTACGGTCATCACCGAGAAGTATCCCAATTATTGTCACTTAAGGGTTGTCGGATCATAACACATAATAGGTGACTATAGACTTGCAAGATAGGATCAAGAACACACATATATTCATGAAAACATAATAGGTTCAGATCTGAAATCATGGCACTCGGGCCCTAGTGACAAGCATTAAGCATAGCAAAGTCATAGCAACATCAATCTCAGAACATAGTGGATACTAGGGATCAAACCCTAACAAAACTAACTTGATTACATGGTAAATCTCATCCAACCCATCACCGTCCAGCAAGCCTACGATGGAATTACTCACGCACGGCGGTGAGCATCATGAAATTGGTGATGGGGGATGGTTGATGATGACGACGGAATCCCCCTCTCCGGAGCCCCGAACGGACTCCAGATCAGCCCTGCCGAGAGAGATTAGGGCTTGGCGGCGGCTCCATGTCGTAAAACGCGATGAAACTTTCTCTCTGATTTTTTTCTCCCCAAGACGGAATATATGGAGTTGGAGTTGAGGTCGGAGGAGGTCCAGGGGGCCCACGAGATAGGGGGCGCGCCCTAGGGGAGGGGGCGCCCCCTGTCTCGTGGACAGGCCCTGGGCCCCCTGGTGTATTTCTTTCGCCCAATAATTCTTATAAATCCCAAAAAGTGCCTTCGTGGATTTCCAGGACATTTCGAGAACTTTTCTTTTCTACACATAAAACAACAACATGGTAGTTCTGCTGAAAACAGCGTCAGTCCGGGTTAGTTTGATTCAAATCATGCAAGTTAGAGTCCAAAACAAGGGCAAAAGTGTTTGGAAAAGTAGATACGTTGGAGACGTATCAACTCCCCCAAGCTTAAACCTTTGCTTGTCCTCAAGCAATTCAGTTGATAAACTGAAAGTGATAAAGAAAAACTTTTACAAACTCTGCTTGCTCTTGTTGTTGTAAACATGAAAAGCCAGCATTCAAGTTTCAGCAAATATTATGAACTAACCATACTCACAATAACACATAGGTCTCACAATTACTCATATCAATAACATAATCAGCTAGCGAGCCATAATAATAAAACTCGGATGACAACACTTTCTCAAAATAATCATACATGATATAACAAAATGGTATCTCGCTAGCCCTTTCTGAGACCGCAAAACATAAATGCGGAGCACCTTTAAAGATCAAGGACTGACTAAACATTGTAATTCATGGTAAAAGAGATCCAGTCAATTCATACCCAATATAAACCAATAATAATGAATGAAAATGACAGTGTGCTCTCCAGCGGGTGCTTTTAATAAGAAGGGTGATGATTCAACATAAAAGTAAATAGATAGGCCCTTCGCAGAGGGAAGCAGGGATTTGTAGAGGTGCCAGAGCTCGATTTTAAAATAGAGATTGAATAACATTTTGAGCGGCATACTTTCACTGTCAACGCAACAACTATGAGATGGTTGTATCTTCCATACTACATGCATTATAGGCAGTTCCCAAACATAATGGTAAAGGTTTATACTCCCCCAACCACCAACAAGCATCAATCCATGGCTTGCTCGAAACAACGAGTGCCTCCAACATACAACAACCCTGGGGGAATTTTGTTTAATTATTTTGATTTGCTTTGATCTTTTTGGATCATGGGACTGGGCATCCCGGTTACCGGCCCTTTCTCGTGAATGAGGAGCGGAGTCCACTCCTCTTGAGAATAACCCACCTAGCATGGAAGATATAGGCAGCCCTAGTTGAAACATGAGCTGCTCGAGCATACAAAACAGAATTTCATTTGAAGGTTTGGAGTTTGGCACATACAAATTTACTTGGAACGGCAGGTAGATACCGCATATAGGAAGGTATAGTGGACTCATATGGAACGACTTTGGGGTTTAAGGAGTTTGGATGCACAAGCAGTATTCCCGCTTAGTACAAGTGAAGGCTAGCAAAATACTCGGAAGCGACCAACTGAGAGAGCGACAACAGTCATAAACATGCATTAAAATTAATTCACACCGAGAACAAGCATGAGTAGGATATAATCCACCATGAACATAAATATCATGAAGGCTATGTTGATTTGTTTCAACTACATGCGTGAACATGTGCCAAGTCGAGTCACTCAATTCATTCAAAGGAGGATACCATCCCATCATATCACATCATAATCATTCTAATAGCATGTTGGTACGCAAGGTAAACCATTATAACTCATAGCTAATCAAGCATGGCACGAGCAACTATAATCTCTAAATGTCATTGCAAATATGTTTACTTCATAATAGCTGACTCAGAAACGATGAACTCGTCATATTTACAAAAACAAAAGAGGTCGAGTTCATACCAGCTTTTCTCATCCCAATAAGTCCATCATATATCGTCATTATTGCCTTTCACTCGCATGACCGAACGATGTGTATAATAATAAGAGTGCACGTGCATTGGACTAAGCTGGAATCTGCAAGCATTCAACTCAAGAGAGAAGACAGGGTAATATGGGCTCTAAATTAAATAAAGAATCATGCATATGAGAGCCACTAAGCATTTTCAATACGGTCTTCTCGACCCCCAAAAGAAAGAAAGGAAAATAAAACTATTTACACGGGAAGGCTCCCAACAAGTAAAAGAAGAACAAGAAATCTTTTTGGATTTTCATTTTAATTTCTACTACAAGCATGGAAACTAACTAATTTTTTTGGTTTTTCTTAAGGTTTATCAAACACACAAGAAAAAAACTAGAAAAATAAAATTAAACTAGCATGGATAATACAATGAAAGAGTATGAGCACCGACGACTAGTGTGTGAACATGAATGTAAAGTCGGTGAGAAATACGTACTCCCCCAAGCTTAGGCTTTTGGCCTAAGTTGGTCTAGTACCAAGGACCGCCTGGCTGATATCCATAAGTGAAACTGGGGTTGTACAAAGATGCGGAGGCAACAGCCTCCTGAGCAGCAGCGTGTTGGCGAGCTGCCTCCATTCCCCTCTCATATTCAGTGGCTTCTTCCCTGGTGACAACATATCTTCCTTTTGCCTGATAATCAAAAAGGTAGGGAGCAGGAAGAGTGACAGGGACGACGTTTCGTCTGTCATAGATTAGTCGATAATGGAGGAATTGTTCAGTCCTCTCAAGAAAATGATGATTGAACATAGCTTATTTATCCAAATAAACAGGAGGTAAAATCATATCCCCCTCTCATGGAGCTATATTAAGAAATTTAGCCACACGGGTTGCATAAATTCCTCCAAATAAATCTCCCTTTCTACTATTATTCTGCAACCTACATGCAACTATTGCCCCCAAGTTATAACCTTTATAACCTGACACAACACTCTTGAGGACACAAAGATCAGGAGCACGCATGTGACATACTTCGTCCTTACGTTAATGCATCTACCAATAAAGAGAGCAAAGTAATGTATAGCAGGAAAATGAATGCTCCCTATGGTAGCTTGTGCTACGTCCCTAGATTCTCCCACAGTAATACTAGCAAGAAAATCTCTAAATTCAGATTTGGGAGGATCATTAATATTACCCCATCAAGGAGTTTGCAAGCAGTTGTGAAATCCTCTAAATCCATGGTATAAGATGTATCATAAATATCAAACATGACACTAGGAGAATTACGCGCACATTTATATTTAAACCTCCGCACAAAAGAATCAGTCAACTGATAGTACTGCAGACACTTATCTTGTAAGAAGTCCTCCAGCTCGGCATTACGCACATATGCGTCAAATTCCTCCTTGAAGCCTGCTTCGACCATAAAATCATCGGATGGCCACTCACAAGCCCGTACATTTGTGTCCCTCGGCAATTCAACATCTTGCTCACGTATAGCAATCCTTGGCACTTTCTTTGCCGAGGAGCCTCCTTGTTACATTCTTCTAAGCATATTTCTTTTTCTGAAAATTTCTGAAATTTTAGTAACTTCAAAATAAAAGTGAATAAAACTAAACAAGATTGATAGAAACTACTCCTACAAGTGCCTAGAGCCTATACCATGCATTGGAATTGCTTGGGACCTCAAAAATTTAACATGAAAGCTCAAGAACATGGTCACCTATGCAGCAAAAAATTGCAATGAATAAAGCACTAGAACAAAAACTAATTGGACCAATGGAGGAGTCACATACCAAGCAACAATCTCCCAAAGCAGTTTTGTGAATGGAGCTTTGAGCAAGGAGATCGAAAATCGCAGCAAAATGAGCTAGAACTCGTGCTTGAGCTGGATGGGGATTTTTTCGGGTGGAAGATGAAGTGTGTGGGTGCTGGCATAAGTGGAGGGAGCCACCAGGGGCCCACGAGACGGGGGGGCACCCTACAGGGGGGGCGCCCTCCTCTCTCGTGGCCTGGTGCTTGGACCTCCTGCAGTGTTTTCAGTGCCTAAATCCTCAAATATTCCAGAAAAAATCATACTAGATTTGCAGGGCATTTGGAGCACTTTTATTTTCGGACTATTTTTTAATGCACGGATAATTCAGAAAACAGACGGATAATACTATTTTTGCTTTATTTATTCTAAATAACAGAAAGTAAAAAGAGGGTACAGAAGGTTGTGCCTTCTAGTTTCATCCATCTCGTGATCATCAAAATGAACCCACTAACAAGGTTGATCAAGTCTTGTTAACAAACTCATTCCGAATAACACGGAACCGAAGAAATTTCGAATAACACTAAGTTACCTCAACGGGGATATGAAAATCCCCAACAATAAGAATATCATACTTTTTCTTGACAGTAGGGAGAGGAAATTCAAAACCTCCAAAAAAGATAGTTGGAACTTTTCAATATAATTGATGCTATGAACTTGAGATTGTTTCCTCGGAAAATGTACCGTATGCTCATTACCATTAAAATGAAAAGTGACATTGCCTTTGTTGCAATCAATAACAGCCCCTGCAGTATTAAGAAAAGGTCTACCAAGGATAATAGACATACTATCGTCCTCGGGAATATCAAGAATAACAAAGTCCGTTAAGATAGTGACATTTGCAACCACAACAGGCACATCCTCACAAATACCGACAGGTATAGCAATTGATTTATCAGCCATTTGCAAAGATATTTCAGTAGGTGTCAACTTATTCAATTCAAGTCTACGATATAAAGAGAGAGGCATAACACTAACACTGGCTCCAAGGTCACATAAAGCAGTTCTAACATAATTTCTTTTAATAGAGCATGGTATAGTTGGTACACCCGGATCTCCAAGTTTCTTTGGTATTCCACCTTTAAAAGTGTAATTAGCAAGCATGGTGGAAATTTCAGCTTCCGGTATCTTTCTTTTATTTGTGATGATATCCTTCATATACTTAGCATAAGGATTTACTTTAAGCATATCAGTTAAGCGCATACGTAAGAAAATAGGTCTAATCATTTTTAGCAAAGCGCTCAAAATCCTCATCATCCTTTGACTTGGATGGTTTAGGAGGAAAGGGCATGGGTTTCTAAACCCATGGTTCTCTTTCTTTACCGTGCTTCCTAGCAACAAAATCTCTCTTATCATAACGTTGATTCTTTGATTGTGGGTTATCAAGATCAATAGCAGGTTCAATCTCTACATCATTGTCTTTGCTAGGTTGAGCATCAACATGAACATTATCATTAACATTATCACTAGGATCATGTTCATCACCTGATTGAGTTTCAGCATCAGAAATAGAAATATTATTGGGATTCTCAAGTGTGTCTACAGTAGGTTCACTAGAAGCATGCAAAGTTCTATCGTTTTTCTTTTTCTTCTTTTTAGAAGAACTAGGTGCCCCTAAATCATTTCTCTGAGAATCTTGTTCGATTCTCTTAGGGTGGCCTTCAGGATACAAAGGTTCCTGAGTCATTCTACCAGTTCTAGTAGCCACTCTAACAGCAAAGTCATTTTTATTATTTAATTTCTCAAGCAAATCATTTTGAGCTTTAAGTACTTGCTCAGCTTGAGTAGCAACCATAGAAGCATATTTGCTAACGCGATGAAGTTCATCTTTAACTCTAGCCAGATTATCACCTCTGGCCCTATCTCGAAAGCATTATTCTTTAACTCTCTACCAACATAAGCATTAAAACTTTCTTGCCTAGCCATAAAGTCATCAAATTCATCTAAGCATGGGCTATGAAATTTAGTAGAGGGTATTTCAACTTTATTATATCTATAGAGAGAATTTACCTTTACTACTTGTGTCGGGTTATCAAGACAATGTAGTTCTTCAGGCGGTAAATTAAGACCATGTATTTCTTCAATAGGTGGTAAATTATTAACATCTTCAGCTTTAATACCTTTTTCTTTCATTGATTTCTTTGCCTCTTGCATATCTTCAGGACTGAGAAATAAAACACCTCTCTTCTTGAGTGGGTTTAGGAATAGGCTCAGAGTTGGCTCAATTGGTTCAGAATTACTTGAGAACTGGCTCGGGAGAGTCCAATTATTTTCATTAGTCAACATATTATTCAATAATATTTCAGCTTAACGATTGTTCTTTCCTGAAAACACAACCAACACAACTATCCAAGTAGTCCTTGGAAGCATCGGTTAGTCCATTATAAAAGATATCAAGTATTTCATTTTTCTTAAGAGGATGATCAGGCAAAGCATTAAGTAACCGGAGAAGCCTCCCCCAAGCTTGTGGGAGACTCTCTTCTTTGATTTGCACAAAATTATATATTTCTCGCAAGGCAGCTGCTCCTTATGAGCAGGAAAATATTTAGCAGAGAAGTAATAAATCATATCCTGGGGACTACGCACACAACCAGGAGCAAGAGAATTATACCAAGTCTTAGCATCACCCTTTAATGAGAATGGAAATATCTTAAGGATATATAAATAGCGAGACTTCTCATCATGAGTAAACAAGGTGGCTATATCATTCAACTTGGTAAGATGTGCCACAACAGTTTCAGATTCAAGGCCATAAAAAGGATCAGATTCAACTAAAGTAATAATATCAGGATCAACAGAGAATTCATAATCCTTATCAAGAATACGATAGGTGAAGTAGCAAAAGCAGGATCGGGTTTCATTCTAGCATTAAGAGACTGCTGCTTCCATTTAGCTAATAATTTCTTAAGATCACCTCTATCATTGCAAGCAAGGATTTCCAGAGCAGCTTTTTCATTCATAACATAACCCTTAGGAACAACAGGTAATACATAATCATTGGGGGAACCTTCATCGTCACTATCATCAATAATAGGTTCTTCAATATTTTCATTCCCCCTAACTCTAGCAAGTTGTTCATCTAGAAATTCACCTAATGGCAAAGTAGTATCACGCACAGAAGTAGTTTCATCATGCATAGCAGAAGTGGCATCATCAATAACATGCGACATATCAGAATTCATAGCAGTAGTAGGTTTAGGTGTCGCAAGCCTACTAATAACGGAAGGAGAATCTAGTGCAGAGCTAGATGGCAGTTCCTTACCTCCCCTCGTAGTTGAGGGAAAAATAGTAGTTCGATCGTCTTTCAAGTTCTTCATAATGATCAATAGATATAAATCCCAAGTGACTCAGAGAATAGAGCTATGCTCCCCGGCAACGGCGCCAGAAATTGGTCTTGATAACCCACAAGTATAGGGGATCGCAACAGCTTTCGAGGGCAGAGTATTCAATCCAAATTTATTGATTCGACACAAGGGGAGCCAAAGAATATTCTTGAGTATTAGCAGTTGAGTTGTCAATTCAACCACACCTGGATAACTTAGTATCTGCAGCAAAGTGTTTAGTAGCAAAAGTGGTATGATAATAATAGTAATGGTAGCAAAAGTAAAGATAAATGTTTTGGGGTTTTGTAGTAGTTGTAACATGAGCAATGTAAAAGTAAATAAGCGAAGAACAATATGTGAAAAGCTCGTAGGCAATGGATCAGTGATGGATAATTATGCCGGATGCGATTCCTCATGCAATAGTTATAACATAGGGTGATATAGAACTAGCTCCAATTCATCAATGTAATGTAGGCATGTATTCCGTAAATAGTCATACGTGCTTATGGAAAAGAACTTGTATGACATCTTTTGTCCTACCCTCCCGTGGCAGCGGGGTCCTTACGGAAACTAAGGGATATTAAGGCCTCCTTTTAATAGAGAACTGGAACAAAGCATTAACACATAGTGAATACATGAACTCCTCAAACTACGGTCATCACCGAGAAGTATCCCGATTATTGTCACTTCGGGGTTGTCGGATCATAACACATAATAGGTGACTATAGACTTGCAAGATAGGATCAAGAACACACATATATTCATGAAAACATAATAGGTTCAGATCTGAAATCATGGCACTCGGGCCCTAGTGACAAGCATTAAGCATAGCAAAGTCATAGCAACATCAATCTCAGAACATAGTGGACACTAGGGATCAAACACTAACAAAACTAACTTGATTACTTGGCAAATCTCATCCAACCCATCACCGTCCAGCAAGCCTACGATGGAATTACTCACGCATGGCAGTGAGCATCATGAAATTGGTGATGGAGGATGGTTGATGATGACGACGGCGACGAATCCCCGTCTCCGGAGCCCCGAACGGACTCTAGATCAGCCCTCCCGAGAGAGATTAGGGCTTGGCAGCGGCTCCGTGTCGTAAAACGCGATGAAACTTTCTCTCTGATTTTTTTCTCCCCAAGACGAAATATATGGAGTTGGAGTTGAGGTCGGAGGAGGGCCAGGGGGCCCACGAGATAGGGGGCGCACCCTGGGGGGGCGCCCCCCTGTCTCGTGGACAGGCCCTGGGCCCCCTGGTGTATTTCTTTCGCCCAATAATTCTTATAAATCCCAAAAAGTGCCTCCGTGGATTTCCAGGACATTCTGAGAACTTTTCTTTTCTACACATAAAACAACATCATGGTAGTTCTGCTGAAAACAGCGTCAGTCCGGGTTAGTTTCATTCAAATCATGCAAGTTAGAGTCCAAAACAAGGGCAAAAGTGTTTGGAAAAGTAGATACGTTGGAGACGTATCATTTATTATCACGAACCGTGTGAGATGTAGTAAAAAATATCTTGGAGCACCGTCGGTGTATAGTACAGTTCACAGCCGGTGTGTCAAGCACACTAGCTCACTCCCCAAAAACTCGCGCCTCTGCATCCCTCGCAATCTTGAAAATATCTACCGCCTGGAAGGTTTTAATGTTTGATAGCACACAATTAGTATGTGCGGACCGTGTGCGATGTCTATTACTCCCGCTCTGCTTCAGTCCCTTGATTCAAATTTTCAGTAGCCCTGGCATTTTACTCGTGCCTCTGCATCCCTCGCAATCTAAAAAATATTTTCTCGCCCTTGATCCAAATTTTTAGTAGCCCCGCCTTGTTACTTCCGCCTAGTAAAATTTTCAGTTGCCGCAGTATTTCCTCAAACACAGCCTTGCCCCCCGCCTCCACACACACCCCAAAACCTCCGCTCACATAGACACACACAACCCTCGAAACCATTGGTAGGTCGCCGCCATCGCTGGCACCTCCATCCTCAACCTTTGCCAGTTTGCTGGGGAGCTCGAGGAGCCAATGGCCAAAAAGAGGTTTATCACGGCCTTTTCGCCTGACGCCGGCGAGGTGGCCGCCGAGGTGTCCCCGTCGTCCTCCGTGGGCCCGATCCACCATCGCCGGTCCCCCGATCCACCATCGCCGGTCCCCCGATCCGCCCGCCGCCGCGCCCCTACGCCGGTTCAAGGACTTCCCCGTCCTCCCTCGGACCCGGCAGCCGACAAAGTCCTACGTCGGGGTCTGGCAGCGGCGGTGGGGGACGTGGGTTGCTACCTCTTGAGCACTGCGTTGGTTTTCCCTTGAAGAGGAAAGGGTGATGCGGAAAAGTAGCGTAAGTATTTCCCTCAGTTTTTGAGAACCAAGGTATCAATCCAGTAGGAGGCTATGCGCGAGTCCCTCGTACCTACACAATACAAATAAATCCTCGCAACCAACGCAAAGTAAAATAAAAGCAAAGTAAAAAAGCAAAGGAAATAACTAAGTGTTGGAAGATTAATATGATGAAAATAGACCCGGAGGCCATAGGTTTCACTAGTGGCTTCTCTCAAGAGCATAAGTATTTTACGATGGGTGAACGAATTACTGTTGAGCAATTGACAGAATTGAGCATAGTTATGAGAATATCTAGGTATGATCATGTATGTAGGCATCACGTCCGAGACAAGTAGACCGACTCCTGCCTGCATCTACTACTATTACTCCACTCATAGACCGCTATCCAGCATGCATCTAGAGTATTAAGTTCATGAAAACAGAGTAACGCCTAAGCAAGATGACATGATGTAGAGGATAAATTCATGCAATATGATAAAAAACATCTTGTTATCCTCGATGGCAACAATAAAATGCGTGCCTTGCTGCCCCTCATCACACCGGGAAAGGACACCGCAAGATTGAACCCAAAGCTAAGCACTTCTTCCATTGCAAGAAAGATCAATCTAGTAGGCCAAACCAAACTGATAATTCGAAGAGACTTGCAAAGATAACTAATCATACATAAAAGAATTCAGAGAAGATTCAAATATTGTTCATAGATAATCTTGATCATAAACCCACAATTCATCGGTCTCAACAAACACACCGCAAAAAGAAGATTACATCGAATAGATCTCCACGAGAGAGGGGGAGAACATTGTATTGAGATCCAAAAAGAGAGAAGAAGCCATCTAGCTACTAACTATGGACCCGAAGGTCTGAGGTAAACTACTCACACTTCATCAGAGAGGCTATGGTGTTGATGTAGAAGCCCTCCGTGATGGATGCCCCCTCCGTGAAGCTCAAACAGGCCCCAGGATGGGATCTCGTGGGTATGTAGGTTGCGGCGGTGGAATTAGGTTTTGGCTCCGATCTCGATCGTTTGGGGTGCGTGGGTATATATAGGAGGAAGGAGTACGTCGGTGGAGCAACAGGGGGCCGACGAGGGTGGAGGGCGCGCCCTGGGGGGTGGGCGTGCCCCCCTACCTCATGGCCTCCTCTTTTGTTTCTTGACGTAGGGTCCAAGTCTCCCGGATCATAATCTTCCTAAAAATCACGTTCCCGAAGGTTTCATTGCGTTTGGACTCCGTTTGATATTCCTTTTTTGCGAAACTCTGAAATAGGCAAAAAACAGCAATTCTGGGCTGGGCCTCCGGTTAATAGGTTATTCCCAAAAATAATATAAAAGTGAATATAAAGCCCAATAATGTCCAAAACAGTAGATAATATAGCATGGAGCAATCAAAAATTATAGATACGTTGGAGACGTATCAAGCATCCCCAAGCTTAATTCCTGCTCGCCCTCGAGTAGGTAAATGATAAAAAAGATAATTTTTGATGTGGAGTGCTACTTGGCATAATTTCAATGTAATTTTTCTTAATTGTGGTATGAATATTCAGATCCAAAAGATTCAAGATAAAAGTTCATATTGACATAAAAATAAAAATACTTCAAGCATACTAACTAAGCAATTATGTCTTCTCAAAATAACATGGCCAAAGAAAGTTCATCCCTACAAAATCATATAGTTTAGTCATGCTCCATTTTTGCACACAAGAATGCTCTCATCATGCACAATCCCGATGACAAGCCAAGCAATTGTTTCATACTTTAGAGATCTCAAACCTATAAACTTTCACGCAATATATGAGCGCGAGCCATGGACATAGCACTATGGGTGGAATAGAATATGATGATGGGGGTTATGTGGAGAAGACAAAAAAGGAGAAAGTCTCACATCAACGAGGCTAATCAATGAGCTATGGAGATGCCCATCGATTGATGTTAATGCAAGGAGTAGGGATTGCCAGGCAACGGATGCACTAAGCTATAAATGTATGAAAGCTCAACAAAATAAACTAAGTGGGTGTGCATCCAACTTGCTTCTCACGAAGACCTAGGGCACTTGAGGAGGCCCATTGTTGGAATATACAAGCCAAGTTCTATAATGAAAAATTCCCACTAGTATATGAAAGTGACAAAACAAGAGACTCCCTATCATGAAGATTATGGTGCTACTTTGAAGCACAAGTGTGGCAAAGGATAGTAGCATTGTCCCTTCTCTATTTTTCTCTCTTTTTTTGGGCCTTCTCTTTTTTTATGGCCTTTCTCTCCTTTTTTTTATTCCTCACTTGGGACAATGCTCTAGAAAATGATGATCATCACACTTCTATTTATTTACAACTCAATGATTACAACTCGATACTAGAACAAAGTATGACTCTATATGAATGCCTCCGGCGATATACCAGGATATGCAATGAACCAAGAGTGACATGTATGAAAGAATTATGAACGGTGGCTTTGCCACAAATACTATGTCAACTACATGATCATGCTAGCAATATGACAATGATGAATGTGTCATGATAAACGGAATGGTGGAAAGTTGCATGGCAATATATCTCGGAATGGATGGAAATGCCATAATAGGTAGGTATGGTGGATGTTTTGAGGAAGATATAAGGAGGTTTATGTGTGAAAGAGCGTCACATATCACGGGGTTTGGATGCACCGGCGAAGTTTGCACCAACTCTCAATGTGAGAAAGAGCAATGCACGGTACCGAAGAGGCTAGCAATGATGGAAGGGTGAGAGTGCGTATAATCCATGGACTCAACATTAGTCATAAAGAACTCACATACTTATTGCAAAAATCTACAAGTCATCTAAAACCAAGCACTACGCGCATGCTCCTAGGGGGATAGAATGGTAGGAAAAGACCATCGCTCGTCCCCGGCCGCCACTCATAAGGAGGACAATCAAAGAACACCTCATGTTTCAAATTTGTTACATAACGTTTACCATACGTGCATTGCTACGGGACATGCAAACTTCAACACAAGCATTTCTCAAATTCACAACTACTCAACTAGCACGACTTTGATATTATTACCTCCATATCTCAAAACAATCATCAAGCATCAAACTTCTCTTAGTATTCAACACACTCATAAGAAAGTTCTTACTATTCTTGAATACCTAGCATATTAGGATTATTTAAGCAAATTACCATGCTATTTAAGACTCTCAAAATAATCTAAGTGAAGCATGAGAAATCAATAGTTTCTACAAAACAAATCCACCACCATGCTCTAAAATATATAAGTGAAGTACTAGAGCAAAACTATATAACTCAAAAGATATAAGTGAAGCACAAAGAGTATTCTAATAATTTCCAAATCATGTATGGCTCTCTCAAAAGGTGTGTACAGCAAGGATTATTGTGGTAAACTAAAAAACAAAGACTCAAATCATACAAGATGCTCCAAGCAAAACACATATCATGTGGTGAATAAAAATATAGCTCCAAGTAAAGTTACCGATGGAAGTAGATTTAAAGAGGGATGCCTTCCGGGGCATCCCCAAGCTTTGGCTTTTTGGTGTCCTTAGATTATCTTGGGGGTGCCATGGGAATCCCCAAGCTTAGGCTCTTGCCACTCCTTGTTCCATAATCCATCAAAATCTTTCACCCAAAACTTGAAAACTTCACAACACAAAACTCAACATAAATCTCGTGAGCTCCGTTAGCGAAAGAAAACAAAAGACCACTTCAAGGTACTGTAATGAACTCATTCTTTATTTATATTGGTGTTAAACCTACTGTATTCCAACTTCTCTATGGTTTATAAACTATTTTATTAGCCATAGATTCATCAAAATAAGCAAATAACACACGAAAAACAGAATCTGTCAAAAACAGAACAGTCTGTAGTAATCTGTAACTAACGCAAACTTATGGAACTCCAAAAAACCAGCCAAAATAGGAAGACCTAGGAAATTTTTTTATTGATCAGCAGCAATTGGAATCAGTATTTTATCACGTTCTGATGATTTTTTACAATTGTTTTCCTGAACAGAAAGTTTCTGGAAATTTCTGCAAGATCAAATAACTATCATCCAAGAAGACCCTATAGGTTTAACTTGGCACAAATACTAATTAAAACATAAAAACACATCCAACCAGAGGCTAGAACAAATATTTATTCCTAAACAGAAGCAAAAAGCAAAAAACTAAAATAAAATTGGGTTGCCTCCCAACAAGCGCTATCGTTTAACGCCCCTAGCTAGGCATAAAAGCAAGGATAGATCTTAGGTATTGCCATCTTTGGCTTTCAACTTTTTAGGGGAATCAAGCTCGAATCCGGGAGGTTCTTTACGTTTCCCTTCATATTCTGAAATTTTTAGATCTAAAGAATCCAACAGCTTATTGCAAAGAGTAATCAACGTATTCATGCGGTGTATTTTCGCTAACGTTCTTAAGAGGTTTAAGAGACTTCTATAGAATCTTAGCTACTTCACAATTTTTTTCAAAAACTTGTGTCTCTTCCTGGGTATGATGAGGCCCCTTTTGTTGAGGTAGTGTTCCCACTATACCTTCTATAACTTCATGCACAATATGGGGATCAATTTCAATGAAATTGCCTTTGGCAACGCAATCCAAAAGTTGTCTATGGGACATATTTAATCCAACATAAAAATTGCGAAGCAAAATTCTCAGGTTCACTTCAAAGGTACAATTATGGTAAGACTCCATTATTCTCAACCAGGCATCTTTTAAGTTTTCTCCTTGTCTTTGTTTGAAGTGAAATACTTCAAACTCAGGGGACAACGGAGTTGATAAGGGACTAGCCATAATGACAAGCAAGCGAAAAAAAGGAGAACGAAAAAGAGAGGGCGAATAAAACGGCAAGGGTGAAGTGGGGGAGAGGAAAACGAGAGGCAAATGGCAAATAATGTAATGCGGGAGATAAGGGTTTGTGATGGGTACTTGGTATGTTGACTTTTATGTAGACCTCCCGACAACGGCGCCAGAAATCCTTCTTGCTACCTCTTGAGCACTGCGTTGGTTTTCCCTTGAAGAGGAAAGGGTGATGCAGCAAAGTAGCGTAAGTATTTCCCTCAGTTTTTGAGAACCAAGGTATCAATCTAGTAGGAGGCTACGTGCGAGTCCCTCGTACCTACACAATACAAATAAATCCTCGCAACCAACGCGATAAGGGTTTGTCAATCCCTTCACGGTCACTTACGAGAGTGAGATCTGATAGATATGATAGGATACTATTTTTGGTATTTTTGTGATAAAGATGCAAAGTAAAATAAAAGAAAACTAAAAAGCAAAGGAAATAACTAAGTGTTGGAAGATTAATATGATGAAGATAGACCCGGGGGCCATAGGTTTCACTAGTGGCTTCTCTCAAGAGCATAAGTATTTTACGGTGGGTGAACAATTCATCGTTGAGCAATTGATGAATTAAGCATAGTTATGAGAATATCTAGGTATGATCATGTATATAGGCATCACGTCCGAGACAAGTAGACCGACTCTGCCTGCATCTACTACTATTACTCCACTCATCGACCGCTATCCAAAGATGCATCTAGAGTATTAAGTTCATGAAAACAGAGTAACGCCTTAAGCAAGATGACATGATGTAGAGGATAAATTCATGCAATATGATAAAACCCCATCTTGTTATCCTCGATGGCAACAATGCAATCGTGCCTTGCTGCCCCTCATCACACCGGAAAGGACACATAAGATTGAACCCAAAGCTAAGCACTTCTCCCATTGCAAGAAAGATCAATTTAGTAGGCCAAACCAAACTGATAATTCAAGAGACTTGCAAAGATAACCAATCATACACAAAAGAATTCAGAGAAGATTCAAATATTGTTCATAGATAATCTTGATCATAAACCCACAATTCACGGTCTCAACAAACACACCGCAAAAAGAAGATTACATCGAATAGATCTCCACGAGAGAGGGGGAGAACATTGTATTGAGATCCAAAAAGAGAGAAGAAGCCATCTAGCTACTAACTATGGACCCGAAGGTCTTAGGTAAACTACTCACACTTCATCGGAGAGGCTATGGTGTTGATGTAGAAGCCCTCCGTGATGGATGCCCCCTCCGGCGGAGCTCCGAAACAGGCCCCAAGATGGGATTTCGTGGGTACAGAAGGTTGTGGCGGTGGAATTAGGTTTTTGGCTCCGTATCTGATCGTTTGGGGGTACGTAGGTATATATAGGAGGAAGGAGTACGTTGGTGGAGCAACAGGGGCCCCACGAGTGTGGAGGCGCATACAGGGGGGCACGCCCCCTACCTCGTGGCCTCCTCTTTTGTTTCTTGACGTAGGGTCCAAGTCTCCCGGATCATAATCTTCCTAAAAATCACGTTCCCGAAGGTTTCATTCCGTTTGGACTCCGTTTGATATTCCTTTTTTGCGAAACTCTAAAATAGGCAAAAAACAACAACTCTGGGCTGGGCCTCTGGTTAATAGGTTAGTCCCAAAAATAATATAAAAGTGAATAATAAAGCCTAATAATGTCCAAAACATTAGATAATATAGCATGGAGCAATCAAAAATTATATATACGTTGGAGACGTATCATGGATCGCCGAGATTACAGATCGAGAGACCCACACCCGCCGGTGGCTTGGTAGCTTCCACACGGCCGAGCTCGCGGCCATGGAGTACGACCGCTGGCAGGTCCGCTACCATGGCGCGGCGGCTAGGCTCAATTTCCCCTTCGGCACACGTACGGTCCACCTCGTTCCGCCGGAGCTAGGGGTGGTGAGCTCGGCTATGGCGCGGGAGGACCACGAGGCGTGGGAGCGCCTCGAGGCCGAGGCCGCCGCCGAGGCCTACATGCAAGCGCTCCGCCAGCAGCACCCGGAGCTCGTGGAGGCGGAGCGGGCGATCTTTGCCGGTGCGGAGGGCGGCGAGGTTATCGATCTCTCCTCCAATGACGAGGTTGAAGGCGGCGAGGACGGCGGCGCGGAGGGCGGCGAGGTTATCGCGTGATGACCCACAAGTATAGGGGATATATTGTAGTCCTTTCGATAAGTAAGAGTGTCGAACCCAACGAGGAGCAGAAGGAAATGATAAGCGGTTTTCAGCAAGGTATTCTCTGCAAGCACTGAAACTATCGGTAACAGATAGTTTTGTGATAAGGTAATTGCCAACAAGTAACAAGTAATGAAAGTAAATAAGGTGCAGCAAGATGGCCCAGTCCTTTTTGTAGCAAAGGACAAGCCTGGACAAACTCTTATATAGAGAAAAGCGCTCCCGAGGACACATGGGAATTATCATCAAGCTAGTTTTCATCATGCTCATATGATTCGCGTTCGTTACTTTGATAATTTCGTATGTGGGTGGACCAGTGATTGGGTGCTGTACTTTCTTGGACAAGCATCCCACTTATGATTAACCCCTATTGCAAGCATCCGCAACTACAAAAAAAGTATTAAGGTAAACCTAACCATAGCATGAAACATATGGATCCAAATCAGCCCCTTACGAAGCAACTCATAAACTAGGGTTTAAGCTTCTGTCACTCTAGCAACCCATCATCTACTTATTACTTCCCAATGCCTTCCTCTAGGCCCAAACAATGGTGAAGTGTCATGTAGTCGACGTTCACATAACACCACTAGAGGAAAGACAACGTACATCTCATCAAAATATCTAACGAATACCAAATTCACATGACTACTAATAGCAAGACTTCTCCCATGTCCTCAGGAACAAACGTAACTACTCACAAATCATATTCATAATCAGATGGGTATTAATATGCATAATGGATCTGAACATATGATCTTCCACCAAATAAACCAACTAGCATCAACTACAAGGAGTAATCAACACTACTAGCAACCCACATGTACCAATCTGAGGCTTTGCGACAAAGATTAGATACAAGAGATGAACTAGGGTTTTAGAGGAGACGATGCTGGTGAAGATGTTGATGGAGATTGACCCCCTCCCGATGAGAGGATCGTTGGTGATGACGATGGCGATGATTTCCCCCTCTTGGATGGAAGTTTCCCCAGCAGAACAGCTCTGCAGGAGCCTTAGATTGGTTCCGCCAAGGTTCCGCCTCGTGGCGGCGGAGTTTCTTCCCGAAAGCTTGCTTATGATTTTTTCTCGGACGAAAGGCTTCATATAGCAGAAGATGGGCACCGGAGGCCTGCCAGGGGGCCCACGAGGCAGGGAGGCGTGCCCAGGGGGTAGGGCGCGCCCCCACCCTCGTGGCCAGGGTGTGGGCCCCCTATGGTATTTTCTTCGCTCAGTATTTTTTATTAATTCCAAAAATGACTTCCGTGAAGTTTCAGGACTTTTGGAGCTGTGCAGAATAGGTCTCTAATATTTGCTCCTTTTCCACCCGAATTCCAGTGCCGCATTCTCCTCTTCATGTAAACCTTGTAAAATAAGAGAGAATAGGCATAAGTATTGTGGCATAACGTGTAATAACATCCCATAATGCAATAAATATTGATATAAAAGCATGATGCAAAATGGACGTATCATCGCGCTCTCCTCTGATGATGAGGTCGAAGGCGACGGCGACGGCGACGCGAAGGGCGTCGAGGTGGTCCCCGAGGACGAGTAGATTGACGTCGACGAGTGGAGGAGTGCCTTCTCCAACGACCCGGCAGCGGATCTTGGCCGGACCGGCTCATGCACACCGTACATGACGAGGAAGGATTGGCTCGACCTCTACTTCGACCGAAAGTAGTTTAGCTTAGTTTATATTTATGTTTTATGTTCGGTTATGCAAAACTATCATTGTTTATGTTTGAATGCATGCTACTTTCGGTTGAACCTGCTTTGAACTTGATCAAATTGAAGTTTACAACCTTAAGTTTAGGGGATCGACTAGAAAAGGCCAAAAATTGCTGGAGTATATATATCCACTAAGGGTTTTAGTCCTTTAACTTTTTAAGGTTCGCCTAGATCAAATTGAAGTTTACAACCTTAAGTTTAGGGGATCGACTAGAAAAGGCCAAAAATTGCTGGAGTATATATATCCACTAAGGGTTTTAGTCCTTTAACTTTTTAAGGTTCGCCTAGAGATGTCCTTATGACTTGTTTATTTCAGTTCTTCACAATGTGATGCTCTATATGTGCAACTATTTGCCGTGCAGTTCAATTTCATCAATAACAGTTTCAACAATACCACTATGAATTACGATATTTGGTTGTTGTTAAGGATATTGCGCTAACATGCCTTTCCGTTTTCAATTGTTGTTTAGCAACATGCATTGTCTTGAATGACTAAATATGCAATCCTGTGCTACATAGCAACAAGGAAGAGTGTTACCTTAATGTTCTGATGATGTCTAGATATACATGTAATAAAATCTTATATAATGGGATGGATGGAATGTTGTACTACATCATTTTTCAATTGTTGTTTAGCTTCTAATATAAACTTGGTGCTTTTAGGTACATATATCATTGCCAAAGATCCACACTTTGACCCTTTCTACGTATGGGGCAATGAGATATTCATGAACCAACATCAAGTGAGGAAACTGATAAAGATTGTTATTAAAATGGGTCAAAAGATGTCAATCGAACTATTTGTTTACGCTTTTATGCAAGACAACAGTGAACTACAGGATGGTAAGTAAGAACCCCGTAGCCTTCTTTTTACTGCCCGTAATGAGTTGTGTTAGATGACTATATCTGAATCTTTTTTCTTTTGCAATGGATCCTGGAGCAGTTTACTCAAGATTACCTCTCAAACTACATGATTGGCGGCTGACCATCACAAGGGGTTGGACTAGAGTCATGCATGCCTTCTGCATCCAGGAGAGCACAATAGGGCCATTCTGCTTCACCTTGTTCAACAACTGGAATGTCTGTCGCCTCTTTCTTTACCATCTGTAATAATACAAGTATAGAACCCTGGTACATCATTCTTTATTTGGTGCTTATGTAATTCTTAAAACATATGTACCTGTGAATCGAATAATGCATTGGTTGTTTGAACCTGATGGATATGAATAAAGCTATAGCCTACTTTCAAGCTTAAATTAGGTACAATTTTAAATAGCAGCAATTAAATTAGGGCGAAATTACGTTGTGCAGGTCATTATGGCACACACAATTTGTAAAACACAAACATTTGTGATATACACCATAATCCGAGATGGTTCACAGAGAGGAAGCATGTGCAAGCATGCACACAGTTGCCATTTGCAAAGCGTGTGTGATGTCAGACACTATCACATACGGTGCGGGAAAACTAAATGTGTGTGATTGTCTACCCATCGTGCACGGTTTAGAATCATGAACTGTTTGTGATGTGCCAGACATCGTAAAACTCCCGTGCCTAGAATCTACCTGGAAAACTCCCGTGCCTAGAATCTGCCTGGTTTTAGGCAGAACCACAAAACTCTGACTGCAATGGCAATGCGAGCACAAATGAGCAGCAAGGATGAAGCGTTTGGGATATTCAAGATATCGGAAACAGTTATATAGGGACAACTGTATGCATCAAGGCTCCCTGTCCCCGACGGTTTCTGGGTCATGTGGGAGGACCCCCTATCGCCCACACTCACTTGGCGACGGTTCCAAATGCCATCGCGGAAAGGGGTTAAAAACCATTTGTTTAGGACCGACGTGCACCAGTGATAACTACACAGAGGATATGCTCGGGCCTGGAGAGTCTAGACCTTGCGGTAGAGCATGACATGGATCACATCCACCAAAGTTACGCCCTGGCTAATGAGGAACTTCACCCATTCTTGGAGGGCCTCGACTTCCTCCGTATTTCCCTAGTTGAGGTTCTTGGCCGTCCAAGAGTGCAGCCTCTTCAGGGGCGCGACCGAGAAGGCAGGGATCCCCTCCTTGTCCCCCGATGGCACGTCAGCCATGTAGAACCACTCCTCTTGTCATTGTTTCATCATCTCGATGAATTTGCCTAGCCACTTGACGTCGTGGAGCTTGCTCATCATGGCGCCTTCGCGTTATATGATCTAGCCACCATTGCTCTGTGATTTGACACAAAACAACTTGAGCCAGATCCCAAAGTGGGGCTCAATGCGGAGGAATGCCTCACCAAAGACGATGTAGGAGGCAATGTGGAGAATGGAGTTGGGTGCTAGATGATCAAATTGGAGGCCATAGAAGAACATAAGGCCCTGGAGAAAGGGGTGGACTGGAAAACCGAAACCTCATATGAGGTGGGAGATGAAGACGATGTGCTCATCTTCCCGAGGTTCTGAACTCTGGAGGTGGAGAGAATAGCGGTCCTGGAGAGGGGCGAGTGACATTTGACCTGGCTCTATGATGGGAGGTAGCCACTCGACTAGAGCTCGGCAATGTTGCCATGGGTGACTGTGGAAGGGAGCCACAACCCCCTCTTGCTCGCCGCCTTCTCTTCGGACGCCGCCACGGTGATAGCTTGTCCGTTCCGACCATTGACGGAGGTGGGGAAGGAGTTGAAAGGAGATGTAAAGGTTGGGTCTGGGCTCTGTGCTCTGAGCATTGGAGCTTGGGGAATTCGAGCACAGGAAGCAATGGGGAAGGTGTGAGAACGGATTAGATTCGTCAACATCCCTTTATAAGCCCGTAAAAAATATATCAAAAGGCATGATACCACGCGATAATTTTGCCGGTTCCCAACACGACGTGCATTATATGCGTGCATGAGTCGAGGGATTTTGTTAATGATGCCGCTAGAAATCCGGTGCATGATCCCTTTATGGATGGGACGTGCCAATAGCAACGGCCTCGGGCCACGGTAAAACCTGGCATAATGGCTACTGATGGGACTTTCTGGTTTTACAGTGTGTGGTAGCGGTTCGGTTTCGATCAAAGTTGCCATAACGC
This sequence comes from Aegilops longissima, assembly GCA_021605205.1. NCBI lineage: Eukaryota > Viridiplantae > Streptophyta > Magnoliopsida > Poales > Poaceae > Aegilops > Aegilops longissima. The sequence goes on from CM038679.1 coordinate 7,429,574, forward strand.
AACCTAATCGACCCACTACACCAGCGCTGGGAGACTACGCTATTAAGCTACCTTGACGTAAGCAGGGTCTTCGGATCCGATGATAAGAAAAACACTTCTCGGGAAGCTTGGTTGGAGCTCCTTGGATGTCCGAGGTATATCACTTCTCAGACTAAACACATGGTTACAATGGAAGATGCTGGAAGAAAGGGTGAATCAGTTTGCAAGATCGAAGATCAGTCATGGCGGGCGGATTGTCTGAGGACCTATCCTCGGCTTGGAAGACCGGTTCAAGGGCTACTAACAGTGTCATGGACTAGGGGGTGTTGAGCACGTCGCCCCCAATCATGGGCTGGGCCGAGGACCCCCATACACCTGACAAGTGGGCCACGTTTGTCATGCCCCATGACGTACTCAAGATGGAATCCTCCGAAGACTTGGCGCATACTTCAAAACACGTTGGAATCATCGACATGTTTATCCCTTGGTGTAACCATCCAACATGCAACCCTAGTTACCACAGGTGCCTATATAAGCCAAGGGGTTTAGTCCGTAGGGTTAGAGATATTCACATACGATCTCGAGGTAGATCATCATGTACTTTGTAGCCCACCCACAATCAATACAATAGAAGCATGACGTAGGGTCTTACCTCTCTAAGAGGGCCTAAACCTGGGTAAAACATCGTGTCCCTCTTTGTCATGTTACCATCTAGCCAAGATCAACGGATCAGGACACCCTACCCGAGATATGTCAGATTCAACTCCGACACTCCCCCTTGATAGTATTGCTTTGATACGACTCAGATAAACCATAAAGTATCATAGGAAATGTAAATGTGTCCTCTACTTTTTCTTACTTGCTTGGGGGCTATGGGTCCTCAACCCTCTTACTTACAAAACCTTGGGAATTGAACACTTGTTTGTACATTTGAATAAGCATTAGTCCCTAATCATTTTTCATCAACACCAAAACCATGTGGGGGTTCTGATGCCTTTTTCACTCTGCAACCTCCTCTTCAATTGGTAATCCACACCGACACATAACAATAAGCCTCCATGTCAAATCATAAGAAAAATGAGGCAATTCTCATAAATCTCCAAGCTTGATAGGAGTTGTAAATGGATTTACCGTATCCACCTCTCATGTTGTCATTTTCTAGTGCACAAGAAGTGTAATAAGTTCAAGTTCCTCCATTGAATGGATCAACGTCATTCTAGAGGAAGACACAAGACATGTGTGACATACTTGGAATGAAGTGGTACCATTTAGCTTTGGTAAGGAAGACACAAGGCATGTGCGGCATACTTGGAATGAAGTGGTACCATTTAGCTTTGGTACCGGGGAGAGTGTTTTCACTGTCTTTTTTTCATCTGGGTGTGGCAATCGTAAAGGACAAAAGATAGCATTCATGTTATCCCATACAATAATGACAGGCTAGCGATAAAAATATTAAGATATATGATTGGGTAGTATACTCAAGGTCCAAACCAAATCATGACACATGGTCGCATCTACATTCATAAATATAGGAAAATATTTATTTGGTTTTATCGCTTTAGGAAAAATAACATAGATTTATACCATTTTTACAAGAAGCAACTCAATCATCACAAACAAATTGGTAGTATGAATCACCACCGACCCCCCTAAGAGTCCACCATGCTAGCTTTGAAATACAACCAATGTTGACCATAGCTATATTCACTTCACTTCACTCGCATCTAGTTGCCATTTTTTGTTCATGGTGATGTCATGGAAATGGAAGACATTGTTTTTATTCGCTGTTTATCTAAAAAAGAGCGCAACCAAGTAATCACAAAAGGGGTAAGTGCATCGATTCAGACTTGATACTTTGCAAACCATTTCAATACTATATAATAGTTTTACCAAAGTCACATTAAAACGCCAAGAGCGTGTCTCTTTGACTAATATTTAGCCCTAACTTTGCCGATTATAATTGTTTTTACGTGAAACACCATGCATTCTGTTAACTAGTGGGTCCGGCAATATTACCGGCCACAACACCACTTACATCTCGGGGAAGATCAGTAAGCCAAATATGTTGGCTGTCGATCATAGCCCTCGAACCATAACCAGCTAGTAGATGAGCAGGGATATTACAAAGACGAGAACAAACCTTATAACCTATGAAGTACACTTATAGCTTGAACTTGGCTTCTCGGAAGAGGATGCCAAGAGGTGCACGGTCCCAGGTTACCGACCCCAATGCAAGCTTCGGCGAGAGGCGGTTCGTGATGAAAGTAACTCGGCCCAAACTAAACTCTTCAGCAAGCCTGATAGCATTCATCATGGCCAAAGTTTTTTTTACCTGGGTTGTAAGTTTTTTAACAGGATTGCAAGTTTTCTACTCCCTCCGTTCCTAAATAATTGTCTTTCTAGAGATTTCAACAAATGACTACATACGGAGCAAAATGAATGAATCTACACTCTAAAACATGTCTACATACATCCGTATGTTGTAGTCCATTTGAGATGGCTAGAAAGACAATTATTTCGGAACGGAGGGAGTAGAAAAGAAAAAGGACCACCTCAAAAAGAAAAAAGGACTATCAGGGCCAGGGCCCAAACCCACTGGCTGCCCAAATGCCCTGCCGCAGCCCGGCCCTGTGAAAAGCCCACACGTTCTGCGTCTGGGTGGGGTTTTTCTGCGCTCCCCTTCCGCATTGCGTGCGCCCTCGCAGTCGAACGGCCTCGCCACCCCCGCTCCTCTCCTCTCGCCCACGCCCGCCACCGCCGAAGAGGCTGCCATGGCGGCCGGCGACACGGGCGCGCCCGCGGCGGGCGGAGCGGGGCAGGACGACTCGCCCGAGCCGCCGCGGGGCGAGCGAACAACCCCCGATCACCACGCTCCGGCGTCGCCGGGCGCTTCCGAAGAGGAAGAGGGCGCCAGCGGCGCGGTCGAGGCGGGGCAGGACGACGACGCGCCCGACCCGGAGGACGAACAGGAGGAGGGCGGCGACGCCACGGAGGACGACGAGGAGGAAGGGGACGGGCAGGAGGAGGAGGGAGACGAGGACGAGGAGGACGCCCCGACGCACCTGCCGTTCGCGCCCGCGGAGGAAGAGGTACGCGGCCTCGCCCCGCCTCCCACCCCGTCTCTCCGCCCCGCGTTCCCTCTGCGGCGCGACGAGGGTTTTTGCGTCGCTCGCGCGGTTTCCATTTCCCTCGCTCTCGCGGGCATTCCGTCGAGCGGTTGGTGCGCGCTTCGAGGGCGACCGCTGTTGTTAGAGTAACTAAGCGATTCTGCGCCTCAGGGTGAGCGAGGACAGCCCGCACGGCACGTTGTGCTCGATGCTGGTTGAATTGCCCTCCTCCATCCATGGGACAGAGGGTGAATTCCTTCCCGGGGAACATCCATCTTGCATTTCCTTTGCTATTGTGATTTGTGGGCCATGCAATTTGCATTTACTGCTGAGAACTGCCACTATGTTTACATGCCCAAATCTGTTGTTACAACTGGGGTTTAATTGCAGCTGTTGTGGAGCAATTGTTTCTAGATGATGTCAATTTGCATTTACAGCTGAGTACTGTGAATATGGCACTCGAATGTACTCCCTACATAGTTATTACAACTGGAGTTTACTCACCAAGCAGCTGCTTATCGTGAACATGAAACTTTAATGCACATAGTTTTCACAATTGGTGTTTAGTTACCCTGTTTAGTTGCTTTGTCATCAATATTTTCATTTAGATGCCTTGTCAGGAAGACATAAAATAGTTGCCAAACATGCTCCCTTGGAATTATAGTAATATCGTGTTGTCTCAATGTTCAATCTTCTGGTTGTAATTATCTGCAGTCACTTGAGGAGACAACTACAGTTGATCCAAGCTATACCATCTCTCTTATAAGGCAACTAATACCTAAGGGATCCAGTGTGGAGAAAGAGTTCAGGTGAGTGGTACTTCCAGTGTGGAGAAAAAGTTTGTTTAGCAATGAAGGCTGTTATTAAAACGACCTGGTTGTCCTAATAATGCCTACCTCATGCAAAAACTGACAAGCAAAGGGTCAATTCTGATGACAGGGATTCAACGCAACCGGACAACACGGATCCTTCTGAGAGAAGTGACAAGCAGGGTCTTTCAGAAGAAAGGAGTGTCAGTCCTAAGGATCAGTTGGAAGAGTGTGGTTGTATTCTGTGGGATCTTGCGGCTAGTGAACCTCAAGCAGAACTTATGGTATTTATCTGCATCATTCTCTTGTATAAGGATGTATTTCTTCTATAGGTTTCTCATAAACAGAAGGTGGGCCGTTTTGCTATATGAAACTTGTTTATTGCTGCTCAATTTTTTACTGAACAAGATACTAGCAAGCAGGAAGTGTAAGAGATTTTGATTGCCTTATCTCCACTGGCTTTAGACATTTTGGATGTCCTGGATTTCAATACGATGTGGTTGGCTTGTTAGATCAATTAGGAGTAGATAAGCAAAAAATTAAAGTGGATAACTGTAATTGTTTCATTCTTTTAGTTTTGTAGCTCCTTTGTGCTTATATTTTATCTTCCTGGCCCTGAATTTTAGTTCTGTATCTGTTTATTGTAGCAAATTCTTTACTATAATTTGCGAACCATATAAATTATTGCTGGTGATAGCTACTTGTAGTGTGAATGCTTATGTCATAATAGCATGCTAATTCTAACAAACATTTTAAATCAAAGAATGGCCAGGTTGCAGTAAGTCAAAAGTATTTTCCTAAATCCTAATTGATCTAAGAGCAAATCAAGTGTTCAAAGGAACTACAAAAGGAAATTAAGGCATAATAAACAGAATTATCCACCTTCCTTTATACCTTAGTAATTGTGCATCTTCTGCTGCTTGCTAACAACACATTATATTTAACCCTTGCAGATTAATAACCTTGTGATTGAAGTGCTTTTGGAAAACCTTCGTACGGCAAATTCTTCTAGGGTGAAGGTGAAATGAAATTTTCCTCTACTGCTACCTCCTCTCTTTTTGCTAAGCATGTATTAAAGTATCTTGTTTCTTTGAATCTTTTGTCCCTGCAGGAACTTTGTCTTGGGATCATGGGAAACTTAGTCTGTCATGAATCTCTAGTTGCTGCAATCTCTTTGAAAAAAGGTTTAATTGCAACTGTCGTGGAGCAATTGTTTCTAGATGATGTCAAATGCCTTTCTGAAACATTCAGGTCGGGTATCTTTGGGATTAAGTTTTTTTTTGCCGGACTCAAAGTTATTATTTAGAACCATTTTATTTATTTATCAGCCGTTTGACAAGCTGTTTACTATTCTAGCATTTCAAGATATTTCATCCCGTGAAATTTAAGTCTTATCATGTGAAATAGATCTTGGTAGTTTAGCTCAGCACACACGCGATTACCATGCTGATATATTATTTATGTTCTTGAATTTGTGCGTTTTGTATTGGTCAGATACCCATTCAATTTTACCACATAACTGTGCAAATGCCCACATGCAAAACTAGTAAACTACACATCCTTACATCACATGTTACATGCATCATACCTACATTTGGACATACCCAATCAATCAGAAGTTGTTGAACTTGTGGATGAAAATGCTTGAACATACAGCACTTCTGCAAAAATTTAACCATTTTCAACTGTGTTAGTAGGTTATGTACTTATGTTATTAATCATTTGGGGGATTGGAGCTAAGTAAATTTAGATTTTGTTTTTCTTGATAATTTAATTTTCTATTGTCGATGTTCAAAACTTGGAGAAGCTGCTTTCTAGTTGTTCTGAGTTTTAGACAATGAGAACTGAGAAGTTCCATCTATGCTCTGTTCTTTTTTGCTTATTTTGACTTGTGTTGCTGTCTGTAAAAAAAATTCTTACACCCTGAGATAGTTGGAATGAGTATTGTTGCTAAATTTCATCAGTGGTGCATCCTCACACAGTTTTTCTTAGACAGGTTGTTGGCTGCCATTCTTCGGTCCAGTGCATATGTTTCTTGGGCTCAAGCTCTTTTACCTGATGAGATTCTTTCACGTATTCTACGGATAGTTGGGAAGACAGATAATGCTACATTACTTGAAAAGGTATTCTACTGAATTCGTATATGCAACTTGTTGTGACTGCATATGTACTGAATTCGTATATGCAGCTTGTTGTGACTAATCCGTAAAGTTTGTCCTCACAACTTTAGTGACTTTTGTTCTTTTTAAATTGAATTTTGACATATATGGATACATTATATTTCTTTTGTTGGACTTGTGTAACATAAATTGTTTAAATCATCTTAGCTCATTCTTCTATACGTGATGGTTAGGCATGTGTGTTTACCTGCTTAACTCTTTTATCAGTTCACCATATCCTGAGGTAGTTTCAAGAAGGTCGTCATCAAATAGTTTCTATTGACTGTTTCATCTTCCCAAACACTTCTTAGTTGTATGGTCCGGTCTTGCTCATTGTTACCATATCCATGTTATCCGAACAATGTAGAATTATCCTTGGTCAGAATGAGGTCCTATTTTTTTTCCATGGCAATTGCTTGGTTCTCTTCTGTGAAAATTCTTCTCTCAGGAGAATATCTGAATTTTTTTGACTGCATTTTGGTAACAGTTAATACTCTTGAGAAACATGTGACTGCAAATTGCAATTTTATCAAACTTTTAGCTGCAGAGGTCTTATGGTCTTTGAACTAGCATCTACTCCCTCCGTCCCATAATGTAAGACGCTTTTTGACTCTAGTGTAGTGTCAAAAAATGTCTTACATTATGGGACGGAGGGAGTATTTGCTTATTGTTCTACAATAACTTTTATAGCAGTGAAAGCCTTTATTTTCCTACAATTATACTGTAAAACTGATGTTGCCTATTGTTATGTGTTGTATGATTCGGTTGAAATTGTCAGCTCAGCCGAACTATCACAACTACTTTCATCTTATTATACTATGGTTCAGCTGAAAAATTCCCATCCTTTATATTTGCATGTGTTCAACTGTTTGGTTATTTCTTATGTGAATTACTGGTCGCAGATCATTGACTTCCTATCAACTGTCATTGATAATCGAGATGTGATTGCTATGCTTATCCAGCCCTTGCTTAAACTGGGTTTAGTTGACCGTGTTATTGGGTTACTAACAACTGAGCTTGAAAGATCACCGGATGAGAAGCTAGACAGGTATGTTGAACTAACTTGAAATTCGGCAAGATTTTCATTTTATAAAAGTTATCTGTTACAAATTTTGAACTATTATTGTTCAAGGTATCATGGAAGCTTCTCCTATGTACTCCCTCCATTCCAAAATGCAAGGTGTATTAATTTTGAGAAAAGTCAAACATATATAGGTTTGGTCAAATAGAAAAGCGTTTGACCTTCTGAAAAACTAATACACTTTACATTTTAGGTTGGAGGGAGTATTTGGTAAACTTTCTGTAGTTTAAGAATAAATAATAAGAAAAACACCTAAGGGCCTGTTTGGATATGTGGTATTTCTCTGGAGATTTATGGCATTCAGTTCGATTATGGGCTGAATGCTGAAGCTCCCAAAACAGTTGTGTAAGGAACCCTCAAGGATTTGAATCCTCCATAGTCCCGTTTAAAGTCATTGTTTCAAAGAGATCCTTAAAGCTTCATAGAATATTTTTTATATTTCATGTCTTCTAGACAAAGTTTAGGTCCTTAACCTGTCTTCCAATAATATGGTCTGACCATTATAAATTTCTTACATTCTCAATTCCTAGTTTTAATTTAATAGGACTGTAGCTGCATTTCTCTGTCACTGAGATAACCCTTCTTAGTTTTTGAATTTTGAATTAACAACCTGGGACATTAATGGATTTACCTTACCTTTTTCTTAACACGTTTCAGATCGGGTTCTCTTGATTTGGTCCTTCACTTCATGGAAGAATTATCAGCCATACACTGTGTTTCAAAGGCAATGACATCGAATGACCGGCTGATTAAAGTGCTAGTTAACATGATCAAGTCGCCAGATAAAGTTGAGGTGAGCATGTTTGCCACCGCTACCATTTCATATATTTGTTCATCAGCCCGGGCGAATTCTGGTTCATACATTTAGGAAGAAATGCATTATGTTGTTTCCTCCTTGGTACCGAATTGTTAGCTTGGCCGATTCATAACTCTTAACAAGCAAGCAGTTCCGGTTTTTCGATTTTCAGTAAATCATGAAAAAAAATCCTGAAATTTGAAGAAACATTTCTTGCCTCTTCCGTTTGTACATTTGGCAAACTTCACCTTGCATTAATTCTTGTGATTCCCCACCTCTACAACCTCAATGGTGACCTAGGATGTTTCACTTGAAAGATCTGTAGATTCAGATGTAGGAATGCAAGTCAAGCATGGTAATTGTATTCTTATTCACAAACTCTTCTTCAGGTTGCAAGCTATTGTGCTTCGGTGGTGATCGTAATATCAAATATTTTGACAGACGGAAAGCATTTGGTGCCTAAGATATCCCGTGGTAGGCACATTTTGTCTTAGCACTTATCTTATTTTCTAAGCAACTATCGTATTTGCTAAGCAGTGCACTGCATGACTTGAAATCAATGTTTCCATTGAGTGCCATTACAGTGATCCAGTCTTTCAACTGTTCCAGATTTACCGTTCCTGGAGGGCCTACTTGAAGTTCTTCCAGAGGTCCCTGATGATGACCAAGCTCGATATGCACTTTGGAGTATCTTAGCGCGTATTCTGGCACAAGTGCAAGCAACTGAGTTGAACTCCTCGTCCCTCGACCGGTTTGCGTCTCTGTTCTCAGGCAAGTTCGGCCTCATCAAAGATGACCTCGAGAGTCAGGTGGTTGATGAAGACAAGTTAACACCTGAGGATGCTCTCCTGAAGGGATGGATATCGAGATGTGTATCCTTTAAAACAGTATATACAAGTTGTCCTTCATGGAAATCTAGATCTTAATAAGCTACATTTACAAACAAACTAACATGATGGGATACATCTCGGCAGCAGCAATCGCATTGTTTTTCCTATGCTACAAAATATCCGTAACAGCTCGTGGCAATCTCCTCCTTCATGGAGAGGTGGATCGAGGAGAAGTCTTCCCAGGGGAACGAAGGCGCCATCGGCAATGCTCGGGAGGTGCTGAGCTACTGCCAGAAGGCGCTCCGCTAACTGGAAACCCCACTCCACTGACAAGCTTGCTGCGGTTTTGTGATCAACGCTGCTGACCTGAGAGAGAATGCGGCATGTGGCCGCTGTGATTTTGGAACCTGTAAGATCTAGACTTCCATGGGAGGACTTCTGCAACCTGTAAAGAAAATGGGCGAATGGAGATTAACTAGGGGCATGGGTGGGGATATACGAGTTTTGGGCATGGGTGGGGATACAATTTTTTTGGGGGGTAGACGTCCGATTGCCAAGTTTGATAAGTCGCAAATTTGGTCTGAAGTTTTCGTTTCCTGGGTAAGAACTATTTCTGTCATCCGAATCGATATGTAAACCTGAGACACAGATGCAGATGTGGTTTTCATCGCTACGTTTGAATGCCAGTTTTCTCTTACTTTTTTGGCGAAAAAACTGCACCTACTTTGACTGGAACCAAATCGCCTGCCATCGCTATGGTAAAGGCACAAAGCGCAGCGAACATTCATCCTACAACAGTATAGTAAGCTAGAGAATGGATTTCCCATGAACGATTTCTGTCAGAAAGCAAGACTGTTGCAGTGCCAGTGATTAAACAGGTTAGGGTGTGTGCAATGCGGCGTGGATCTTTTGGTCTCCAGTGCCAGTGCACCTGGACTGAAAAACAAAAGAGAAGTTGCAAAAAAGTCAAAAATTCTCCCGACTTTCTGGAAACAAATGATGTAGTGTTATACTGGTGTTAAAAGTTCGGCGAAGAAATGACTTTCATGGTATTTTGGGTGAATAAAAAGCAAAGCCGGCACTATATAAAAAGTTAATTATTCACACTTTTTGTACTTGCAAATTCTTTCTTTTTTTGCCCTGAAGTCGGCTGAATTTTGTTTTTCTCCATTGTAGCCCGTAGTGGTAGCAAGCTTTAGTTTTATTGTAAGAAACCCAAGGTCCAGTGCTATTAAGTTTTTTCTAGGAAGCAGCACTGGTTTTTCTATTTTTTAGAAAAAAGCAAGATTTAGGTCGGTCAGGTGTAATTAGTATCATCTTGATATTGAAAATTACCTTTAGCAACAATTTAGGTTTTTGAGTTGGGATTAATTTCCAAGTTTAAATCATCACGTTCCTGTGGCAGTTTTTGAGTTATTCATCTCCTAAAAGTTGCAGTACGTGGCGGCGGCAATGGTCATTCGGTGGTCCATGGACCTCGATGTAATTTATGTTTAAGGTGTTTGTACTTTCGGTTAATCTTGATAATAGGTCTGATCTTTTCGCAATAAAAAAGTTACAGTATGTAGTTTTTCTACGGAAGCAGTAGTAGAGCATTGCTATGCGTACGACTATTTCCATACGATTTTCATACGGCACTGTATATCACACCGTCCTTGTGTCAGAGCAAGCCGCTGCCCACCACCCGATCAGGAATCGTACAAGATCGTATATTCAAGCGTCGTAGCGTGCCGCTTGCTCTCTTTTTTGCGTCGAATTCAGGACTTTATTAACATAAAATCATAGTGTTACAATCTGCCCGCAGGCTGGAAACCAGAAACTCAGGGCTTGCATCAAGCCAACTCTCGGTGCCATCAAGTGTGCTAGCTAGACAAGCACACTGATGCACCGGGTTATTACTTTCCCTACTGACATGAGTAACTGAAAGTGAAGCAAAGGAAGCACCGATGTCCTCTAATTCGGTCAAGATAGGCGCGGCAACTGAACGAGTGTTGCTGCGCGAGTTCCACAGATCAACTAGCTCCAAGCAGTCGATCTCCATTATCACATGTGAGAAGCCACGGAGTTGCGCAAAGATCATCCCGTCACGAAAGGCAAGCAACTCTGCGATGAAGGGATCCGTTATGCCCGCCAGTGGCTTGCACCAGGCACCAAGGAACGCAAAGTGCGATCTCGCCACACCTCCCGCTCCCCCCTTCATATCCTCAGCATTGAGCGCGCCGTCAGTGTTGATTGTGACCCACCCGGCCTCGGGTGGCCTCCAGCACTGTCCAGCCCTCAGTCTCCTCCGCGAGGTAGGAAATTCCAAGATCGCCAAAGTCTCATGTACCCATTTCAAAGCTTGTACAGGGTCGTAACCATCGCGATCGTGAGTCCAACAGTTCCGTGATGACCATATGCTATGCATTATTGTTATAATCTTGCATCTTTCCTCATCGGTGAACAAAGGGTCGATCAATATATCACGTGTCCACGTGTCTGGGTGCAAGCGTGGAAGATGTAACTGAAATCTGTCCCTAGCCGCAGCCCAGAAAGCCCTTGCATGAGTGCAATTGATCAGAGCATGTTGCATGTCTTCGTCCGTTGATTTGCAGACATCACATAGCCCCACCTGCTTTATATGTCGATGACGCAAAGTGGTCGAGTCAGGGAGAATCCCGCGTAGAACTCTCCACCAAAATACCCAGACTTTGGGAACAACTTGTAGTCGCCAAAGAGCAGTCCACAACTGTTTGTTAGCTGATGAAGATTCTGTGATCGTCCCTTCCTCTAAAGAGCCCAGCTCGTTGCGAGTCACAAGAGATCGATACACTGATTTTACAGTGTAGATGCCCGACTTCTCCAAAGCCCAAGCCAAAGTATCTTCGCCTCCCGCCGGATTAAGTGGTATATTAAGAATGGCTACCGCATCCGGGTGCAAGAAATTCTGACGGATAACTTGTTCATTCCAGTTCCCCGTGTACTCGTCGATAAGGTCTGAAACCCTAGTGAGAGGAGCAGTGCCGAGGCGCCCCGTAGGTTTCAGAGTGGTCGTGGTTGGAATCCAACTGTCTGTCCAAGTGGAGATAGTCGAACCATCTCCAACTCGGTGGATGAGGCCAACCCGAAGTGCTTCCCGCCCGGCTACAATTGCCTTCCAAGTTGCAGAAGCTTTGGCCGGAACTGTCGCACTGAGAAAATCTGTGTGAGGGTAATATTTGCCTTTCAGAACCCTAGCACACAACGAGTTCGGTCTTGTGAGAAGGCGCCAGCCGTGTTTCCCAAGCATCGTGAGATTGAACGAATGCATGTTGTGGAAACCCATGCCGCCCTTCACTTTCGGCACCTCTAGCTTGTCCCAAGAGAGCCAATGGAGGGAGCGCTTGTCGATCGAGCTGCCCACCAGTACTTTGCCATACATGACGTGATCGACTTGCAAACTTTCTTAGTCAAGAGAAAACAACTCATACTGAAGGTAGGAATCGACTGGACGACTGTCTTGAGAAGAACCTCCCTAGCTGCACAAGCCATGTTTCGCTCTGACCAACCCCTCATCTTGTCACGACATCTTTCCACCATATGATCAAAAGTCCCACTAGTGATTTGTCCGATCGCAGTTGGGAGTCCCAAATAACGTTCAGAGAAAGCTTCAACGTAAATGCCAAGAGATTGCTTCAAACTCTGTCGTAGGGGTTGTCCTGTGTTGCCACTGAAATAGATTGAGCTCTTCTCCCGATTTACTGCCTGGCCGAAGCAGTCAGCGTATATTCGGAGAATGTCATTGAGCCTCTCTGTGCTTTGATGCTTTGCACTGAGGAAGATCAAACTGTCGTCAGCAAATAGTAAGTGGTTAACCCACGGTGCATGTACGCTCACCCGGATGCCTCTGTCCACATATGCGCCACCGAAATTATTCAGGAGTGATGTAAGGCCTTGAGCACATATTAAAAACAAGTATGGTGACATTGGACATCCTTGACAAAGCCCCCTTGAAGGGGTGAAATAAGGGAGAAGCTCTCCATTAACCTTGATCATGAACCTGACCGAAGTCACACACTTCATGATCAAACGAATAAAGTTATCACTGAAACCCAGCCTGAAGAGCATCGCCTCGAGATAATGCCATTCCACTCTGTCATATGCTTTGAGCATGTCAAGCTTCACCGCACAACATGCGTTCTTGCCCTTCTTTCGCCTCTTGATAGCATGGATACTTTCATACGCCACCAGAAAGTTATCTGTAATTAAACGTCCCGGGACGAAGGCGCTTTGTTCCTCACCAATCACCTCATCCAAAATCCCTCGAACTCTATTTGCGATTGCTTTAACTGCAATCTTATAAAGGACAGGGCAAAGTGCAATCGGCCTGAATTGAGAAATTTTCTGTGGATGTCGTACCTTTGGGATCAGTGTGATGGAGGTGTCGTTCAGTCCCAATGGCAGTTCTCCTCCGTTCAGGAACTCAAGCACGGCCACTGTGATATCCTCACCGAGGATTTCCCAATACCGTTAGTAAAACCCTGCTGTGAAACCATCGGCGCCCGGGGCCTTAGATGGTGCCATGTCAAACAGGGCCTTCTTTACTTCTGCCGCCACATATGGTTTGTTGATATGATCATTCATTTGCTCGGTGACGCTGGGTTGTACACAATTCAATAAATCATCCATGGGGTGGAACCCTTGTGTCTGGTACAAAGCGTGATAGAAATTACTGATTTCCTCCTTCACCTCCTACGGATCTTGCAAAGTTTGGCCTTGAGAGTTCTCCAGAGAAGTGATACGATTAGTCCTTTTGCGTTGGGCGGCTTGAGCTTGGAAATATCCAGTATTGCGATCTCCCGCTCGTAGCCATAGCACTCGCGACCTCTGCTTAAGCCAGATCTCCTCTTGTCGCAAGGCTTCTCGCAGTTGCGAAGATACCGCGAGCTCCTCATCCGTCGGCCCACGGCCCGTCGAGACGCTCCGTAACCGGTCCAGGCGCTTCTGGAGTTTGCGAACTTTCTTTGAGAGATTTCCGAATTCTTGCTCACCCCAGGCACCTAAGTCTTTCTGCACTGTTCCTAATGCTTCCACAATGCCTTGCAAACCTCTCTGGCCAGCACCTGCTTGCCACAAACTGCGCACGAGCTGGTCATATTGGTTGTGAGATTGCCACACATTTTCATATCTAAAACTTCGCTGAGCTCGAGGCCAATTGTTGTTCAAAGTTGTTCGAAGCTCGGCTACAACAAAGCAGTGATCTGATTCCATACTGCTTAAATGCTTGACCGAAGTGTACTGAAACAAATTCAGAAACTCCGCATTGGCAAGTGCCCTGTCCAACCTGTCTTTCACATTTGCGAGCCCCGGTTGTCTATTATCCCATGTGAAGGGAATTCCTCTCCATCCCAAATCTTATAAGGAACAATCGTCAACCGCATCCCGGAACGTGCCGCTTGCTCTGACACAAGGACGGTGTGATATACAGTGCCGTATGAAAATCGTATGAAAATAGTCGTACGCACTCTCTCCATTCAAAAATACTTGCCGTCAAAATGGATACATTCATTTTTATCCATTTTGATGATAAGTATTTCCGGATGGAGGGAGTACTAGTTACTCAGTCCGATCTACGTATTAATCGTCACTCATACTACAATTTCGAAGGAAGTGTTTTTTTAGCTAATGAAAGCCCGTACCACAAATATTGGGGGCCTTTCACCGTCTTGGCCCAGTCTAAAAGCCCGCATCGATTATGTCCGGCCCTCCCAACCATTTGCGCCCACAAGGCCACAACTGCCAGCAGCAGCAAAGACAGGAACCGCAACCGCGAGCCGGTGAAAAAATGGAGGGACGCCCCCGCGGCGGCGGCGGCGGCGGCGGCGGCCGGACGGCGATGGACTACTCGCTGGCGGCGCTGAAGCTGCTGGCCTCGCAGCTGGCGGGCTCCACCAGGGCCCCATCCTCCGAGGGCTCCTCCCCGGCGCAGATGCTCTTCGGCATCCGCTTCCAGCGCGCCTGGATCCAGGTCCCGTCTTCTTCCCCGGCCCGTCCCTTCCTTCTTTTCCTCGGAGCCCTTGCCTTGCCCTGACGGCTCGCTGCGGCAGGCAGGGCGTGGTGGTGCGCGCGGACTACAGCGTCGGCGACGGGAGGCTGTTCGTGGATGACGGCTCCTGCGTCACCGAGCTCATGCTCCGGCCCGAGGATGCCAAGGGCCAGCCCTGGCGCCCAGGTTCTCCCAATCTCTCTCTCTCATTTTGTCTTGCCTTCCCCGTTTCTCAGATATGATGATGTATTGAGTGTTGACTAACTGTGCTTGTGCTGCAACATTGTTCATGTAGTAGTAGTAGTAGTAGTTTTGCTGCTGTTGCTTAGTCACATCAGCTGTATGCCTGTATTTCCCCCGAAAAAAAGCCGTGTCATGTAATACGAAACTGCATGCGAAGGCTACCTAGAATTTACTTTAGAACCCCCTCGAGATGATCGATGCAAGAGTTGAACAATCCCAGCCACCATCAAAATACCCTGCAGCTGCACTCTTTGCAGTAGAGGCTTCTTCACCACAAGATGGCCTCAGGAAGTAATCCATTCATTATTATCAGACCTGGTAAAAGTGCCACTCCCTCTGATCCATAATAAGTGTCCTTGTGTTCAAATTTTGAACTAAAACCAGGACACTTACTATAAATCGGAGGGAGTAGTACTTTTATGTTGCCCATCCAACCACCGTTTTTTTTTTTTTGCAAGCTTTTACTCTGTTCGTATGTTGCGCATCCAACCGTCATTTTTTTTTGCAAGACAATTCATGATTTCTTTACTCTAGTTCATTGATGGCTCTATTTTATGTTGTAGGGATGTATGTGCTGATTATTGGAGCATATATTGCACCCCAGTCTACAGAAAGTCTGCCGATGGTCAAGGTTCCGTCTCCCTCTCTTACTCTCTTTGTGCATCCTTGCTTGCTATTTCTATCGACATACTGAGAAGAATTTGAGGTTCTCTGTTGGTGCTTTCTTTATTATTTGATGCAAACTTCAGTTTTGGAACCATTTGTTTGCTTGAACCGACACCTGGAGTTTCAGAGGCTGCCTGACTAATGGTTATACAAAAAGGAAATAGTAATGCATGTTATGTACAATTTAGTAGTCTCACTCGTGGGAGTGGTTCATACTTTAACTTTGATAAATAGCACTCATGATTTTGGGCCTGGCATCATTCAAACTGCAGTGCAGATTTTATTGATAAAGTGCGATGGTCCTAGATTTGTTGAAGTTTTTGGTTATCTGATTATGTCAGTTTTGCAACTCATCATTTCAACGTATTGAGAATAACAGAAAGTTTAGTAATGTCAATACATGCTGTCGTAGTGTTGTAATCATCATGGCATCAGATTATTACAAGAGCTATCTAATGTATGGATGGTAATCTTGACATGTAATGTTTCCCATGCTTCTTTAAATCCAGCATCTGGAACATCTCAGTACAAGAAAAAAGTGGGTAGCAGTTTTTTGGATTCCTTTTTGTTTGACTCCCTAGATTATCATTAGATTATGTGTTCAGTCTCCAGTTAATTGCCACTTTACCATGGCTTACCCCAATGCAAATCAAAATGAAAGCTTTTGTCTGAAGTAGGTGGTTACTGTATGTATTCTCAATGCTTACCACACCTGAGATTTCATAGGAAAGACTGACGGTGCATGTTGTCGGCTACATCTCTTACTTTTAGCATCCCTGGACTTGATCGTTGCAGGTGCACAAGATAGTGGATCTCTCGGCGCATCCGGACCGTGAAGCGATGTGGTACATGGAAGTCGCCGAGGCTTACAACTTCTTCTACAAGGCTGACGCCTCTGGTGCCGGCTCACCGCCATGAGCACTCCTTGGTCTCTCCTGATCACGTCCAAATTCCAACAGCGAGAAATTTGACTGGAATCTCTCAACATTTCATGCGACCGATTCGTGATGTCTCTTGCAGTCTCGTGTTGGGCCGCTGCCTGCTAGTGGTTCTGTTGATGACTTAATGTCTCCTGCATCAGGATTCGCTTGGGTTGCATCAATTTTGTGAACACGTTATGGTTTGAGTTCAATACACTTATGAGATCAGTAATTTTGGAAAAGAAACCTAGTATCAAATCTGGCGTCCCCGGAAACATTTTTGTTGTCTGACCTAATCGTTTCATTTTTTTTTTTGAATTTTCACCGGAGGATAGAGGCGAACGGCATCGGCCAGCCAAGACCAAATCACGACACTGCACCGTCGACGCAATCGAAAGGCTTCACCCATCCGAGACTGCACAACGCCATGACACCACCTGTATCACGAGGCACATTCGAAGGGACACGCGGATCCGAGACGACGCCACGGCACCTGTGTGCCACCAGCGTAGTCGAAGGGCATCGCCAAGCAGACCAAACCACGACACTGCACCGTCGACGCAATCGAAAGGCTCCACACAACCGAGACTGCACAACGCCACGACACCACCTGTGTCGGGGGTACATTCGAAAGGTTGCACGAGGCCGAGACGACGCCACGGCACCTATGTGCCACTGGCGTAGCTGCAGGGCACTGCCTAGCAGAGACACACCAAGAGAGCACTCGACCACGACACACACCACTGTCGACCCTAGACTGGCCGCACCACCACCACCGACCACCAACCTCAAACCAGCCAAGCACCATCCCAACCCTCAGGCAAGCAGCTTTGAGCAGCGTCTCCGAAGACAGGCGCCACCAAGGTGGTAACGACGTCGAGGACACCGCCGCTGTCCGATCCAGGAGCTGGATCTAAGGCTTTCACCCGGAGAACAAATAGAGTGAGCGAGGAACCAGGGCATCGTACGACGGCACCTCCACGGCACCTCCAAGGAGGGATCTGACACAACAATGCGTCGCTACCGCTGGTGCCGACAGAGGCCGACACAGAGCTTTCGCCCATAGCCATCATCCTCGCCACCCTTCTGCTGAGCCGCGACATTGCTGAGACCGGATCCACCACCGCACAGGGGCAACAACCTTGAGTGGCGACAGAGACCGAGCACTCGCCAGTCGAACCACCAGACCGCCGAATCAGCAGGAGGTGGAACTGAGCAAGGTAGCGACATGGGGTGCAAAAGATCCGTCAGAGGTCGAGAGCAGAGGAGGAAACCTTGCCGCCCCTGACCAGGATCTGGCCGGGAAGAGAGGAAGTGGCAAGCCGGTTCGCCCTCGCGCCCACGCCGCCTGCGTCGGATCGCAGACGGCGCGACCACCACACCGGCGCAAGGGGACCGAAGCCCCGACGCCTGACAACGCCACTGCCTAGATCCAACGTGTCGTCGAGATCTTGCAGCAGAGAGAAAGCGCAGCAGCGCCACCCCCAAAGCGCCGGCTGTTGGGGAACGAGGCGAAATTCAAAATTTTCCTCGTGTCACCAAGATCTATCTATGGAGAAACTAGCAACGAGGGAAGGAGAGTGCATCTACATACCCTTGTAGATCGCTAAGCGAAGCGTTCAAGAGAACGGGGTTGAAGGAGTCGATTGTCGTGATCCAAATCACCGGAGATCCTAGTGCCGAACGGACGGCACCTCCGCGTTCAACACACGTACAGCCGGTGGCGTCTCCCACGCCTTGATCCAGCAAGGAGAGAGGGGAGAGGTTGAGGAAGACTCCATCCAGCAGCAGCACAACGGCATGATGGTGATGGAGGAGCGTGGCATCCCAAGAGGCTTCGCCAAGCACCAAGGGAGAGGAGGAAGAGGAGGGCTGCTGCACCAAGAGGAGATCAAATCGCGTGTTATGGGCAGCCCCTAGGCCTCATATATAGGGAAGGGGTGGAGGTGCGCCCTCTAGGGTTCCCACCCCAGAGGGGCGGCAGCCCTAGATGGGTTCAAGGGGCGGCCAAGAGGGAGGGAGAGGAGGCGCCCACTAGATGGGCCTTAGGGCCCATCTGCCTAGGGTTTGCCCCTCCCACTTCCCTTGCGCTTGGGCCCTTGTGGGCGCACCAGCCCCTTTGGGGCTGGTTCCTCCCACACTTGGCCCACGCAACCTTCTCGGGGCAGGTGGCCCCACTTGGTGGACCCTCGACCCTCCCGTGGTCCCAGACATTACCGATATCGCCTCAAACTTTTCCGGTGACCAAACAGACTTCCATATATAAATCTTTACCTCCGGACCATTCCGAACTCCTCGTGACGTCCGAGGATCTCATCCGGACTCAACAACATTCGGTAACCACATACAAACTACCTTTATAACCCTAGCGCCATCGAACCTTAAGTGTGTAGACCCTACGGTTCGGGAATCATGCGAACATGACCGAGACGTTCTCCGGTCAATAACCAACATGGGATCTGGATACCCATGTTGGCTCCTACATGTTCCACGATGATCTCATCGGATGAACCACGATGTCAAGGACTCAATCGATCCCGCATACAATTCCCTTTGTCTAGCGGTATTGTACTTGCCCGAGATTCGATCGTCGGTATCCCGATACCTTGTTCAATCTCGCATCGGCAAGTCTCTTTACTCGTTCCGTAACACATCATCCCGTGATCAACCCCTTGGTCACATTGTGCACATTATGATGATGTCCTACCGAGTGGGCCCAGAGATACCTCTCCGTCAACCGGAGTGACAAATCCAGCCTCGATTCGTGCCAACCCAATGACACTTTCGGAGATACCGTAATGCACCTTTATAGCCACCCGATTACGTTGTGACGTTTGGTACACCCAAAGCATTCCTACGGTATCCGGAGTTGCACAATCTCATGGTCTAAGGAAATGATACTTGACATTAGAAAAGCTTTAGCATACGAACTACGATCTTTGTGCTAGGCTTAGGATTGGGTCTTGTCCATCACATCATTCTCCTAATGATGTGATCCCGTTATCAATGACATCCAATGTCCATGGTTAGAAACCGTAACCATCTATTGATCAACGAGCTAGCCAATAGAGGTTTGCTAGGGACATGGTGTTGTCTATGTATCCACACATGTATTTGAGTTTCCTATCAATACAATTATAGCATGGATAATAAACGATTATCATGAACAAGGAAATATAATAATAACTAATTTATTATTGCCTCTAGGGCATATTTCCAACAGTCTCCCACTTGCACTAGAGTCAATAATCTAGTTCACATCGTCATGTGATTTACACTGATAGGTCACATCGCCATGTGACCAACACCCAAAGAGTTTACTAGTGTCTGTAAACTAGTTCACGTCATCATGTGATTAAGACTCAATGAGTTCTGGGGTTTGATCATGTTTTGCTTGTGAGAGAGGTTTTAGTCAACGGGTTTTAGTCAACGGGTCTGAACCTTTCAGATCCGTGTGTGCTTTGCAAATCTTTAAGTCATATTGTTAATGCTGCTTCTACGCTCCACTTGGAGCTATTCCAAATGGTTGCTCCACTATACGTATCCGTTTTGCTACTCAGAGTCATTCGGATAGGTGTTAAAGCTTGCATCGATGTAACACTTTACATCGAACTCTTTATCACCTCCATAATCGAGAAACATGTCCTTATTTACTCCAAGGACAATTTTGACCGCCGTCCAATGATCCATTCCTGGATCATTCTTGTACCCTTGACCGACTCATGGCTAGGCACACTTCCGTCGCGGTACACAAAGATAGCATACTATAGAGCCTACGTCTAAAGCATAGGGACGACCTTCGTCCTTTCTCTCTTTTCTCGTCGTGGTCGAGCTTTAACTCTTAACTTCATACCTTACATCTCGTAAGAACTCCTTCTTTGATGATCCATCTTGAACACTTTCAAGATCATGTCAAGGTATATGCTCATTTGAAAGTACCATTAAGCATTTTTTGATCTATCACTATAGATCTTGATGCTCAATGTTCAAGTAGCTTAATCGGGTTTTCACTTGAAAACACTTTTCAAATAACCCTATATGCTTTCCAGAAATTCTACATCATTTCGATCAACAATATGTCAACAACATATACTCATCAAAAATTCTATAGTGCTCCCACTCACTTCTTTGGAAATACAAGTTTCTCATAAACTTTGTATAAACCCAAAATCTTTGATCATCTCATCAAAGCGCACATTCCAACTCCGAGATGCTTACTCCGGTCCTTAGAAGGGATCATTGGAGCCAAGATACCTTTTAGCATCCTTAGGATCGACAAAACTTTCGATTGTATCACATACAACCTTTCCTTCTGGCGGTAAGGAAACTCGTTTTGACATCCATCGCCAGATTTCATAAATCCAGCTTATGCTAACATGATTCCGACGGACCTAAGCATCGCTACGGATGAGAAAATCTCATCGTAGTCAACTCCTTGAACTTGTGAAAACTCTTCGTCACAAGTCGAGCTTCATAGACGGTGATCTTACCGTCCACGTCCGTCTTCTTTTAAAGATCCATTCATCTCAATGGCTTGCCCGATCATCGGGCAAGTCCACCAAAGTCTATGCTTTGTTCGATACATGGATCCTATCTCGGATTTCATGGCTTCTAACCATTTGTCGAATTTGGGCCCACCATCGCTTCTCCATAGCTCGTGGGTTCATTGTTGCCTAGCAACATGACCTTCAAGACAGGATTACTGCACCACTCTAAAGTAGTACGCATCCTTGTCAACCTCGATGTCTGATAGTGACTTGATCGGAAACTTCATGATCACTATCATAAGCTTCTACTTCAATTGGTGTAGGTGCCACGGAACAACTTCCCGTGCCCTGCTACACACTAGTTGAAGTGACGGTTCAATAACCTCATCAAGTCTCCACCATCCTCCCACTCAACTTTTCGAGACAAACATTTCCTCGAAAGGACCCGATTCAAGAAACAATCCCTATTGCTTTCGGATCTGAATTAGGAGGTATACCCAACTGTTTTGGGTGTCCTATGAAGATGTATTTTATCCGCTTTGGGTTCGAGCTTATCAACCTGAAACTTTTCCACATAAGCGTCGCAGCCCCAAACTTTTAAGAAACGACAACTTAGGTTTCTCCAAACGGTGTCGTCTCAACGGAATTACGTGGTGCCCTATTTAAGTGAGTGTGGTTGTCTCTAATGCCTAACCCATGAACGATAGTGGAAATTTGATAAGAGACATCATGGTACGCACCATATCCAATAAGGTGTAACTATGATGTTCGGACACACCATCACACTATGGTGTTCCAGGCGGTATTAATTGTGAAACAATTTGCACAATGTCTTAATTGTGTGCCAAAACTCAGAACTCAGATATTCATCTCTATGATCATATCATAGACATTCTATCCTCTTGTCACGAAGATCTTAAACTTCACTCTGAAATTACTTGAACCATTCAATAATTCAGACTTGTGTTTCATCAAGTAAATATACTCAACATCTACTCGAATCATCTGTGAAGTAAGAACATAACGATATTCATCAGATGCCTCGGCACTCATTGGACTGCACACATCAAAATGTGTTACTTCCAACAAGTTGCTATCTTGTTCCATCTTACTGAAACCGAGGCTTTTCAGTCATCTTGTCCATGTGGTATGATTTGCATATCTCATGTGATTCAAAATCAAGTGAGTCTAAACGATCCATCTGCATGGAGCTTCTTCATGCGTATGCACCAATAGACATGGTTCGCATGTCTCAAACTTTTCAAAACGAGTGAGTCCAAAGATCCATCAACATGGAGCTTCTTCATGCGTTTTACACCAATATGACTTACATGGCAGTGCCACAAGTAAGTGGTACTATCATTACTATCCTATACTTTTGGCATGAAAATGTGTATCACTACGATCGAGATTCAATAAACCATTTTTTTAGGTGCAAGACCATTGAAGGTATTATTCAAATAAATAGAGTAACCATTATTCTCCTTAAATGAATAACCGTATTGCGATAGACATAATCCAATCATGTCTATGCTCAACGCAAACACCAAATACAATTATTTAGGTTTAACACCAATCTCGTTGGTAGAGGGAGCGTGCGATGCTTGATCACATCAAGCTTGGATAAACTTCCAACACATATCGTCAGCTCACCTTTAGCTAGTCTCCATTTATTC
Source organism: Aegilops longissima (assembly GCA_021605205.1). Taxonomy (NCBI): domain Eukaryota; kingdom Viridiplantae; phylum Streptophyta; class Magnoliopsida; order Poales; family Poaceae; genus Aegilops; species Aegilops longissima. Next base: position 7,452,331 of record CM038679.1, read on the forward strand.
CGTAGCTTTTATTTCGAGTTACTAACACTTAGCAACCGAACCGGTATCTAATACCACTGGTGCTACTAGGAGTGCTAGTAAAGTACACATTAACATAATGCATATCCAATATACTTCTATCGACCTTGCCACCTTCTCATCTACCAAGTATCTAGGGTAATTCTGCTCCGATGGCTGTTCCCCTTATTACGAAGCACTTAGTCTCGGGTTTGGGTTTAACCTTGGGTTTCTTCACCGAGCAACAATCGATTTGCCGTTTCACGAAGTGTCCTTCTTGCCCTTGCCCTTTCTTAAAACTAGTGGTTTCATCAACCATCAACAATTGATGCTCCTTCTTGATTTCTACTTTCGCGCTGTCAAACATCGTGAATACCTCAAGGATCATCATATCTATCCCTGATATGTTATAGTTCATCACGAAGCTCTAGCAGCTTGGTGGCAATGACTTTGGAGAAACATCACTATCTCATCTGGAAGATTAACTCCCACTCGATTCAAGTGATTGTTGTACTCAGACAATCTGAGCACAAGCTCAACGATTGAGCTTTTCTCCCTGAGTTTGCAGGCTAAGAAAATCGTCGGAGGTCTTATACCTCTTGACGTGGGCACGAGCTTGAAATCCCTATTTCAGCCCTCGAAACATCTCATATGTTCCGCGACGTTTCGAAAACGTCTTTGGTGCCTCAACTCTAAACCGTTTAACTGAACTATCACGTAGTTATCAAAACGTGTATGTCCGATGTTCGAAACATCCACAAACGACGTTTGGGGTTCAGCACACTGAGTGGTGCATTAAGGACATAAGCTTTCTTCTGTCCGCATAATCGCTACTGTCAACTTTCAACTATATTTTCTCTAGGAACATATCTAAACAGTGGAACTAAAGCGCGAGCTTTTACATAATTTGCAAAAGGTCTTTTGACTATGTTCAGGATAATTAAGTTCATCTCATGAACTCCCACTCAGATAGACATCCCTCTGGTCATCTGAGTGATTACATGATCCGAGTCAACTAAGCCGTGTCCGATCATCACGTGAGACGGACTAGTCGATTCGGTGAACATCTTCATGTTAATCGTATCTACTATACGACTCATGCTCGACCTTTCGGTCTCTGTGTTCCCGAGGCCATGTCTGTACATGCTAGGCTCGTCAAGTTAACCCTAAGTGTTTCGCGTGTGTAAATCTGTCTTACACCCGTTGTATGTGAACGTAAGAATCCATCACACCCGATCATCACGTGGTGCTTAGAAGCGACGAAACTTTAGCAACGGTGCACGTTAGGGAGAACACTTCTTGAAATTGTTGTAAGGATCATCTTATTTACTACCGTCGTTCTAAGTAAACAAGATGCATAAACATAATAAACATCACATGCAATTATATATAGTAGTGACATGATATGGCCAATATCATTTTGCTCCTTTGATCTCCATCTTCGGGGCTCCATGATCATCATTGTCACCGGCATGACACCATGATCTCCATCATCGTGTCTCCATGAAGTTGTCTCGCCAACTATTACTTCTACTACTATGGCTACTGGTTAGCAATAAAGTAAAGTAATTACATGGCGTTGTTTAATGACACGCAGGTCATACAATAAATAAAGACAACTCCTATGGCTCTCGCCGTTGTCGTAATCATCGACATGCAAGTCGTGAATCCTATTACAAGAACATGATCAATCTCATACATCACATATCATTCATCACATTCTTCTTGGCCATATCACATCACATAGCATACCTCGCAAAAACAAGTTAGACGCCCTCTAATTGTTGTTTGCATGTTTTACGTGGCTGCTATGGGTTTCTAGCAAGAACGTTTCTTACTTACGCAAAACCACAACGTGATATGCCAATTGCTATTTACCCTTCATAAGGACCCTTTTCATCGAATCCGTTCCGACTAAAGTGGGAGAGATCGGCACCCGCTAGCCACCTTATGCACCAAGTGCATGTCATCGGTGGAACTTGCCTCACGTAGAGTACGTAAGGTCGGTCCGGGCCGCTTCATCCCACGATACCGTCGAAACAAGATTGGACTAGTAACGGTAAGCAAATTAAACATCATCAACGCCCACAACTACTTTGTGTTCTACTCGTGCAAAGAATCTACGCAATAGACCTAGCTCATGATGCCACTGTTGGGGAACGAGGCAGAAATTCAAAATTTTCCTCGTGTCACCAAGATCTATCTATGGAGAAACTAGCAACGAGGGAAGGAGAGTGCATCTACATACCCTTGTAGATCGCTAAGCGAAGCGCTCAAGAGAACGGGGTTGAAGGAGTCGATTGCCGTGATCCAAATCACCGGAGATCCTAGTGCCGAACGGACGGCACCTCCACGCTCAACACACGTACAGCCCGGTGGCGCCTCCCACGCCTTGATCCAGCAAGGAGAGAGGAGAGGTTGAGGAAGACTCCATCCAGCAGCAGCACAACGGCATGGTGGTGATGGAGGAGCGTGGCAATCCCGCAGGCTTCGCCAAGCACCAAGGGAGAGGAGGAAGAGGAGAGGCGTGGCTGCACCAAGAGGAGATCAAATCGCGTGTTATGGGCAGCCCCTAGGCCTCATATATATAGGGAAGGGGTGGAGGGCGCGCCTCTAGGGTTCCCACCCCAGAGGGGCGGCAGCCCCAGATGGGTTCAAGGGGGCGGCCAAGAGGGAGGGAGAGGAGGCGCCCACTAGATGGGCCTTAGGGCCCATCTGCCTAGGGTTTGCCCTCCCACTTCCCTTGCGCTTGGGCCCCTTGTGGGCGCACCAGCCCCTTTGGGGCTGGTTCCTCCCACACTTGGCCCACGCAACCTTCTGGGGCAGGTGGCCCCACTTGGTGGACCTCGGACCTCCCGTGGTCCCAGACATTACCGATATCGCCAAAACTTTTCCGGTGACCAAAACAGACTTCCCATATATAAATCTTTACCTCCGGACCATTCCGAACTCCTCGTGACGCCCAGGATCTCATCCGGACTCAACAACATTCGCAACCACATACAAACTACCTTTATAACCCTAGCGCCATCGAACCTTATGTGTAGACCCTACGGGTTCGGGAATCATCGCACATGACCGAGACGTTCTCCGGTCAATAACCAACAGCGGGATCTGGATACCCATGTTGGCTCCCACATGTTCCACGATGATCTCATCGGATGAACCACGATGTCAAGGACTCAATCGATCCCGCATACAATTCCCTTTGTCTAGCGGTATTGTACTTGCCGAGATTCGATCGTCGGTATCCCGATACCTTGTTCAATCTCGCATCGGCAAGTCTCTTTACTCGTTCCGTAACACATCATCCCGTGATCAACCCCTTGGTCACATTGTGCACATTATGATGATGTCCTACCGAGTGGGCCCAGAGATACCTCTCCGTCAACCGGAGTGACAAATCCCATCTCGATTCGTACAACCCAATGACACTTTCGGAGATACCGTAATGCACCTTTATAGCCACCCGAGCCGTTGTGGGACGCTTTGGTACACCCAAAGCATTCCTACGGTATCCGGAGTTGCACAATCTCATGGTCTAAGGAAATGATACTTGACATTAGAAAAGCTTTAGCATACGAACTACGATCTTTGTGCTAGGCTTAGGATTGGGTCTTGTCCATCACATCATTCTCCTAATGATGTGATCCCGTTATCAATGACATCCAATGTCCATGGTTAGGAAACCGTAACCATCTATTGATCAACGAGCTAGCCAATAGAGGCTTGCTAGGGACATGGTGTTGTCTATGTATCCACACATGTATTTGAGTTTCCTATCAATACAATTATAGCATGGATAATAAACGATTATCATGAACAAGGAAATATAATAATAACTAATTTATTATTGCCTCTAGGGCATATTTCCAACACCGGCGAGCAGGCCTCGCGACACCTCGACGCCACCCTGCTCCCCACGCGCGCCTCGCGCCCCACGGCATCGAGCTCGGCAGAGCTCGCCACCAAGACGACCATGCGCCATCTGCCACCACGTCCGGCCAAGGATCTCCCGAGCCACCTTCAGAGGGGGCCGCCACCACATGCAAGGCCAGCGGCAGCAAGGAGGAGAGGAGGCGTGGGAGAGGGTCACGCCGCGGTGGCGAGTTCCCCAAGTCCCCCGAGCGGAGCGACGCGGGGGTCAGCTCGACCTGTTTCTATCCCTAATCGTTTCATTATTATTTAGCAAACATAGTAATCTATAAGACTCTTGCAAAACCATTTTAATTAATACTCCCTCCGTCCCATAATATAAGAACGTTTTTGACACTACACTAGTGTCAAAAACGTTCTTATATTATGGGACGGAGGGAGTAGTAGATTTTGACTGAAAGTCTGAAACAAACGAAAAAAATTAGCAATCGGCAGGAGCTCTGCTTTTTTTCATATAAGAACAAGAAGTTAATTCAAAAGTCCTATTTTGCTCTCGAGCCCGAATGCTCCCTTATGAACAGTAAAAAATAGTATTTTTTTTTAAAAAAATCTGACCTTTTTTGTTAAACTTTGACAAAAGTTGTGTATGCTTGCAAAATTTCAACACAAAATGACATTTGTGGAAGGCTTGGCAAACAAAAATCAGCACCCAAAATGTTTTCAAAAGTAGGATTTTTTTTCCATGACTTTCACGAATGTCATTTCGTGCTGAAATTTTGCAAGCATACAAAACATTTGTCAAAGTTTACCACAATTTTTTTTTCGATTTTACTGTCCATAAGGGAGCATTTGAGCTCGGGAATAGAAACTCCATGTCCAAGATAATTACATTTTATGTAAGGAAAGTTGGCCAAAAACCAATACATAGTTATGTAAAAAAAACAATACATACCCACACACACACAAGCCCCGAGGTTGCGCCCCCAAGCGAGCAGACTACTTTGCCACCCAAGCAACTAGAGATGACACCCTATGAAACAACCCGGAGCCGCCGCTCCGGCTTACAAACCTCAAGAACACTATAAGACTCTTGCAAAACCATTTTAATTAATACTCCCTCTGTAAACTAATATAAGAGTGTTTAGATCACTAATATTAGTTTACAGAGGAAGTACTAGATTTTGACTGTCTGAAACAAACAATTTTTTTAGCAACTGGCATGACCTCTGCCTTTTATCATATAAGAACAAGAAGAAGATAATTGACCAGTTTATACAAGGAAAAAATGGCCAAAAACCAATACATACACACATGCCAGCCTCGAGGCTGCACCCCAAGCGAACAGACTACTCTCCCGCCCAAGCAGCTAGAGATGACACCCTATCAAACGACCAGGAGCTGCCACTCCAGCATACAAACCTCAAGAACACACACACCGGCCTCGAGGGTGTGTACCAGATGAGCTGATGAATCTGTCACCCATGCAACTAGAGTCAGACACCCTACAATACGATCCAGAGCCGCCGCTTCGTCTTCCACACCAACCATGAGGGCGTATGTCTGATAGAAGACCGTACCTCTAAGGTGACGGTATGGAAAAACCGCAAGTGTCCTCGTAGGGTGGAGAGCATGACCGGATGTACCAGAAGGGATCACACGCGAGGTTTTTACCTAGGTTCGTGCCGCCATGGTTTCAGGTAACACCCCATCTCTTGATTTGCTTTTGATTAATGGTGAAAACGCCTCATGTGGGGGGGGGTGAGATAAGATGTGGTAATAGCTACCGGGGTGTTGACGATAAGTCAGGTGATCCTCGATTTACTGAGCGATAGGGTTTACAAATTTCTAACCGACCCCGATAACTATTGGGAGGGGTTGGCTCAGATTATTTTCTGGTCAATAGTTAGCAGCGAGGTATGATCATCGTTGTTAACTCTTGTATGTTCGCGAAGTTCTTAGGTGAACCTTTTCTTCACTTTCAAAACCTGAGGTGAGATATTATTGGCATCCCCGTGATCAACTCCTTTGATCACTATACCGCTTATCCTCGTTATTGGCTTTGTTCTCTTTACTTATATTCGTATTCCGGTATCCCTGTGATCTCTATCACATGTGTTTGGCCAAACGATGATCATACCATAATACGAGTGGCCCCAGAGAGTCTCTTGACGTCGGCGGAGAAAATCCCGGTCTTGTCTTGAGTACAGAGACATATTTTTCCGGCACACTGGGAAGTTATTTTTGTTATCGCCCAGTTACGATGTGATGTTCGGTAACCCAAAGTAACCATTTGGTATGTTGGTTTACGATACGGTCTAAGAAACTAACTAGACGTTAATACTTTATATGAGAATACTGACAACGTAATAGCAATGTAACCTCTCAGTAATTCATAAAAGAATCAGTGCAATTATAACACGTAAATAAAAGCTTAATTACAAACATGAAAAACATCACAAATAATATTTCATATTCATATTCATATCCGAGAAAACTTAAATTACAAACTTAATTGCAACATAATATTCATATTCGAGAAAACGCCTACATCAAATCTGATAAAATAAAAGCCACCTGGATAAGGCCACCATTTGTTGTAGCCCTGGCTGAACGCCCCGAACACAGACGACGCGCGCGCACATCAACAGCCGTCTTCGCACCAACTGTTATCGATGAAGGTATTCGTCCATTGGATGGTCAGTTTCGCAAAGCTGCATCTTATTCCACCAATGATGACTCTGCCACTCATGATTCTGCTGCCAATGTGATGACCCACAAGTGTAGGGGATCTATCGTAGTCCTTTCGATAAGTAAGAGTGTCGAACCCAACGAGGAGCAGAAGGAAATGATAAGCGGTTTTTAGTAAGGTTTTCTCTGCAAGCACTGAAATTGTAGGTAACAAATAGTTTTGTGATAAGATAAATTGTAACGAGTAACAAGAAATGAAAGTAAATAAAGTGCAGCAAGGTGGCCCAATCCTTTTTGTAGCAAAGGATAAGCCTGGACAATTTCTTATAATGAAAAAAGAGCTCCCGAGGACACATGGGAATTATCGTCAAGCTAGTTTCCGTCACGCTCATATGATTCGCGTTCGGTACTTTGATAATTTGATATGTGGGTGCACCGGTGCTTGGGTACTGCCCTTACTTGGACAAGCATCCCACTTATGATTAACCCCTATTGCAAGCATCCGCAACTATAAAAGAAGTATTAAGGTAAACCTAACTACAACATTAAACATATGGATCCAAATCAGCCCCTTATGAAGCAACGCATAAACTAGGGTTTAAGCTTCTGTCACTCTAGCAACCCATCATCTACTTATTACTTCCCAATGCCTTCCTCTAGGACCAAATAATGGTGAAATGGCATGTAGTCGACGTTCACATAACACCACTAGAGGAAAAGACAACATACATCTCATCAAAATATCGAACGAATACCAAATTCACATGACTACTAATAGCAAGACTTCACCCATGTCCTCAGGAACAAACGTAACTACTCACAGAGCATATTGATGTTCATAATCAGAGGAGTAATAATATGCATTAAGGATCTGAACATATGATATTCCACCAAGTAAACCAATTAGCATCAACTACAAGGAGTAATCAACACTACTAGCAACCCACAGGTACCAATTTGTGGTTTGGATACAAGATTGGATACAAGAGATGAACTAGGGTTTTGAGAGGAGATGGTGTTGGTGAAGATGTTGATGGAGATTGACCCCCTCCCGATGAGAGGATCGTTGGTGATGACCACGGTTATTGAGATATAATGTGTAATAACAGCCCATAATGCAATAAATATTGATATAAAAGCATGATGCAAAATGGACATATCACAATGCATCCAAGCCAAATCCTCAAGCCACTGCTCCTCGTGTGATGACTGACCGTGAGCTGCTTCTTAGTCTTCACCAGAAGGTGGATCGAAACCACAAATGGGTTAAGCGTCGGTTTGACTCTATTCTTCACAACATGACTGCTACACATAATGCAGTGAAGAAAAACCATTACTACCTCCATGAAGTCTTCGATCACACCTGGGCTATTCTATCACATATTTATGGTGAAGAAGATCTAAAGCAAATGGGTTTCAAGGAAGATTTTGACTGGTTTGCTCCTCCACTGAAGAAATACACGAAGGTCAAGGTTCCTTCCTTGGTCGCCAGTTCATATTCTTCATCACGCAACACGGACGAGTATGAAGACTTGGACGACACTGCGGCAGGCCCTACATCGACTCAAGACCCCAACAATGCTGGCGCTCCTCCATCATCATGATATTCTTCAGGGGCGTTAGTCCTCATTTTCAACCCTTTTGGTCATTCTATGACAAAGGGGGAGAAATTTGAGTTAGTCTTCAAGCGGGTCTATCTTATATGGGCGTTTTTTTGCTAAGTTACAACTCTCGTTCTTTTGATGACTTTGCTGGATTGAGTTGTAAACTTAAACTCTATGGTGGCCTGATACTTTTGCTGAGTTCTTCTGCATGCTTATTCCTCATTAATGATAATGCACGCATGTTGAATTACATCAGTCACCATATTTCATCATGCATTTCAAATTCTTCATACTATATGTCAAATGCGTGTATGAATTACAAGATATAGGGGGAGATCTCCATGATTATACTCTTCAAGTGTGCATTGCTTCAAAAGCAAATTCCTCACTATGCACATCTTCAGGGGGAGTTCTTATATATCTTGCAATCAAATTCCTCAATATCAGTATTTACACTTCATATGTTTATCCCCATTCAAAACTTAACCTATATTGTCATCAATCACCAAAAAGGGGGAGATTGTAAGTGCATCTAGTGCCCCTTAGTGATTTTGGTGTATTGAAGACTTATAGGTTAAGGGACTGATGCGTTTGTGAGTGTACACAGGTCTATAAGTCTATGAGGAGTTTGCTATTTACAGAGAAAGTCGACCCCTAAAAATGAAGTTCTTCAACTGAAGACTTTGGATTTCTGAAGACTTTCTGAAGACTTTGAAAGTGAAGAAATTGGTGTGACCTTGAAGACTTGGCAATCATTCGAGGAACATGAAGCGTGAAGACTTTTGTTTTCGTAGTTTCATTTTCTCTTTCTTGAGTCATAGGAAACACCGTACTGTTAAAGGGGGTTGAGGAAATACTAAGGAAAAATTTCCATGTGATGCTCAACTCAAAATCCTACACCTACCAATCCCTTCGAGTGAAGCCATTGGAAATCTCATATAGTTCGGTCATATCCTTCAGTGACAGAGACAAAGTTCTTCTGGTCTCTGAGGAATTTGTTCTGACTGAGGAGTTAGGAATTCGCCAGTGCGGATTGCCTACACAGTGAGGAACATGATAGCCCTGAGGAATTTGAGAGTCAAATTTCTGACCGTTGTTGTGCTATGCGCCAGCTGTCCCAAAATATCTACCCACCTAACAGTCATATCATTAAAGGGCATTTATGTCTTATCATGTCGGGCTGCTCCCTAGGCTATAAATAGCCGCCCCCTACAACCACTAGCTATTTGGCTGCTCCGAGAGAAACTGACACTTGTCATTTGAGAGCATCCCATCCTCCGAGGACTTTGAGTGAAAATCATCAAGTGAGGAAAACCCAAACCCAACACACCTACAACCCAAAGTGATTGAGCATCACTGAAGAGATTGATCCTGCGTGGATCCGATGCTTGTTACCTTTGAAGACTGTGCTTCTTCCAGACGGTTAGGCGTCATGGTCTAGAGCATCCAAGAGGAATTGTGGATCGCCGAGTGACCTAGTCTGTGAAGGTTTGGAAGTCACATGAAGACTTACCACGAGTGATTGGGCGAGGTCTATGTGACCTTAGCTCAAGGAGAATACGGTGAGGACTGTGTGTCCTCAGGTTTAAATACCTAGCCGCTCCAACCAGACGTACAACTGAGACAACAATTGGAACTGGTCTACCAAATCATTGTCTTCACCAAGCTTACTGGTTTTAGTTCCTCAACTCTGTCATTTCCTCATTTCTGTTGTTGTTTGCTTGCTCATATTTGTTTGAAGACTTTGACTGAAGACTTTCTCAATTTCCTCAGTTCAATTTCTTCAGTCTGTCCGTCTTCATCCTGTGTTATCCTGTGTCTACGCTTTCTGTACTCAATGCTTGTCTTCATTTCATCATGATGACTATGCTAGTGTTCTATTATGTTTACTTCTGAGTACTTATTCCGCTGCAAGTAGTTCTTCGCTAAGGAATTTCCTCACCAGCAAATTCCTCAGTGAAGAATTCATAAAAATCGCCTATTCACCCCCCCCCCTCTAGTCGATATAACGCACTTTCAGAGTGATGTCTTTGCTCGATCAATTTTGTAAAGCTATTGTGTTGGTGGACAACGAGGGTGTTTGGGGCTGCCTCTTGGGTTGTGCAGTTTTCCGGAGTTTTCCAAAAGTTTTCAGACCCATCTGGAACCTTCCGAAACTTCTCATATCTAAACCTGAAACTTTTTGGGACATATTATACCTTTCCGAAATTCGCAAAACCCTTTCGGGACCATCTAGGTCCATGTGAAACACTTTCGGTGCTCATTCTCTTATTCCTATACTAATCACAATTACTAGTCATTCAGCGTGTGACCCTACATGTTTGGAAATAAGCGGATATGGCTTCGAACATTTTGCGGTCAATAGTTAACATCGAGATATGATCACCGTTGTTAACTTTTTGTATATTCACGAAGTTCTCGGGTGAACCCTTTTCTTCTTTGAATACCATTCCCTTTACTTCACGATAAGTTACGAAAATCCGAGGTGAGATATTATTGGCATCCCTATGATCAACTCCTTGATCACTATACCGGTTATCCTCGTTACCTGTTTTGTTCTCTTTACTTATATTCGTATTCCGGCATCCCTGTGATCTCTATCACATGTGTTGGCCAGGCGATGATGATACCATAATACCAAGCGGGCCCCAGAGAGTCTCTTCATCGTCGGCGGAGAAAACCCCAGTCTTGAGTACTGAGACATATTTTTCAGGTACACTCGTAAGTTACTTTTATTATCACACAGTTACGATGTGACGTTTGGTAACCCAAAGTAACCATTTGGTATGTTGGTTTACGATATGGTCTAGGAAACTAAGTAGACATCAATACTTTATATGAAAATACTGATAACGTAATAACAATGTAACCGCTCAATAATTCATAAAGAACTAGTGCAACTATAACACATCAATAAAAACTTAATTACAAACATGAAAATATCACAATAATATTTCATATTCGTATTCATATTCGAGAAAACTTGATTGCAACATAATATTCATATTCGAGAAAACGCCGACATCAAATCTGATAAAATAAAAGCCACCTGGATAAGGCCACCATTTGTTGTAGCCCTGGCTGAACGCCCCGAACACAGACGACGCGCGCGCACATCAACAGTCTACTTCGCGGGCGCGTATACGGCCGACGGATTTCTCCGGCACCTTTCCCTCTCCGCCGCTCGCTGTCGCCGGAGAAGAAGGAGGATAGCGCGGCGACGACGCGACGGCGACGGGAGCAATCACCAGCTGTCGACAAGCCGTGAGCTCACCAACTCACTCCCCGCCGGCCAGGGGGGTAACGGACAAAGCGGCAATCACCCTGACCCACCAGCGCCGTCGGATCGGCCGTCGGACGGCCCGGATCCCCCTCCGCGGAAGGCCGGACAGCCACCAGCGCAACCACTGGATAGCATTTCCCTCCCTCCCCCTTCCCGCCTCCCCCTCCCTCCTCCACCTCGCCATTGCCGTCGCCCTCCGAGCCACCCCAAAAAAACACAGGGCGGGTGCGCTTCATGCCCCCGCGGAGCGCGCGCCCATGGCGTCCGTGCCCGCCTCCTGCCCGCGCCCGCCGCAGGCCGCCGTCCGCCGCCTCCTCCCGCTGCCGCTCCAGCTCCGGCTCGTCTGCCGCCTGCGGAGGCTGCCGCTCCCGCAGCTAGGCCTCTCCGCCGCCGCGCGGAGGGGAGGCGGCCTCCCGCGGGCCGCGGAGGGGGGCGACGGGCGGGCCGTGGCCAAGGAAGAGGAGGTGGATGAGGAGGACGAGGAGGAGGGAGGGAGGGGGGCCGTTGAGGAGAGCGGAGAGGACGACGGGGCTCGGGAGGCGGAGGGCGCGGGGGCGGCGAGGGGCTCCGGGCGGTTCGCCGCCGACTACATCTCGCTTGGCATCAGGGAGCCCGTCTACGAGGTAAGGTCCCCGGCCAACTCCGGCCGGCCAGAAATTGAATTGTTGCAATCACATTGCCATTGCCACATGAAAATCATCATCATCCACCAGGAATGCCCACCTCTGCTCTCAAACATGACCTCCATGTCCTCTTCCTGCAAAATTGTTCTGAAAGTGTCTCAGACCGCAACATAATCGGGGCAGTCTGTAAAAACAAGCATTCCATGCCTCTAGTCTAGAAGGAAATACAGTAATTTGGTCATTCTGAATTTCTGACTACAAATATCTTTTTTCTTGAACACGCATCAAAAGCGTGTCATTGCGTGTTGTGACCAAAAAATATGAAGGAGCAGTGTGTAATTTTGTTCTCCTATAGTTCAAATCAAGAGTTGGTATGCTAGTTCGATGACATGTTTTCGACAAGGGTGGGTGGGCTTGGGATGGTATGCACATTGCAAGCTTTGGAGCTTACCATCATGCAAGATGCAAATTAACCCCCACCTCACCGTCGAACTTTACTCAGGTGGTAGAAGTGAAAGCTAATGGAAGCGTGTCTACCGAAAAAATAAGCCGCCGGCAGCTACTGAAATCAAGTGGTATGTAAAATCAATGTGTTTCCAGTGCTCTGTACTACTACCACACATTAACTTTATTATGTTCACCAACCATACTTGCTCGAACTCTCCATATGATTGCATCGTATTCGTGTCAAACTCCAGATAATGCCACTACACATTACTTTGATTTTGGCTGGTTATAATTGTAAAGTATTCTTGATACGGATACTTAACATTCTTCTTTGTTGTTTTTAAGTACTACGCAATCTCATTTTACTCTTGTGCTGCCAGGCCTCCGTCTACGAGATACAAGAAGTGTTGACCCATCACTATGGCTAATGAATTCAATGCCTTCCCTGCTGGTAACAGGAAACTTTCCGATACTTAACTATATAGGTTTCCCTCTGTTTGTCGTATTCTTGTCCTCTGCATCTTCTCAGTTGTAAAAAGACAATAGATGCTGGGCGACAGTCCTACTCCTAAGACAGCATAATTGTTTCCTTTTCGCCAAAAGTCAAAACCACCTGGTGTCTTTATAGTAGATCATGAATTTCATAAATACTTGCACTTTGACAGATTGGAAAATAAGAAAATAAAGTTAAGTTCACTGCAATTTCTGTCAGACTCATAACATCAGCCGAAATTGTGCTTAGCTATGTATTTCAGGAACCTTCACTATAACTGATTAAATGCTAATAGGCACTACTTGATTGCTTTGTATAAAAGATGGCTATATGACGGTTTATATGTAGCATGTAAACTCTTATTTCACCATTTATTGCAGGTACGTGAACAGGCCATATTACTCAACCTTGGTTCCTTGCGAGCAATTGCTATGCATGAACGTGTCCTTATATTCAATTATAACAGGTCAGTTTGTATGTTTGTTCAGAAAAAACCAACTGGCATTGGTGAACTTGTCATCGTTTGTGCTACAAACTTATCAGTTATTTTCTCTAACATGAGTAGCCCAGGAGGAAAGGTCTTTTTAGAGCTATTACGACCTCGGTTAAATCCAAGGAACATCAATGGTGGGCCTGCAATGCCTTTTCAACTTGAGGTAATAAATATATAGATACTATATTCATCTGCATTTGCAGTCTAAATGGTGTTAATATGACAACATGTTGCCTTGGCTATATGTTTTCTTCACTACCTATATCCTTATAAAATAGAAACTTGGGAAGTTTTCTGTCTCTTGAGGTTTACGGATTTGAACTCAACCAGTATTTGGGAGCCTCAGCATTCGTAAAAGAGCTGCTTATTTCTGTTCATATCTATATCATATTTTTCCCAATGAATCATGTCGAACAGTTAAGTATTTTTAATTTAAAAGTAACATAGCATCGTTACAAGTTGATTGTTCATCCTGAGTCCCCTTATCCAGTAAGTTGAATCTTGAAGAATAACTATACGGATATCATCCATGGTTTCCTAAATTCTTTATGGTTGTAGTGTACCCGTTTAATCTTCTTACATTCAGTTCAGATAATAAAGTGGTAATAAGACATGATCTATTGTGGCCTTTCCATTTGAATTTGACAATATTTCATGCCATGCTTGCATTTTTCACAGAATTTGAGAGTACCGGTCTGTCAGACAATGGAGCGAGATGATATAATCTTTCATTGTGTTTTCATTATGTTCAGGTTGTTGAAGCTGCACTGCTTTCTAGAATACAAAGGCTGGAACGAAGATTAATGCATGTTGAACCTCGTGTGAGTACCTGAAAAGTCATGTCTCCTTAAGGTGTCTATGGTCTTCACATCAGTTGATATGCTTGTACAGAACCATATATGATGTTGTTCGCTTTCTTGGCGCATATTCATTTTAAGGGTAATCTGTAATCCGTTTCCTCAATAGATAACTTCGGTCACTTCTGGACTCTTGTTCCCTTTCCCTATTTACTAGTTTAGCTTACACAGTTTCATGCCAGTGCCTTAACACCTGAGAGCCTTTTGGTTTCTTACAAGTGTCCAACTCCGGTGCAAATCCTCCTCCCTATATTACCTCTGCCAACTGAACTCGCCGGATGACTGCTACTTGCTAGCAATCAGTTTCTGCCGTCTAGTTGCCTGACCATAGTACTAAGTATTCTTTTGTAAATTGCCAGCAAGCTGAGATAGGACAAGTGCTATGTTGCTCACTGGGGCCCTTTTTGAACTTAATACCGTATCTGTGGTCAGGTTGCTGACTCTGCATTTTATTTTACACCCAAACAGTAGGGAAGAGCCTTGCCATGCTGGCTCTGCAGTTTCATTGTGATGAATTGGCGATCTTGTTATGGTGGAATGGAAAGTAGTGAAACACCTTAGGATAAGTTTTCCTCTTATTCCCTATGGACTGAAGGAAAGCCACTACTCATGTTGTGATGGTTTAATATGACGCAAATTGATCAGAGACCGTCAATCAAGCAGCTGCATTCATGACAAATGCATCCTATTGTAATACCTAAAAAAGATAGTTAACATTGTTCTGGGTATCTGGGCTTTCATCTCAGGTGGCTACATTGCTTGAAGTTCTACCAAATCGGTTGACAGGTGATGTTTTGGAGCAGCTTCGTCTAAGCAAACAATCATTGGTATTACAGCTGCCCTGAGAATCATCTCCTAGATTCATTTGTTAAATTGGTTTAATTTTGCTTCTATATTCATCTGTCAAGGTCGAGCTGGGTTCACGGGCAGGTGATCTTAAACAAATGCTCATCGATCTCCTAGAAGATCCCCATGAAATTCGTCGAATATGCATTATGGGGAGAAATTGTACACTAGATAAAGTGAGTGATGATATGGAATGTGCTGTTCCATTAGAGAAGCATATTGCCGAAGGTACAGCTGAAATTTATCATTACGACTTTGCATCTTCTGCTCCTTCAATATGTTATACTACCATCTAATTTCCTGGACAATATCGCATAAAAAGCAATGGAGTAACTTTTTGGATTACGGAGGTAGTTTTAGGTGGCAAAGTACAAATGCATTTGTGATACTTTTATGAAGAAAAGAAACAAACGAAAAGGAAGAGGCCCAGTGATGAAGATGAGATCAAGGCAACTGACAGTATTTTCGTTATATTTATGTGGAGCAGCTTGGAGTTTTGAGAAGGAAAATAAAATACAATTTGGTTATGTGGCTCAGGGTATTTTATTTTATAGTAGTCACCTGATTGGTGTTCACTTGAATTTATTGTCAACTTTTGATCTCAACAGAGGAAGAGGAAGAAATTGAGATGCTACTGGAAAATTACCTTCAAAGGTGAGCTCTGCAACAAATTATTGTGTTTCATGTTGCTTCCTTGTGGTTTGCATTTTCATTAAGTTGTGCCTTTTTACTGTCAGATGTGAATCATGCCATGGTCAAGCAGAGAGGCTTCTTGATTCTGCAAGAGAAATGGAAGATTCAATTGCAGTGAACTTAAGGTTTGTGCATTTTGATCAAGTTTGTTTTGGGTTCTACGCATAAGCGAGAACGTCGTGCCTTGAAGAACTGGGTTGAGGTCAATATAAAATGACGAAACTAGTATAAGGTGGTGGCTCCTACGTCTCTGACAACAGATGCATCTAGTAGCATTCAAACGATTCTGAGGATTACAGTATCTCGTATTTTGGCGCCGTTAAATATATGTAGCCAACTTGCTCGTATACCATCGACATGACGTTTTCCCTTGCCACAGTTCCCGACGACTAGAGGTAAGCAGAGTGGAGTTGCTTCTTCAGGTCGGAACATTTTGCGTCGCTGTAGGAGCATTAATCGCAGGTATAAAAATCTTGAGCATCTCACAACTTTGTGCACTTCCTTATTCACCAGAAGGCGGTTGTTTTCCCAACACGGCGCCCCTAAGCAATGCTGTTTGCACCTGGCTAAATCACCGTGTTTCTTCAATGTAGGGATATTCGGCATGAACCTCAAATCATACCTGGAGAACAACACGGTATAGCATCGCACCCCTCAGATTTTATTCCGCCTTCAGCGACAGACACCTGCATGCCGGCGCTAGCCGTTGGATTTGTACCCGATGTAGCACATGCCCTTTTCATTTGACCGTTGGTTTGTTTTGGAGCAGTGGGCGTTCTGGGCGACGACTGGCGGAATAGCAGTCGGAGCAGTAGCCGGGTTTTTCATCATGTACAAGTACCTAAAGGATAGGAAGATATTGTAAAAGACCGCGGCACCGTTTGTGGGATCGCCTAGAAATCTAGTAGAACTGTAAATAAAGCGGTTTTGATCTCTTCCGGAGGCACGTATGGATCCATGGCATTGTTGCATAGTGGCATGGGTTGCTGATATTGGTACCAACTTGGGAGCAAGTGTTTTTCTGATGCAACTCACACGCCATATATGCGAAGGAGCAAATATTTTTCTGCTACTTTGCTGGGGACTGTTATCCCCTTATTGAGCTGATAAGTGAAAAAATATGGAACCTATTGATGTTACTACATTGGAAATTCATTAAAAAGTCCAGAATCCATTTTTGCTCTGCCTTGATGATATATTTTTTTCTTTTTTCCTCTTACCGTGCTCATATTTTTTGGTATCTATTTTTCTTATCATCCAAAATCCGCGACAATGGTGATACCGAACAAGTGCATCTTTTGTAATCCCTTCGTCGCAAAATATCAGGTGGCTGATGAGACAAGCCTTTAACTGATAATTATTATGTTAGTACATAATAAATCACAACATAAGTAAATATCTTTGAAAGTGAATCCAGTGACAATTGTGAACACCATTGATTTTGTGAATAGTGTAAATCACAACATAGTGTGAGCTCTCTGACTTGACGAGACTGCGTGTTCCTGCGGGCTCACGGCAGCCGTCGGACCGGCCATCGACGCCCCGGGATTTTCCGCGTAACCGTCACGTCCAGTTCCGCGCAAAGAGTCCCCGATGCGCGGCTTCTCCGCGCGACACGTACCCATCCCACCTCCCATCTCCAACCGCCGATGTCGTCGTCGTCGTCGTCCCCGCGGCCGGCGACGCAGCGCCGGCGCATCCACCCGGCCGCCTACCTCTCCGCGGCGGCCGCCCTCCTGGCCCTCGTCGCCGCGGCCTTCTCCCGCGCCCTCGCCCCCCGCTTCCCCAACCCGCCCGACGCCCGCCGCTGCCGCCCCGACGCCGAGGGCTCCTGGTCCGCCGGCGTCTTCCTCGGCGACTCCCCGTTCGCCCTCAAGCCCATCGAACACGTACCCCAACGTCCCCAATTCCCCCCCTAGGCGCGTCGTCGTCGTCGCTCGTGGCGTTAATTCTGGCTTTCCGTGTGGTTCGCGTGCGTGCAGTGGGGAATCTCGGCGGACGCGGGCGCGGCGTGGCCCGTCGCGAACCCGGCGGTGACGTGCGCGGACGTGGCGGAGGCCGGGTCCCCCAGCAGCTTCGTCGCCAGCCCCTTCCTCTTCCTCCAGGTTCGAACTACCAAACATTTTGACACCGAGAGCTGAAAGCAGCAGCAGCAGCTGTCATTCGTACCCTGCCGGCATCTTCCATGTGAATTTTGATAACTGCCATGATCGATTCTTGTTCCTGCCCTGATGGACGTGAAGCTAAATTCTCCTCAGGGCGATGCCATCTACATGTTCTTCGAGACGAAGAACCCCGTTACATCGCAGGGCGACATTGCCGCTGCCGTGAGCAAGGACGCCGGCGCGACATGGCAGCAGCTGGGCGTGGTGCTAGATGAGGAGTGGCATCTCTCGTATCCATATGTGTTCAGCTACAATAACAAGGCAAATATCCCACTCACAGCTGCTTATTTTATTTGTAACCAACAAGTTCATGTTCCAATCATTCTCACACGCACTTCTTTGCTTGCCTCACTCCACAGGTCTACATGATGCCTGAAAGTAGCAAGAACGGAGATCTCCGGTTGTATCGTGCGTTGGATTTCCCCCTTAAGTGGACACTGGAGAAGGTCCTTCTGGAGAAGCCACTTGTGGATTCAGTCATCATAAATTTCCAGGGTTCCTACTGGCTCATTGGGTCAGATTTAAGTTCTTATGGCGCGAAACGGAACGGAGAGCTCAGTATCTGGTATAGCAGCTCTCCTCTCGCCCCTTGGAATCCACACAGGCATAATACAATCGGTAGCATGGATAGCGGGTCAAGTTTTAGAAATGGAGGCAGGCCATTCGTTTATGACGGCGATCTCTATCGTATTGGCAAACAGAGTGGTGGTGTGTCTGGCCATAGTATTAAAGTGTTCAAAGTTGAAATCCTAACTGCAGATGAATACAAGGAAATTGAGGTTCCATTTGTCTTTCACAAGTCCCACAAGGATCGAAATGCATGGAACGGTGCACGATCCCATCACCTTGATGTTCAATGGTTTCCATCAAGTCAACTCTGGATTGGGGTAATGGATGGTGATAGAGTGCCCTCAAACGATTCAGTTCACCGCCTGACCATAGGGTACATGTTTTACGGAGTCACTCTGTTACTAGTTCTTCTGCTTGGTGGGCTTATTGGTGCAATTAGATGCAAAATACCACTCAGATGGTGTGTTCCACATACTGAGAAACGGGATGACTTCTTCCATTCAAAGCAGCAGTTCTTTCTGAAGTATAAGCTAAGCTCGGTGTTTTCCAGTTTGAACAAGATGGGTTCTCTTCTTGGTGGGAGAATCAACTACAGAACTTGGAAGGGACGAGTTTATGTTGTGCTAGTAATACTAGTCTTAATTTTTCTAACTTGTCTTGGAACTCACTGCATATATGGTGGCAATGGTGCTGAAGAGCCATATCCAATCAAGGGCAGGCACTCGCAGTTCACGCTGTTAACTATGACATATGATGCCCGTCTTTGGAATCTGAAGATGTTTGTGGAGCATTACTCCAAATGTGCATCAGTGAGGGAGATTGTGGTTATCTGGAACAAAGGCCGCCCCCCAGTGCAAAATGAATTGAAGTCAGCCGTTCCTGTCAGGGTCAGAGTTGAAGATAAGAACACTCTGAACAATAGATTCAACATAGATGAAAAAATTAAGACAAGAGCTGTTATGGAGCTCGATGATGATATCATGATGGCATGTGACGACTTAGAGCGTGGGTTCAAGGTATGGAGGGAGCACCCTGATAGGATTGTTGGGTACTACCCACGCCTTGCTGAAGGTACCCCACTGGAATACCGCAATGAGAGGTATGCTCGGCAACAAGGAGGTTATAACATGATACTGACTGGAGCAGCATTCATGGATCATGGCCTGGCCTTTGAGAGGTATTGGAGCAAGAAGGCTGAGGTAGGAAGGAAGATGGTAGACAGTTTCTTCAATTGTGAGGATGTGCTTCTAAATTTCCTGTTTGCAAATGCAAGCTCAATGAGCACGGTGGAGTATGTAAAGCCAGCTTGGGCAATTGATATGTCTAAGTTTTCAGGAGTAGCCATTAGTCGAAACACACAAGCACATTATCATGTCAGGAGCAAATGCCTTGCTAAGTTTTCAGAAGTCTATGGGAACTTATCTGCTAAAAGGTTATTTAGCAGTCGAGGTGATGGCTGGGATGTATATTAGTAACAGAGATAACTGGATACTTTTTTTCTTGAGACTTGCATAGTATGATTAGCTAAGTTTCCAAGTTGGTAAAGCAGAGGGCTTAGTAGTCCAGGGTGATTAGTGCAACACTGAAGTGCTTTATCCTGCTGCCCGTTTGTATACAGTTAAGTATATTATCCCCTTTCTATACATCTCCATAGATAACATTTTTTATTGCATCTATGGTGGCATCTGTATAGATAACTCGATACACTTTTTACCTTTTCAATTGTTAATCAGAACTGTATCGGGTTTGCAAACTGTACTTTGTCAGTGTCAGTGTGCATGCAACTGCTACCATGGTCCAGAACGAATGGTTTGTTTTTTCATTTCAGATTAACAGAGGTTATTTGAAATGTTTTATTTGTCATTTGCAGCCGCAAGTTGTGTTGCATGAAGAATACTATTGAGAAAAAAAAAAGGTATTTCTGTGTCGAAATATCACACTCCATTCAGATTGGTATATATGTACTTCACATTTTCATGGTGTGAACCATGATCAATGAAAATTACGAAGCAGAATCAGCTTCTTTTCCTACTACTTTTCCTTGGTAAATGAACCAAGAAGACTAAATCTACATTTATCAACTTCATCCAGAGGCCTCTTTGTCAAATTATGTATGCCACAGGTTTGATAATAATCAAACCATCAAGAATCAGGAAAAGCCACCGCTTGAATCAAAACTTGCAGTTCTTCTTCAGGTAAACCACCACTTCTTGCTGCAACAAGTGCAGTAAAAGGGTCAATGTTTGATTCTCAGTCGAATAATTCTGCTGTAGTTTCAGGATAGATGAGATGTACAGTTATTAACTTACAATCAAGCAAAGGATTGCGCAGCCGGCAGCCCCAGGGAAAAGCGCGTACCAAAGTTGTAAATGGTGAAACTTGGGACCATCGATAAACAGGAGAGGCAAGCTCGCAGCTGCAGTTATCATAAAAAGAGGTGAGCTTAAAATATTTCTTTGCTGCATTTCGTAGCTGAAAAAAACAAGCCGCATATAAATAAGAGTTGAGTAAGACAAATTCAGCCACATATAAATATGTCTTTACGGAGGGAGTATTTCTGTTGAGGGTTTACCTGGAGGGTGCGAAGAGCCTGTGATGGTCATGAATGCTATGGATGCAGAGAGAGCTGCACCCCTTGCTAGCCATCCGGGCCCGAACAACGAAAGGGCTAGCACACCGATGGCCGCACAACCGATCTGAGCGACGAACATGTTATATTTCTGCAAGAATTTCCACCTGAAAGTGTTAGTATTGGTTATCCAGACCTCTCGTTTCACTGCCAAGGCACACGAAAAGCTTAAGATAGCCTTCTACTGCACTGAAAATTTCAGGCACCATCAAAATTTATGATCTGTTGATGACTTAAAGGCATCAATTAAAGTGGGCCGAGACTTCTCGTCAGTTCAAACTTCAAAGTGTTCTACATATGCTTGGTACCAACTATACCAACTGCTTATCAGCTTGTGGATGGAAATTCTGTAGTTACGGATATACACTATTACACCAACTATATATGGGAGAAGGACATTACTACTAGCAAGAAACGGTTGGATGCATTATGCACATAGATTTTCTTTGAAGCTAATCAGTGCGTGCACCAGGTCATTGTAAATCTGCCCTAGGTTGTTGGTAGTAGCTGTGTGTGATACAAATATGAATAAAAAATTGGTGTTGACTAGTGGTAAGGCAGGAACCTTGGCAGGTGGTGAGTCTGGAGCGGTGAAGAGCACGGCGCAGACGGCCCCAAGTGGTGCAATTGTCAATGACACCCCCTTGAAGGCCATCATCTGGTCCATCCTTCCCAGCACTGCCATTGCCAAGAACGCGCCTGCATCATCATGATTTCAACATGAGGAAAATATGTCAAACTGGAGGCCATATTTCGTGATGAAAAATTATCTGGTAGCACTCGTGGAACTCCATGGCTCTGAAAATAAAGATGCTTTAAAAAGAACTCAAACAGTTTGCAAATCGTGTGGCAGGTGCCGTTGCACAGAGGAAATCCATCTATTCAGCCAGCAGCACCTATCTGACGCTACTGGGAAGGGGAGAGCCTGAAGATCCGGAAAGACCGGCCAGGCGCAAAGAAGACGGAGGCTTAGGAACTCGGGCGGACTCACCGGCGGAGGGCCAGAGGACGTCGCTGGCGCTGACGCCGCGGGGCGACGCCGGCGTGACATTGGCCGCTGGCGCCGCCGCCGTCGCGACGAGGTGGAGGTCTCGCCTCCTCGTCCTCATGGCGTCGCCGGTGGCGGCCTTGCGCGAGAGGAGATGCACCTGCCCCCCGCCGCCGCCGCCGCCATTGGCGTGCAGGAGGAAGACAGGCGAAGAGGAGGGCGCGTGGGACGCCGCTGCCAGACACCGCGACCCTGCTCGTGCCAAGATACTGCTGCTGCTGCAGCAGCCAATGCCGGGCAGCTTCAGCAGTGCCATGGTTTTGTCCCTCTCTCCCTCTGCTCTTCTTCCTGGTTGGTTCCCCTCTCTCTCTCTCCCCCCGATCGAGAAGGACAAGGTATTTAAACGAGTAAGATAAGGTGCGAGAGGAGGAGGGTCGGGCCGATGGATGGCCTCTTGGGTGCGCGAGGAGAGGGGTAGCGAAGCGAGCGAGAGACTAGTCGGGAGAGAGAGGGGGGGTCTCGACCGGCTTAGCTCTTCGGCGGCGTGGAGAGTCAGTCTCAGTCGCTGCCGTGGAGGGTGGAGCCGAGCTAGCTACCAAGAAATGGCGGGATATATATGTAGTGTCATGCGTGCGTGCGTGCGTGCGCGCGCTTTATGCTTATCTTATTCCAAGTGGATCTCTCTGGGGGCTGAGTAGGCCGCCGATTGGATCGCCGGGAAGGAAGGTCTGCTGGGATCCGCTGGCCGGTACTTGCTTGGCTGTTCCTAGCTTGGTCATCGCTCTCTGCCAACGGATTCCACACATATTGCTAACCGTCCTCCTTCAGCGGCGGCATATTTCCACGTGCCGTGCGCTTGGCATCGGCCTCTACCGAAATGAAATCCAGGTGGGTTTTTATCCTGGATTTACTCTGAATCTCAAGATGCCGGGTCAGTTTGTTCGTTTTCCTTTTTCAGAAACACTTTGTCTAATTCATATTTAGATGTTTTTTTAAGGATGTCACATCTAAGCTCCCACAAATATATAATGCAGCAACAAGAAACAAAAAAAAAAAAAACTAGGACAAAAGAGCCGAGGGAGAACAAACTAGGACAAGAAACAAATAAATAATGTCGTATTTAGATGAAATTTTGCAAGCATTTAAAACATTTGTCAAATGTTGCCACACAAAAAAAATCAGAATTTTTTGATATTTTTCTTCTGATTTTACTGTTCACCCGAACTCATATGAGCTCGAGCTCAGTTTATCCACTTCCTTTCTAATAAGTCTCTTTATTATATATATTTTACAGAGTGATAAATTTGAGTGGCCGGTTAAGGTATCTACATTTCTTGCACGATCTATTGACGGGGAAACATCTGATGACACCATGTCACAAAATTCAAATTTACGTGTTACAGAAAATTCTGAAAACAATTCTCAATGTTGACAAGACAGATGTCTACTCTCCCTAAAGAAATCAGATTCAAATTCGAAATACACATTGAGAAATGAAAAAGACAAATCCAGCATGAATAGTTTCATAGAAAGACAAATGCAAACATGACGCTGTTCACAGGTGGATTTGACTTTCGATCTGAAATTTTTTAGGGATTGTAGACATTGGACAATTTTATTCAGATTTTCTTTTTGACACATAAAAATTTATGTTTTGAAACATGGTATCATGTGATATCTTCCCCACTATCATTTCAAAAATATCTTCCCCACTACTGATCTATGGTACAAGCAAAGACAGATTACCGCACAATGATGGAAAAAACATGTGCCAGGCTCCAGTACTCTGTCGTTGCATTATTGCATCTGCAACAGGGATGTGGCGATGGCATTCGTTGGCTGCCAAGCCGAACATGCGCATTCTACCTCTATTTTTTAAACCATACTTTTATATGCCAGCAATTTACCATTTTAAATTCGATAAGAGTGCATCATTATTTTTGTAATACTAGGTGAACTGTTGACTAGTACAATTTGCATGTGCAGTTTCGGGTACCCAGAGCCTGTCTCCTGTGGTTTCAAAGAACCTAATTAAAGCGGTAAACCACCGGAAGAAAAGGAATATTGAACAGCAGAAGCAGCAGTGTCAACCCCAAGAGGGCGGCTCTTGGTACCGATCAAAGATCCAGCCACTGTTGGCTGCTGTACCGCCCCGACCCAGTAAACAAGTCCACAAGTCGTCCACATCCCGTTTACATCGTATCGTACCCCGGCGAGCGAGCAAAGGCCGGCGTCGGTCACCGTTGGTTTGCACGCGCTTGGGATTAAGGTTTAGGGTTTAGCGTCTTTTGAAATAACGTTTTCTGGGGGTTAACCGGCGATATTTTTGCCCTGGAGGCGCTTGGGTTCCTGACCACCGCTCCAAGTTGGCATCCTAACGTCGTTTTTCAAACGCAAATTTGGCCCAAATTCAAAGAAAACGACTCGATTTTGGACGAAATTAAGGCGGTTTCATTCATATTTGTACAAATTTAAAGACGTACATAAAAACTTAAAACAACTACGCCGCCGCCCCGAGCCTAGTTCATGCCGAGTAGCTTGTAGAAGGCGGTGTCGCTATCGCCGTTGCCGTCGTCTTGCACGTCGCCGTCCTTGCTGCAGCCCTACCCTCGATCGCTGTTGCGGATGGGGTTGGTTGGCGCCGGCGCCTCCTCCTTGTCGCTGTCGAGGACGATGACACCAGCCTCTTCGCGGCCTCGGCGTCGCTCGGCGATCTCCTCCAGAGCACGGCACTTGCGCTCCATCTCCTCCCGCACGTAGTCGTCGCGCGCCCATTTCAGGCCAGTTTCAAGGTCGGCGGCCATCTCCACGTGTTGTTGCTTCATGACCACGGGCGTCACCGACGTCACCAGCTCCTTTTTCGGCCTGACCAGGCGAAGATGGCCGCGGGGAGGTGAAGGTTGGCGGCGGCCCTCGTGTATGACGAGGTTGCCGCCGCGGCTACGCCGACGCTCTGGCGTCTCCTGGGGCTCGGTCTTGACGGGGGCAAGCGGTGTCGTGTCGGAGGAGCGGGAGCCGGAGGACGACGAGCTCGTGGCCACCATGCACCTCAGTAGCCACGAGCTCCCGCTCCGGCACGAGAACGACGCCGCCGGGTACTCCAACGGCGGCTCATTGCCTCCCTCGATGTGCTCAAGAACGGCGTGGAGCGTGCGACCGGGGACGCCCCACCACTGACGGCGGCCGTCGGAGTTGTGGCGCTCCCTTGGCACCGGAGCGCCGTTGGTGGAGGTGAGCTGGTTGGCGTGGCGGCGCTGGAAATACGCCGTCCACAGAGGTATGTAGTCGGGGGAGTACCTCGGCTGCTGCCGCGCTTCCTCCGGCAAGGACGTCCGGATCCGCACGATCTCGCCGCGGCGTTCCGTGTCAGAGGGCGGCAGGGGCACGGGGACGCCTCCGGCGCTGAGCCTTCATGTTGGGGAACGCAGTAAATTCAAAAATTATCCTATGCACACGCAAGATCTATCATGGTGATGCATAGGAACGAGAGGGGAGAGTGTAGTCCACGTACCCTCGTAGACCGTAAGCGGAAGCGTTATGACAACGCGGTTGATGTAGTCGTACGTCTTCACGATCCGACCGATCCTAGTATCGAAAGTACGGCACCTCCGCGATCTGCACACGTTCGGCTCGATGACGTCACACGAACTCTCGATCTAGCTAAGTGTCGAGGGAGAGCTTCGTCAGCACGACGGCGTGATGACGGTGATGATGAAGTTACCGACGTAGGGCTTCGCCTAAGCACTACAACGATATGACCGAGGTGGAATCTGTGGAGGGGGGAACCGCACACGGCTAAGACAACTGTCAACTTGTGTGTCTATGGGGTGCCCCCTGAAGGAAATATGCCCTAGAGGCAATAATAAAGTTATTATTTATTTCCTTATATCATGATAAATGTTTATTATTCATGCTAGAATAGTATTAACCGGAAACATGATACATGTGTGAATACATAGACAAACATAATGTCACTAGTATGCCTCTACTTGACTAGCTCATTAATCAAAGATGGTTATGTTTCCTAACCATAAACATGAGTTTTCATTTGATTAACGGGATCACATTATTAGTAGAATGATGTGATTGATATGACCCATTCCGTTAGCTTAGCACTCGATCGTTTAGTATGTTGCTATTGCTTTCTTCATGACTTATACATGTTTCTACAACTATGAGATTATGCAACTCCCATTTACCGGAGGAACACTTTGTGTGCTACCAAACGTCACAACGTAACTGGGTGATTATAAAGGAGCTCTACAGGTGTCTCCAAAGGTACATGTTGAGTTGGCGTATTTCGGGATTAGGTTTTGTCACTCCGATTGTCGGAGAGGTATCTCTGGGCCCTCTCGGTAATGCACATTACTATAAGCCTTGCAAGCAATGTAACTACTGAGTTAGTTATGGAATGATGCATTACATAACGAGTAAAGAGACTTGCCGGTAACGAGATTGAACTAGGTATTGGGATACCGACGATTGAATCTCGGGCAAGTAACATACCGATGACAAAGGGAACAACGTATGTTGTTATGCGATTTGACCGATAAAGATCTTCGTAGAATATGTAGGAGCCAATATGAGCATCCAGGTTCCGCTATTGGTTATTGACCGGAAACGTGTCTCGGTCATGTCTACATAGTTCTCGAACCCGTAGGATCCGCACGCTTAAAGTTTTGATGACAGTCATATTATGAGTTTATGAGTTTTGATGTACCGAAGGTTGTTCGGAGTCCCGTTTGTGATCACGGACATGACGAGGAGTCTCGAAATGGTCGAGACATGAAGATTGATATATTGGAAGCCTATATTTGGATATTGGAAGTGTTCCGGTGAAATCGATTTTCTCGAGTACTGGGGTTACGGAACCCCGAGGGCTTAATGGGCCATAGTGGGCCTTAGTGGAGAAGAGGAGAGGCGGCCAGGGCTGGGCCGCGCCCCCCTCCCCCCTAGTCCGAATAGGACAAGGAGAGGGGGGCGCCCCCCCCCCCTTTCCTTCCTCTCTCTCCCTCCTCTTTCCCCCCTTCACTAGTAGAAAAAGGGTCAAATGTGCGACACATTAGTCCCGGTTTATATGAACCGCACTAATGTGTCCATTAGTCTTGTTCCAACGGCTAGGCGGGAGGAGCTCTTTAGTACCGGTTCGTGGCGAACCTTTAGCACCGGTTCGTGCCACGAACCGGTACTAAAGAAAGTGGTGGCGAGGATGTTGTCGAGTGGGGCCCTTCCGGCACCTTTAGTACCGGTTCGTGGCACGGACCGGTACTAAAGGTCTTCCTATGTAAACCCTTCATCCACCCTTTCTGTTCTTCCCCTTTCCCTCTCCCTCTCTCTGTTCTTCCTTCTTCCTCTCGAGTTCATCACAAATTTTGCCCAAAATTTGTCAAGATTCTGAGCTCCCATCCATTCAAATGATCACAAAGGTTAGCAACTTTGTCCTTTCATATCTCATTGCTAGATTAGCTCTTGCATTGGTTTATATAGTGATTAATTGTGGGTTTTAGTAATTTGGGAGGAATTATATGTGGTAGTATTTGATTTATATGCAATTTGAGGTCAAAATAACACTTAGTTTGCATATGTAGGTGTGGTTTACTTAGTGCCTTCTAAATCTCCGTCGTAACCACCGTCGATCGCCTCACACTCCCTGTCGCTTGCACCACCTTGTGGTGAGCCTCTTGTTCATGAAATTTTATATAAAAAATTGATGTTTGTGTGATTTGGATATATAGTTACTCGTGTAATTATCTTACCCGTACGTTGTTTGTTATACATAGTGTCATGGTTTTGATACCCGTCCCCGTCGTCCCTCGTCCTTGTTATGATTCGGATGTGGTATATTCTCTCTTAAAACTATTTGTTGCATTTCGTGTTTATGACAAATTATGCCCATCAAGTTGACATAGATATTTTTATCTAGGAGGTATGTGAACGGAAATTCCAACCGACCCTATTGTCGAGAGGTTAAATTTAGTTGAAAGAAAAACAGTATTTGAAATAAAATTGAAAAGAATTGAGGGGAGAAGATGGAATTGGAGTTGCATGTTGCCGATGTAAATCGATGATCACAAGATCAAGATGGAGAAAATGCGCTTGAAGATTAGAAAGATTAGAAAATATGCCATTGATAGTGAGGCTTGGTATCATTATGCTGTTGGATCAATTGTTACCTTAGTTGCGATCTTGATCGCATTTGTTGTTGCATTTAAATGCTTTAGCTAGAGAGTTATTTGTTTGTTGCATTTAAGTGTTGTATGAACTTTATGTATTGTATTAATTTGGTGTTTTCGGTGTTGCGTATTGAAGATGAGCCGGCAATGGATGTACGATGACCAATGCTCTCCCGAGTTCATTAATGGCGTGCAAACTTTTCTGCTTGCAGCTGAGGCAAACAAGCGGGTGGATGGTTTTATGCCTTGTCCATGTGCTGGCTGTAAGAATGAATTAACTTACTCTAAGTCAAGAACCATTCATGTCCACCTGTTTAAGTCCGGTTTCGTGCCCCACTATAATGTTTGGACCAAGCACGGAGAAAGAGGGGTTATGATGGAAGACAATGAAAAAGAAGAGGACGATGACAGCTATCCTGGCCATGGGTTCCCTGAATACGATGATACAACAATGGGGAAGAAGCTGAGCGGTAATGCGGAAGAAGCTGAGCCGGCAATGCGGGAAGAAGTGAAGAAGAGGCATCGATGAGCCCGTTGATGATCTAGGTCGGGCCATTGCCGATGCAAAGAGAAACTAGCAAGTGATTTGGAGAAGAAGAAGTTGCAGCGCATGTTAGAGGATCACAAGAAATTGTTGTACCCGAATTGCGTGGGTGACAAGAAAAGCTAGGCACCACATTTGGAATTGCTGCAATGGAAGGCGAGAATGGTGTATCGACAAGGGATTTGGAAAGTTCTTGGTAATGATAAAGAATATGCTTCCAAAGGACAACGAATTACACGAGAGTACGTCTGAAGCAAAGAAGGCTGTCGCCCTCTAGGGTTAGAGGTGCGAAGATACATGCATGCCCTAATGATTGCATCCTCTACCGCGGTGAGTACGAGGATTTGAGCGCTTGCCGGTATGCGGTGCATTGCGCTATAAGATCAGCGCGATGACCTTGGTGATGTCGAGGCGGCGCCCAAGAAGAAGATTCCTGCCAAGGTGATGTGGTATGCTCCTATAATACCACGGTTGAAACGTTGTTCCAAAACAAAGAGCATGCCAAAGCGTCGATGGCACGAAGAAGACCGTAAGAAAGACGGAAAGTTGAGAGTACCACGACGGGTCGCAGTGGAGAAAAATCGAAAGAAAGTACGGGAAGGAGTTTGCGAGATGACGCAAGGAACGTATGGTTTGGTCTAAGCGCAGATGGCATTAATCCTTTTGGGGAGCAGAGCAGCAACCATAGCACCTGGCACGTGACTCTATGTTTGTATAACCTTCCTCCTTGGTTGTGCATGAAGCGGAAGTTCATTATGCTTCGAAAGCTCATCCAAGGCCCTAAGCAACCCGCAACGACATTGATGTGTACCTAAGGCCATTAGTTGAAGAACTCTTACAACTGTGGAATGGAATAGGTGTACGTGCGTGGGATGAGCACATGGGGGAAGAATTTGACCTAAAGGCGTTGCTGTTCGTGACCATCAATGATTGGCCTGCTCTCAGTAACCTTTTAGGACAGACAAACAAGGGATACCGCGCATGCATGCACTGTTTGGACGATACCGACAGTATATATTTGGCTAATTGTGAGAAGAATGTGTACCTGGGACATCGTCGATTTCTTCCGAGCAGGCATCCCGTAAGAAAGAAAGGCAAGCATTTCAAAGGTGAGGCGGATCACCGGACGAAGCCTCGCCACCGTACTGGTGCTGATGTACATGATATGGTCAAGGATTTGAAGGTGGTCTTTGGAAAGGGTCCTGGTGGACAACCTGTTCCGAATGACGCTGACGGACGCGCACCCATGTGGAAGAAGAAATCTATATTTTGGGACCTACCCTATTGGAAAGACCTAGAGGTCCGCTCCGCAATCGACGTGATGCACGTGACGAAGAATCTTTGTGTGACCCTGCTTGGCTTCTTGGGCATGTATGGGAAGACAAAAGATACACATGAGGCACGGGAGGACCAGCAACGTATGCACGGAAAAGACGGCATACATCAGGGTCATGCAAGCTATGCTCTTACCAAAGAAGAGAAGGAAATCTTCTTTGAATGCCTTTCGATATTAAGGTACCGTCGGCTTCGTCGAATATAAAGGAATAATAAACATGGCGGAGAAAAGTTCCGAACCTAAAGTCTCATGAATGCCACATGATTATGGCGCAAGCGCTTCCGGTTGCATTGAGGGGCTTTACGAAAACGTTCGATTAGCCATTGTGAAGCTATGTGCATTCCTCAATGCAATCTCTCGAAGGTAATCGATCCGAAATCATACCAAGGTTAGAGAATGATCTGGTGCAATGTCTTGTCGGTTTGAGTTGGTGTTCCCACCATCCTTCTTCAACATCATGGCGCATGTCCTAGTTCACCTATGCAAAGAGATTAACGTTTTGGGTCCTGTATTTCTACACAATATGTTCCCCTTTGAGAGGTTCATGGAGTCTTAAAGAAATATGTTCATAACCGTGCTAGGCGGAAGGAAGCATCTCCAAGGGCCATGAAAATGAGGAGGTCATTGAGTTTTGTATTGACTTTATTCCTGACCTTAAGCGGTTGGTGTTCTGAATCGCGGCATAAGGGCGGACTGAATGGAAAAACACGCTAGGAGGGATCAAATAATATGTATGGACGAACATTCTCTCACCGAAACACACTACAGTTCTACAGAATTCCGCCTTGGTGGCTCCGTATATGGACGAACACAAGAATTTGCTACGCTCCAAACACCGGAGCGGTCGATGACTGGATTACCGTGAACAAACCAGGAGTTTCGCCACTGGTTGCGGACACGTACCATGCATGACGCCTATTGAATATGACATGTGCTTGCTGTCCCGATTACCATCTTGAATATAATGATTTTCAAAGTGCACGAGATAAATGGTAATACATTTTACGATCGCCCAAGATAAGAAGAGCACCAACCAAAACAGTGGTGTCCGCTTTGATGCAGAAACCAAGACGGGGTTATATACAGGACATATGGGAACTTGACTATAGACGTGGTTTGAAGGTCCCTTTGTTTTGGTGCAAATGGGTCAATATGACACGAGGCGGGGCAACGGAAGACCCATGTCTGGAATGACAATAGTGGATCTCAACAATCTTGCGTATGCGAGCAACCATTCATCCTAGCCAATGATGTGGCACAGGTTTTCTATGTGAAGGACATGTCTACCAAGCCGAGAAAAAGAAAAGATAAGGAAGCGAATGCATCATACGATGAGCCAAAGCGGCACATAGTTCTTTCTGGGAAGAGAAACATCGTGGGAGTGGATGACAAGACAGACATGTCAGGAGATTATGAAAAGTTTGATCAAATTGCTCCATTCACAGTGAATATTGACCCGAGCATCCCGTTAAATGATGAAGATTTTCAATGGTTACGACACAAAGGGACACATGCGAAGAAAAAGTTTCACACCCAAAGATCTGGGATGTGATCGGCTTCACTATCATCACTTTCTTCTGTGTTTCACACCCAGGAGGGAATCTCTGTAATAGTTAGGGTAGCTAGTTATGTGTTTTGGCATTTGAAACACGAAGAAATTTTATGTGCAAACAAATTCTTTCATGCATTTACTGATTTTTTCAGCTAAATGACACTGAAATTGAAAAGCATTTCAAATGAAATCAGAAAAGGTTGAAAGTTGGCATGGTATCATAATTTCACCCACATAGCATGTGCAAAAATGTAGAGAGGGTTACCGCAAAAACTGGATGCACTTCGTGTACAAAATGGACAATCTCTTTCGAAGTATCAGGGTTTCGGACGAAAACTCATCCGTTACAAAGGCATTTCATTTTTTAAATAACCTAAGCATTACCAAATTGAATATAATGATAAAACACACTAATATTAAACATAAGAAAAAAGAATCACTGAAAAATCTATTTTCAAAGTTAAGTTATTCACAAACTAGTGATTCACACAAATTTCAAATAATTCAAAATGTAAACTATTCAAATTTGTAAACTACCGACACTAATAGAAAGTTTGTAATTTTTTGTACCTAAAGCAAAAATATTCACAAAGAAACTCTAAATACAGCAAAAAACAACTCAAAAATAAATAAAACAAAATAAATAAAGCAAAAAAAAATAAGAAAATAAAAAAGCCCGCCTACTGCGCCACAGCGGCCTGCATACGACTAGAAACCCAACCTGTAGTTGGGCCAGGATGCAGGCCCGCATGCCCATAGGCCTGAGCAGAGTAGGAGAGTAGGCCCGAAGGCCTGCTATAGAGAGGAGCTCAATGCACGAGTGCCAGCGCCGGGGCTTATAAACTGGTCCTGGCGCTCCTAAACTAGCGAGGTGGGACTAAACTTCTGCGCCCCTCGCCTGGCAGCGCACACCCTTTAGTAACGGATCGTGGCTCCAACCGGTACTAAAGGGGGGTCTTTAGTACCGGTTGGTGCTACCACCCGGTACTAAAGGTGGGCGCTTCCCACCGCTTCGCCTGGCCAAAACAGACCTTTAGTACCGGTTGGTGGCTCCAACCGGTACTAAAGGGTTGTTCTATATAAGAAAACCCTTCAAAAAAATTCATCAGTTTCCTTCTCCCTCTGCTTCTTCTCCTCTGCCCCGTCGCCGCCGCCCCTCATCGCCGTCGCCGTCGCCGTCGCTGCCCTGCCCCCGTCCCGTCCCGTCGTCCCGTCGCTTGCGCCCGCTCCGCCCGTCCCGTCCCCATCGTCGCCGCCCATCCCCATCGCCGTCGTCACCGTCCGTCTCCGTCCCCGTCGCCGCCCCCTGTCGCCGCGCCTCGCCGGTGAGCTCCTGTGCCCCGGCCGCCATGTCCACACACACACACACATTGTTGTAGAAATGTTAGCATTTTTTCTATTTTTTAGTTATAGAAATATTAGAAATGTTTTTAGTTATAGAAATATTAGAAATGTTTTTTAGTTATAGAAATATTAGAAATGTTTTTTAGTTATAAAAATATTAGAAATGTTAGTTATATAGAAATGTTACAAATTTTTCTGTTTTTTAGTTATTGAAATATATATAGAAATGTTAGCAATTTTTCTGTTTTTTAGTTATAGAAATATTAGGAATGTTAGTTATATATATAGAAATGTTAGAAATTTTAGAGTTAGTTTTAGCTATATGAATTAGATTAATGTCAAATTGTTAGAATTTGCATATAGAATTTTAGTTATCACAATCCAATCACATTAAAAAAATGTTACTTTTTGCGGGCATATAGTATTTGTTGTCGACGATGCCCGGCCCGCATCCTCGTCGTCGACCCGTTCGCCACGACGTCCTGCTTCAGAGGACCCATGTCCGGGACTGGGCTCCGCCGGGCTGGCACTGGGAGGTGCTACCTTCAGGGGCGCGACGCTTGGTGAGGAACCCGGCCCCGGGTCCCGTCGTCTACCCTGATCTCCTTTGGTGGCGTTCGCGTGGGCCACTTTCGGTGCGGAGGGAGCCGGCCCTGCCGGAGGTGGTACGTCGCCATGTCAGGGAGGAGGACGAGCACGTCCATCGCTACATGGCTGCTATGGACGTCGGGTTCTCCAATACCTGGCAGGTTCTTTGGGGAGATGACCCGAGCTATGATCTAGTGATGGTTCCTTCACTTTGGTTGTCCACCGCCCGCGCCTCAGGAACCACGAGTGGCCTAGATTACTCTTTAGTATTCGATCTTTATTAGCTAGCTAGTGATGTATTCGATATATAATATTCGAGATGATTTATTCAAGATTATATATATTATTCGAGACGATGTATTCGAGATTATATCTACTATTCGAGACGATGTATTCGAGATTATATTCGATGATGCTTATTATGTACTATGATTGATTCAGTTTTTCCTTATTAATTGATTGCATCCATGCATTGTAATTTGAATATTAAATTGTTTTATATTTCTTTTGGATTAGTTAAATAAAAGCTATGGCGGACAATACCGGCAGAGAGGGAGAAGAGACCCTGTTTGATATCATACACCATCCTCGCGGGCCAGATGATGATCAGAATGAAGAAGATTATGACGGCTCCGAATATCTAAACAACTCCTGGGAGGGTGATATGATATTCGATCGCGACGACCGAATTGATCTAGTCATGAACTATGATTATGATGATGACGAAGAAAATGTTGATCTTGAAACAACAAAGACCGGTGAGGTATATTTATATAAGCAGGCATCTGGTGATCATCACATGTTTTAAATGACTTGAAGATATATTAACGAATCGATCTTTCTTATTTCAGCCATCCGGATCGAGCAAATCTTCAGGCAGCAGGAAACGAGGGCCGAACAAAAAGTTGAAGGAGGGCGTAAAGTACAATATCGAGGCCATCAAACCTAATGGCGAACCATTAGCGCCTAAGAAGATTGCGGACAAGTTCGTTCGTCGGTCACGGAGTTCTTGTGAAGGACCAACTCGATCTCCTTCAAGAATGGAAGAGCCAGCAAAGCCACGTCTAGATCTTACTTTTGTCGACGACGGCAAAAAGTTCTGCTTTGGGAAACTCTCATGGAACATTTCACCCTACCGATCATTTCACGATGCGATGTGGAGAAAGTCAAGGACGCTGCTCTTAGGAAGATGGCGGTTGCATTCAACAACCACAAGAATCGTGTATGGGACAAGTACGTCAAGGGAGGAAGGAAGACTCCAGTATTCGAGGAAACACTAGAGAAGCAAAGTGCTCATTGGGACGATTTCATGAAATTCAAGGATTCGAAATTAGCTAAGGAACGGTCGAGAATAAACAAGGCCAATGCCGAAAAAAAGGATAAGTTCCATAAGCTGGGGCCAGGTGGCTACGTGGTGGCAATGCCTAAGTAGGATAAGTCTGAGAAAGAGATGGAGGATGCAGGTGTCACTCCGGTTACTAGGAGCTGGCCCCCCAGGTGTAGGACTTGGTTCTATGCGCATGGGGGGGAGTTGGACCCGAAGACATGCAAAGTTTCGAAGAAGGCATGTCTGAACGGAGCCGAAGATAAGCTACTTGTTGCAATAGAAGAGGCTCGATCGGGGGTGTTCCAGCCCAACAGAGAGAACGACGAGCTTACGCGTGCCCTGGGAAATCCTGAACACCCGGGAAGAACACGAGGCAAGGGCGCTATTCCATGGTATGAGGGGTTTTCGGACCGGAACACCGACTACGTAACCCGTGCGAGAAAGAAGATTGCAGAGGAGAAGAAGAGGAAGATGGAGGAGGAGCAGAGGAAGCTGGACTATGAACGCCTTCAAGGCCTAGAATCAGCGCACGCGGACTTGGCAGTCAAATTCCAGCGGCAGCAGGAGCAGATCGACTCACTTAGCCAGCAAAGGGCGTCGCAGCAGCTGCAGCAGCTAGCGGATGATCCAGCATTGGATAGCACCGTCCCATCCATGCCAAGAAGTAGTGTGGGTTCCGCCCTGGGCGACGCAATGCTGGATTGATACCCCGTGGATGACATCATAGAGAACACTAACTGTGAGCTACACTCCAAAATGAAGAACATATCCATGAAGGTGGCGGACGGCGTTGCTTTTACAATTACCCCCGAAGCAACCTTCCATTGCACCCCGATTCCAGAGGGCTATGCTCGTGTCTTGGTTGATGAAGTGGTGGACCCATATTCGGGGCTACAGCTTGACATTCCTGGAGGTGAAGACGAGCGCACACTGGGATAGGCCATACATCGTATCATCCTATGGAGAAAGGATTGCAACATCTTTCGAAGTCCACCGACACCGTGTCGTCTGCGGACTCCTCCTCGAAGTCCGCCACCGAGTCAGCAGACTCCCGCTCCTCTAAGTCCACGAACGCGTGAGCCGACTCCTCCTCGAAGTCCGCCACCTCCTCCAAGTCCCCGAACGCGTGAGCTGACTCCCCCGGTTTCAAGTCCGGCACAGCGTCAGGCCACTTCTCCTGTTTCAAGTGCGGCACCGTGTCAGGCCACACCTCCTGCTTCAAGTCCGGCACAACGTTAGGCCACTCCTCCTGCTCCAGCTCAGCCACGCCAGCCGTCTCCGCCGCCTCAGCAATCACGGAAGAGAGCGGCTGCAGCTATGGTGCGTAGCGGTAGAAGTCGAGGTAGTACGGGAGGTACAGGCGGAGGCAAGCGATTTCAATATGGTCCAAGCCTCGCGCCTCTTCCGCAGAGGCCTTACGACAAGTCCGAGGAGGAAAACACAGCCATAGCGAAGGCCCAGTTGGAAGCCCATTTTGCACCAAAACCGCCACCGCTGCCAACGGAGAAAGTGCCTGAGGAAAAGATTGACCACTTCATTCGTATGGCTAGAGCACCAGCTCCCAAGCCTGTTGACACAGACTATGAGCGCCACCTCAGGAAGTTAAATCGAGCACATCTACAGAAAGAGGCGAGCTCGACCTCGAGCAAATCAGCTGGCAAAAAATGCGGTAAAACCGTTCCCACCGGGAGAACAGGTGGCGCAATCAATCCCCGCTTGTTGTGCCAACAACACATGAGAGCACTGTGGCCAATATTATTGTGGGCAAACCGTTAACGTTCCCCAGCTGGGCGATGTGGTAATAACCGAGGAGCATATAACGCAGGCTGAAATCCTCAAGATCACTGTTGGACAACTCCTGGAGATCGAGCCCATGTCTCCGCTTAGAGAGGAGGAAATAAAACATAAATATGTCCGGGGCCAACCTTTGGTTGAGCCAGACGAGGTCAAGAAGCTCCCAATGAGAATGTATGAATTGCATCAATGGTACATGAACATTACCAAGATTTCCAATCGAGAGTCCCTCATGGTGAATGTCAAGAAGGATCATTACTTCCATGAGAAAGCTGTGTCCGTTGAGTATTTAGAACTATTTCAGTTATACAATCAAGACGCACTCGACAAATCTATCGTCATTTGCTATTGTCTGTAAGTGATTTCTTTCTGTAATTTAAGTCTCAAGCTAGCTGCAGTGATCATTTTGATCAATCATTACCTGTAATTATCCTCACTATATTCTTTTCTATGGTATTATGCAGGATGAAGATGTATGCAATGAAAAAAGGTGCACGCTATGGCATTGGGTTCATTGACCCAAATACCATTAATCAATACACATGGGAATTAGATGCATATTATCAAGCAAGTGTAGAGGAAAGCATGCTAGAGTTCTTCAAGCGCCTCAATACCAATGAAGATATACTACTTCCTTACAACTTCAGGTGAGTCACACTGTCTTGTACTACAAATTCTGTTTTTGCTTACTAGCTAGCTACATGTTGATACCTCTCCAACGTATCTATCATTTATGAAGCATTCATGCTATTATATTATCTGTTTTGAATGATTATGGGCTTTATTATACACTTTTATATTATTTTTGGGACTAACCTATTAACCGGAGGCCCAGCCCAGATTTCCTGTTTTATGCCTATTTCAGTATTTCGAGGAAAAGGAATATCAGACGGAGTCAAAACGGAACGAAATCAACTGGAGAAGTTATTTTGGAAGGAAACCCACGATGGACTTGGACCCTCGTCGAAGATACGGGAGGTGCTCACGAGGGTGGGGGGCGCGCCCCCCTGCCTCGTGGGGCCCCCGTAGCTCCACCGACGTACTCCTTTCACCCATATATACCTACGTACCCTAAAACTTCCAGAACAGAACCTAGATCGGGAGTTATGCCGCCGCAAGCCTCTGTAGCCACTAAAAACTAATCGGGACCCTGTTCCGGCAACCTGCCGGAGGGGGATCCCATCACCGGAGGCCATCTTCATCATCCCGGCGCTCTCCATGACGAGGAGGGAGTAGTTCACCCTCGGGGCTGAGGGTATGTACCAGTAGCTATGTGTTTGATCTCTCTCTCTCTCTCTCGTGTTCTCGACTTCACACGATCTTGATGTATCGCGAGCTTTGCTATTATAGTTGGATCCTATGTTTCTTCTCCCCCTCTACTCTCTTGTAATGAATTGAGTTTTCCCCTTGAAGTAATCTTATCGGATTGAGTCTTTAAAGATTTGAGAACACTTGATGTATGTCTTGTTGGGGAACGTTGCAGAAAATTAAAATTTTTCCTACGGTTTCACCAAGATCCATCTATGAGTTCTACTAAGCAACGAGTAACGAGAGAGATTTTGCATCTACATACCACTTGTAGATCGAGTACGGAAGCGTTCTTGAGAGTGGTGATGATGAAGACGTTCCCAACGTGATTCCGATCACCGATGACCAAAGTACTGAAAGGACAGCACCTCCGTGTTCAACACACGTCGGGAGACGATGGCGTCTCCTCCGTCTTGATCCAGCAAGAGTGAAGGAGAGGTTGAAGAAGACAATTCCAATGGCAGCACGACGGCGTGGTGCAGCTGGTACGGTAGTTCTCCGGCAGGGCTTCGCCAAGCTTGCGTGGAGAAAGAGAGGTGTTGGGGAGGGGAGGGGCTGCGCCTTCAACTGTGTAGGCAGCCCTCCCCCCACCCCTCTATTTATAGGAGGAGAGGGTCAAGGGGGGCCGGCCATCTAGGGTAAACCCTAGATGGGGCGGCGGCCCAAGGGAGGAGGGGAGGGTGGCTTGCCCCCCAAGCTAGGGGGGCGCCCCCTTTAGGGTTTACCCCTCCCCAAACCCTAGCCGCATGGGCCTAGGTGGGGAGGTGCGCCCAGCCCATCGGGGCTGGCTCCTCTCCACTTAGCCCATGTGGCCCCCGAGAGGTGGCCCCTCCGGTGGACCTTGGAACCCTCCCGTGGCCCCGGTGCTTTACCGTATACTACCAAACTTCCAGTCCGTTTAACCACTTTCCATATATAAATCTTTACCTCCGGACCATTCCGAACTCCTCGTGACGTCCGGATCTCATCCGGACTCGAACAACATTCGGTAATCACATACTTGTCTTCCTATTAACCCTAAGCGTCCACCGAACCTTAAGTGTGTAGACCCTACGGGTTCGGAGACATCTGAACATGACCGAGACTACCTCAAGTCAATAACCAACAGCGGGATCTGGATACCCATGTTGGCTCCCACATGCTCCTCGATGTTGTCATCGGATGAACCACGATGTCAAGGGTTCAAGTAACCCGTATTCTATTCCCTTTGTCGACGGTATGTTACTTGCCCGAGACTCGATCGTCGGTATCCCAATACCTCGTTAGTCTCGTCACCGCAAGTCACTTTACTCGTATCGCAATGCATGATCCCGTGACGGACACTTGATCACTTTGAGCTCATTATGATGATGCATTACCGAGTGGGCCCTAGTGATACCTCTCCGTAATACGGAGTGACAAATCCATCTCGATCCGTGTCAACCCAATGGTCACTTTCGGAGATACCGTAGTGCACCTTTATAGTCACCCGATTACGTTGTGACGTTTGATACACCCAAAGCACTCCTACGGTATCCGGAATTGCACGATCTCATGGTCTAAGGAAGAGATACTTGACATTGGAAAAGCTCTAGCAAAACGAACTACACGATCTTTGTGCTATGCTTAGGATTGGGTCTTGTCCATCACGTCATTCTCCTAATGACGTGATCCGTTGTCAATGACATCGATGTCCATAGTCGAAACCATGACTATCTGTTGACCAACGAGCTAGTCAACTAGAGGATTACTAGGGGCGTATTGTAGTCTATGTATCCACACATGTATTACGATTTCCGGATAATACGCTTATAGCATGAATAAAGACAATTATCATGAACAAGGAAATATAATAATAATGCTTTTATTATTGCCTCTAGGGCATATTTCCAACAGTCTCCCACTTGCACTAGAGTCAATAATCTAGTTTACATTGTGATGAACCGAACACCCATAGAGTTACGGTGTTGATCATGTTTTGCCCATGAAGAGGTTTAGTCAGCGGATCTGCGACATTCAGATCCGTATGCACTTTACAAATTTCTATGTCTCCATCCCGAACATTTTCACGGATGGAGTTGAAGCGACGCTTGATGTGCCTGGTCTTCTTATGAAACCTGGGCTCCTTGGCAAGGGCAATAGCTCCAAAGTTGTCACGAAAGAGTTTGATCGGCCCGACGCATTGGGTATGACTCCTAGGTCGGTGATGAACTCCTTCACCCAAATTGCTTCATCGCTGCCTCCGAGGCTGCCATGTACTCCGCTTCACATGTAGATCCCGCCACGACGCTCTGCTTGCAGCTGCACCAGCTTCTCGCTCCACCATTCAACATATACACGTATCCGGTTTGTGACTTAGAGTCATCGGATCGTGTCGAAGCTAAGCGTCGGCGTAACTGTTACTGACGAGCTCTTCGTCACCTCCATAAACGAAAACATGTCCTTTGTCCTTTTCGGTACTTCAGGATATTCTTGACCGCTGTCCGGTGTTCCTTGCGGGATTACTTTGGTACCTTCCTACCAAACTTACGGCAAGGTTTACATCAGGTCTGGTACACAGATGGCATACATAATAGATCCTATGGCTGAAGCATAGGGATGACACTCATCTCTTCTTTATCTTTTGCCGTGGTCGGGCATTGAGCCGAGCTCAATTTCACACCTTGTAATCAGCAAGAACCCTTTCTTGGACTGGTCCATTTTGAACTTCTTCAAAATCTTATCAAGGTATGTGCTTTGTGAAAGACCTATGAGGCGCCTCGATCTATCTCTATAGATCTTGATGCCTAATATATAAGCAGCTTCTCCAAGGTCCTTCATTGAAAAACACTTATTCAAGTAGGCCTTAATGCTGTCCAAGAATTCTATATCATTTCCCATCAAGTATGTCATCTACATATAATATGAGAAATGCTACAGAAATGCTCTGAGCTCCCACTCACTTTCTTGTAAACGCAGGCTTCTCCATAAGTCTCAAGATAAACCCAAACGCTTTGATCATCTCATCAAAGCGAATGTTCCAACTCCGAGATGCTTGCACCAGCCCATAAATGGATCGCTGGAGCTTGCATACTTTGTCGACATTCTTAGGATCGACAAAACCTTCCGGCTGTATCATATACAGCTCTTCCTTAAGATAGCCGTTAAGGAACGCTGTTTTGACGTCCATCTGCCATATCTCATAATCATAGTATCGGCAATTGCTAACATGATTCGGACGGACTTAAGCTTCGCTACGGAGAGAAAGTCTCATCGTAGTCAATCCCTTGAACTTGCCGATAACCCTTAGCGACAAGTCGAGCTTTATAGATGGTGACATTACCATCCGCGTCCGTCTTCCTCTTAAAAATCCATTTGTTTTCTATCGCTCGCCGATCATCGGCAAGTCACCAAAGTCCACACTTTGTTTTCATACATGGATTCTATCTCGGACTTCATGGCTTCTAGCCATTTGTTGGAATCTGGGCCGCCATTGCTTCTTCATAGTTCAAGGTTCACCGTTGTCTAACAACATGATTTCCGGGACAGGGTTGCCGTACCACTGCAGTGCGGAACGTGTCCTAGTGGACCTCGGAAGTTCAGTAGTAACTTGATCCGAAGTACCTTGATCATCATCATGAATTTCCTCTTCATTGGTGTAGGCATCACAGAACATTTTCCGAGCTGCACTACTTTCTGTTCAAGAGGTAGTACTTCATCGAGTTCTACTTTCCTCCCACTTACTTCTTTCGAGAGAAACTCTTTTCCGAAAGATTCCGTTCGGCAACAAAGATCTTGCCTTCGGATCTAAGGTAGAAGGTATACCCAAAGGTTTCCTTAGGGTATCCTATGAAGACGCATTTTTCGACTTGGGTTCGAGCTTTTCAGGTTGAAGTTTCTTGACATAAGCATCGCATCCCCAAACTTTCGAAACGACGCTTAGGTTTCTTCCCAAACCATAATTCATACGGTGTCGTCTCAACGGATTTAGACGGTGCCCTATTTAAAGTGAATGTAGCTGTCTCTAGAGCGTATCCCCAAAATGATAGCGGTAAATCGGCAAGAGACATCATAGATCGCACCATATCCAATAAAGTGCGATTCGACGTTCGGACACACCGTTCTGCCGAGGTGTTCCAGCGGCGTTAGTTGTGAAACGATTCCACATTTTCTTAAGTGTGTACCAAATTCGTGACTTAAATATTCTCCTCCACGATCCGATCGTAAGAATTTTATCTTTCGGTCACGTTGATTCTCTACTTCATTCTGAAATTCCTTGAACTTTTCAAAGGTTTCAGACTTGTGTTTCATCAAGTAGACATACCCATATCTACTCAAGTCATCTGTGAGAGTGAGAACATAACGATATCCTCCATGAGCCTCAACGCCATTGGACCGCATACATCGGTATGTATGATTTCCAACAAGTTGGTTGCTCGCTCCATTGTTCCAGAGAATGGAGTCTTGGTCATCTTGCCCATGAGGCATGGTTCGCATGTGTCAAATGATTCATAATCAAGAGACTCCAAAAGTCCATCAGCATGGAGCTTCTTCATGCGCTTGACACCAATGTGACCAAGGCGGCGATTACCACAAGTATGTGGGACTATCGTTATCAACTTTACATCTTTTGGTATTCACGCTATGAACATGTGTAATACTACGCCGAGATTCATTAAGAATAAACCATTGACCATCGGAGCATGACCATAAAACATATCTCTCATATAAATAGAACAACCATTATTCTCGGATTTAAATGAGTAGCCATCTCGCATTAAACGAGATCCAGATACAATATTCATGCTCAAACTTGGCACCAAATAACAATTATTAAGGTTCATAACTAATCCCGTGGGTAAATGAAGAGGTAGCGTGCCGACGGCGATCACATCGACTGGAACCATTCCCGACGCCAAGATCGTCACCTCATCCTTCGCCAGCCTCTCGCTTATTCCGCAGCTCCTGCTGTGAGTTACAAATATGAGCAACGGCACCGTATCAAATACCGGGAGTTACTACGACATTGGTAAGGTACACATCAATTACATGTATATCAAATATACCTTTGGTGTTGCGGCCTTCTTATCCGCTAAGTATTTGGGGCAGTTCCGCTTCGAAGACCCTTCCCTTGCAATAAAAGCACTCGGTCTCGTGCTTGGGTCCATTCTTTGACTTCTTCCGGCAACTTGCTTACGGGCGCCGCAACCTCCTTGCCGTCCTTCTTGAAGTTCT
Organism: Aegilops longissima; assembly: GCA_021605205.1. Classification (NCBI taxonomy): domain Eukaryota; kingdom Viridiplantae; phylum Streptophyta; class Magnoliopsida; order Poales; family Poaceae; genus Aegilops; species Aegilops longissima. Next base: position 7,495,742 of record CM038679.1, read on the forward strand.
TCTTGCCCTTGCCCTTCTTGAACTTAGTGGTCTTATTGACCATCAACACTTGATGTTCTTTCTTGATTTCAACCTCGGTGACTTCAGATAGAGAACACTTCAGAATGGTCTTTACCATCCCCGCATGTTGTAGTTCATCACAAAGCTCTTGTAGCTTGGTGGGAGCGATCGAGGATTCTGTCAATGACCGCCTCATCGGGGAGGTTAATATTCAGCTGGGTCATACGGTTGTGCAACCTGGACATCTTCGTAATGTGCTCACCGACAGAACTGTTTTCCTCCATTTTACAACTATAGAACTTGTCGAGATGTCATATCTCTCGACCCGGCGTGAGCTTGGAAAACAAGTTTCAGCTCCTCGAACATCTCATATGCTCCGTGGTGCTCAAAACGCTTTTGGAGCCCGGTTCTAAGCTGTAAAGCATGCCGCACTTGAACGAGGGAGTAATCATCAGACGAGACTGCCAAGCATTCATAATGTCTTGGTTTTCGGGACGGAGGCGTCACCTAGCGGTCCTTCTAGGACGATTGTTTCTGGCAGCTATGAGGATGATCTCGTGTTCGGACCCAGTCCGTATAGTTGCTGCCGTCATCTTTCAGCTTGGTTTTCTAGGAACGCGTTGAAGTTCAAGTTGACATGAGCGTTGGCCATTTGATCTACAAGACATATAATTCAAAAGTTTTAGACTATTGTTCATAATAAAGTTCATCTAATCAAATTATTAATGAACTCCCACTTAGATTAGACATCCCTCTAGTCATCTAAGTGTTACACGATCCGAGTCGACTAGGCCGTGTCCGATCAACACGTGAGACGGACTAGTCTGCGTCGGTGAACATTCTCATGTTGATCGTATCTTCCATACGACTCGTGTTCGACCTTTCGGTCTCCGTGTTCCGAGGCCATGTCATCACATGCTTAGGCTCGTCAAGTTAACCCTAAGTGTTTCTGCGTGTGTAAATCTTGCTTACACCCGTTGTATGTGAACGTAAGAATCCATCACACCCGATTAACACGTGGTGCTTAGAAGCGACGAACTGTAGCAACGGTGCACGCTTAGGGAGAACACTTCTTGAAATTGTTCTAAGGATCATCTTATTTACTACCGTCGTTCTAAGTAAACAAGATGCATAATCATAATAAACATCACATGCAATTATAAAGTAGTGACATGATATGGCCAATATCATGTAGCTCCTTTGATCTTCATCTTGAGGCTCCATGATCATCCTGTCACCGGCATGACACCATGATCTCCATCATCATGATCTCCATCATCGTGCCTCCATGAAGTTGTCACGCCAACGACTACTTCTACTTCTATGGCTAACGCGTTTAGCAATAAAGTAAAGTAAATTACATGGCGTTCTTCAATGACACGCAGGTCATACAAAAATAAAGACAACTCCTATGGCTCTGCCGTTGTCATACTCATCGACATGCAAGTCGTGATTCCTATTACAAGAACATGATCTCATACATCACAATATATCATCATTCATCACAACTTGGCCATATCACGTCACATGACAATTGCTGCAAAAACAAGTTAGACGTCCTCTAATTGTTGTTGCATCTTTTACGTGGCTGCAATTGGGTTCTAGCAAGAACGTTTTCTTACCTCGAATAACCACAACGTGATCTTGTCAACTTCTATTTACCCTTCATAAGGACCCTGTTCATCGAATCCGCTCCCACTAAAGTAGGAGAGACGGAGACACCGCCAGCCACCTTATGCAACTAGTGCATGTTAGTCGGTGGAACCGGTCTCACGTGAAGTGCGTGTAAGGTTGGTCCGGGCCGCTTCATCCCACAATACCGCGGAAGCAAGAAACAACTAGTAACGGCAAGTAAGTTGACAAGATCCACGCCCACAACAAAATTGTGTTCTACTCGTGCAAAGAGAACTACGCATAGACCTAGCTCATGATGCCACTGTTGGGGAACGTTGCAGAAAATTAAAATTTTACCTACGGTTTCACCAAGATCCATCTATGAGTTCTACTAAGCAACGAGTAACGAGAGAGATTTTGCATCTACATACCACTTGTAGATCGAGTACGGAAGCGTTCTTGAGAGTGGTGATGATGAAGACGTTCCCAACGTGATTCCGATCACCGATGACCAAAGTCTGAAAGGACAGCACCTCCGTGTTCAACACACGTGCGGGAGACGATGGCGTCTCCTCCGTCTTGATCCAGCAAGAGTGAAGGAGAGGTTGAAGAAGACAATTCCAATGGCAGCACGACGGCGTGGTGCAGTGGTACGGTAGTTCTCCGGCAGGCTTCGCCAAGCTTGCGTGGAGAAAGAGAGGTGTTGGGAGGGAGGGCTGCGCCTTCAACTGTAGGCAGCCTCCCCACCCCTCTATTTATAGGAGGAGAGGGTCAGGGGGCCGGCCATCTAGGGTAAACCCTAGATGGGGCGGCGGCCCAAGGGAGGAGGGAGGGTGGCTTGCCCCCAAGCTAGGGGCGCCCCTTAGGGTTTACCCTCCCAAACCCTAGCCGCATGGGCCTAGGTGGGAGGTGCGCCCAGCCCATCGGGGCTGGCTCCTCTCCACTTAGCCCATGTGGCCCCCGGAGAGGTGGCCCCTCCCGTGGACCTCCGAACCCTCCCGTAGCCCCTGTGCTTTACCGGTATACTACCAAAACTTCCTGAGTCCGTTTAACCACTTTCCATATATAAATCTTTACCTCCGGACCATTCCGAACTCCTCGTGACGTCCGGGATCTCATCCGGACTCAACAACATTCGGTAATCACATACTTGTCTTCCTATTAACCCTAGCGTCACCGAACCTTAAGTGTGTAGACCCTACGGGTTCGGAGACATCTGAACATGACCGAGACTACCTCAAGTCAATAACCAACAGCGGGATCTGGATACCCATGTTGGCTCCCACATGCTCCTCGATGTTGTCATCGGATGAACCACGATGTCAAGGGTTCAAGTAACCCGTATTCTATTCCCTTTGTCGACGGTATGTTACTTGCCCGAGACTCGATCGTCGGTATCCCAATACCTCGTTAGTCTCGTCACCGCAAGTCACTTTACTCGTACCGCAATGCATGATCCGTGACCAGACACTTGATCACTTTGAGCTCATTATGATGATGCATTACCGAGTGGGCCCTAGTGATACCTCTCCGTGTCTGGAGTGACAAATCCCGCCTCGATCCGTGTCAACCCAATGGTCACTTTCGGAGATACCGTAGTGCACCTTTATAGTCACCCGATTCGTTGTGACGTTTGATACACCCAAAGCACTCCTACGGTATCCGGAATTGCACGATCTCATGGTCTAAGGAAGAGATACTTGACATTGGAAAAGCTCTAGCAAAACGAACTACACGATCTTTGTGCTATGCTTAGGATTGGGTCTTGTCCATCACGTCATTCTCCTAATGACGTGATCCCGTTGTCAATGACATCTGATGTCCATAGTCAGGAAACCATGACTATCTGTTGACCAACGAGCTAGTCAACTAGAGGCTTACTAGGGACGTATTGTAGTCTATGTATCCACACGTGTATTACGATTTCCGGATAATACAGTTATAGCATGAATAAAGACAATTATCATGAACAAGGAAATATAATAATAATGCTTTTATTATTGCCTCTAGGGCATATTTCCAACATGTCTTGCGTGGGATAACCGTGGTGACAATGGGTTATTCAATTGATCCACTTGATGTATGTTTTGGTGATCAACTTGCGGGTTTTGTGACATTGGGAACCTATGCATAGGGGTTGGCACACGTTTTCGCCGTGATTCTCCGGTAGAAACTTTGGGGCACTCTTTGAAGTACTTTTATGTTGGTTGGATGAATCTGAGATTGTGTGATGCATATCGTATAATCATGCCCATGGATACTTGAGGTGACAATGGAGTATCTAGGTGACATTAGGGTTTTGATTGATTTGTGTCTTAAGGTGTTATTCTAGTACGAACTCTTTTATAGATCGATCCGAAAGAATAGCTTTCCCTACCATAATCTCTACGTTTGTTCTCCGCTATTAGTGGCTTTGGAGTGACTCTTTGTTGCATGTTGAGGGATTGTTATATGATCTATCTATGTTATTATTGTTGAGAGAACTTGCACTAGTGAAAGTATGAACCCTAGGCCTTGTTTCCTATCATTGCAATACCGTTTACGCTCACTTTTATCATTAGTTACCTTGCTGGTTTTATATTTTCAGATTACAAAAACCTATATCTACTATCTATTTTGCACTTGTATCTTCATCTCTTCGCCGAACTAGTGCACCTATACAATTTACCATTGTATTGGGTGTGTTGGGGACACAAGAGACTTTTTGTTATTTGGTTGCAGGGTTGTTTGAGAGAGACCATCTTCATCCTACGCCTCCCACGGATTGATAAACCTTAGGTCATCCACTTGAGGGAAATTTGCTACTGTCCTACAAACCTGTGCACTTGCAGGCCCAACAACGTCTACAAGAAGAAGGTTGTGTAGTAGACATCAAGCTCTTTTCTGGCGCCGTTGCCGGGGAGGTGAGTGCTTGAAGGTATATCTTTAGATCTTGCAATCGAATATTTTTGTTTCTTGTTTTACCACTAGTTTAGTTTATAAAAGAAAATAACAAAAAAATGGAATTAAGTTTGTCTCATACGCTTCATCTTTTTAATATCTTTCGTGAGAATAATGGAAAGGAAAATTGTGCTCAAGTGCTAGAAGAAGAATTACATAGAATGCTTGGCATAAAATATGTGAATGATGAGCATGATTACAATGTTGTTATTATGAATTCCTTGAATATCCATGATGCTAATGATATGCAAAGCCACAAGCTTGGGGAAGCTATGTTTGATGGAGACGATATTTTTTGTCTCCCAAGATTTGATGAGCAAATTTACTATGATGAAAGCATGCCTCCTATCTATGATGATTATTGTGATGGCACGTATGCTTTAAAGAATAACGATAACCATGAAACTTGTCATCTTGATCTTAATTTTCAATCACATGATAGTTATTTTGTTGAGTTTGCTCCCACTATTCCTAATGAGAAGAATCTTGCTTATGTGGAGAGTAGTAAATTTTCTATGCTTGTAGATCATGAAAATAATGCTTTAGGTGCTGGTTATATTGTTGAATTAATTCATGATGCTACTGAAAATTATTATGAGAGAGGATCATATGCTTCTACATATTGCAATAATATCAAGTTTCCTCTCTATGTGCTTAAATTTTTGAACTTATACTTGTTTTACCTTCCTATGCTTGTTGATTATTGTTCCCATAAGTTGTTTGCTCACAAAATCCCTATGCATAGGAAGTGGGTTAGGCTTAAATGTGCTAGACATATTCTTCATGATGCTCCCTTTATTTTTCAATTCTTATCTTTTATGTGAGCATCATTGAAATCATCATGCCTAGCTAGGGGCGTTAAACGATAGCGCTTGTTGGGAGGCAACCCAATTTTATTTTAGTTTCTTACTTTTTGGTTCTGTTTAGTAATAAATAATCCATCTAGCTTCTGTTTAGATGTGGTTTTATGCTTTAATTAGTGTTTGTGCCAAGTAGAACCTTTGGGAAGACTTGGGTGAAGTCTTTATGATCATGCTGTAAAAAATAGAAACTTTAGCGCTCACGAGATTAGCTAAAACTTTTTACTGGAAAGTGCTATTTAGTTGATTCATTTTGAAGATGATTACTAGGCAAATTCCTCAGGTCCAGCAATTTATTTTAGAATTTTTGGAGTTCCAGAAGTTTGCGTTAGTTACAGATTACTACAGACTGTTCTGTTTTTGACAGATTCTGTTTTTCGTGTGTTGTTTTCTTATTTTGATGAATCTATGGCTAGTAAAATAGTTTATAATCCATAGAGAAGTTGGAATACAGTAGGTTTAACACCAATACAAATAAAGAATGAGTTCATTACAGTACCTTGAAGTGGTCTTTTGTTTTCTTTCGCTAACGGAGCTCACGAGTTTTCTGTTAAGTTCTGTGTTGTGAAGTTTTCATGTTTTGGGTAAAGATTCAATGGACTATGGAATAAGGAGTGACAAGAGCCTAAGCTTGGGTATGCCCAAGGCACCCCATGGTAATATTCAAGGACAACCAAGAGCCTAAGCTTGGGGATGCCTCGGAAGGCATCCCCTCTTTCGTCTTCGTTCATCAGTAACTTTACTTGGAGCTATATTTTTATTCATCACATGATATGTGTTTTGCTTGGAGCGTCATTTTATCTTGTTAGTTTTTGCTTGCTGTTATTTATAATAATGTTTTTCATCTTTAGTTTCAATAAAAAAGTCAAGGATAGCCTTTGCCATGCTTATTTTGCTAGGATACATGTTGCTGTTTGAAAACAGAAAGTTTACCGCTGTTGCAAAAATTCTCTACAAAAGTCAGAGAGTGGTATAATGTTGAATCTTTTTGCATATTGAGCTCTGATAAATTTATTACAGTGTGAATTTTAGTTCATAATTTTTGGAGTCAGGGAAGTATTGATACTCTTGCATTCTTTACAGACTGTACTGTTTTGGCAGATTGCTGTTATGTTTGCACATGTTTGCTTGTTTAATGATTCTATTTGAGGATAGGAGTATTAAATATGCAGAGGCATTTAGTATGCAATGTTGAATAATAATGTTAGTGATTTGTTACAGTAGAAAATGATAAGGTTTTGCATTGGTTTATACTAACCTATCTCACGAGTTCTTGTTGAGTTTGTTGTGAATGAAGCTTTTCATAAAAGAGAAACCATGATATGAGAGGAATTAAGGAGACACAAAAGTTCAAGCTTGGGGATGCCCAAGGCACCCCAAGATAGTATTTCGAGAAGTCTCAAGCATCTAAGCTTGGGGATGCCCCGGTAGGTATCCCACCTTTCTTCTTCAACAACTATCGGTTAGTATCGGTTGAGCCTAAGTTTTTGCTTCTTCACATGAGTTGTGCTATCCTTGCAATGTAATTTTATTTTGTTTTGCTTGCTGATTGAATACAATAGCAAGATCTGAAATTCTTAAATGAGAGAGAGTCTTCACATAGTTGCATAATTATCTAGCTACTCATTGATCTTCACTTATATCTTTTTGGAGTAGCTTTTCATTTACTCGTGTGCTTCACTTATATCCTATGAGTAAATGGTTGAATAAGTTGAATGTCACAAATCTGAAATTATATATGTTTCATTTTCTTATCCCATGGGGAGTAATGACTTCACATCTAAGAAGTAGAGGTTGTAAATTTATTGACAGTTAGCAAGCATTGTATTAGTCATTTGAACAATTCATGAAAGAATATTGAAGGAAGAGAGATTTCACATATAAATATATTATCATAGACATCTTTTATAATTGTGAGCACTCATTAAGTATGACATGCTAAAGAGTTGATGTTGGACAAGGAAGACAACGTAATGGGTTATGTTTTCTCGCATCTCAGTTAAAGTATATTGTCATGGATCATTCAAACATGTTGAGCTTGCCTTTCTCCCCTTGCTAGCCTAAATATCTGTACTAAGCGGGAATACTTCTTGTGCATCCAATATCCTTAAACCCAGTTTTCGCCATGAGTGTCCACCATACCTACCTATATGCGGTATTTACCTGCCGTTCCAAGTAAATTTGCATGTGCCAAACTCTAAACCTTCAAATTATAATCTGTTTTGTATGCCCGAATTGCTCATGTAGCAACTAGGGGCTGTCAGTTTCTTCCATGCTAGGTGGGTTATTCTCAAGAGGAGTGGACTCCGCTCCTCATTCACGAGAAAGTGGCGGTAACCGGGATGCCCAGTCCCATGATAAAAAAGATCAAAATAAAATCAAAATAATTAAACAAAACTCCCCCAGGATTGTTGTTAGTTGGAGGCACTCGTTGTTTCGAGCAAGCCATGGATTGATGCTTGTTGGTGGTTGGGGGAGTATAAACTTTTACCATTCTGCATGGGAACCGCCTATAATGTATGTAGTATGGAAGATATTGGGAACTCTTGGTTGTTATGTTGACAATGAGATCATACCTCTCAAAAATATTTATCTCTAATTCAAAATCGAGCTCTGGCACCTCTGCAAATCCCTGCTTCCCTCTGTGAAGGGCCTATCTTTTACTTTATGCAAGAGTCAAGGTGATCTTCACCTTTCCCTTTTTCATTTTATCCTTTGGCAAGCACTTCGTGGTGGGGTGATCCTGATATATATATCCAATTGGATGTACGTTAGCATGAACTATTATTGTTGACATCACCCAAAGGTGAATACGTTTGGAGGCAACATTACAAGCCCCAATCTTTCTCTGTGTCTGATTAAAACTTCATAACCACAAGTATTGCGTGAGTGTTAGCAATTGTAGAAGACTATATGATAGTTGAGTATGTGGAGTTTGCTATTCCTGAAAATAAGATGAATTGCAATTGTTTTGATGACTAAGAATGGAGTTTGCTAGTTTTCAAGAAAGTTTATGGTCTATGCTTTAACATGTGAATTGCTTGTTACTAGTTCGTGAAAAGTTTTATGAGATCAACTACTGTTATGACATATTATCATGCTAGAAAAGGTGATTTAAATTATCATTGATCAAACTTGTGCACCTCTAGCATTCACACTTCATAAATTCTTTCTTTTATCATTTACCTACTCGAGGACGAGTAGGAATTAAGCTTGGCGATGCTGATACGTCTCCAACGTATCTATAATTTATGAAGCATTCATGCTATTATATTATCTGTTTTGAATGATTATGGGCTTTATTATACACTTTTATATTATTTTTGGGACTAACCTATTAACAGGAGGCCCAACCCAGATTTCCTGTTTTATGCCTATTTCAGTATTTCGAGGAAAAGGAATATCGACGGAGTCAAACGGAACGAAATCAATCGGAGAAGTTATTTTGGAAGGAAACCCACCTGATGGACTTGGACCCTACGTCGGGAAGATACGGGAGGTGCTCACGAGGGTGGGGCGCGCCCTGCCTCGTGGGGCCCCGTAGCTCCACCGACGCACTCCTTTCACCCATATATACCTCGTGCCCTAAAACTTCCGAACAGAACCTAGATCGGGAGTTCCGCCGCAAGCCTCTGAGCCACCAAAACCAATCGGGACCCTGTTCCGCACCTGCCGGAGGGGATCCCATCACCGAGGCCATCTTCATCATCCCGGCGCTCTCCATGACGAGGAGGGAGTAGTTCACCCTCGGGGCTGAGGGTATGTACCAGTAGCTATGTGTTTGATCTCTCTCTTTCGTGTTCTCAACTTCACACGATCTTGATGTATCGCGAGCTTTGCTATTATAGTTGGATCCTATGTTTCTTCTCCCCCTCTACTCTCTTGTAATGAATTGAGTTTTCCCCTTGAAGTAATCTTATCGGATTGAGTCTTTAAAGATTTGAGAACACTTGATGTATGTCTTGCGTGGGATAACCGTGGTGACAATGGGTTATTCTATTGATCCACTTGATGTATGTTTTGGTGATCAACTTGCGGGTTTCGTGACATTGGGAACCTATGCATAGGGGTTGGCACACGTTTTCATCGTGATTCTCCGGTAGAAACTTTGGGGCACTCTTTGAAGTACTTTTATGTTGGTTGGATGAATCTGAGATTGTGTGATGCATATCGTATAATCATGCCCACGGATACTTGAGGTGACAATGGAGTATCTAGGTGACATTAGGGTTTTGATTGATTTGTGTCTTAAGGTGTTATTCTAGTACGAACTCTTTTATAGATCGATCCGAAAGAATAGCTTTGAGGTGGTTTCGTACCCTACCATAATCTCTACATTTTTTCTCCGCTATTAGTGGCTTTGGAGTGACTCTTTGTTGCATGTTGAGGGATTGTTATATGATCTATCTATGTTATTATTGTTGAGAGAACTTGCACTAGTGAAAGTATGAACCCTAGGCCTTGTTTCCTATCATTGCAATACCGTTTACGCTCACTTTTATCATTAGTTACCTTGCTGGTTTTATATTTTCAGATTACAAAAACCTATATCTACTATCTATTTTGCACTTGTATCTTCATCTCTTCGCCGAACTAGTGCACCTATACAATTTACCATTGTATTGGGTGTGTTGGGGACACAAGAGACTTTTGTTATTTGGTTGCAGGGTTGTTTGAGAGAGACCATCTTCATCCCTCGCCTCCACGGATTGATAAACCTTAGGTCATCCACTTGAGGGAAATTTGCTACTGTCCTACAAACCTGTGCACTTGCAGGCCCAACAACGTCTACAAGAAGAAGGTTATGTAGTAGACATCACATGTTTTTGCTTACATATGCCCGCTTAAATAAGACATGCAGACGTGTGTGCATGCAATTTTCACTGGATCTTGTTAATCATTAAAGTTGATGAAGGAACAGTTGAAGTACTGGACTCACTACTTAAGAAAGAAAGTGACTACACCATCGTGAAGGGGATAGTCGCCAGGTAATTTCAATCATTATTAACTATATCTCAGCCTATTTAATTATTTCGTCATTTCCTGATAACAACTATTTAATAACCCCTTTATTCATTTTCTTTGTCGGCGGGCAGGGCTTGGGCAAAGTTCATCAACGTCACTCCAGGCCAATGGAAATAAAAGCTGAAATGGTATCGACCCAAGGTAAGTAATTAAGTAGTACTAGCTAGCTAGCTGCCATCTCTTTAATTATCATGCTTGATTAATTATTATCTGATCAAATTCTATTCTCGTAAAGGCCCTGAAGCAGGCGCCGGGGACTAATTTGTGTGCATACTACGTTTGCGAGAACATTCGCATGATGGCGTCCGAAAGAAGCAGATCTCAAAGACAGAACTGGGTACGTTTGTCAGAACACTATTCACAATTTTTACATCATCATCGATATCTAGTCACACAACTAATACACATGCATATTGATCTCCTTCTTAATAGTTCAGAGAGGTGCGGGAGAAGCTCCTACCAACGGAGCGCATACAAGCAATTCTAGAGGAAATAGCGGGATTTTTGCTCGATCGGGTCATAGATACGAACGGAGAATACTATTACCCGCTACCGCCCCCATGAACCACTTCCAATTTTCATCGTGCTCCGAAGGCACCAATTAGGCTAATGCCACTGGTTGTATACATGTGTGTATGTGTGAATTAATGGTGGTTGTGAGACATTCGATGATATATATATATATATATATATATATATATATATATATATATATATATATATATATATATATATATATATATATATATATATATATATATATATATATATATATATATCGGTTCTACTAGAAATTCTATTTATATATATGCATAACGTGTACAATATGTAGTATCGTAAAATACCAGCAAACGAAAAATAATTAAATGGAAAACACAAAATTAAATAAAAAAATCATAAACCCAAAACCCCCCAACCTTTTATTACCGGTTGGTGTCACCAACCGGTACTAAAGGGCTCCCTGCCCCCGGAGCTGGCTCGTGCCACGTGGTTCCCTTTAGCACCGGTTCATGCGGAACCGGTACTAAAGGAGGGGGACCTTTAGTCCCCACACTTTAGTGCCGGTTGCTGAACCGGCACTAAAGGGCCTTACGAACCGGTGCTATAGCCCGGTTCTGCACTAGTGCTTCTCCAAGTCCAACAAGGAAAGGAGGGAGTCCTAATCCCGGTGGGAGTAGGACTCCCCATGGCGCACCCCCTCCTTGGTCGGCCGCCCCCTCCCCCCTTGCTCCTTTATATGCGGGGGCAGGGGGCACCTCTAGAGACACAACAACAGATCATTGATCTCTTAGCCGTGTGCGGTGCCCCCCTTCACCATAGTCCTCCTTGATAATATTGTTGCGGTGCTTAGGCGAAGCCCTGCGACAGTAGAACATCAATATCGTCACCACGCCGTCGTGCTGACGGAACTCTCCCTCAACACTCGGCTGGATCGGAGTTCGAGGGACGTCATCGAGCTGAACGTGTGCAAGAACTTGGAGGTGCCGTAGTTTCGGTGCTTGATCGATCGGGCCGTGAAGACGTATTGCTACATCAACCGCGTTGTGCTAACGCTTCCACTTTCGGTGTACGAGGGTACGTGGACGACACTCTCTCCTCTCGTTGCTATGCATCACCATGATCTTGCGTGTGCGTAGGATTTTTTTTGAAATTACTACGTTCCCCAACAGTGGTATCAGAGCCTGGTTTTATGCGTTGATGTTATATGCACGAGTAGAACACAAGTGAGTTGTGGGCGATACAAGTCATACTGCTTACCAACATGTCATACTTTGGTTCGGCGGTATTGTTGGATGAAGCGGCCCGGGCCGACATTACGCGTACGTGATACGTCTCCGTCGTATCTATAATTTTTTATTGTTCCATGCCAATATTATTCACTTTCATATACTTTTGGCAACTTTTTATATTATTTTGGGACTAACATATTGAACCAAATGCTCAAAGTGCGCCTCACATGCATTGCATGTTTTTGTTTCGCAGAATATCCATATCAAACGGAGTCCAAACGGGATAAAAACGGACGGAGCTTACTTTTGGAAAATATGGAAAATTTCAGAAGAAAAATCCACGCGAGACGGTGTCCGAGGTGGTCACGAGGTAGGGGCGCGCCTACCCCCCAGCGCCGACCCTCCGTGGTCCACCCGTAAGGCGGTTGATGCTCTTCTTTTGCCGCAAGAAAGCTAATATTCGGAAAAAAATCACGGCGAAGGTTTCAGGCCAATCGGAGTTAGGGATCTCCATATATACATGAAACGGTGAAACAGAGCCAGAAGAGAACGCAGAAACAAAGAGATAGATCCAATCTCGAGGGCTCTTGCCCTCCCAAGCCATGGGAGCCAAGGAACAGGGGAAACCTCCTCCCATCTAGGAAGGAGGTCAAGGAAGAAGAAGAAGAAGGGGCTCTCCCCTTGCTTCGATGGCGCGGAGCGTCGCGGGGGCCATCATCATCACCGCGATCTTCACCAACACCGTCATCTTCACCAACATCTCCATCACCTTCCCCTTCTATATTCAGCGGTCCACTCTCCCGCAACCCGCTGTACCCTCTACTTGAACATGGTGCTTTATGCTTCATACTATTTTCCGATGATGTGTTGCCATCCTATGATGTCTGAGTAGATTTTCGTTGTCCTATCGGTGATTGATGAATTGCTATGATTGGTTTGAGTTGCATGTTTTATTATTGGTGTTGTCCTATTGTGCCCCCGTGTCGGCATAGCGTGAGGGGTTCAGCTGTAGGGTTTGCAATATGTTTATGATTAAACTTATGGTGGGTGGTGTGAGTGATGAAGCACGAGACCGAGTAAGTAGGTTGTTTGCATTATGGGATAAAGGGACTTGATACTTTAATGCTATGGTTGGGTTTTACCTTAATGAATCTTTAGTAGTTGCGGATGCTTGCTAGAGTTCCAATCATAAGTGCACATGATCCAAGTAGAGAAAGTATGTTAGCTTATGCCTCTCCCTCAAATAGAATTGCAATAGTGATTACCGGTCTAGTAACGTAGTCAGTTGCCTAGGGACAATTTCGCCACACCTACCATCACTTTTCCACACTCGCTATATTTACTTTAGTTGCATCTTTATCTAAACAGCCCCTAGCTTTTATTTACGTGTTCTTTATTTTCTTGCAAGCCTATCCAAAAACACCTACAAAGTACTTCTAGTTTCATACTTGTTCTAGGTAAAGCGAACGCCAAGCGTGCGTAGAGTTGTATCGGTGGTCGATAGAACTTGAGGGAATATTTGTTCTACCTTTAGCTCCTCGTTGGGTTCGACACTCTTACTTATCGAAAACTGTTGTGATCCCCTATACTTGTGGGTTATCAGTACGCTTACGCGAGACTGGTTCAACCGACGTGCTTTGCACACAGGTGGCTGGCGGGTGTCAGTTTCTCCAACTTTAGTTGAATCGAGTGTGGCTACGCCCGGTCCTTGAGAAGGTTAAAACAACACTAACTTGACGAACTATCATTGTGGTTTTGATGCGTAGGTAAGAACGGTTCTTGCTCAGCCCGTAGCAGCCACGTAAAATTTGCAACAACAAAGTAGAGGACGTCTAACTTGTTTTTGCAGGGCATGTTGTGATGTGGTATGGTCAAGACATGATGCTATATTTTATTGTATGAGATGATCATGTTTTGTAACCGAGTTATCGGCAACTGGCAGGAGCCACATGGTTGTCGCTTTATTGTATGAAATGCAAGCGCCCTGTAATTGCTTTACTTTATCACTAAGCGGTAGCGATAGTCGTAGAAGCAATAGATGGCGAAACGACAACGATGCTACGATGGAGATGAAGGTGTCGCGCCGGTGACGATGGTGATCACGACGGTGCTTCGGAGATGGAGATCACAAGCACAAGATGATGATGACCATATCATATCACTTATATTGATTGCATGCGATGTTTATCCTTTATACATCTTATTTGCTTTGATTGACGGTAGCATTATAAGATGACCTCTCACTAATTATCAAGAAGTGTTCTCCCTGAGTATGCACCGTTGCGAAAGTTCTTCGTGCTGAGACACCACGTGATGATCGGGTGTGATAAGCTCTACGTTCAAATACAACGGGTGCAAAACAGTTGCACACGCGGAATACTCAGGTTAAACTTGACGAGCCTAGCATATACAGATATGGCCTCGGAACACAGAGACCGAAAGGTCGAGCATGAATCATATAGTAGATATGATCAACATAGTGATGTTCACCATTGAAAACTACTCCATCTCACGTGATGATCGGACATGGTTTAGTTGATTTGGATCACGCCATCACTTAGATGACTAGAGAGATGTATGTCTAAGTGGGAGTTCTTTAGTAATATGATTAATTGAACTTAAATTTATCATGAACTTAGTACCTGATAGTATTTTTCTTGTCCATGTTTGTTGTAGATAGATGGCTCGTGCTGTTGTTCCGTTGAATTTTAATGCGTTCCTTGAGAAAGCTAAGTTGAAAGATGATGGTAGCAATTACACGGACTGGGTCCGTAACTTGAGGATTATCCTCATTGCTGCATGTAAGAATTACGTCCCGGAAGCACCGCTGGGTGCGAGCCTCTTTGAGCCTTGACCGACGACGTTAAGAACGTCCGGCGAGCAAAGCTGATGACTACTCGATAGTTCAGTGTGCCATGCTTTACGGCTTAGAACCGGGACTTCAACGATGTTTTGAACATCATGGAGCATATGAGATGTTCCAGGAGTTGAAGTTAATATTTCAAGAAAATGCCCGGATTGAGAGATATGAAGTCTCCAATAAGTTCTATAGCTGCAAGATGGAAGAGAATAGTTTTGTCAGTGAACATATACTCAAAATGTCTGGGTATAATAATCACTTGATTCAACTGGGAGTTAATCTTCCTGATGATAGTGTCATTGACAGAATTCTTCAATCACTGCCACCAAGCTACAAGAGCTTCGTGATGAACTATAATATGCAAGGGATGGACAAGACTATTCTCGAGCTCTTCGCAATGCTAAAGGCTGCGGAGGTAGAAATCAAGAAGGAGCATCAAGTGTTGATGGTCAATAAGACCACCAGTTTCAAGAAAAAGGGTAAAGGGAAGAAGAAGGGGAACTTCAAGAAGAACAGCAAACAAGTTGCTGCTCAAGAGAAGAAACCCAAATCTGGACCTAAGCCTGAGACTGAGTGCTTCTACTGCAAGCAGACTAGTCACTGGAAGCGGAACTGCCCCTAGTATTTGGCGGATAAGAAGGATGGCAAGGTGAACAAAGGTATATGTGATATACATGTTATTGATGTGTTTCGCAACTCACGCCACCCTGAACACCACAACGAAATGGTGTGTCCGAACGTCGTAATCGTACTTTACTAGATATGATGCGATCTATGATGTCTGTTACTGATTTACCGCTATCGTTTTGGGGTTATGCTTTAGAGACGGTCGCATTCACGTTAAATAGGGCACCATCAAAATCCGTTGAGACGACGCCTTATGAACTGTGGTTTGGCAAGAAACCAAAGTTGTCGTTTCTTAAAGTTTGGGGTTGCGATGCTTATGTGAAGAAACTTTAACCAGATAAGCTCGAACCCAAATCGGAGAAATGTGTCTTCATAGGATACCCAAAAGAGACTATTGGGTACACCTTCTATCACAGATCTGAAGGCAAGACTTTTGTTGCTAAATTCAGATCCTTTCTAGAAAAAGAGTTTCTCTCGAAAGAAGTGAGTGGGAGGAAAGTAGAACTTGATGAGGTAACTGTACCTGCTCCCTTATTGGAAAGTAGTTCATCACAGAAACCGGTTCCTGTGACAACTACACCAATCAGTGAGGAAGCTAATGATATTGATCATGAAACTTCAGATCGAGTTACTACAGAACCTCGTAGGTCATCCAGAATAAGATCCGCTCCAGAGTGGTACGGTAATCCTATTATGGAAGTCATGTTACTTGACCATGGCGAACCTACGAACTATGAGGAAGCGATGATGAGCCCAGATTCCGCAAAAATGGCTTGAGGCCATGAAATCTGAGATGGGATCCATGTATGAGAACAAAGTATGGACTTTGGTTGACTTGCCCGATGATCGGTAAGCCATCGAGAATAAATGGATCTTCAAGAAGAAGACTGACACTGATGGTAATGTAACTGTCTACAAAGCTCGACTTGGTGCGAAAGGTTTTTGACAAGTTCAAGGAGTTGACTACGATGAGACTTTCTCACCCGTAGCGATGCTTAAGTCTGTCCGAATCATGTTAGCAATTGCCGCATTTTATGACTACGAAATATGGCAAATGGATGTCAAAACTGCATTCCTAAATGGATTTCTGGAAGAAGAGTTGTATATGATGCAACCAGAAGGTTTTGTCGATCCAAAAGGTGCTAACAAAGTGTGCAAGCTCCAGCGATCCATTTATGGACTAGTGCAAGCCTCTTGGAGTTGGAATAAACGCTTTGATAGTTTGATCAAAGCATATGTTTTTATACAGACTTTCGGAGAAGCCTGTATTTACAAGAAAGTGAGTGGGAGCTCTGTAGCATTTATGATATTATATGTAGACGACATATTGTTAATTGGAAATGATATAGAATTTCTGGATAGCATAAAGGGATAATTGAATAAAAGTTTTTCAATGAAAGACCTCGGTGAAGCTGCTTACATATTGGGCATCAAGATCTATAGAGATAGATCAAGCGCTTGATTGGACTTTCACAAAGCACATACCTTGATAAAGTTTTGAAAAAGTTCAAAATGGATCAGGCAAAGAAAGGGTTCTTGCCTGTGTTACAAGGTGTGAAGTTGAGTCAGACTCAATGCCCGACCACAGCAGAAGATAGAGAGAAAATGAAAGATGTTCCCTATGCTTCAACCATAGGCTCTATCATGTATACAATGCTGTGTACCAGACCTGATGTATGCTTAGCAATAAGTTTAGCAGGGAGGTACCAAAGTAATCCAAGAGTGGATCACTGGATAGCGGTCAAGAATATCCTGAAATACCTGAAAAGGACTAAGGATATGTTTCTCGTTTATGGAGGTGACAAAGAGCTAGTCGTAAATGGTTATGTCGATGCAAGCTTTTGACACTGATCCGGACGATTCTAAATCGCAAACCGGATACGTGTTTATATTGAACGGTGGAGCTGTCAGTTGGTGCAGTTCTAAACAAAGCGTCGTGGCGGGATCTACATGCGAAGCGGAGTACATAGCTGCTTCGAAAGCAACAAATGAAGGAGTCTGGATGAAGGAGTTCATTTCCGATCTAGGTGTCATACCTAGTGCATCGGGACCAATGAATATCTTCTGTGACAATACTGGTGCAATTGCCTTGGCAAAGGAATCCAGATTTCACAAGAGGACCAAGCACATCAAGAGACGCTTCAATTCCATCCGGGACCAAGTCCAGGTGGGAGACATAGAGATTTGCAAGATACATACGGATCTGAATGTTGCAGACCCGTTGACTAAGCCTCTTCCACGAGCAAAACGTGATCAGCACCAAGGCTCCATGGGTGTTAGAATCATTACTGTGCAATCTAGATTATTGACTCTAGTGCAAGTGGGAGACTGAAGGAAATATGCCCTAGAGGAAATAATAAAGTTATTATTTATTTTCTTATATCATGATAAATGTTTATAATTCATGCTAGAATTGTATTAACCGAAAACATGATACATGCGTGAATACATAGACAAACATAATGTCACTAGTATGCCTCTACTTGACTAGCTCATTAATCAATGATGGTTATGTTTCCTAACCATAGACATGAGTTGTCACTTGATTAAGGGGATCACATTATTAGTAGAATGATGTGATTGACATGACCCATTCTGTTAGCTTAGCACTTGATCATTTAGTATGTTGCTATTGCTTTCTTCATGACTTATACATGTTCCTACAACTATGAGATTATGCAACTCCCGTTTACCGGAGGAACACTTTGTGTGCTACAAAACGTCACAACGTAACTGGGTGATTATAAAGGAGCTCTACAGGTGTCTCCAAAGGTACATGTTGAGTTGGCGTATTTCGAGATTAGGTTTTGTCACTCCGGTTGTCGGAGAGGTATCTCTGGGCCCTCTCGGTAATGCACATCACTATAAGCCTGGCAAGAAATGTAACTAATGAGTTAGTTACGGAATGATGCATTACATAACGAGTAAAGAGACTTGCCGGTAACGAGATTGAACTAGGTATTGGGATACCGACGATCGAATCTCGGGCAAGTAACATACCGATGACAAAGGGAACAACATATGTTGTTATGCGGTTTGACCGATAAAGATCTTCGTAGAATATGTAGGAGCCAATATGAGCATCCAGGTTCCGCTATTGGTTATTGACCGGAAACGTGTCTCGGTCTAGTGACACTCTGTTTGTCTATGTATTCACACATGTACTAAGTTTCCAGTTAATACAATTCTAGCATGAATAATAAACATTTATCATGATATAAGAAAATATAAATAATAACTTTATTATTGCCTCCAGGGCATATTTCCTTCACTCCAAGCACCCGACACACGCATGTCGGGCGGCGCAGGGTAGTTGGCCCCGTAGAGAACACGCGTCTCCCACTCGTGCACATGGCGGCGGCCGAAGCCATTGGTCGTCGCTACGTCGTCGAGGAACCTCTCCGCCATGGGCCGGGTTTGAGGGTGAAGGAGAGAGGACGAGAGCAAGCGCGGCGAAGGACAGAAGGTGGTCAGCGGCGAGAGAGAGATGGTTGTGGCGAGGCGACTGTGCGGCCAGCGGCGACGAAGGCGGTTTTTATAGCGGCGAGGGGGCGGCAGCTGTGCGGATGCGTGGCAGGAAAGGGCGAGAGGCGCGACGGCTCGCCTTCACTGTGCTGCCTGTGATCAATGGAAGGCTGAGCGGCGGCAGCCTTGGCATTGTTTCGCGCGGGAGCCGAGGCAATGAGATGAGGACGGCGGCGATGCTAGTCGCTGGCTCGGCGGGCCCACGGGGTGGGAATCTGGCGCAGTAAGTTTTGGCGCCATTTTTCTTTCCCCTGGCGCCCCCGGTCGGCCTTCAGCACGCTGGATTTGGCCTGGGTCCGCCGGCGCCAATTTCAGCCCTAAGCGGTGAAATTTGGGCTCCTGGGGGCGCAACTGGGCCTTTTTTTGGAGCCGGCGATAAAAAATTGGCCTGAGAGAGTGGAGATGCTCTAAATCCCAATTGCGCTAGCTGTGTGGTTCGATTCCACAACAGAAAAGGAATTCGAGTAGGTAACGGCGTATCGCATCAACTTGGACATGGAAACTGTGAGAGATGGAGACTCGTTGTATGTTTTTGAAATTTTCAGAAAAGATATCACCTTCCCAAACTATACTTGATTTACTTTTTCTCCGTGTTTTCTTCTTTTAGCGGGGTAAAAAGGAGTTTAATTTCATAATTAGTAACAGTCAAGAGGCAAGATTTTCTTGATACATGAGACCCTCTATGTGGCCAAATAGTTGTGCTGCATTCAGTAGGCTATAACTTATCAAACAACCTGCTACTCTATTTTGATTATCGTGTAACTTCTGAGGAATAAACTCCCGAACAACGATGGTAAAGCTTTAATCTCCAATGCTAGGTGATCGAGCGGTCAAAAGAGTCTCCGACTAAGACAAATAAGACTGTCACGTGTGCAAAACTCGACACCGGGGACGAGGGACCCCCCCCCCCCCCCTTCGGTTCGGTGTTGGGGCAGTTGCATGCTCAAAATCTTTATCTACGACATGGTGGTTTTTTACCCATGTTCAGGCCACGTGGAAAAGCGTAAAACCTTGTGTCCTGCTAGATTGTACTGCTGGATGTGATGAACTAGAAGTTACATCGATGAACTTTTCATGTTGAGGCTTGCCGGGCCAAAGAAAGTGCACTTGCGCGTGGGCATAAAAATCTTAGGGAGTCGAACCCTTATCTACGTATCCTGGGCCTCCTTTTATAGTCACAAGGGGTTACCGCGATGACTACTACTGCGTGCATATAGTAGAATATCTACCGCATAAAATGCGCGGGTATGTGTCTTCGCACCCCATTGCCGGGGTCGAACGTCTGTATTGTCGTGGCAGGCTCTACTGACATAGCCCTTTTACCGCGACACGTCGCTAACGAGGTGTCGCGTGCACAGTACAAAGGGGTGGTGATTCACCTCAAGTGCCACCTAAACCTATAGGAAGCGTGCACTCTGCTTGATAGCTCGCCTTGCGCCAGCGTAGGCTTGTTCGGAAGGTCTCCACGAGCCAGCTTCCTGAAATTGCTGCGTGAAGCTAGCCCGAATGCTCCTGCTTCAAGAATCCAGCTTCGCGGAGACGTAAATCCTGCAGTGCAAATTTCTCGGAGATGAGGAGCAGCGCCAGACCAGCTTCACAAAAACTAGAAGCGGGAGTTCATGGAAATTACAGCAAGAATGCCACCGCGAAGTGATGTTGCGTACCGTTTCGAATAGAAGAAACCTGCCCAAGCAACCGAGCGTCTCGCTAACCAGGACCGGACTGGGCCAATAAAACCTGGCCCAAGGAGTGGCCGAACAGGCCTTAGCCTAGTTCCAGGATCACCAGCCCATGCGTGCGAGCAGGAGCGACAGGAGCCAGCCGAACGTTTCATACTCCTTCGAGAAGCTAGCTGCGTGAATGCGGAGCAGGAGCCAGCGGTTTCAGGAAGCCAGAGAACTTCCGAACGGGGCCTTAGCCCCACCACTATAGCTCTGCATTAGTCAGGTGCTGACAGGTCGTTATCGGGAGGCAAACCTCTTCCAGGATAATATTGGCCTTGACATTTTCAATGGTGTCAGAGCATTCTTCCTCAAGTGTGATGGTCTTGTCGGTGAGTGTCTTCATGAAGATTTGCCTTTTGTGGGTCTTCACAAAGATCTGCATCTTAAGGTGAAGTCTTGATAAAGATCTGCACACCACAATATTGTCGTGAGGCATAAAAGGGAAGAGTTCATGGAGGCTCATTTAAAGCGGTGGCCGCCTAAATAAACACATGTTAAACACTAGATGTTCTGACGTAAATCAGTGAGGGGCAAAAAGGAAAACTGTAGTTCTGATGTAAACCACCTAGGGAAAAAAGGGAAAACGTCACATTTATTGTTCACTACCTGAACATGTGTCAAAATTTTAGACCCTACAAAATACAAAAAAAAAGAAGAAACAAGTGTGAGACAAAAGTTAGAGGAAAAAAGAAGAGATCATGAAGACTCATTCTTAGCGGTGGCTGTCCAAATAAACATGTGTCGTACTGTCTACTGATGTAAATCACCGAGAGGGCAAAAAACTGGAGAGGCAAAAAAAAGAAGAAGCTAATTTGGGTTCCGTTCGAACTTATCAAATGGCTTCTCAGCTAAAAAAATTGCACAAATCTAGAAGGTTCTCCCCTATTTGATGTAAAATACTTTTAGATTTTTCTGGTAATTTTTCCTTATTTTTCTGAATTTTCTGGAAGTACTGTTCACAAACACTGTTCGAATGTGATGATTGTTGGCAACACAATTATTATATACGCATAATTACTGTTCAAAAGTAACTATCGATCTCAACACAAAGTACTACGTATTCATTCAGGTACTATTCATGTCCACGCGTAATTACTGTCCAAATGTAATCACTGTTTGCAACACAAATTATTGTTCATTCCGAGAATGTTCACTCTGACACGTGTCAATTTCACAGAGCCCTAAAAAAATATAATAACTATTCACAATGCAAATTGTTGTTCGTTTGAGCACTGTTCACTCTGCCACATGTCAATTTCATGGAGTCCCGGACAAAAAAAAGGGAGGGCGCCCCTAGTTTAGCTGGAGGGGCAAAAGAGAAAAGAAAAACAAAATGAAAAGAGGAAGTTGTTTGGGTTCTGTTTGTTTTTCCGAGCTCATCGAATGACGCCTCGGCTAAAATATTGCACAAATTTAGAAGGGTCTCTCATCTTTGATGTAAAATATTTTTAGTATTTTTTGTAAGTTTCCTGATATTTTTAATCATGCCTGTGTTTTTTTTGTCGAAAGTACTGTTCGCAGACAATGTTCAAATGTGATGACTATTCGCAGCATAATTGTTGTCCATGCATAATTACTGTCTAAATGTAATTATTGTTCACAACACAAATTACTATTCATATCCACGCATAATTATTGTCCTAATGTAATCACTGTCTGCAACAAAATTATCGTTCATTCAATGACTGCTCACTCTGACACATCTCAGTTTCGCAGATCCCTTGAAAAAAAAGTAATCACTATTCGCAACACAAATTACTTTCTTTCGATCATTGTTCACTCTACCACATGTCAATTTCACGGAGCCCCCAAAAGAATCCAAAAAAGGAGGGTGCCTCTAGTTTAGTCGGAGGGGCAAAAGAGAAAAAAAGAACAAAAAAGAAAAGAAAGAGGAAGCTAATTTGGGTTGCGTTTGTTTTTCAAGCTCATCGAATGGTGCCTCGGCTCAAAAAATTTACAAAAGTCTAGAAGGGTCTCTCATCTTTGATATAAAATATTTTTCAGATTTTTTTTGTAAGTCGTCCTGACTGTTGTGAATTTTGACTGTATTTTTTTGTTGGAAGTACTGTTCACATCGCTGTTTAAATGTGATGCCTGTTCGCAGCATAATTGTTGTCTACGCGTAATTACTGTCCAAATTGTCCAAAAGGTAATTATTTCTCGCAACACGAATTACTATTCATTCCGGTACTATTGGTATAAAGCGCATGAAGAAACTCCATACTGATGAACTTTTGAAATCACTTGATTATGAATCACTTGGTACTTGCAAACCATGCCTCATGGGCAAGATGACTAAAACGCCGTTCTCCAGAACTATGGAGCGAGCAACTGATTTATTGGAAATCATACATACTGATGTATGTGGTCCAATGAATGTTGAGGCTCGCGGCGGGAATCGTTATTTTCTCACCTTCACATATGATTTGAGCAGATATGGGTATATCTACTTAATGAAACATAAGTCTGAAACATTTGAAAAATTCAAAGAATTTTCAAAGTGAAGTTGAAAATCGTCGTAACAAGAAAATAAAGTTTCTACGATCTGATCGTGGAGGAGAATATTTGAGTTACGAATTTGGTCTACATTTGAAACAATGCGGAATAGTTTCGCAACTCACGCCAACCGGAACACCATAGCGTAATGGTATGTCCGAACGTCGTAATCGTAATTTACTAGATATGGTGCGACATGTCCACGCAATCACTACTCACTACACAAATTATTGTTCATTCTGTGACTATTCAAACGGAAACGCGTCAGTTTTGCAGAGCTGTCGAAAAAACGTAATCACTAGTCGCAACGCAAATTATACTGTCATTCGCTCACTGTTCACTCCGCCACATGTCAATTTCACGAAGCCTCATTTATTATATGAGCTGATAGCAGACATTAATTCTGTCAAACTTGGAGTCTCAATGGATCTTAGATCGCTCACAATTCTAACTTTATTGTCAGCACACGATCAGGCAAGTAAAAGCGCTAATTTACTATCAGCAGCAGTTCAGGACTACTAGTATTACTATTACAAAGGAGGAGGGAGCTAGCTAGCCGCAGGCCGCCGGGCTGAAGGAGGTGAGGCCAACTTCACCGCGCGACCCTATCCTGTCCGGCCCCGTCCGTTTGGGGTAAAAGGACAAAAGAGGCGGCCCAGCGCGCGGCCTCAAACGGACAAATGTCCGGATTCCGTCCGTTTTCGACCCATCCCCGGCCCAAACTTGCGCTCGGTTTGGGGTGAACGGACGCTGCGACGGCCGCGACAAGACGCCTTGTCCCCTGTGGCCCGCTGTCGGGGACACTAGCATCCCTCCGCTCCCAACGCTTCACCCTCTCTCCCTGCCCGGCCCCGCCGCCGGCGCCGCCCCTATTCTCCGGCCGCCTCCTCACCGCGCAGCCCCCCGCCGTCCTTACCAAACCACGTCTCGACATGGCCGCCACCACGCCCGCGCTTTCGCCGTAGTTTTGGTCGTCTATCGGGGGAGGTTTGGCCGTCGTCGTCCTTGCCGGTGGCGGAGGGGACACGACTGCCGACGACGGACCACGGCGGCCGAGGCAGATTCCGACGAGAGCTCCAGAGCGGCCAGTAGCCGGCCGGCCCCGCCCTGCTCTATGCCGATTACTTTGCCAACACCCCGCTCTTCAAGCCGGATAAATTTCGTCGCCGTTTTCGTATGGCAAGGCATGTGTTCAATCGTATCCGAGAGGGAGTGGTTGCTCATGACCCATACTTCGAGTGCAAGACGGATGCCCTTGGCAAGCTTGGATTCTCCTCTTACGAAAATGCACCGCGCCATCCGCATGCTTGCATATGGTATTTCAGCGATCCGGTGGGCGAGTATGTGCGTATGAGTGAGACAACATGTCGATGTCAATGTACAAGTTTTGTCGGGCTGTGATCGAGGTGTTTGGCCCAGAGTACTTGAGGCAGCCAACCGCCACGATCTGAGAGATTGTTGGCGACCAACGCAGCTAGAGCTTTCCACGCATGCTTGGCAGCATAGATTGTATGCATTGGGAGTGGAAGAACTGTCCATTTGCTTGGCGGGGCGATTACAAGGGCATGTTAACGGGTGCCTTGTCATATTAGAAGCGGTGGCATCGCAAGATCTTTGGATATGGCATTCTTTTTTGGCATGGCAGGTTCTCACAATGATATCAACGTCTGCAGCGTTCTCCGGTCTTCGCAAGGCTTCCGAAGGCCACGCCCACTGTCAACTTTGAGATCAACGGCCAACAAGACAACAAGGGATACTATCTAGCGATGGCATATATCCTCAGTGGTCAACTTTTGTGAAGACAATCTCGAAACCCCAAGGTGAGAAGAGAAAGAGATTTGCCCAAATGCAAGAGAGTGCTAGAAAGGATGTGGAACGTGCTTTTGGTGTGCTTCAATCCCGGTGGGGTATCGTTCGAAACCCTGCACTGTCATGGGATGAAAGGAAGCTTTGGGAGGTGATGACTGCTTGTGTGATCATGCACAACATGATCGTCGAGGACGAGCGTGATGAGAGTATCTTCGACCAAGGATTTGATTGTCAAGGTGAAAATATTGAGCCCCTGCACCAAGACCCGGCCACATTTGAACAGTTTGTCCAATTCCACGGTGAGATGCTTGATTGGCACACTCATTTGAATCTTCAAAATGACTTGGTTGAGCACGTGTGGGATCACATTGGCAACCAATAGATGTATTGATCCAATTTATGTTCAGTTAAGACAATTTCGATTTGGTAGTAAAACTATTTTATGAAAGACAATTTCAATTGGGTTGTAAAACTATTTTAATTTTCAAACAAGTATTTGGGTTGGAAACTAGTTTTGATGCAAATTTGGGCATTTTTGGCCCTGACGGACAGGATGGGGCAAATGGATGCGGCCGCGCGCTGGGCGCACGGCCACCACATCCCAGGACAGGCCCGGACACGACCCCAAATCCCTACCCAAACGGACAGAAACCGGACAAAACGGACATCCGTTTGGAGTCGCGCGGTGGAGTTGGCCTGAGCCGGCGGGTGTTGGTCCAGGACTGCTCGTACACCACAACGATGTAGGGTGCGGCCCTGCCGGAGCCGTCCGCCACGTCGAGGAGGAGGCGGTAGTTCATCCCGGAGAGGACCTGCTGCTCGCCGCGCGTCACACGGCGGAACCTCAGCCCGCGGTCGCCCACCACCAGGCTCGCGTGCCGCGCCACCGCCCACCCGCCGAGCTCCTGGATGCGCGCGTCCTCCACGTCCGGGATGGGGAACCACCCGCCGGGCATCCCGACGGCGTCCGCGCCGCCGCGGCCGGGGACTGCGACTGCGAGGGCCGTGGTGGCGAGGAGGAGGGCGAGCAAAAGCAGGGGTCTCGCCGCCATGGTCCGTCGAATCGGGGCCCTTGGATGGAGATATCGGTGGGGATCGGGAATGGCGTGTGACTGCGTGCTGGGAGGGGTCTCGGTTGCCATGATCTATCTGTTGGAACTTGGAAGTAGTCGCATGGCGCGCATGCACATGCACATGAACCTGCAGGTGAAGGTGAAGCTGTGTGTGTCTCTGTTCGCGAGTGGCCCAACACTTTCTGGGTTGTCTTCGCTTTATTTCCGTCCGCCTTCAAGAATGCGTTTGGTTAGCTGCATCATTTTTTTTCATTTTGCATATTTGTCCTAGTTGGGTCTGGCTGAGAATATGCATGCAAAAAACCAACATCTGCATGTTGATTGGTTGTAAGGCCTGCTGTTTGCTTGCGGACTTGTTTGATAGGAAACACAAGTCTCATTGTTTGATTACATCCAGGACAGTTGTGTGGTAACCTCCTCGTCGATGTGGTGATGTTACCAAAGGCACATATGAACTACTAAGAACTAAACTAGGAGCACCAAAACAAAGTTAGGCACAAACACAAATCTTAACCATGCGTCGCAAGTTTTAAACCAACATAGTATGATAAGTTTTAAACAAAACCCAAGTCTTAAACCAAGAACCAACAAGGAACGGGCAACAGGAGCTCAGACGGTCGCGGCGAAGGCGTTGCCGTGCTCCTTGCATTTGGTGACCACCTCCACGCCCTCGTCATTGTAGACGATCACCTTCATGGTGTCGGGGGTGAGTAGCTTGAACGTCAGCATGTACCCAATCATGGTCTAGTGAACGGCGGGAAGGTGGCCTAACCCTGATTAAGGGTGACCCTGTCGTTGATCACCCTCACCGTCACCCTCCATACGCAGTTGGTGTTCGTCTTGAGCTTGAACTCTGTAGGGATGGCGGGGAAGTACCTCGTGAAGTCCAGAGGCAATGGCAGACTCTCCGGCTTTGGAGCAAGGTAACCTTGCATAAGTGGTTTGATCCCGACTCCTGATGGTAGTGGCCATAGTTCCTCCGCTTGGGACTTGGGTGATCCTGACCGGCACTTCGACCAATGGAGGCACAACCTCCTTGCCCTTCTAATGGTGGCACGACATCCTTGCCCTTGTCCATCTGCATTATGAACAACACGCAGTTTAATGGTCAACATTTATTCATATCGGCCTAACGCTCCTATATTAATCCACCCTACTAACCCAACACTGCACTCAAACCCCCTGTGTTTCACCACCTCTCCTCTTCCACCTCTCTGTTTCACCACCTCTCCCTCGTCATGAACTCCAACTCCAACCCCAACCCTTCCCCTAGGGCATTGGATAGAGGGCCTTCTTCCTTGGGTGCTTACTCGGTGACCGCAACTCGAACTTCAGCATCATCGATGACATGCACATGGAGGCCGATGTTGTGATGAAGAAGGCTACGCCGGACGAGCTGAGGACACTGATTCTGGACCCAGCCAAGGGCGCAATGTCAGTGGACATCCTGCGCTGGGACATGAATCAGGCAGACTCTGGTGACGCTGGACAGCGGGCAAGATGGGCCAAGTACAATCAGTACAAGGCGCCTCAAGACCAGCGTGCCGTGGCGTACTAGAGTAGCACGTTTGGGTCGCCGGAGGCCGACAACAACGAGATGTAGATGGTGGCCAGGGCGTCGGCGGCATGCGACCATGCAAGGCCCTTCGTTCTTGATGAAGACGATGAGCAAGAAAATAAGATGGCTACCCCCCCCCCCCCTGCTCGACGCAACTCCAGGGTCGCTGCGGCTAGACAAGAAAGTTTGTACCCCAATCCCCACCCCCGATGTAATTGAAAAATAACCTATGAACCCTAGTAGCCATTGATGCAGAATCGATCGATGGCAATCCTGTTGGAAATATGCCCTAGAGGCAATAATAAATTCGTTATTATTATTATATTTCCTTGTTCATGATAATCGTTTATTATCCATGCTATAATTGTATTGATAGGAAACTCAGATACATGTGTGGGTACATAGACAACACCATGTCCCTAGTAAGCCTCTAGTTGACTAGCTCGTTGATCAATAGATGGTTACGGTTTCACGATCATGGACATTGGATGTCGTTGATAACGGATCACATCATTAGGAGAATGATGTGATGGACAAGACCCAATCCTAAGCCTAGCACAAAGATCGTGTAGTTCAGTATGCTAAAGCTTTTCTAATGTCAAGTATCATTTCCTTAGACCATGAGATTGTGCAACTCCGGATACCGTAGGAATGCTTTGGGTTTACCAAACGTCACAACGAATCGGGTGGCTATAAAGGTGCACTACGGTATCTCCGAAAGTGTCTGCTGGGTTGTACGAATCGAGATCGATTTGTCACTTCGTGTGACGGAGAGGTATCTCTGGGCCCACTCGATAGGACATCATCATAATGTGCACAATGTGACCAAGGGGTTGATCACGGGATGATGTGTTACGGAACGAGTAAATAGACTTGCCGGTAACGAGATTGAACAAGGTATCGGCATATCGACGATCGAATCTCGGGCAAGTACAATACCGCTAGACAAAGGGAATTGTATACGGGATTGATTGAGTCCTTGACATCGTGGTTCATCCGATGAGATCATCGTGGAACATGTGGGAGCCAACATGGGTATCCAGATCCCGCTGTTGGTTATTGACCGGAGAACGTCTCGGTCATGTCTGCATGGTTCCCGAACCCGTAGGGTCTACACACTTAAGGTTCGATGATGCTAGGGTTATAGGGAATAGATATACGTGGTTACCGAATGTTATTCGGAGTCCCGTATGAGATCCCAGACGTCACGAGAAGTTCCAGAATGGTCCGGAGGTAAAGATTTATATATGGGAAGTCCTGTTTTGGTCACCGGAAAAGTTTCGGGTGATATCGGTAACGTACCGGGACCACCGGGAGGGTCCCGGGGGTCCACCAGGTGGGGCCACAGGCCCCAGAGGGCTGCATGGGCCAAGTGTGGGAGGGGACCAGCCCCAGGTGGGCTGCCCCCCCCCCCCCCCACCAGGGCCCAAAGCGCCTAGGGTTTGGGGAGGGGCCGCCTCCACCTTACTTGGGGGGCAAGTTTCCCCTCTCCCCCCCTTGGCCGCACCCTAGATGGGATCTAGGGGCTACCGCACCCCTTGGGGTGGGAACCCTAGAGGGGGCGCAGCCCCCTCCCTCTCCCCTATATATAGTTGAGGTCTTTGGGGCTGCCAACACATGATTTGATCTCCCTCTTGGCGCAGCCCTACCTCTCTCCCTCCTCGTCTCTCGTAGTGCTTGGCGAAGCCCTGCTGGAGTGCCACGCTCCTCCACCACCACCCCGCCGTTGTGCTGCTGCTGGACGGAGTCTTCCCCAACCTCTCCCTCTCTCCTTGCTGGATCAAGGCGTGGGAGACGTCACCGGGCTGTACGTGTGTTGAACGCGGAGGTGTCGTCCGTTCGACACTAGGATCTCCGGTGATTTGGATCACGACGAGTACGACTCCCTCAACCCCGTTGTCTTGAACGCTTCCGCTTAGCGATCTACAAGGGTATGTAGATGCACTCCCCCTTCTCGTTGCTAGTCTCTCCATAGATAGATCTTGGTGACTCATAGGAAAATTTTGAATTTTTGCTACGTTCCCCAACAGTGGTATCAGAGCTAGGTCTATTGCGTAGTTTCTATGCCCGAGTAGTAACACAAGTTGTTGTGGGCATCAATTTTGTCAATTTACTTGCCGTTACTAGTCTTATCTTGATTCGGCGGCATCGTGGGATGAAGCGGCCTGGACCGACCTTACACGTACACTTACGTGAGACAGGTTCCACCGGCTGACATGCACTTGTTGCATAAGGTGGCTAGCGGGTGCCAGTCTCTCCCACTTTAGTCGGATCGGATTCGATGAAAAGGGTCCTTATGAAGGGTAAATAGCAATTGACATATCACGTTGTGGTTTTGCGTAGGTAAGAAACGTTCTTGCTAGAAACCCATAGCAGCCACGTAAAACATGCAAACAACAATTAGAGGACGTCTAACTTGTTTTTGCAGGGTATGCTATGTGATATGATATGGCCAAAAAGAATGTGATGAATGATATGTGATGTATGAGATTGATCATGTTCTTGTAATAGGAATCACGACTTGCATGTCGATGAGTATGACAACCGGCAAGAGCCATAGGAGTTGTCTTAATTTATTGTATGACCTACGTGTCATTGCACAACGCCATGTAATTACTTTACTTTATTGCTAAACCGTTAGCCATAGTAGTAGAAGTAATAGTTGGCGAGACAACTTCATGGAGACACGATGATGGAGATCATGGTGTCATGCCTGTGACGATGATGATCATGGAGCCCCGAAGATAGAGATCAAAAGGAGCAAAATGATATTGGCCATATTATGTCACTTTTTGATTGCATGTGATGTTTATCATGTTTATGCATCTTATTTGCTTAGAACGACGGTAGTAAATAAGATGATCCCTCATTAAAATTTCAAGAAAGTGTTCCCCCTAACTGTGCACCGTTGCGAAAGTTCGTTGTTTCGAAGCACCACGTGATGATCGGGTGTGATAGATTCTAACGTTCACATACAACGGGTGTAAGCCAGATTTACACACGCGAAACACTTAGGTTGACTTGACGAGCCTAGCATGTACAAACATGGCCTCGGAACACAAGAGACCGAAAGGTCGAGCATGAGTCGTATGGTAGATACGATCAACATGAAGATGTTCACCGATGATGACTAGTCCGTCTCACGTGATGATCGAACACGGCCTAGTTGACTCGGATCATGTAATCACTTAGATGACTAGAGGGATGTCTATCTGAGTGGGAGTTCACAAGATGAACTTAATTATCCTGAACATAGTCAAAAGGTTTTTGCAAATTATGTCGTAGCTCACGCTTTAGTTCTACTGTTTTAGATATGTTCCTAGAGAAAATTTAGTTGAAAGTTGATAGTAGCAATTATGCGGACTGGGTCCGTAAACTGAGGATTGTCCTCGTTGCTTCGTAGAAGGCTTATGTCCTTAATGCACCGCTCGGTGTGCTGAACCTCGAGCGTCGTCTGTCGATGTTGCGAACATTTGACATACACGTTTTGATAACTACGTGATAGTTCAGTTAAATGGTTTAGAGTTGAGGCACCAAAGACGATTCCGAAACGTCGCGGAACATATGAGATGTTTCGAGGGCTGAAATTGGGATTTCATGCTCGTGCCCACGTCAAGAGGTATAAGACCTCCGACGATTTTCTTAGCCTACAAACTAAGGGAGAAAAACTCAATCGTTGAGCATGTGCTCAGATTGTCTGAGTACAACAATCACTTGAATCGAGTGGGAGTTGATCTTCCAGATGAGATATATAGTGATGTTTCTCCAAAGTCATTGCCACCAAGCTACTAGAGCTTCGTGATGAACTATAACATATCAGGGATAGATATGATGATCCTTGAAGTATTCGCGATGTTTGACACCGCAAAAGTAGAAGTCAAGTAGGAGCATCAATTGTTGATGGTTAGTAAAACCACTAGTTTCAAGAAGGGCAAGGGCAAGAAGGGATACTTCATGAAACGGCAAAACAGTTGCTGCTCTAGTGAAAACCCAAGGTTGAACCCAAACCCGAGACTAAGTGCTTCTGTAATGAGAGGAACGGACACTAAAGCAGAACCACCCTAGATACTTGGTAGATGAGAAGGCAGGCAAGGTCGATGGAAGTATATTGGATATACATTATGTTAATGTGTACTTTACTAGTACTCCTAGTAGCACCAGGGTATTAGATACCGGCTCGGTTGCTAAGTGTTAGTAACTCGAAATAAAAGCTACGGTATAAAAGGAGACTAGCTAAAGGTGAGCTGACGATATGTGTTGGAATTGTTTCCAAGGTTGATATGATCAAGCATCGCACGCTCCCTCTACCATCGAGATTGGTGTTAAACCTAGATAATTGTTATTTTGTGTTTGCGTTGAGCATAGACATGATTGGATTATGTCTATCGCAATACGGTTTTTCATTTAATGAGAATAATGGTTACTCTGTTTATTTGAATAATACCTTCAATGGTCTTGCGCCTAAAATGAATGGTTTATTGAATCTCGATCGTAGTGATACACATGTTCATGCCAAAAGATATAAGATAGTAATGATAGTACCACATACTTGTGGCACTGAGTCATACTGGTGTAAAACGCATGAAGAAGCTCCATGTTGATGGGTCTTTGGACTCACTCGTTTTTGAAAAGTTTGAGACATGCGAACCATGTCTATTGGTGTATATGCATGAAGAAACTCCATGCAAATGGACCATTTGGACTCACTTGATTTTGAATCACTTGAGACATGCAAATCATACCACATGGGCAAGATGACTGAAAGCCTCGGTTTCAGTAAAATGGAACAAGAAAGCAACTTGTTGGAAGTAATACATTTTGATGTGTGCAGTCCAATGAGTGCTGAGGCACGCAGTGGATATCGTTATGTTCTTACTTCACGGATGATTTGAGTAGATACTGAGTATATTTACTTGACGAAACACAAGTCTGAATTATTGAATGGTTCAAGTAATTTCAGAGTGAAGTTGAAGATCATCGTGACAAGAGGATAAAATGTCTATGATATGATCATAGAGATGAGTATCTGAGTTACGAGCTTTGGTACGCAATTAAGACATTGTGGAAATTATTTCACAATTAATACCGCCTGGAACACCATAGTGTGATGGTGTGTCCGAACATCATAGTTGCGCCCTATTGGATATGGTGCGTACCATGATGTCTCTTATCGAATTACCACTATCGTTCATGGGTTAGGCATTAGAGACAACCGCACTCACTTTAATAGGGCACCACGTAATTCCGTTGAAACGACACCATTTGAACTATGGTTTGGAGGAACCTAAGTTGTCGTTTCTTAAAAGTTTGGGGCTGCGACGCTTATGTGAAAAAGTTTCAGGTTGATAAGCTCGAACCCAAAGCGGATAAAATGCATCTTCATAGGACACCCAAAACAGTTGGGTATACCTCCTAATTCAGATCCGAAAGCAATAGGGATTGTTTCTAGAAATGGGTCCTTTCTCGAGGAAAAGTTTCTCTCGAAAGAATTGAGTGGGAGGATGGTCGAAACTTGATGAGGTTATTGAACCGTCACTTCAACTAGTGGGTAGCAGGGCACAGGAAGTTGTTCCTGTGGCACCTACACCAATTGAAGTAGAAGCTTATGATAGTGATCATGAAACTTCGGATCAAGTCACTGCCGAACCTCGTAGGGTGACAAGGATGCATACTACTTCAGAGTGGTACAGTAATCATGTCTTGAAGGTCATGTTGCTAGATAACAATGAACCTACGAGCTATGGAGAAGCGACGGTGGGCCCGGATTTCGACAAATGGCTCGAGGCCATAAAAAATCCGAGAGAGGATCCATGTATGAAAAAAAAGTGTAGACTTTGGCAGAACTACTTGATGGTCGTAAGGCTTTTGGGTACAGATGGATTTTAAAAGGAAGACGGACAATGATGGTTGTCACCATTAAGAAAGCTCGACTTGTCGTTAAGATGGTTTCCGACAAGTTCAAGGAGTTGACTGCGATGAGACTTTCTCACTCGTAGCGATGCTAAAGAGTTTGTTGGAATTATATTAGCAGTTACTGCATGATTTATGAAATCTTGCAGATAGGATGTCAAAACATTGTTTCCTCGATGATATTCTTGAGGAAAGGTTGTATGTGATACTGTTGGGGAACGTACTAATTTCAAAAAATTT
Source organism: Aegilops longissima (assembly GCA_021605205.1). Lineage (NCBI taxonomy): Eukaryota > Viridiplantae > Streptophyta > Magnoliopsida > Poales > Poaceae > Aegilops > Aegilops longissima. The sequence goes on from CM038679.1 coordinate 7,529,733, forward strand.
CCTACGCACACGCAAGATCATGGTGATGCATAGCAACGAGAGGGGAGAGTGTGTCCACGTACCCTCGTAGACCGAAAGCGGAAGCGTTATAACAACGCGGTTGATGTAGTCGTACGTCTTCACGGCCCGACCGATCCAAGTACCGAACGTACGGCACCTCCGAGTTCAGCACACGTTCAGCTCGATGACGATCCCCGGACTCCGATCCAGCAGGGTGTCGGGGATGAGTTCCGTTCAGCACGACGGCGTGGTGACGATGATGATGTTCTACCGACGCAGGGCTTCGCCTAAGCACCGCAACGATATGACCGAGGTGGAATATGGTGGAGGGGGGCACCGCACATGGCTAAGGAACGATCACGAAGATCAACTTGTGTGTCATGGGGTGCCCCCTTGCCCCCGTATATAAAGGAGGGAGGGGGGAGGTGCGGCCGGATCCTAGGGGTGCGCCTGGAGGAGTCCTACTCCCACCGGGAGTAGGACTCCCCCCTCTTGCCTTGTAGGAGAAGGAAAGGGGGAAAGGGAAAGAGGAAAGGGGGGCGCCGCCCCCCTTCCTTGTCCTATTCGGACTAGGGGGGGGGGGGGAGGGGGCGCGTGGCCTTCCCTGGCCGGCCCTCCTCTTCTCCCTCGGGGCCCATGTAGGCCCATTAACCCCGGGGTTCCGTAACCCCGGTACTCGGAAAATCCCGATTTCTCCCGGAACAATTCCGATATCCAAATATAGGCTTCCAATATATCAATCTTTATGCCTCGACCATTTCGAGACTCCTCGTCATGTCCGTGATCACATCCGGGACTCCGAACAACCTTCGGTACATCAAAACATATAAACTCATAATGAAACTGTCATCGTAACGTTAAGCGTGCGGACCCTACGGGTTCGAGAACTATGTAGACACGACCTAGAACTGTTTCCGGTCAATAACCAATAGCGGAACCTGGATGCTCATATTGGCTCCTACATATTCTACGAAGATCTTTATCAGTCAGACCACATAACAACATACGTTGTTCCCTTTGTCATCGGTATGTTACTTGCCCGAGATTCGATCGTCGGTATCTCAATACCTAGTTCAATCTCGTTACCGGCAAGTCTCTTTACTCGTTCCATAATACATCATCTCGCAACTAACTCATTAGTAGCAATGCTTGCAAGGCTTAAGTGATGTGCATTACCGAGAGGGCCCAGAGATACCTCTCCGACAATTGGAGTGACAAATCCTAATCTCGAAATACGCCAACCCAACATGTACCTTCGGAGACACCTGAGAGCACCTTTATAATCACCCGATTCGTTGTGACGTTTGGTAGCACACAAAGTGTTCCTCCGGTAAACGGGAGTTGCATAATCTCATAGTCATAGGAACATGTATAAGTCATGAAGAAAGCAATAGTAGAAAACTAAACGATCAAGTGCTAAGCTAACGGAATGGGTCAAGTCAATCACATCATTCTCCTAATGATGTGATCCCGTTAATCAAATGACAACACATGTCTATGGTCAGGAAACATAACCATCTTTGATCAACGAGCTAGTCAAGTAGAGGCATACTAGTGACACTCTGTTTGTCTATGTATTCACACATGTATTATGTTTCCGGTTAATAGAATTCTAGCATGAATAATAAACATTTATCATGATATAAGGAAATAAATAATAACTTTATTATTGCCTCTAGGGCATATTTCCTTCAGTCTCCCACTTGCACTAGAGTCAATAATCTAGTTCACATCGCCATGTGATTTAACACCAATATTCACATATGTATGTGATTAATACCCATAGTTCACATCGTCATGTGATTAACACCAAAAGGGTTTACTAGAGTCAATAATCTAGTTCACATCGCTATGTGATTAACACCCAAAGAGTACTAAGGTATGATCATGTTTTGCTTGTGAGAGAAGTTTAGTCAACGGTCTCATCACATTCAGAGCCGTATCGTTTTGCAAATATTCTATGTCTACAATGCTCGCACGGAGCTACTCTAGCTAATTGCTCCCACTTTCAATATGTATCCAGATTAAGACTTAGAGACATATGGATCAGTGCCAAAACTTGTATCGACGTAACCCTTTACGACGAACCTTTTGTCACCTCCATAATCAAGAAACATATCCTTATTCCACTAAGGATAATTTTGACCAATGTCCAGTGATCTACTCCTAGATCACTATTGTACTCCCTTGCCAAACCAGGGCAGAGTATACAATAGGTCTGATCCATAGCATGGCATACTTTTATAGAACCTATGACTGATGCATAGGGAATGACTTTCATTCTCTTTCTATTTTCTGCCGTGGTCGGCATTTGAGTCTTACTCAATTTCATACCTTTGCAACACAGGCAAGAACTCTTTCTTTGACTGTTCCATTTTGAACTAATTCAAAATCTTTTCAAGGTATGTACTCATTGAAAAATCTTATCAAGCGTCTTGATCTATCTCTATAGATCTTGATGCTCAATGTGTAAGCAGCTTTACTGAGGTCTTTCTTTGAAAAACTCCTTTCAAACACTCCTTTATGCTTTCCAGAAAATTCTACATCATTTCCGATCAATAATATGTCATTCACATATACTTATCAGAAAGGCTGTAGTGCTCCTACTCACTTTCTTGTAAATACAGGCCTTTCCAAAAGTCTGTATAAAACCATATGCTTTGATCAACTCATCAAAGCTTATATTCCAACTCCGAGATGCTTGCACTAGTCCATTGATGGATCGCTGGAGCTTGCACATTTTGTTAGCACTTTTAGGATTGACAAAACCTTCTGGTTGTATCATATACAACACTTCTTTACGAAATATCCATTTAAGGAATGCAGTTTTGACATCCATTTGCCAGATTTCATAAAATGTGGCAATTGCTAACATGATTCGGACAGACTTAAGCATCGTTACGAGTGAGAAAATCTCATCGTATTCAACACTTTGAACTTGTCGAAAACCTTTTGCAACAAGTCGAGCTTTGTAGATAGTAACACTACTACCAGTGTTCGTCTTCCTCTTGAAGATCCATTTATTTAACTTGGCTTGCTGATCATCGAGCATGTCAACCAAAGTCCACACTTTGTTCTCATATATGGATCCTATCTCAGATTTTATGGCCTCAAGCCATTTCGCGGAATCTGGGCTCATCATCGCTTCCTCATAGTTCGTAGGTTCATCATGGTCTAGTAACATGACTTCCAGAACTGGATTACCATACCACTCTGGTGTGGATCTTACTCTGGAAGACCTACGAGGTTTGGTAGCAACTTGATCTGAAGTTTCATGATCATCATCATTAGCTTCCTCACTAATTGGTGTAGGAATCACAGGAACTGATTTCTGTGATGAACTACTTTCCAATAAGGGAGCAGGTATAGTTACCTCATCAAGTTCTACTTTCCTCCCACTCACTTCTTTCGAGAGAAACTCCTCTAGAAAGGATCCATTCTTAGCAAAAAAGATTTTGCCTTCGGGTCTGTGATAGAAGGTGTACCCAACAGTTTCCTTTGGGTATTCTATGAAGACGCACTTCTCCAATTTGGATTCGAGCTTATCAGGTTGAAACTTTTTCACATAAGCATCGCAGCCCCAAACTTTAAGAAACGACAACTTTGGTTTCTTGCCAAACCACAGTTCATAAGGTGTCGTCTCAAACGGATTTTGATGGTGCCCTATTTAAAGTGAATGCAGCTGTCTCTAATGCATAACCCCAAAACGATAGTGGTAATCGGTAAGATACATCATAGATCGCACCATATCAATAATGTGCGGTTATGACGTTCGGACACATCATTACGCTGTGGTGTTCCATGTGGCGTGAGCTGTGAAACTATTCCACATTGTTTTATATGAAGGCCAAACTCGTAACTCAAATATTCTCCTCCACGATCAGATCGTAGAAACTTTATTTTCTTGTTACGATAATTCTCCACTTCACTTTGAAATTCTTTGAACTTTTCAAATGTTTCAGACTTGTGTTTCATTAAGTAGATATACCCATATCTGTTCAAATCATCTGTGAAGGTCAGAAAATAATGATACTTGCCACGAGCATCAACACTCATTGGATCGCATACATCGGTATGTATTATTTCCAATAAGCCAGTAGCTCGTTTCATTGTTCTGAAGAACAGAGTTTTAGTCATCTTGCCCAAAAGGCACGGTTCACAAGCATCAAATTTTTCATAACCAAGTGATTCCGAAAATCCATCTTTATGGAGTTTCTTCATGCGCTTTACACCGATATGACCCAAACGGCAGTGCCACAAATAATTTGCACTATCATTATTAACTTTGCATCTTTTGGCATCAATATTATGCATATGTGTATCACTACGATCGAGATCCAACAAACTATTTTCATTGGGTGTATGACCATTGAAGGTTTTATTCATGTAAACAGAACAACAATTATTCTCTGACTTTTAAATGAATAACCGTATTGCAATAAACATGATCAAATCATATTCATGCTCAACGCAAACGCCAAATAACATTTATTTAGGTTCAACACTAATCTCGAAAATATAGGGAGTGTACGATGATGATCATATCAATCTTGGAACCACTTCCAACACACATCGTTACTTCACCCTCAACTAGTCTCTGTTTATTCTGTAACTCCTGTTTCGAGTTACTAATCTTAGCAACCGAACAAGTATCAAATACTTAGGGGCTACTATAAACACTAGTAAGGTACACATCAATAACTTGTATATCAAATATACCCTTGTTCACTTTGCCATCCTTCTTATCCACCAAATATTCAGGGCATTTCCGCTTCAAGTGACCATTTCCTTTGCAGTAGAAGCACTTAGTTTCAGGCTTTGGTCTAGCTTTGGGCTTCTTCACGGGAGTGACAACTTGCTTGCCATTCTTCTTGAAGTTCCCTTTCTTTCCCTTCGCCCTTTTCTTGAAACTAGTGATCTTGTCAATCATCAACACTTGATGCTCTTTTCTTGATTTCTACCTTCGTCGATTTCAGCATCACGAAGAGCTCGGGAATCATTTTCGTCATCCCTTGCATTATAGTTCATCACAAAGTTCCAGTAACTTGGTGATGGTGACTTAGAGAACTCTGCCAATCACTATCTTATCTGGAAGATTAACTCCCACTTGATTCAAGCGATTGTAGTACTCAGACAATCTAAGCACTTGCTCACTAGTTGAGCAATTCTCCTCCATCTTTTTAGCTATAGAACTTGTTGGAGACTTCAGATCTCTCAACTCGGGTATTTGCTTGAAATATTAATTTCAACTCCTGGAACATCTCGTATGGTCCATGACGTTCAAAACGTCTTTGAAGTCCCGATTCTAAGCTGTTAAGCATGATGCACTAAACTATCAAGTAGTCATCACATTGAGCTAGCCAAACGTTCATAACGTCTGCATCTGCTCCTGCAATAGGTTTGTCACCTAGCGGTGCATCAAGGACATAATTTTTCTGTGCAGCAACGAAGATAATCCTCAGATCGCGGATCAAGTCCGCATCATTGCTACTAACAAATTTCAACTTAATTTTCTCTAGGAACACATATAAAACATAGGGAAGCAAAAACATATAGAAGCAACAACGCGAGCTATTGATCTACAACATAATTTGCAAAATACTACCAGGACTAAGTTCATGATAAATTAAAGTTCAATTAATCATATTACTTAAGAACTCCCACTTAGACAGACATCCCTCTAATCCTCTAAGTGATTACGTGATCCATATCAACTACACCATGTCCGATCATCACGTGAGATGGAGTAGTTTCAACGGTGAACATCAATATGTTGATCATATCTACTATATGATTCACGCTCGACCTTCGGTCTCCGTGTTCCAAGGCCATATCTGTTATATGCTAGGCTCGTCAAGTTTAACTTTGAGTATTCGCGTGTGCAACTGTTTTGCACCCGTTGTATTTAAACGTAGAGCCTATCACACCCGATCATCACGTGGTGTCTCAGCACGAAGAACTTTCGCAACGGTGCATACTCAGGGAGAACACTTCTTGATAATTAGTGAGGGATCATCTTAAAATGCTACCGCCGTACTAAGAAAAATAAGATGTATTACAGATAAACATCATATGCAATCAAAATATGTGACATGATATGGCCATGATCATCTTGCGCCTTTGACCTCCATCTCCAAAGTACTGTCATGATCTCTATCATCACCGGCACGACACCATGATCTTCATCATCTTGATCTATATCAATGTGTCGTCACATGGTCGTCTCGCCAACTATTGCTCTTGCAACTATTGCTATCGCATAGCGATAAAGTAAAGCAATTATTTGGCACTTGCATCTTATGCAACAAAGAGACAACCATAGGGCTTCTGCCAGTTGCCGATAACTTCAACAAAACATGATCATCTCATACAACAACTTATATCTCATCACGTCTTGACCATATCACATCACAACATGCCCTGCAAAAACAAGTTAGACGTCCTCTACTTTGTTGTTGCATATTTTACGTGGCTGCTACGGGCTGAGCAAGAACCGTTCTTACCTACACATCAAAACCACAACGATAGTTCGTCAAGTTAGTGTTGTTTTAACCTTCTCAAGGACCGGGCGTAGCCACACTCGGTTCAACTAAAGTTGGAGAAACTGACACCCGCCAGCCACCTGTGTGCAAAGCACGTCGGTAGAACCAGTCTCGCGTAAGCGTACGCGTAATGTCGGTCCGGGCCGCTTCATCCAACAATACCGCCGAACCAAAGTGTGACATGCTGGTAAACAGTATGACTTGTATCACCCACAACTCACTTGTGTTCTAGTCGTGCATATAACATCTACGCATAAAACCTAGGCTCTGATGCGACTGTTGGGGAACGTAGTAATTTCAAAAAAATTCCTACGCACACGCAAGATCATGGTGATGCATAGCAACGAGAGGGGAGAGTGTGTCCACGTACCCTCGTAGACCGAAAGCGGAAGCGTTATAACAACGCGGTTGATGTAGTCGTACGTCTTCACGGCACGACCGATCCAAGTACCGAACGTACGGCACCTCCGAGTTCAGCACACGTTCAGCTCGATGACGATCCCAGGACTCCGATCCAGCAGGGTATCGGGGATGAGTTCCGTCGACGACGGCGCGGTGACGATGATGATGTTCTACGACGCAGGGCTTCGCCTAAGCACCGCAACGATATGACCGAGGTGGAATATGGTGGAGGGGGGCACCGCACACGGCTAAGGAACAATCACGAAGATCAACTTGTGTGTCATGGGGTGCCCCCTTGCCCCCGTATATAAAGGAGGGAGGGGGAGGTGCGGCCGGCCCCTAGGGGTGCGCCTGGAGGAGTCCTACTCCCATCGGGAGTAGGACTCCCCCCTCTTGCCTTGTAGGAGAAGGAAAGGGGGAAAGGGAAAGAGGAAACGGGGGCGCCGCCCCCCCTTCCTTGTCCTATTCGGACTAGGGGGGGAGGGGGCGCGCGGCCTTCCCTGGCCGGCCCTCCTCTTCTCCCTCAAGGCCCATGTAGGCCCATTAACCCCCCCGGGGGGGGGGGGTTCCGGTAACCCCCTGGTACTCCGGAAAAATCCCGATTTCTCCCGAAACAATTCCTATATCCAAATATAGGCTTCCAATATATCAATCTTTATGTCTCAACCATTTCGAGACTCCTCGTCATGTCTGTGATCACATCCGGGACTCCGAAACCTTCGGTACATCAAAACATATAAACTCATAATGAAACTGTCATCGTAACGTTAAGCGTGCGGACCCTACGGGTTCGAGAACTATGTAGACATGACCTAGAATTGTTTCCGGTCAATAACCAATAGCGGAACCTGGATGCTCATATTGGCTCCTACATATTCTACGAAGATCTTTATCGGTCAGACCACATAACAAGATACGTTGTTCCCTTTGTCATCGGTATGTTACTTGCCCGAGATTCGATCGTCGGTATCTCAATACCTAGTTCAATCTCGTTACCGCAAGTCTCTTTACTCGTTCCGTAATACATCATCTCACAACTAACTCATTAGTAGCAATGCTTGCAAGGCTTAAGTGATGTGCATTACCGAGAGGGCCCAGAGATACCTCTCCGACAATCGGAGTGACAAATCCTGATCTCGAAATACGCCAACCCAACATGTACCTTCGGAGACACCTGAGAGCACCTTTATAATCACCCGATTCGTTGTGGCGTGTGGTAGCACACAAAGTGTTCCTCCGTAAACGGAGTTGCATAATCTCATAGTCATAGGAACATGTATAAGTCATGAAGAAAGCAATAGCAGAAAACTAAACGATCAAGTGCTAAGCTAACGGAATGGGTCAAGTCAATCACATCATTCTCCTAATGATGTGATCCTGTTAATCAAATGACAACACATGTCTATGGTCAGGAAACATAACCATCTTTGATCAACGAGCTAGTCAAGTAGAGGCATACTAGTGACACTCTGTTTGTCTATGTATTCACACATGTATTATGTTTCCGGTTAATACAATTCTAGCATGAATATTAAACATTTATCATGATATAAGGAAATAAATAATAACTTTATTATTGCCTCTAGGGCATATTTCCTCCAGATACAACCAGAAGGTTGTGTCAATCCTGAAAGATGCTAACAAGTATGCAAAGCTCCAGCAATCCTTCTAAGGACTGGAGTAAGCATCTCGGAGTTGGAATATACGCTTTGATGAGATGATCAAAGATTTTGGGTTTATACAAAGTTTATGACAAACTTGTATTTCCAAAGAAGTGAGTGGGAGCACTATATAATTTCTGATGAGTATATGTTGACATATTGTTGATCAGAAATGATGTAGAATTTCTGGAAAGTGATACGTCTCCAACGTATCTATAATTTTTTATTACTCCATGCTACTTTGTCTACTGTTTTGGACTATATTGGGCTTTATTTTCCACTTTTATATTACTTTTGGGACTAACCTATTAACCGGAGGCCCAGCCCAGAATTGCTTTTTTTGCCTTTTTCAGTATTTGAAGAAATGTAATATCAAACGGAGTCCAAACGGAATGAAAACTTGGGATCGTGATTTTCCAACCGAACGTGATCCGGAGACTTGGACCCTACTCAAGCAGTGCAGGCGGTCACGAGGTGGATGGCGTCCCCAGGCGCGCCCCCTACCTCGTGGGCCCTCGAGCTCCACCGACGTACTCCTTCCTCCTATATATACCTATGTATCCCGAACGATCGAACAGGAGCCAAAACCTAATTCCACCGCCGCAACTTTCAGATCCACGAGATCCCATCTTGGGGCCTGTTAGAGCTCACGGAGAGGGCCGTCATCACGGAGGGCTTCTACATCATCATAGCCCCTCCGATGAAGTGTGAGTAGTTTACTTTAGACCTTCGGGTCCATAGTTATTAGCTAGATGGCTTCTTCTCTCTTTTTGGATCTCAATACAATGTTCTCCCCCTCTCTCGTGGAGATCTATTCGATGTAATCTTCTTTTTGCGGTGTGTTTGTTGAGATCGATGAATTGTGGGTTTATGATCTAGTATTATCTATGGAAAATATTTGATTCTTCTCTGAATTCTTTTATGTATGATTGAGTTATCTTTGCAAGTCTCTTCGAATTATCTTTTTGGTTTGGCCAACTAGATTGGTAGTTCTTGCAATGGGAGAAGTGCTTAGCTTTGGGTTCAATCTTGCGGTGTCCTTACTCGATGGATGTAAAGAGTTGCAAGGCACGTATTGTATTGTTGCCATCGAGGATAACAAGATGGGGTTTTTATCATATTGCATGAATTTATCCCTCTACATCATGTCATCTTGCTTACGGCGTTACTCTGTTTTTACTTAATACTCTAGATGCATGATGGATGGCGGTCGATGAGTGGAGTAATAGTAGTAGATGCAGAATCGTTTCGATCTACTTGTTTTGGACGTGATGCCTATATACATGATCATTGCCTAGATTTACTCATAACTATGCTCAATTCTGTTCAATTGCTCACAGTTAATTTGTTCACCCACCGTAGAATACTTATGCTCTTGAGAGAAGCCACTAGTGAAACCTATGGCCCCGGGGTCTATTCTCATCATATCAATCTATATCACTTTATTTACTTGCTTTGTTTTACTTTGCCTTTTACTTTTTACTTTGCATCTATCTATCAAAAATACCAAAAATATTATCTCTATCAGATCTCACTCTCGTAAGTGACCGTGAAGGGATTGACAACCCTAAGCGTTGGTTGCGAGTTGCTATCATTTTGTGTAGGTACGAGGGACTTGTGCGTGGTCTCCTACTGGATTTATACCTTGGTTCTCAAAAACTGAGGGAAATACTTACGCTACTTTACTGCATCATCCTCTCCTCTTCGGGGAAATCCAACACAGTGCTCAAGAGGTAGCAAGAAGAATTTCTGGCGCCGTTGTCGGGGAGGCTCACGCAAACAAGTCAACCATACCAAGTACCCATCGCAATCCCTATCTCTCGCATTACATTATTTGCCATTTGCCTCTCGTTTTCCTCTCCCCCACTTCACCCTTGCCGTTTTATTTGCCCTCTCTTTCCCAATCTCCTCCTCTCTTTTCCGTTTGCCTTTTTTTTCCAGTTGCCTTTCTGTTTGCTTGTGTGTTGGATTACTTGTTGCCATGGCACAAGATAATACCAAATTGTGTGATTTCTCGAATACCAATAATAATGATTTCCTTAGTACTCCGATTGCTCCTCTTAATAATGATGAGTCTTGTGAAATCAATACTGCTTTGCTGAATCTTGTTATGAAAGATCAATTCGCCGGCCTTCCTAGTGAAGATGCCGCTACTCATCTAAACAATTTTGTTGATTTGTGTGATATGCAAAAGAAGAAAGATACGGATAACAATATTGTCAAATTGAATTTATTTCCGTTTTAACTTAGAGATCGTGCTAAAGTTTGGTTTTCATCTTTGCCTAACAATAGTATTGATTCTTGGAACAAGTGCAAAGATGATTTTATCTCTAAGTATTTTCCTCCCGCTAAGATTATCACTCTTAGGAACGATATCATGAATTTTAAACAACTTGATCATGAGAATGTTGCCCAATCTTGGGAAAGAATGAAATTAATGCTTCGCAATTGCCCTACTCATGGTTTGAATTTATGGATGATCATACAAAATTTTTATGCCGGATTGAATTTTGCTTCTAGAAATCTTTTAGATTCGGCCGCGGGAGGCACTTTTACGGAAATTACGTTAGGGGATGCTACCAAATTGCTTGATAATATTATGGCTAATTATTCTCAATGGCACACCGAAAGATCTTCTAGTAAAAAGGTGCATGCTATAGAGGAAATCAATGTTTTGAGTGAAAAGATGGATGAACTTACGAAGTTGTTTGTGCCTAAAAATATTCCTCTTGATCCCAATGATATGCCTTTATCTACCTTGCTTGAGAATAATAATGAATCTATGGATGTGAACTTTGTTGGTAGGAATAGTTTTGGAAACAACGCGTATAGAGGGAATTTTAATCCTAGGCCTTATCCTAGTAATCCTTCTAATAATTATGAAAATTCCTACAACAACTCTTATGGAAATTTTAATAAGATGCCCTCTGAATTTGAAAGTAGTGTTAAAGAGTTTATGAATTCGCAAAAAAAATTTAATGCTTTGCTTGAAGAGAAATTGCTTAAAGTTGATGATTTGGCTAGGAACGTTGATATAATTTCTCTTGAAATTGATTCTTTAAAGCTTAGATCTATTCCTCCTAAGCATGATATCAATGAGTCTCTCAAAGCCATGAGAATTTCCATTGATGAGTGCAAGGAAACAACCGCTAGGATGCGTGCTTCCGAAGATGCCTTTATTAAAGCGTGTTCTTCCAATCCCTATGAAAATAAAGATGAAGATCTAAAAGTTATTGATGTGTCCCCCATTAAATCTTTGTTTTGCAATATGAATCTTGATGAATCTGAAGATTATCTTCCTTTACCTAGAAGGCATTCTAAGAATTCGGAGTTTCGAGATCTTGATGATGAAATTGATGAAAGTGGGATTGAAATAAATAAAAACTGTGATGTTGCTAAACCCACTATTTTGGATCTCAAGGAATTTAATTATGAAAATTTCTCTTTGATTAGTTGTATTTCCTTGTTGCAATCCGTGCTAGATTCTCCTCATGCTTATAGTCAAAATAAGGCCTTTACCGAACATATTGTTGATGCTTTGATGCAATCTTATGAAGAAAAACTTGAGTTGAAAGTTTCTATCCCTAGAAAACTCTATGATGAGTGGGAAACCACTACTAAAATTAAAATTAAATATTTTGAGTTTTATGCTTTGTGTGATTTGGGTGCTAGTGTCTCTACTATCCCCAAAACTTTATGTGATTTGCTAGATTTCCGTGATTTTGATGATTGCTCCCTAAACTTGCATCTTGCGCATTCCACTATTAAAAAGCCTATGGGAAGAATTAATGATGTTCTTATTGTTGCCAATAGGAATTATGTGCCAGTAGATTTTATAGGTCTTGATATAGATTGCAATCCTTCATGTCCTATTATTCTTGGTAGACCTTTCCTTAGAACGATTGGTGCAATTATTGATATGAAGGAAGGGAATATTAGATTCCAATTTCCCTTAAAGAAGGGTATGAAACACTTCCCTAGAAAGAAAATAAAATTACCATATGAATCTATCATGAGAGCTACTTATGGATTGCCTATCAAAGATGGCAATACCTAGATCTATCTTCGCTTTTATGCCTAGCTAGGGGCGTTAAACGATAGCGCTTGTTGGGAGGCAACCCAATTTTATTTTGTGTTTTTTTTGTTTTTTGCTTCTGTTTAGGAATAAATAATCCATCTAGCCTCTGTTTAGATATGGTTTTATCTTTTAATTAGTGTTTGTGCCAAGCTAGACCTATTGGATCTTCTTGGATGATAGTTATTTGATCTTGCTGTAATTTCCAGAATCTTTGTGCTAAGTGCCCGAATTGTCAAAAATCACCAGAACGTGATAAAATACTGATTACAATTGCTGCTGATCAATAAACAAATTTTCCAGGTCTTCTAATTTTGGTAGAAGTTTTTGGGTTACAGAAGTTTGCGTTAGTAACAGATTGCTACAGACTGTTCTGTTTTTGACAGATTCTGTTTTTCGTGTGTTGTTTGCTTATTTTAATGAATCTATGGCTAGTAAATTAGTTTATAAACCATAGATAAGTTGGAATACAGTAGGTTTAACACCAATATAAATAAAGAATGAGTTCATTACAGTACCTTGAAGTAGTCTTTTGTTTTCTTTCTCTAACAGAGCTCACGAGATTTCTATTGAGTTTTGTGTTGTGAAGTTTTCAAGTTTTGGGTGAATTCTTTTGATGGATTATGGAACAAGGAGTGGCAAGAGCCTAAGCTTGGGGATGCCCATGGCACCCCCAAGATAATCCAAGGACACAAAAAAGTCAAAGCTTGGGGATGCTCCGGAAGGCATCCCCTCTTTCATCCACTTCCATCGGTAATTTACTTGGAGCTATATTTATATTCACCAACATGATATGTGTTTTGCTTGGAGCGTCTTGTATTATTTGTGTCTTTGCTTGTTAGTTTACCACAATTATCCTTGCTATACACACCTTTTGAGAGATCCATACTTGATTCGGAATTTGTTAGAATACTCTTTGTGCTTCACTTATATCTTTTGAGCTTGATAGTTCTGCTCATAGTGCTTCACTTATATCTTTTGAGCGTGATAATTTTTTCTCTAGTACTTCACTTAGATCTTTTAGAGCACGGTGGTGGATTTGTTTTAAAGAAACTATTTGATCTCTCATGCTTCACTTAGATTATTTTGAGAGACTTTAATAGCATGGTAATTTGCTTAATGTTAATATACTTGGTGTTCAAGATATGTGAAACTTTCTTTTGAGTGAATTGAATACTAAGATAAGTTTGATGCTTGATAATTGTTTTGAGATATGGAGGTGATAATATCAAAGTCGTGCTAGTTGAGTAGTTGTGAATTTGAGAAATACTTGTGTTGAAGTTTGCAAGTCCCGTAGCATGCACGTATGGTTAAAGTTGTGTAACAAATTTGAAACATGAAGTGTACCTGGCTTGTGCATCCTTATGAGTGGCGGTCGGGGACGAGCGATGGTCTTTTCCTACCAATCTATCCCCCTAGGAGCATGCGCGTAGTACTTGAATTTTTGATGACTTCTAAATTTTTGCAATAAGTATATGAGTTCTTTTGACAAATGTTGAGTCCATGGATTATACGCACTCTCACCTTTCCACCTTTGCTAGCCTCTTGGGTACCGTGCATTGCCCTTTCTCACCTTGAGAGTTGGCGCAAACTTCGCCGGTGCATCCAAACCCTGTGATACGATACGCTCTATCACACATAAACCTCCTTATATCTTCCTCAAAACAGCCACCATACCTACCTATTATGGCATTTCCATAGCCATTCCGAGATATATTGCCATGCAACTTCCATCATCATCATCATGACATACATTACTTTTGTCATATTGCCATTGCATGATCATGTAGTTGACATCGTATTTGTGGCAAAGCCACCATGCATTATTTTTCATACATGTCACTCTTGATTCATTGCACCATCCCGGTACACCGCCGGAGGAATTCATATAGAGTCATATCTTGTTCTAAGTTTCGAGTTGTAATCCTTGTGTTGTAACCAATAGAAGTGTGATGATCATCATTATTAGAGCATTGCCCAAATAAAAAAAGAGAAAGGCCAAAAAGAAAAAAAGAAAGGCCCAAAAAAAGAAAATAAAAAGGGCAATGCTACTATCTCTTTTTCCACACTTGTGCTTCAAAGTAGCACCTTGTTCTTCATGTAGTGAGTCTCATATATTGTGCTTCAAAGTAGCACCTCGTTCTTCATGTAGTGAGTCTCATAAGTTGTCCTTTTTATACTAGTGGGAATTTTTCATTATAGAACTTGGCTTGTATATTCCTACAATGGGCTTCCTCAAATGCCCCAGGTCTTCGTGAGCAAGAAAGTTGGATGCACACCCGCTAGTTTTCTTTTGTTGAGCATTTATAGCTCTAGTGCATCCGTTGCATGGCAATCCCTACTCCTCATGTTGACATCAATTGATGGGCATCTCCATAGCCCATTGATTAGCCTCGTCAACGTGAGACTTTCTCCTTTTTTGTCTTCTCCACACAATCTCCATCATCATATTCTATTCCACCCATAGTGCTATATCCATGGCTCACGCTCATGTATTGCGTGAAAGTTGAAAAAGTTTGAGATTATTTAAGTATGAAACAATTGCTTGGCTTGTCATCGGGGGTATAGAAGTTGGGAACATCTTTGTGTGACGGAAATGAAGCATAGCCTAACTATATGATTTTGTAGGGATGAACTTTCTTTTGCCATGTTATTTTGAGAAGACATGATTCCTTTGATTAGTATGCTTGAAGTATTATTATTTTTGTGTCAATATGAACTTTTGTCTTGAATCTTTCGGATCTGAATATTCATATCACAATTAAGAGGATTTACATTGAAATTATGCCAAAGTATCACTCCGCATCAAAAATTCTTTTTTATCATTTACCTACTCGAGGACGAGTAGGAATTAAGCTTGGGGATGCTTGATACGTCTCCAACGTATCTATAATTTTTGATTACTCCATGCTACTTTGTCTACTGTTTTGGACTATATTGGGCTTTATTTTCCACTTTTATATTACTTTTGGGACTAACCTATTAACCGGAGGCCCAGCCTAGAATTGCTGTTTTTTGCCTTTTTCAGTATTTCGAAGAAACAGAATATCAAACGGAGTCCAAACGGAATGAAACCTTCGGGATCGTGATTTTCCAACCGAACGTGATCCAGGAGACTTGGACCCTATTCCAAGCAGTGCTAGAGGCGGTCACGAGGGTGGAGGGCGCGCCCCCTGGGCACGCCCCCTACCTCGTGGGCCCCTCGGAGCTCCACCGACGTACTCCTTCCTCCTATATATACCTACGTATCCCCGAACGATCAGAACAGGAGCCAAAAACCTAATTCCACCGCCGCAAATTTCTGTATCCACGAGATCCCATCTTGGGGCCTATTCCGGAGCTCCGCCGGAGAGGGACGTCATCACGAAGGGCTTCTACATCATTATAGCCCCTCCGATGAAGTGTGAGTAGTTTACTTCAGACCTTCAGGTCCATAGTTATTAGCTAGATGGCTTCTTCTCTCTTTTTGGATCTCAATACAATGTTCTCCCCCTCTCTCGTGGAGATCTATTCGATGTAATCTTCTTTCTGCGGTGTGTTTGTTGAGACCGATGAATTGTGGGTTTATGATCCAGTATTATCTATGGAAAATATTTGATTCTTCTCTGAATTCTTTTATGTATGATTGAGTTATCTTTGCAAGTCTCTTCGAATTATCTTTTTGGTTTGGCCAACTAGATTGGTAGTTCTTGCAATGGGAGAAGTGCTTAGCTTTGGGTTCAATCTTGCGGTGTCCTTACTCAGTGACAGAAAGAGTTGCAAGGCACGTATTATATTGTTGCCATCGAGGATAACAAGATGGGGTTTTTATCATATTGCATGAATTTATCCCTCTACATCATGTCATCTTGCTTACGGCGTTACTCTGTTTTTACTTAATACTCTAGATGCATGCTGGATAGCGGTCGATGAGTGGAGTAATAGTAGTAGATGCAGAATCGTTTCGATCTACTTGTTTTGGACGTGATGCCTATATACATGATCATTGCCTAGATATACTCATAACTATGCTCAATTCTGTCAATTGCTCAACAGTAATTTGTTCACCCACCGTAGAATACTTATGCTCTTGAGAGAAGCCACTAGTGAAACCTATGGCCCCCGGGTCTATTCTCATCATATCAATCTATATCACTCTATTTACTTGCTTTGTTTTACTTTGTCTTTTACTTTTTACTTTGCATCTATCTATCAAAAATACCAAAAATATTATCTCTATCAGATCTCACTCTCGTAAGTGACCGTGAAGGGATTGACAACCCCTAAGCGTTGGTTGCGAGTTGCTATCGTTTTGTGTAGGTACGAGGGACTTGTCGTGGTCTCCTCTGGATTGATACCTTGGTTCTCAAAACTGAGGGAAATACTTACGCTACTTTCTGCATCATCCTCTCCTCTTTGGGGAAATCCAACGCAGTGCTCAAGAGGTAGCAGAAAGCATATAGGGTTATTTGAAAAGTGTTTTTCAATAGAAAACCTGGATTAAGCTGCTTGAACATTGAGCATCAAGATCTATGAGGATAGATCAAAAACGCTAAATGGTACTTTCAAATGAGCACATACCTTGACATGATCTTGAAGGTGTTCAAGATGGATCAGTCAAAGAAGGAGTTCTTGCCTGAGTTGTAAGGTATGAAGTTAAGACTTAAAGCTCGACCACGGCAGAAGAGAGAGAAAGGACGAAGGTCGTCCCCTAGGCTTCAGACGTAGGCTCTATAGTATGCTATGTTGTGTACCGCACCGGAAGTGTGCCTTGTCATGAGTCAGTCAAGGGGTACAAGAATGATCCAGGAATGGATCATTGGACAGCGGTCAAAATTGTCCTTGGACTAAATAAGGACATGTTTCTCGATTATGGAGGTGATAAAGAGTTCAGCGTAAAGGGTTACGTCGATGCAAGCTTTAACACCTATCCGAGTGACTCTGAGTAGCAAACCGGATACATATAGTGGAACAACCATTTGGAATAGCTCCAAGTGGAGCGTGGAAGCAGCATTTACAATATGACCTAGAGATTTGCAAAGTACATACGGATCTGAATGTTGCAGACCCGTTGACTAAAACCTCTCTCACAAGCAAAACATGATCAAACCCCAGAACTCATTGAGTCTTAATCACATGATGATGTGAACTAGTTTAGTGACACTAGTGAACTCTTTGGATGTTGGTCACATGGTGATGTGACCTGTGAGTGTTAATCACATGGCGATGTGAACTAGATTATTGACTCTAGTGCAAGTGGGAGACTGTTGGAAATATGCCCTAGAGGCAATAATAAATTAGTTATTATTATTATATTTCCTTGTTCATGATAATCGTTTATTATCCATGCTATAATTGTATTGATAGGAAACTCAGATACATGTGTGGGTACATAGACAACACCATGTCCCTAGTAAGCCTCTAGTTGACCAGCTCGTTGATCAATAGATGGTTACGGTTTCCTGATCATGGACATTGGATGTCGTTGATAACGGGATCACATCATTAGGAGAATGATGTGATGGACAAGACCCAATCCTAAGCCTAGCACAAAGATCGTGTAGTTCGTATGCTAAAGCTTTTCTAATGTCAAGTATCATTTCCTTAGACCATGAGATTGTGCAACTCCGGATACCGTAGGAATGCTTTGGGTGTACCAAACGTCACAACGTGAATCGGGTGGCTATAAAGGTGCACTACGGGTATCTCCGAAAGTGTCATTGGGTTGTACGAATCGAGATCGGATTTGTCACTCCGTGTGACGGAGAGGTATCTCTGGGCCCACTAGGTAGGACATCATCATAATGTGCACAATGTGACCAAGGGGTTGATCACGGGATGATCTGTTACGGAACGAGTAAAGAGACTTGCCGGCAACGAGATTGAACAAGGTATCGGCATACCGACGATCGAATCTCGGGCAAGTACAATACCGCTAGACAAAGGGAATTGTATACGGGATTGATTGAGTCCTTGACATCGTGGTTCATCGATGAGATCATCGTGGAACATGTAGGAGCCAACATGGGTATCCAGATCCCGCTGTTGGTTATTGACCGAGAACGTCTCGGTCATGTCTCGCATGGTTCCCGAACCCGTAGGGTCTATACATAAGGTTCGATGGCGCTAGGGTTATAGGGAATAGATATCGTGGTTACGAATGTTGTTGGTCCGGATGAGATCCCGAGACGTCACGAGGAGTTCGAGAATGGTCCGGAGGTAAAGATTTATATATGGGAAGTCTGTTTTGGTCACCGGAAAAGTTTGGTTGATATCGATAACGTCTGGGACCACGGGAGGGTCCCGGGGGTCCACCAGGTGGGGCCACCGGCCCCAAAGGGCTGCATGGGCCAAGCGTGGGAGGGGACCAGCCCCAGGTGGGCTGGTGCGCCCCCCCCCACCAGGGCCCAAGGCGCCTAGGGTTTGGGGAGGGGGCGCCTCCACCTTACTTGGGGGGCAAGTTTCCACTCTCCCTCCCTTGGCCGCACCCTAGATGGGATCTAGGGGCTGCCGCACCCCTTGGGGTGGGAACCCTAGAGGGGGCGCAGCCCCCTCCCTCTCCCCTATATATAGTTGAGGTCTTTGGGGCTGCAAACACATGATTTGATCTCCCTCTTGGTGCAGCCCTACCTCTCTCCCTCCTCGTCTCTCGTAGTGCTTGGCGAAGCCCTGCTGGAGTGCCACGCTCCTCCACCACCATCATGCCGTCGTGCTGCTGCTGGACGGAGTCTTCCCCAACCTCTCCCTCTCTCCTTGCTGGATCAAGGCGTGGGAGACGTCACCGGGCTGTACGTGTGTTGAACGCGGAGGTGCCGTCCGTTGGGCACTAGGATCTCCGGTGATTTGGATCACGACGAGTACGACTCCCTCAACCCCGTTCTCTTGAACGCTTCCGCTTAGCGATCTAGAAGGGTATGTAGATGCACTCCCCCCTACTCGTTGCTAGTCTCTCCAACAATTTCAATTTCTGCTACGTTCCCCAACAAATCCTCCACCCCCGATGTGTTCAATCCCCTCTCTAACTCTTCAATCGCGTGCTCTAATCTAATCTAGCCCGAGTAGAAAGCAGTAAATCTACAGAGAGGACGAGGACTTACCGCCATGGCCGATGTGCTCCGGTGGTTGTCGCCGTCTTGGATCGATTCACACTAAAGCTCTGGTGGTCGCCGCCGTCGCTGCTGCCGGTGTAAGTGGGGAAGAGGGAAGAGACCGATGAGGAAGGAAGGTGAGGGTAATTTATGACGACGCATCTGGAAACAACACGACTTCTCGAGACTGCACCCACGCGTGCACGCACCCACGCCCACGTGTCTAGGGTTGCATCGCGTGGGCCAGGCTCCATAAAAATGGCCGATTTGAGCGTTCCTCTGGATGCAGGCCTAGAGGTGCTTTAATATTCGTTCTTGCAGGCCCAACAGTGAATGCGGGTAAGTAAACGGGCCATTTTCTTCCCGCGCGGGCCTGGCTGAGGTATATGCAGCCTACCAAACGCGTCTTAATAGCATTCTCTATTAGGGCATCTCCAACGGCAAACCGCAAAAATCCTCCCACATGCGTCCGCGGACATGGATGTGGGAAGTCGACATCCAATGCTAGACACATACATTTCAAACTCCTTTTCAACAAACCGCATGAAATTCATGCAATCTCGATCGGATTTCATACAAACATGACATATTTCATACAATCCGTACGAGAACAGTTATATTTTGGACATATTTTCAATTAAAAAGCTAAAACTATGTGCACCTGCAGTCGCGTGGAGCTCCACTCCCACGACATGGATACACTACACTAGTTTATGGCCGACCGCGGCTTGTCTTCCCCATGTCCGGCAGCCCAGAATAACCGGACAGCCGGGATCCTTGGAGGCATGTTCTTCCCTCATATCTTCCCTATGTCCGGCCGCACCGCTCATCGGAGCGGCAAAGATGGTGCTTCAACCAGAGGGGAAGGGTGCTTCTGTGGAACTCAGGCGGGTGCCCAGGATGGTCTAAGATAAAGGAGAACTGGCCGGGTATCAGGCGGTGGCCTTCCTGGGACCCAAGCGGAAGCAGCTTCCCGTGTTCTACTTCTCCTTGATGATGGCGCTGGGTGCGGACGTGTGGGCCGCCACCTCGTCCGTGTCTGCGAGACCATATTCTTTCCCTGCGTGCATGGCGTGGCTACACGTGCATCGACGGTGAATGCCGCGGTCGCAGGCACTGGATGCGGCGATGCCCGTGCCGCCGTGCTGGTGTGGAGCAGCTCGCCACTCCTCATCGAGTTGGCCTGGAGCGGCGACTTGCTGAACCACGCGGCGGCTTGGGGCGGCAACTTGCTCCGTCGGGTGAGGCACATGAGGCGGCGCAGCGAGCTGCCTCGCTCGTATCCGGCGGGCTCGGCGAGCCACCCAGCCGGCTTGTATGTTGGAGAACTGCTTTTCAGAAGCCATCGTGAGAGTGGTGAATGAGAAGATTGGAGAGAGATGGAGGGGTGTGGTTCTTGCCCGGCGCCTGCCATCGTTTAAATAAAGGGCGGACGGGAGGAGCTCGACCGGAGTTGCATTTAATGCCGGCCCGCTCCTGGACGGACGTGTGGCCGGAATAGGTTTCTTGGCTTCCACGCGGTGTTAATGGAGGCGTATGAATGCGGCGAGGAGGCGTGTTGAGCCGGGCGTGCAACGGGTGGCGCCCTCGGCCGACGCGCCGTTTCAATGACGGAGGCAGTGAGAGGTCTTGTCCTCGCTGAGCCGTCTTCAATGCGGAGCGGCGCGCTCACGGCATGATTGTGGGCAGCTGGCGCTAGGCGGGAGCGCACTCGGGAGAGGGGAGGTTTTTTTTTTTTTGTGGGCTAGGGCGGTTAGAAGCAAGCTTGGGAGCGGTCCAGACTCCCGCAAATCTCCCCCACTTTTGTCTCCAATTTTTTGGATAAATAGCATCTGGACTGCTCCGGGGACCGATACATGTCGGCGTTGTATGGCTTCCGCGGTCCGGATAGCACAGTCCATATGGTTGCGGAAGGTTTAAGGATTTGCCTTGGAGATGCCCTTATACGTCATAAAAAATGGTTTGCGAAAAAAGGCACCAAAAAAAACTTTTTTGGTACAAAATGTGACGTCTCTAACAACAGCCTGATGATGAGGCACCAAATAGGGCACTACTGCTCCAACAGCTGCCCTAAAATAGGGCAGCCGCACGACACCCACATCACAGTTTGTTCCTTATATTTTACATACGACATAAAGAAAATATGGCTATAATTTAAACTTTGCAAGATCTACATACACATCAAACAACAACATATCAAATCCAACTTCAAATCCTCATGTCGAATTCAATTGCAATCACAAACATAGTGAATCACCACACCAACAAAGTACATATAAACATTATATAAATATACATAGAACATATCCGCAATTTTCACTTCCTCCTAGCCACTTGTGCTTTATCCTCTATTTCCTTCATCTTCAAGAGCCTTCTCTCCTCGGTATATTCATTTCTTGCAATGACGATGTCTTCCATGCCTTCTTTTACATCAATATCCGGCCTTTGTTCGCTTTTCTTTGGCCTTTTTATTTTCCTACACCGAGTTAGGAGTGGGGCTCCTTTTCCCTTCCTCCGCGCTTGATGCATTGTCGTCATCATCATGCACGCCCGAACTCTTTCGCTTGTTTGGAGTTTCATATAATTGTCAGTTCTTCTATTTCTATTCATTCTCAAGCTTTGTCCTACAATGGTGCAAAGTAAACGAGCTTCCGTTTCTTATTCTTTTCCCCATCCTTTCCTTGACCGCGAAACAATGCTTAAGCCATGTTGAGCTACAGTTAAGAGGAAGCACAAATGAGAAACAGAAGTATTATCTGTATACTACAATTGAGAGCAAGCATGATGTATGTACTACAATTAAGAGCAAGCATGATTACCCTATGTCATTGTTGGTACCACTTGGATTCATGCGCTCGACATTTTCAAGCAATCAGACCACTTTTGGCAATCCACGGATATCGTGGAACCATCGGCGTCGGAGTGATGCGGCCGATCAATCATATCCACTTGCGTTAGGTGCATCAAAGAACTCCTTCATAAGTGCCCAATATGTGCTCATTGGTTGATCGGTTCCGACGGACACATAAAGAGATATCATCTTCCAAGCCAAACATAACAATATGTCTTCCTTGTTTGTGTAGTTTCCGAGTCTTCCCCTAGGTGTAGCATAAAAAAAACTCATCGTCCTCGTCAAAACCATCCTCATCATATTGTGATTCAAACTCTTGTGATGAGATATCTTGATAGACAAAATCTTTTTTTTTAGAATCACCGGGGGAGGAGTCCCTCCACCTGAATATATTACTTAAAGTGGCCATAATGCGAGGAGAGTGATCCAGTTTATAAGGAAAACCGGATTGAAAACTTTAATAAATTGACCATGTTTATGAGGAAAACCGAGCCGAAAACCAGACAAGTAACAAGTGTTACAAGGAAAGGAGAGGAACAAGACGCCCAACATAAGGTAAGACTTAGCTAGCATACTAACCAGACCAGGTAGATGAGGGGTGCGTCGAGGGATCACAATACCAAGACTCTACAAACAGCCTAACGCACCGCACCGGCGTGCGTATCAAACCCCACAGCACAACAGAAGAGCATCCACAATCAACGAGTGCCAAAACTTAACACGAACCTTGTGCCAAAGCTTAACACGAACCTTGACTGAGTGCTCCGCCACGGAAGTTCAAGACGATTAGCAAGGCGGGGAGAAGTCATTGTTTTGTCATTGAGCAAAGGTGAACCAAGACGAGGCCAAGAGCCCGAGGCTCGCCTCAATAGAACAGGGTCATGAGCATGCATAGAAGCAGGCCGGAGACCACACGTAGGACAGCCAAAAAGAAACACCTGAAGAAGAAACACCACCCTCGGTCCTGAGCAGGCCGCACCACCACCATCAAACGCACCACCCACAACCACACACAGCAACAGACGCCGTTGTTTGGGTCTCCTAGACGACGCCTCTAAGAAGGTAGTGTTGTCGAGCACACACCACCGTCATCCGATCCGGCAAGCCCGATCTTGAGTTTTTACCCGGAGACCACAAACAAAGAACTGTTGGTGCTGTGACTCCACGACGGCATTTGCAGCATTTGTATATTGCAAGGAAGGATCATCATCAGCACTACATGCACATAATTAGACAAAGGAACACATCACTTCTCAATTGCATTCAACTTGACAAAAAATTGAGGGAAGACGAACAATTTTTTCACCTTTGAGCCGTAACGTCGAACGCGTCGTGCGCGCCGGCGATGGTGGACACGGGTGTCGACGGTTCATCCACCGTATCCGGCGGGGGAAGGGGAGGA
Source organism: Aegilops longissima (assembly GCA_021605205.1). Classification (NCBI taxonomy): domain Eukaryota; kingdom Viridiplantae; phylum Streptophyta; class Magnoliopsida; order Poales; family Poaceae; genus Aegilops; species Aegilops longissima. The sequence goes on from CM038679.1 coordinate 7,553,733, forward strand.
GCCACCGTAACAGCAGCGGCGGCTACCCCAACAGCAACAACATGCGTGTGCGCGCTTTTTTACTCCACTTTATCCACTTGGAGAGTCACTGCCGTGGAGCCTAGCTAGAAACGGCGAGATACTGACCGTCATGCGTGCACGCTCTTTTTTTACGTATGTTAGAGCAACTTCAACGGTCCGATTCAAACGGATGCGTGCTTTGTCCGTTTTTTATTCATTTAGATCGGCTGGCCGCTCGTTGTCCGTTGGGTCGGCCGTGCGTTCAACGCAGACGCATTTTCGTGATTGGTTTGCCGTGTTTTTTTTAAACATATGAAAAAATAGCCCTAGCTCACAAATCTAAACAAAGTACAAATATCTCATAGTTTCACAATCAAATAAATATTTCATAGTTTACAAGCCAAATAAAAAATAAATTATCTCATATACATTTGAAAAAAGATAGTCGATACATCTATTTGTTGCTAACATGAGCCCAAATATACTCAACCAAATTATCTTGTAGCTGAATGTGAGTTTCCCAGTCACACATTTAATGATGAAATTCGATGAACTATGCAAACGTTGCCGCTCCTCCATGCTCAGGCACAACATTATCACACTAAAACTGAAGTCCTTGGTCACAGATACGCTCCGGGCGCTCATCCTTGTTGGAAATATGCCCTAGAGGCAATAATAAAATGGTTATTATTATATTTCTTTGTTCATGATAATTGTCTATTGTTCATGCTATAATTGTGTTATCTGGAAATCGTAATACATGTGCGAATACATAGACCACAACACGTCCCTAGTGAGCCTCTAGTTGACTAGCTCGTTAATCAACAGATAGTCATGGTTTCCTGACTATGGACATTGGATGTCATTGATAACGGGATCACATCATTAGGAGAATGATGTGATGGACAAGACCCAATCCTAAGCATAGCACAAGATCGTGTAGTTCGTTTTGCTAGAGCTTTTCCAAATGTCAAGTATCATTTCCTTAGACCATGAGATTGTGCAACTCCCGGATACCGTAGGAGTGCTTTGGGTGTGCCAAACGTCACAACGTAACTGGGTGACTATAAAGGTGCACTACGGGTATCTCCGAAAGTGTCTGTTGGGTTGGCACGAATCGAGACTGGGATTTGTCACTCCGTATGACGGAGAGGTATCTCTGGGCCCACTCAGTAATGCATCATCATAATGAGCTCAATATGACCAAGTGTCTGGTCACAGGATCATGCATTGCGGTACGAGTAAAGTGACTTGCGAGATTAAACGAGGTATTGGGATACCGACGATCGAATCTCGGGCAAGTAACGTACCGATTGACAAAGGGAATTGTATACGGGATTGATTGAATCCTCGACATCGTGGTTCATCCGATGATATCATCGAGGAGCATGTGGGAGCCAACATGGGTATCCAGATCCCGCTGTTGGTTATTGCCCGAGAGCCGTCTCGGTCATGTCTGCATGTCTCCCGAACCCGTAGGGTCTACACACTTAAGGTTCGGTGACGCTAGGGTTGTAGAGATATTAGTATGCAGTAACCCGGAAGTTGTTCGGAGTCCCGGATGAGATCCCGGACGTCACGAGGAGTTCCGGAATGGTCCGGAGGTGAAGAATTATATATATGAAGTCAGGTTTCGGCCATCGTGAAAAGTTTCGGGGGTCACCGGTATTGTACCGGGACCACCGGAAGGGTCCCGGGGGTCCACCGGGTAAGGCCACCTATCCCGGAGGGCCCCATGGGCTAAAGTGGGAGGGGAACCAGCCCCTGGTGGGCTGGTGCGCCCCCCTTCACTAGTAGAAAACAGGGCTTTGGTTCCGGGCCAATATTCACATTAGTCCCGGTTCAGTCACGAGCCGGGACTAATGTGAGCATTGGTCCCGGTTAAATCTTGACTAAGGCATTAGTCCGGTTCACTGTGCCCTTTAGTCGGTTTGTGCCTCAAACCGGGACTAAAATCTGATCTTTTAGTCGGTTAGTGCCTCAAACCGGGACTAAAGATTAGACCTTTAGTCGGTTTGAGGCACGAACCGGTGCTAATGGGGTTGAGACCTTTAGTCCCGGTTCGTGCCACGAACCGGTACTAAAGGTCCCATTTTCAAACTCTACCCCCCCAGTGGATCGCCTTTTCAGTTTTAAAAAAAATAAAAGAAAATGATGGAAATGTCAAAAAAATAAAAGAAAATAAGTTTCCCGTGTGATATGTGGTCTAGTTGTTGGGAGAATATGCAAATGTGAATTTCGACTTTATTTGCAAAATCTCTCTGGAATTTGTAAAAATGGGCATAACTTTTGCATACTAACTCGGATGAAAAAGTTTTTTATATGAAAAATCATCTACTCGAAAAGGTACATCCAAATTTAACGGGATAACCCCGTTAAACATTTTCAAAATCCTCAAAAACATAACAGAAAAAAAGTTACGGGGCTTTTAAGATCTAGAGTGGAAAAAATCGAAAAAAATTCAAACTGTGGTCAAACAATGGTCAAACTAATTATTCTAGAATATTAGTGTTACTAAATAATTATTTCAGTTATTTTGAATTTTGGTCAAATCTGGTCAAACTGTGGTCAAACAATGGTCAAACAATGGTCAAACTAATTATTCAAAATAACTATTGTTTTTTAAATATTTATTGTTTTTTAAAACAATAGTTTCAAACTCAAACAGTGAAATGTGTCACTTCATGCTCATGCAAAATTCACGAGGGTTAATAGGATTGACATCTTACTATTGTCGGAAAACAACAAGTGCAGACTTGGAAGCGAGGAGAATAGAACCCGGAAGTTAAGCGTGCTCAGCCGGGGAGTGGGAGGATGGGTGACCGTTCATGAGTTAAATGATTTGGAATGATGAGGGGTGATTAGAGATTAGAGGATAAATTGAGCAGTGATGAGGGGTGGTGATTAGAGATTAGAGGTTAAAATAATTCAGAAATTTGAAAATAAAAAAGTTTCAAAAAAATCATAAAATTTCCTTTAGTCCCGGTTGGTGTTACCAACCGGGACTAAAGGTGGAGCTCCACGTGGCCGCGGCCTTTAGTCCCGGTTCATGTTAGAACCGGGACTAAAGGGGGGAGGCATTAGTACCGACCCTTTAGTCCCGGTTCATGAACCGGGACTAAAGGCCCTCACCAACCGGGACAATAGGCCCTTTTTCTACTAGTGCTTGGGTCCCCCCTGCGCCTAGGGTTGGAAACCTTAGGGGTAGGGGGCGCCTCCACCTGGCTTGGGGGGCAAGCCACCCCCTTGGCCGGCGCCCCCCCTTGGAGATTGCATCTCCTAGGGCCGGCGCCCCCCCTAGGGGCCCTATATAAAGAGGGGGGAGGGAGGGCAGCCGCACCCATGCTCTTGGCGCCTCCCTCTCCCTCTGCTACACCTCTCCCTCTCGTAGTGCTTGGCGAAGCCCTGCCGAGATCGCTGCTGCATCCACCACCACGCCGTCGTGCTGCTGGATCTCCATCAACCTCTCCTTCCCCCTTGTTGGATCAAGAAGGAGGAGACGTCTTCCCCAACCGTACGTGTGTTGAACGCGGAGGTACCGTCCGTTCGGCACTCGGTCATCGGTGATTTGGATCACGACGAGTACGACTCCATCAACCCCGTTCTCTTGAACGCTTCCGGGACTAAAGGCCCTCACCAACCGGGACAATAGGCCCTTTTTCTACTAGTGCTTGGACCCCCCTGCGCCTAGGGTTGGAAACCCTAGGGGTGGGGGCGCCTCCACCTGGCTTGGGGGGCAAGCAACCCCCTTGGCCGCCGCTCCCCCCTTGGAGATTGCATCTCCTAGGGCCGGCGCCCCCCCTAGGGGCCCTATATAAAGAGGGGGGAGGGAGGGCAGCCGCACCCATGCTCTTGGCGCCTCCCTCTCCCTCTGCTACACTTCTCCCTCTCATAGTGCTTGGCAAAGCCCTGCCGAGATCGCTGCTGCATCCACCACCACGCCGTCGTGCTGCTGGATCTCCATCAACCTCTCCTTCCCCCTTGCTGGATCAAGAAGGAGGAGACGTCTTCCCCAACCGTACGTGTGTTGAACGTGGAGGTGTCGTCCGTTCGGCACTCGGTCATCGGTGATTTGGATCACGACGAGTACGACTCCATCAACCCCGTTCTCTTGAACGCTTCCGCTCGCGATCTACAAGGGTATGTAGATGCACTCCTCTCTCTCATTGCTAGATGAACTCCATAGATTGATCTTGGTGAAGCGTAGAATTTTTTTATTTTCTGCAACGTTCCCCAACAGTGGCATCATGAGCTAGGTCTATGCGTAGTTTCTATGCACGAGTAGAACAAAACGTGGTGTGGGCGTAGATGTTGTCAATTTTCTTGCCGCTACTAGCCTTATCTTGCTTCGGCGGTATCGTGGGATGAAGCGGCCCGGACCGACCTTACACGTACGCTTACGTGAGACAGGTTCCACCGACTGACATGCACTAGTTGCATAAGGTGGCTAGCGGGTGTCTGTCTCTCCCACTTTAGTCGGAGCGGATTCGATGAAAAGGGTCCTTATGAAGGGTAAATAGAAATTGGCATATCACGTTGTGGCTTTTACGTAGGTAAGAAGCGTTCTTGCTAGAATCCTATTGCAGCCACGTAAAACATGCAACAACAATTAGAGGACGTCTAACTTGTTTTTGCAGCAAGTGCTTTGTGATGTGATATGGCCAAAGGATGTGATGAATGATATATGTGATGTATGAGATGATCATGTTCTTGTAATAGGAATTACGACTTGCATGTCGATGACTATGACAACCGGCAGGAGCCATAGGAGTTGTATTTATTTTTTGTATGACCTGCGTGTCATTGAATAACGCCATGTAAATTACTTTACTTTATCGCTAAACGCATTAGCCATAGAAGTAGAAGTAATCGTTGGCGTGACAACTTCATGAAGACACGATGATGGAGATCATGGTGTCATGCCGGTGACGAAGATGATCATGGCGCCCCGAAGATGGAGATCAAAGGAGCAATATGATATTGGCCATATCATGTCACTATTTGATTGCATGTGATGTTTATCATGTTTTACATCTTATTTGCTTAGAACGACGGTAGCTTAAATAAGATGATCCCTCGCAATAATTTAAAGAAAGTGTTCCCCCTAACTGTGCACCATTGCGAAGGTTCGTTGTTTCGAAGCACCACGTGATGATCGGGTGTGATAGATCCTAACGTTCGAATACAACGGGTGTAAGACAGATTTACACACGCAATACACTTAGGTTGACTTGACGAGCCTAGCATGTACAGACATGGCCTCGGAACACAGAAGACCGAAAGGTCGAGCATGAGTCGTATAGAAGATACGATCAACATGAAGATGTTCACCGATGTTGACTAGTTCGTCTCATGTGATGATCGGACACGGCCTAGTTGACTCGGATCATGTTTCACTTAGATGACTAGGGGGATGTCTATCTGAGTGGGAGTTCATTGAATAATTTGATTAGATGAACTTAATTATCATGAACTTAGTCTAAAAATATTTACAACATGTCTTGTAGATCAAATGGCCCACGCTCATGTCAACCTGAGGATCATCCTCATAGCTGCCAAGAAAGATTATGTCCTAGAAGCATCGCTAGGTGAAGCACCCATCCCAGAGAACCAAGAAGTTATGAACGCTTGGCAGTCTCGTGCTGATGATTACTCCCTCGTTCAGTGTGGCATGCTTTACAGCTTAGAACTGGGGCTCCAAAAGCGTTTTGAGCAACACGGAGCATATGAGATGTTCGAGGAGCTGAAAATAGTTTTCCAAGCTCATGCCCGGGTCGAGAGATATGAAGTCTCCGACAAGTTCTTCAGTTGTAAGATGGAGGAAAATAGTTCTCTCAGTGAGCACATACTCAGAATGTCTGGGTTGCACAACCGCTTGACTCAGCTGGGAGTTAATCTCCCGGATGACGCGGTTATTGACAGAATCCTTCAGTCGCTTCCACCGAGCTACAAGAGCTTTGTGATGAACTTCAATATGCAGGGGATGGAAAAGACCATTCCTGGGGTATATTCAATGCTAAAATCAGCGGAGGTAGAGATCCAAAAGGAACATCAAGTGTTGATGGTGAATAAAACCACTAAGTTCAAGAAAGGCAAGGGTAAGAAGAACTTCAAGAAGGAAGGCAAGGAAGTTGCCACGCCTAGTAAGCCAGTTGCTGGGAAGAAGCCAAAGAATGGACCCAAGCCTGAGACTGGGTGCTTTTATTGCAAGGGAAGTGGTCACTGAAAGCGGAACTGCCCCAAGTACTTAGCGGACAAGAAGGCCGGCAAAACCAAAGGTATATGTGATATACATGTTATTGATGTGTACCTTACCAGCACTCGTAGTAGCTCCTGGGTATTTGATACCGGTGCGGTTGCTCATATTTGTAACTCAAAGCAGGAGCTGCGGAATAAGCGGAGACTGGCGAAGGACGAGGTGACGATGCGCGTCGGGAATGGTTCCAAGGTCGATGTGATCGCCGTCGGCGCGCTACCTCTACATTTACCTACGGGATTAGTTTTAAACCTTAATAATTGTTATTTAGTGCCAGCTTTGAGCATGAACATTGTATCTGGATCTCGTTTAATGCGAGATGCCTACTCATTTAAATCCGAGAATAATGGTTGTTCTATTTATATGAGAGATATGTTTTATGGTCATGCCCCGCTGGTGAATGGTTTATTCTTAATGAATCTCGAACATGATGTTACACATGTTCATAGTGTGAATACCAAAAGATGTAAAGTTGATAATGATAGTCCCACATACTTGTGGCACTGCCGCCTTGGTCACATTGGTGTCAAGCGCATGAAGAAGCTCCATGCTGATGGACTTTTAGAGTCTCTCGATTATGAATCATTTGACACATGCGAACCATGCCTCATGGGCAAAATGACCAAGACTCCGTTCTCCGGGACAATGGGCGAGCAACCAACTTATTGGAAATCATACATACTTGATGTAAAAGCGGTCCAATGGCGTTGAAGTTCGTGGAGGATATCGTTATGTTCTCACCCTCACTGATGACTTGAGTAGATATGGGTATGTCTACTTGATGAAACACAAGTCTGAGACCTTTGAAAAGTTCAAGGAATTTTAGAATGAGGTTGAGAATCGACGTGACCGAAAGATAAAGTTCTTACGATCAGATCGTGGGGGAGAATATTTAAGTCACAAATTTGGTACGCACTTAAGGAAATGTGGAATCATTTCACAACTCACGCCGCCTGGAACACCTCAGCGTAACGGTGTGTCCGAACGTCGTAATCGCACTCTATTGGATATGGTGCGATCTATGATGTCTCTTACCGATCTACCGCTCTCATTTTGGGGCTATGCTTTAGAGACTGCCGCATTCACTTTAAATAGGGCACCGTCTAAATCCGTTGAGACGACACCGTATGAATTATGGTTTGGGAAGAAACCTAAGCTGTCGTTTCTAAAATTTTGGGGATGCGATGCTTATGTCAAGAAACTTCAACCTGAAAAGCTCGAACCCAAGTCAGAAAAATGCGTCTTCATAGGATACCCTAAGGAAACCATTGGGTATACCTTCTACCTCAGATCCGAAGGCAAGATCTTTGTTGCCAAGAACGGTTCCTTTCTGGAGAAAGAGTTTCTCTCGAAAGAAGTAAGTGGGAGGAAAGTAGAACTTGATGAAGTACTACCTCTTGAAAGTAGCGCAGCTCAGGAAGATGTTCCTGTGGTGCCTGCACTGACTGGAGAGGAAACTAATGATGATGATCAAGGTACTTCAGATCAAGTTACTACTGAACTTCGTTGGTCCACGAGGACACGTCCCACACCAGAGTGGTATGGCAACCCTGTCCTGGAAATCATGTTGTTAGACAATGGTGAACCTTCGAACTATGAAGAAGCAATGGCGGGCCCAGATTCCGACAAATGGCTAGAAGCCATGAAATCCGAGATAGGATCCATGTATGAAAACAAAGTGTGGACTTTGACAGACTTGCCCGATGATCGGCGAGCGATTGAAAACAAATGGATCTTTAAGAAGAAGACGGACGCGGATGGTAATGTTACCATCTATAAAGCTCGACTTGTCGCTAAGGGTTATCGACAAGTTCAAGGGGAGGACTATAAAGGTGCACTACGGGTATCTCCGAAAGTGTCTGTTGGGTTGGCACGAATCGAGACTGGGATTTGTCACTCCGTATGACGGAGAGGTATCTCTGGGCCCACTCAGTAATGCATCATCATAATGAGCTCAATATGACCAAGTGTCTGGTCACAGGATCATGCATTGCGGTACGAGTAAAGTGACTTGCGAGATTAAACGAGGTATTGGGATACCGACGATCGAATCTCGGGCAAGTAACGTACCGATTGACAAAGGGAATTGTATACGGGATTGATTGAATCCTCGACATCGTGGTTCATCCGATGAGATCATCGAGGAGCATGTGGGAGCCAACATGGGTATCCAGATCCCGCTGTTGGTTATTGACCGGAGAGTCGTCTTGGTCATGTCTGCATGTCTCCCGAACCCGTAGAGTCTACACACTTAAGGTTCGGTGACGCTAGGGTTGTAGAGATATTAGTATGCAGTAACCCGAAAGTTGTTCGGAGTCCTGGATGAGATCCCGGACGTCATGAGGAGTTCCGGAATGGTCCGGAGGTGAAGAATTATATATAGGAAGTCAGGTTTCGGCCATCAGGAAAAGTTTTGGGGGTCACCGGTATTGTACCGGGACCACCGGAAGGGTCCCGGGGGTCCACCGGGTGGGGCCACCTATCCCGGAGGGCCCCTTGGGCTGAAGTGGGAGGAACCAGCCTGGTGGGCTGGTGCGCCTTGGGCCCCCTGCGCCTAGGGGTGGGGCGCCCCACACAGCTTGGGGGCAAGCCACCCCCTTGGCCGCCGCCCCCTCCCCTTGGAGATTGCATCTCCTAGGGCCAGCGCCCCACTAGGGACCCTATATAAAGAGGGGGGAGGGAGGGCAGCCGCACTCATGCTCTTGGCGCCTCCCTCTCCCTCTGCTACACCTCTCCCTCTCGTAGTGCTTGGCAAAGCCCTGCCGAGATTGCTGCTGCATCCACCACCACGCCGTCGTGCTGCTGGATCTCCATCAACCTCTCCTTCCCCCTTGCTGGATCAAGAAGGAGGAGACGTCTTCCCCAACCGTACTTGTGTTGAACGCGGAGGTGCCGTCTGTTCGGCACTCGGTCATCGGTGATTTGGATCACGACGAGTACGACTCCATCAACCCCGTTCTCTTGAACGCTTCCGCTCGCGATCTACAAGGGTATGTAGATGCACTCCTCTCTCTCGTTGCTAGATGAACTCCATAGATTGATCTTGGTGAAGCGTAGAAATTTTTTATTTTCTGCAACGTTCCCCAACAATCCTCTACGATCATATTATGCATGATAGCAGTCATCACCTTTCACAACTTCTTGGTGCTCCAAGTTCTAGCAGGATACTAAACGATGCCCCATCTAGATTGCAGAACACCAAAGACACACTCCATATCCTTCCTAGCACGCTCTTGCTCTTGAGCAAATCTCTTCCTCTTCTCTCCCGCAGGGTTGGGGATTATCTTCACAAGAGTAGTCCACTGAAAATAGATGTCGTCAGCTACATAGTATCCGTTGCTGTAGTGGTGGCCATTGATCTCAACATTGACCTTCGGGCAGTTGCCTTCTGCAAGCCTTGCAAATAGCGCAGAGCATTGAAGCACGTTGATGTCATTTTGAGTTCCGGCCTTGCCGAAGAAAGAGTGCCAAATCCAGAGATATTGCGAGGCCACGGCCTCAAGTATGACAGTGCAAGTTTTGACATGGCCCATATACTGCCCATGCCAAGCAGAAGGGCAGTTCGTCCACTCCGAGTGCATACAATCTATGCTACCAAGCATCTCCGGAAAGCCCCGGCTGGCATTCATCGCCAACAATCGGGTTGTATCTGCAGCATTTGGCTTTCTCAAGTACTCTTGGCCAAGCACTGCTACCACGGCCTTGCAGAACCTATACATGGAGTTTAGGCACGTCAAATCGCTCATTCGGTCATACTCATCAATGAGATCACCGGGAACTCCATATCCAAGCATCCAAATAGCCGTCGTGCATTTTTTATAAGAGGAGAAGCCAATCTTTCCCAGGGAATCCTTCTTGCACCTGAAATACTTATTGTACCCCACCACCCCCTCCGGACACGGTTGAACACATGCCTAGCCATACGGAAAATGGCGACGAAATAGGTGGTGTTTGAAGAGCGGGTTGGAGGTATCGAAGTAGTCCTTCCAAAGTAGGAAATGTCCGCTCTCTCAATTGCGATTCAACGCCGGAGTGTGCCCCGGGATCGAGCCCCTAAACATTGGCCGCTGCCTACTAAGGTGGTCATGGACGACCAATAGAGCGGCCACAAGCTCCTCATCGTCCGATGAAGAATCATCCGAGTCACAAAATGAAATTGTGGAAAAAGAACTCATCGGCGGAGTCCATTGGTACCTTGCGGGCAAACCGTCGAACAACTTGCGGGCGTGGTGGAAGAAGCTGGCCGGTGAAGAGCCTCGCGCTTTTCTTGGACCAGGTAGCAGGCCTGTCGGCGACCGGCGAGCGTGCGGGCGTCCGATGAGCGAGGTCCCCCACGCTTGGGTACTGCAGGCGGCAGGGGTGGGGGTGGTGGTGGCAGCAACATCGGGGGGGGGGGGGCTGCGGCGGTGGTAGTGCGAAGCTGTGGCGACGTGCTTGGGGGTGGGGGTGTGCGTGCGAATGGCTGGGCGGCAGTGAGGGAGGGGGGCGGTGTGCTGACTGTCGATGGGAGGAAGATGGAATGGCCATGTGCCACTGATTGGCGGGCCCGTGGCAGGAGTAGGCGGGCATCGCGTCCGTTTCGTGCCGTGTGTTTCCAAATTTTGGCCTGGAACGTGGGGCGGACAAATAGCGGATGCGCGTCTGTTTGGGCGGTGCGTTGGAGTTGCTCTTATTCCAAGTGTATCTCTCTGAGTCTGAGTAGGCTGCCGATTGGACCGCCGGGAAGGAAGGTCTGGAATCCGCGAACCTTTTCATTGTTCTGAACTTATGAGGAAACTTTAGCATAAAATAAACTCCATACAAAACTATTTCACGATATGACCCTTTTCAGAAACGCCATAGCTGTGGCGTTGCTGCACTATATGAAAACGCCAAACCAGTCAGTGTTACTGGCCTGATTGACACGCTACATGGCAGGGCAGAAACGCCAAAGTATGTTGTGTTGCTGGAAACGCTAAGGGGGCTGGGGTTGCTGCCCAAACATGAATTGGCGTTTTAACTAGCTTGTTCACATTTGTCACTTATTTATGAAGTGGAGCAACGCCGGCTAGTTCGGCGTTTTCAAATAGAGAAGAAACGCCACGATTTGTGGCGTTATCAAAAGAGTCAGATCGTGAAATAGTTTTGTGTATAAAGTTTATTTTGTGCTAACACTAGTAGAAAAAGGGTCAAATGTGCGACACATTAGTCCCGGTTTGTAACAGAACCGGCACTAATGTGTCCATTAGTTCTGGTTCCAACGGCTAGGCGAGAGGAGCTCTTTAGTACCGGTTCGTGGCGAACCTTTAGCACCGGTTCGTGCCACGAACCGGTACTAAAGAAAGTGGTGGCAGGATGTTGTCAGAGTGGGGCCCTTCCAGCACCTTTAGTACCGGTTCGTGGCACGAACCGGTACTAAAGGTCGTCCTATATAAACCCTTCGTCCACCCGCACTCTGTTCTTCCCCCTTTCCCCTCTCCCTCTCCTCTGTTCTTCCCTTCTTCCTCTCGAGTTCATCACAAATTTTGCCCAAAATTTGTCAAGATTTGCAGGCCCCATCCATTCAAATGATCACAAAGGTTAGCAACTTTGTCCTTTCATCTCTCATTGCTGGATTAGCTCTTGCATTGGTTTATATAGTGATTAATTGTGGGTTTTAGTAATTTGGGAGGAATTATATGTGGTAGTATTTGATTTATATGCAATCTGAGGTCAAAATAACACTTAGTTTGCATATGTAGGTGTGGTTTACTTAGTGCCTTCTAAATCTCCGTCATAACCACCGTCGATCGCCCGCACCGTCCCGTCGCCGGCACCACCTTGTGGTGAGCCTCTTGTTCGTGAAATTTTATATAAAAAATTGATGTTTGTGTGATTTGGATATATAGTTACTCGTGTAATTATCTTACCCGTACGTTGTTTGTTATACATAGTGTCATGGTTTTTATATCCGTCCCCGTCGGCCCTCGTCCTTGTTATGATTCGGATGTAGTATATTCTCTTTTAGAACTATTTGTTGCATTTCGTGTTTATGAAAAATTATGCCCATCAAGTTGGCATAGATATTTTTATCTAGGAGGCATGTGAACCGGAAATTCCAACCGACCCTATTATCAAGAGGTTAAATTTAGTTGAAAGAGAAAATGAGTATTTGAAAGAAAAATTGAAAAGAATTGAGGGGGAAAAGATGGAATTGGAGTTGCATGTTGCCGATGTCGTCGATGATCACAAGATCAAGATGGAGAAAATGCGCTTGAAGATTAGAAAGATTAGAAAATATGCCATTGATAGTGAGGCTTGGTATCATTATGCTATTGGATCAATTGTTACCTTAGTTGCGATCTTGATCGCATTTGTTGTTGCATTTAAATGCTTTAGCTAGAGAGTTATTTGTTTGTTGCATTTAAGTGTTGTATGAACTTTATGTATTGTATTAATTTGGTGTTTTCGGTGCTGTGTATTGAAGATGAGCCGGCAATGAATGTACGCTGAACGATGCTCTCCCGAGTTCATTAATGGCGTGCAAACTTTTCTGCTTGCGGCTGAGGCAAACAAGCGGGCGGATGGTTTTATGCCTTGTCAATGTGCTGGCTGTAAGAATGAATTAAATTACTCTAAGTCAAGAACCATTCACGTCCACCTGTTTAAGTCCGGTTTCGTACCCCACTATAATGTTTGGACCAAGCACGGAGAAAGAGGGGCTGTGATGGAGGACAATGAAGAAGAAGAGGACGACGACAACTATCCTGGCCATGGGTTCCCTGAATACGATGATACAACAATGGGGGAAGAAGCTGAGCCGGTAATGCGGGAAGAAGCTGAGCCGGCAATGCGGGAAGAAGCTGAAGAAGAGGCATCAGATGAGCCCGTTGATAATCTAGGTCGGGCCATTGCCGATGCAAAGAGAAACTGCGCAAGTGATTTAGAGAAGAAGAAGTTGCAGCGCATGTTAGAGGATTACAAGAAATTGTTGTACCCGAATTGCGTAGGTGACAAGAAAAAGCTGGGCACCACACTGGAATTGCTGCAATGGAAGGCAGAGAATGGTGTATCTGACAAGGGATTTGGAAAGTTGCTGGTAATGATAAAGAATATATGCTTCCAAAGGACAACGAATTGCCCGAGAGTACGTAAGAAGCAAAGAAGGTTGTCTGCCCTCTAGTGTTAGAGGTGCAGAAGATACATGCATGCCCTAATGATTGCATCCTCTACCGCGGTGAGTATGGGGATTTGAACGTTTGCCCGGTATGCGGTGCATTGCTCTATAAGATCAGCCGCGATGACCCTGGTGATGTCGAGGCGAGCGCCCAGAAGAAGATTCCTGCCAAGGTGATGTGGTATACTCCTATAATACCACGGTTGAAACGTTGTTCCAAAACAAAGAGCATGCCAAGGCGTCACGATGGCACGAGAAGACCGTAAGAAAGACGGAAAGTTGAGAGTACCCGCTGACGGGTCGCAGTGGAGAAAAATCGAAAGAAAGTACGGGAAGGAGTTTGCAGATGACGCAAGGAACGTATGGTTTGGTCTAAGCGCAGATGGCATTAATCCTTTTGGGAGCAGAGCAGCAACGATAGCACCTGGCCTGTGACTCTATGTTTGTATAACCTTCCTCCTTGGTTGTGCATGAAGCGGAAGTTCATTATGATGCCAGTGCTCATCCAAGGTCCTAAGCAACCCGGCAACGACATTGATGTGTACCTAAGGCCATTAGTTGAAGAACTCTTACAGTTGTGGAATGGAACAGGTGTACGTGCGTGGGATGAGCACATGGGCGAAGAATTTGACCTAAAGGCGTTGCTGTTCGTGACCATCAATGATTGGCCTGCTCTCAGTAACCTTTCAGGACAGACAAACAAGGGATACCGCGCATGCACGCACTGTTTGGACGATACCGACAGTATATATTTGGCTAATTGTAAGAAGAATGTGTACATGGGACATCGTCGATTTCTTCCAAGCAGGCATCCCGTAAGAAAGAAAGGCAAGCATTTCAAAGGTGAGGCGGATCACCGGACGAAGCCTCGTCATCGTACTAGTGCTGATGTACATGATATGGTCAAGGATTTGAAGGTGGTCTTTGGAAAGGGTCCTGGTGGACAACCTGTTCCGAATGACGCTGACGGACGCGCACCCATGTGGAAGAAGAAATCTATATTTTGGGACCTGCCCTATTGGAAATACCTAGAGGTCCGCTCCGCAATCGACGTGATGCACGTGACGAAGAATCTTTGTGTGACCCTGCTTGGCTTCTTGGGCGTGTATGGGAAGAAAAAAGATACACCTGAGGCACGGGAGGACCAGCAATGTATGCACGGAAAAGACGGCATACATCAGGGTCATGCAAGCTACGCTCTTACCAAAGAAGAGAAGGAAATCTTCTTTGAATGCCTGCTCGATATTAAGGTACCGTCGGCTTCTAAATCGAATATAAAGGAATAATAAACATGACAGAGAAAAGTTCCGAACCTAAAGTCTCATGACTGCCACGTGATTATGACGCAATCGCTTCCGGTTGCATTGAGGGGCTTCTACCGAAAACGCTCGATTAGCCATTGTGAAGCTATGTGCATTCCTCAATGCAATCTCTCGAAGGCAATCGATCCAGAAATCTTACCAAGGTTAGAGAATGATTTGGTGCAATGTCTTGTCGGTTTGAGTTGGTGTTCCCACCATCCTTCTTCAACATCATGACGCACGCCCTAGTTCACCTATCGAAGAGATTAACGTTTTGGGTCCTATATTTCTACACAATATGTTCCCTTTGAGAGGTTCATGGGAGTCTTAAAGAAATATGTTCATAACCGTGCTAGGCCGAAGGAAGCATCTCCAAGGGCCATGAAAATGAGGAGGTCATTGAGTTTTCTATTGACTTTATTCCTGACCTTAAGCCGATTGGTGTTCTGAATCGCGGCATAAGGGCAGATGGATGGAAAAGGCACGCTAGGGGGATCAAATAATATGTATGGATGGACATTCTCTCACCAAGCACACTACACAGCTTCTACAGAATTCCGCCTTGGTGGCTCCGTATATGGACGAACACAAGAATTTGCTACGCCCAAACACCCGGGCGGTCGATGACCGGATTACACGTGAACAAACCAGGAGTTTCGCCAATGGTTGCGGAACGCACTACCATGCATGACGCCTCTATTGAAGATGACCTGTACTTGCTGTCCCAGTTACCATCTTCGAATATAATGACTTTCAAAGGGTACGAGATAAATGGTAATACATTTTACACGATCGCCGAAGATAAGAAGAGCACCAACCAAAACAGTGGTGTCCGCTTTGATGCAGAAACCAAGACGGGAAAGGAAACATAGGTTATATACAGGACATATGGGAACTTGACTATAGACGTGGTTAGAAGGTCCCTTTGTTTCGGTGCAAATGGGTCAATATGACGGGGTAACGGAAGACCCGCAGTACGGAATGACAACAGTGGATCTCAACAATCTTGCGTATGCAGACGAACCATTCGTCCTAGCCAATGATGTGGCACAGGTTTTCTATGTGAAGGACATGTCTACCAAGCCGAGAAAAAGAAAACATAAGGAAGCGAATGCATCATACGATGAGCCAAAGCGGCACATAGTTCTTTCTGGGAAGAGAAACATCGTGGGAGTGGATGACAAGACAGACATGTCAGGAGATTATGAAAAGTTTGATGAAATGCTCCATTCACAGTGAATATTGACCCGAGCATCCCGTTAAATGATGAAGATTTTCCATGGTTACGACGCAAAGGGACACACGCGAAGAAAAAGTTTCACACCCAAAGATCTGGGATGTGATCGGGTTCACTATCATCACTTTCTTTTGTGTTTCGCACCCAGGAGGGAATCTCTGTAATAGTTAGGGTAGCTAGTTATGTGTTTTGGCATTTGAAACACGAAGAAATTTTATGTGCAAACAAATTCTTTCATGCATTCACTGATTTTTTCAGCTAAATGACCCTGAAATTGAAAAGCATTTCAAATGAACTCAGAAAAGGTTGAAAGTTGGCATGGTATCATAATTTCACCCACATAGCATGTGCAAAAAAGTAGAGAGGGTTGCCGCAAAAACTGGATGCACTTCGTGTACAAAATGGACAATCTTTTTCGAAGTATCAGGGTTTCGAACGAAAACTCATCAGTTACAAAGGCATTTCATTTTTTAAATAACCTAAGCATTACCAAATTGAATATAATGATAAAACACACTAATATTAAACATAAGAAAAAAGAATCACTGAAAAATCTATTTTCAAATTTAAGTTATTTACAAACTAGTGATTCACACAAATTTCAAATAATTCAAAATGTAAACTATTCAAATTTGTAAACTACCGGCACTAATAGAAAGTTTGTAATTTTTTGTACCTAAAGCAAAAATATTCACAAAGAAACTCTAAATACAGCAAAAAACAACTCAAAAATAAATGGCTGCTATGGACGTCAGGTTCTCTAATACCTGGCAAGTTCTTTGGGGAGATCACCCGAGCTATGATCCAGTGATGGTTCCTTCACTTTGGTTGTCCACCGCCCGCGCCTCAGGAACCGCGAGTGGCCTAGATTACTCTTTAGTATTCGATCTTTATTAGCTAGCTAGCTAGCTAGTGATGTATTCGATATATAATATTTGAGATGATTTATTCGAGATTATATATATTATTCGAGACGATGTATTCGAGATTATATCTATTATTCGAGACGATGTATTCGAGATTATATTCGATGATGCTTATTATGTACTATGATTGATTCAGTTTTTCCTTATTAATTGATTGCATCCATGCATTGTAATTTGAATACTAAATTGTTTTATATTTCTTTTGAATTAGTTAAATAAAAGCTATGGAGGACAATACCGGCAGAGAGGGAGAAGAGACCCTGTTCGATATCATACGCCATCCTCGCAGGCCAGATGATGATCAGAATGAAGAAGATTATGACGGCTCCGAATATCTAAACAACACTGGGGAGGGTGATATGATATTCGATCGCGACGACCGAATTGATGAAGTCATGAACTATGATTGTGATGATGACGAAGAAAATGTTGATCTTGAAACAACAAAGACCGGCGAGGTATATTTATATAAGCAGGCATCTGGTGATCATCACATGTTTTAAATGACTTGAAGATTTATTAACGAATCGATCTTTCTTCTTTCAGCCATCCGATCGAGCAAACCTTCAGGCAGCAGGAAACGAGGCCAGAACAAAATGTTGAAGGAGGGCGTAAAGTACAATATTGAGGCCATCAAACCTAATGGCGAACCATTAGCGCTTAAGAAGATTGCGGACAAGTTCGTTCGTCAGTGCGGAGTTCTTGTGAAGGACCAACTCCCGATCTCCCTTCAAGAATGGAGAGAGCCAGCAAAGCCACGCCCAGATCTTACTTTTGTCAACGATGCACAAAAAGTTCTGCTTTGGGAAACTCTCATGGAACATTTCACCCTACCGGATCATTTCACGATGCGATGTGGAGAAAGTCATGGACGCTGCTCTTAGGAAGATGGCGGTTGCATTCAACAACCACAAGAATCGTGTATGGGACAAGTACGTCAAGGAGGAAGGAAGACTCCAGATTCGAGGGAACACTAGAGAAGCAAAGTACTCATTGGGACGATTTACGTGAAATTCAAGGATTGGGAATTAGCTAAGGAACGGTCGAGAATAAACAAGGCCAATGCCAAAAAAGGATAAGTTCCATAAGTGGGGCCGGTGGCTCTGCTGTGGCAATGCCTAAGTGGGATAAGTCCGAGAAAGAGATGGAGGATGCAGTGTCACTCCGGTTACTAGAGCTGGCCCCCAGTGCGGGACTTGGTTCTATGCGCATGGGGGAGTTGGACCCAAGACAGCAAAGTTTCAAGAAGGCATGTCTGAATGGAGCCAAGATAAGATACTTGTTGCAATAGAAGAGGCTCGATCGGGGTGTTCCAGCCCAACAGAGAGAACGACGAGCTTACGCGCGTGCCTGGGAAATCCTGAACACCGGGAAGAACACGAGGCAAGGGCGCTATTCCGTGGTATGAGGGGTTTTGACCGGGCACGCCGACTACGTAACCCGTGCGAGAAAGAAGATTGCGGAGGAGAAGAAGAGGAAGATGGAGGAGGAGCAGAGGAAGCTGGACTATGAACGCCTTCAAGGCCTAGAATCAGCGCACGCAGACTTGGCAGTCAAATTCCAGCGGCAGCAGGAGCAGATCGACTCACTTAGCCAGCAAAGGGCATCTCAGCAGCTGCAGCAGCTAGCGGATGATCCAGCATTGGATAGAACCGTCCCATCCATGCCGAGAAGCAGCGTGGGTTCCGCCCTGGGCGACGCAATGCTGGATAGATACCCCGTGGATGACATCATAGAGAACACTAACTGTGAGCTACACTTCAAAATGAAGAACATATCCATGAAGGTGGCGGACGGCCTTGCTTTTACAATTACCCCCGAAGCAACCTTCCATTGCACCCCGATTCCAGAGGGCTATGCTTGTGTCTTGGTTGATGAAGTGGTGGACCCATATTCGGGGCTACAGCTTGACATTCCTGGAGGTGAAGACGAGCGCACACTGGGAGAGGCCATACATCGTATCATCCTATGGAGAAAGTATTGCATCATCTTTCGAAGTCCACCGACATCGCGTCGTCTGTGGACTCCTCCTCGAAGTCCGCCACCGAGTCAGCAGACACCCGCTCCTCCAAGTCCACGAATGCGTGAGCCGACTCCTCCTCGAAGTCCGCCACCTCCTCCAAGTCTCCGAACGCGTGAGCTGACTCCTCCTGTTTCAAGTCCGGCACAGCGTCAGGCCACTTCTCCGGTTTCAAGTCCAGCACCGTGTCAGGCCACACCTCCTGCTTCAAGTCCGGCACAGCGTCAGGCCACTCCTCCTGCTCCAACTCAGCCACGTCGGCCGTCTCCGCCGCCTCAGCAATCACGGAAGAGAGCCGCCGTAGCTATGGTGCGTAGCGGTACAAGTCGAGGTAGTACGGGAGGTACAGGCGGAGGCAAGCGATTTCAATATGGTCCAAGCCTCGCGCCTCTTTCGCAGAGGCCTTACGACAAGTCCGAGGAGGAAAACACAGCCATAGCGAAGGCCCAGTTGGAAGCCCATTTTACACCGAAACCGCCATCGCCGCCAACGGAGAAAGTGCCTGAGGAAAAGATTGACCACTTCATTCGTATGGCTCAACCACCAGCTCCCAAGCCTGTTGACACAGACTATGAGCGCCACCTTAGGAAGTTAAATCGAGCACGTCTACAGAAAGAGGCGAGCTCGAGCTCGAGCAAATCAGCTGGCAAAAATGCGTTAAAACCGTTCCCCAGCTTGGAGAACAGGCGGCTCAATCAATCCCCCCGCTTGTTATGCCAAGAACACATGAGAGTACGCGCGCCCAATATTATTGTGAGCAAACCGTTAACGTTCCCCAGCTGGGCGATGTGGTAATAACCGAGGAGCATATAACGCAGGCTGAAATCCTCAAGATCACTGTTGGACAACTCCCGGAGATCGAGCCCATGTCTCCGCTTAGAGAGGAGGAAATAAACGGAATATGTCCGGGCCAACCTTTGGTTGAGCCAGACGAGGTCAAGAAGCTCCCAACGAGAATGTATGAATTGCATCAATGGTACATGAACATTACCAAGATTTCCAATCGAGAGTCCCTCATGGTGAATGTCAAGAAGGATCATTACTTCCATGAGAAAGCTGTGTCCGTTGAGTATTTAGAACTATTTCAGTTATACAATCAAGACGCACTCGACAAATCTATCGTCAGTTGCTATTGTCTGTAAGCGATTTCTTTCTGTAATTTAAGTCTCAAGCTAGCTGTAGTGATCATTTTGATCAATCATTACCTGTAATTATCCTCACTATATTCTTTTATGTGGTATTATGCAGGATGAAGATGTATGAAATGAAAATAGATGCTCGCTATGGCATTGGGTTCATTGACCCAAATACCATTAATCAATACACATGGGAATTAGATGCATATTATCAAGCAAGTGTAGAGGAAAGCATGCTAGAGTTCTTCAAGCGCCTCAATACCAATGAAGATATACTACTTCCTTACAACTTCAGGTGAGTCACACTGTCTTGTACTACAAATTCTGTTTTTACTTACTAGCTAGCTACATGTTTTTAATTACATATGCCCGCTTAATTAAGACATGCAAACATGTGTGCATGCAGTTTTCACTGGATCTTGTTAATCATTAAAGTTGATGAAGGAACAGTTGAAGTACTGGACTCACTACTTAAGAAAGAAAGTGACTACACCATCGTGAAGGGGATAGTCGCCAGGTAATTTCAATCATTATTAACTATATCTCGGCCTATTTAATTAGTTCGTCATTTCCTGATAACAACTATTTAATAACCCATTTATTCATTTTCTTTGTCGGCGGGCAGGGCTTGGGAAAAGTTTATCAACATCACTCCAGGCCAATGGAAACAAAAGCTGAAATGGTATCGACCCAAGGTAAGTAATTAAGTAGTACTAGCTAGCTAGCTGCCATCTCTGTAATTATCATGCTTGACTAATTATTATCTGATCAAATTCCATTCTCGTAAAGGCCATGAAGCAGGCGCAGGGGACTAATCTGTGTGCATACTACGTTTGCGAGAACATTCGCATGATGGCGTCCGAAAGGAGCAGATCTCAAAGACAGGACTGGGTGCGTTTGTCAGAACACTATTCACAATTTTTACACCATTATCGATATCTAGTCACACAACTAATACACATGCATATTGATCTCCTTCTTAACAGTTCAGAGAGGTGCGGGAGAAGCTCCTACCAACGGAGCGCATACAAGCAATTCAAGAGGAAATAGCGGGATTTTTGCTCGACCAGGTCATAGATACGAACGGAGAATACTATTACCCGCTACCGCCCCATGAACCACTTCCAATTGTCATCGGTGCTCCGAAGGTACCAATTAGGCTAATGCCACTGGTTGTATACATATGTGTATGTGTGAATTAATGGTGGTTGTGAGACACACACACACATATATATATACATGTGTATATGATCGGTTCTACTAGAAATTTTATTTATATATATGCATAACGTGTACAATATGTAGTATCGTAAAATACCAGCAAACGAAAAAAAAATTAAATGGAAAACACAAAATTAAATGAAAAAGAAATCATAAACCCAAAATCCCCCAACCTTTTAATACCGGTTGGTGTCACGACCGTTACTAAAGGGCTCCCTGCCCCCGGAGCTGGCTCGTGCCACGTGGTTGCTTTTTTAGACCGGTTCAGTATGGAACCGATTAAAGAGGAAGGCGCTTTAGTCTCACACTTTAGTGCGGTTCATCGAACCCAAGACTAAAAAGCTTTTCTGAACCGTCTTTATATACTGGGTTCTGCACTAGTGTAAAGTTTTCTGAAAAGGTCAAAATAATAAAAATAGCCGGGATCCGCTGGCTAGTACTTTCTTGGCTGTTCCTTGGTCATCGCTCTCTGCCAACGGATTCCATATGTTTTTTTTGTGCGAAAACGGATTTCATATGCTTAACTAAATTGCTAACCGTCGGTCAGTAGTGGCATATTTCCACGTGCGGTATGCAGGGGCCAATTCAGATGACAATCCAGGTGGATTTTATCCTCGATTTATACTCTTGAAAATGGTGACTGCCGGGCCAGTTTGTTCGTTAAATGGCGAGTCAGAGAACGTTCCTAAACAGCTCCAAAAAAAAAAAAAAGAACGTTTCTAAAGAAATGGTACCTCTATTGCTGCAAAAAACGTCTTACATTTAGGTGTACAGAGGATGCGTATATTTATACAAATGCGTATATTTTTGTTGAAGTAAAGACTGATTACCGCAGTATGATGGGGTTAGGTTTGCGGCGATTATTTGGCATGTGCCAAAGCTCAAGCTCTACTATTCTGTCGCTGCATTATTGGTTGCATCTGCAACAGGGATGTGGTGGTGATGGCATCGCATCGCTGCCTGCCAGTGCCAAGCTCAACATCAACATGCGCACTGTACCTTTCTTTTTATTTTATAAATAGACTTTATGCACGCAGTTTATACCTTTTAAATTTGATAATAAGAGTGCGTTATTGTTTTTTATATACCAGGTAAACTGTTGACTAGAACAACTTGCATGTGCAATTTCGGGTACCCAAAGCCTGACTGACCCCTATACCTTCGTTCATCAAAGAACCTAATTAAAGCGGTGGCCATTCAAACTCTAGGGCCCAAGGGAACCACTTGGAAGAAAAAGAATATTGAACAACAGAAGCAGCACAGTGTCAACCCCAGGAGGGCGGCTCTTGGTACCGATCAAAGATCCAGCCACTGTTTGGTTGCTGTGCCTGCCTGCCACCCATTAAACAAGCCCACAAGTCGTCGACATCCCGTTTACATCGTACCCTGGCCAGCGAGCAACGCCGTCGGTCAGGGTTGGTTCGCACGCAAGTAATAATTCGAGTATAGTAAATAGTCAAAAGATGAAAAATCGAGCAAGTATAGTGAACGGTTATCACATTAACCTTTTTTTCTTTCATGGTAACACATGTCTCATTCATCATATGATAAAGATCAAAGTACAAATCACATAAGAACCGACATGACAAAACTGAAAAGATAGCAGAACATCTCCAAGCTTGACACCGACGCCCGTCACCTGCCTCCGAGACCACCACAACAGCCACCGAAGAAAAGATTGACGGATCACCTCCTCACCTGAGCTCGACGCGGCTCCATCGCTGATATGCACCTTTGCGGACCTCCAAGGTGGCTCACCAGAAGTGAAGCCATTGCCATTAAACGAATCAGACCGGGGCAACACCCTGGACATGCCATCAAACTCCAGATCTGGCACCCCACCACAACTGAGACGCCGATGGAGGAAACCACACCTGCTATCCATCAAACATGAACCCGGCATACGTTCCGTCTTCCATATGTCGTCGATGCAGACCACAATCTACATTCACTCCTGGACTACCTCCCAAGCTCCGCGCCGATGTTGGAGCAGACGTCGTCGCGACGGCTGAGCCCGAGGACACATGTTCACCATGAGGATGTCGCCGCCGCCACACCATCCTTACTTGAACAGACTGGATTCCAAATCCATCCCCAATGATAGAACCAATCGTCTCATCGGAGCTGAAGACATTTTATTCAGCGCCGGCATCGCCGCCGCCGAAGCCAAGATGATAAACAACCTAAAAAATTAAGCTACTTCGGCCTAAAACTATCCACGCGTGTATCCGTATTGCCGTCTCATGCATCTGAACAAATACAATGTTGAGCACTGGGATAATGATGAAACAGTATCAGTTATATTCAGTATTACTAGTGTGCAATCCTGTAAATTTTTTTACCAGTATCAGCACTCGTTTTGTTTGTTAAGACTTAAGACTGTCACTAGAGGCTAAGCCGATCATTTCGCATTTCATCAGTCTTCCCTGTGTGCTGGCTAGATGGCATCTTCCACTCTGAAACCAGGTGTGCCTGTCACTCTGCAAGAGCTAGAGCCCTCCTCGGAGATGTTCAAGCAAGGGGCATCCATCCGAGTAACAGGAGTGTATGATATCACACTTACATCCATCTAAAACCGCACATTTTAGTTAACTGTGCTGACCTTCTTGGCTTTCGATGCACCAGCCTTCAGTCATACGATCTGGACTCTGCAGTTGCTGTCATTCG
Organism: Aegilops longissima; assembly: GCA_021605205.1. Lineage (NCBI taxonomy): Eukaryota > Viridiplantae > Streptophyta > Magnoliopsida > Poales > Poaceae > Aegilops > Aegilops longissima. The sequence continues at coordinate 7,577,632 of CM038679.1, forward strand.
AGATGGCAGCGCGACGCTGAAGATTGACACCCAGCACCTGAGGGACATCGGTTTCCGCAGCGGCTCTATGTTTCAGTTCATCGGCGAGCTCCTGATCCGGCCAAACGATGACGTAGCTCTCTGTCCTTCTCCGTTTTTTTAAATTGAAGTGTATATGTCTGGTGACATTGGAACAGTGATGCTACATCGAACCTGTTGCTTATGTACGTCCTGCAGGCGATTCTGCAAGCACGTGTGGGCAGGAACGTCGATGGCCTTGACCTGAACCTTTACCAGCAGTCTCTCATCATCCGACGGCAGCATGAAGTCAGACTGCTTAGCTCCAGGAGTGCGTGATCCAAAGCTGTGAACCATTCTCGTGGCCTCAGTTCAGTTCCTCTCAAGTGTGGATCACATGAGGACAGAATCACCTGACTCGTCATGATCCTGTGCTTCAGTTCGTTAGATGGGTGCAAACCTGCAAAGTAGTTCTAGTTGTTGTTAACTGAATTTGCTTAGCATAGATTGTTCCCCTGGCTATTTGCTATTCACAACTCCAGGAGCTCTTATTATCTCAGGGCTTACATATCTGTTTCACACCGTTTTGTGGGCTGGCAAGGGCATTCCCTTGCAGCAGAGGTGTTGTTTGACAGATGTAGCTGCAGGGTGATATCCTATCACTGTGAACATCTGGAGTGTTCTTCCTGTATGAGATCACCTTCTCTCTTACATTTTGTGACAATAGATGCTCTGCAATTTGGTCCTGAATTTTGTGAACAGAACAGCTACACTACGCCACTACATTACTTAAAAAAAAAAATCTATCGAGCGTTGGCGAGTCAGGAACATCGGACTGATGAGGAGAGGACTATTGTGGCGTGCCTGCACTCATGTGGAATCGCTGGCGGCAGCTTCGCCGACACGCCGAAGCCAGCGCTCGAGGACGGGGCAACATGGGGGGTTCCGGTTGGTGGCGCGGCCGAGGATTTGCTGGGTTCTAGGGCTTCTCAGTCTTCCAGGACGAAGGCGGCGGCCGGGAGGTACGCATGCATCTACCCTTCAGCGGATTGCAACTAGTTTTATTTACCCCAATCAGTAACTCTAGTCTATATATGGCTTGGCTTTGTTTGCAAATGGAAAATATTACATATGAACACAGTCTGCACCAGTACTCACTGGTGAACGGCACTTCATCTGACGAAGCAACCATACATCTCAGTTAAAAGTTTCTGAATTAAGCTTCTCAGATAATGCAAGATAGAATCTGAACCTGGAGTTACATCTAACAAACCTTGTACGGTCTTTGATTTAGCTTGGTTTGCAGCTGCAGGTGAGGAAAGCAGTAAATATGGTGGACACAATATCGCTCGAAGCCCATAAAGGCCAGGTCAGTTCAAAATTCTGAATTATGCAACAGCAAAGCTCAATATGGATTTAAGACATCAAGTTCTTAATCTGAATTCTGACTGCAATTTGGGGTGAGGGAAACAGTGAAAAGATAAATACAAACACAGTTTGCAAATGGATAAAATCATTTCACTACAACCAAATTGAATAGCGAAAATAAAGTCAAAGCAACGGTTCGAGCGAGCTCTTCATCCAAACTTCAAGCCCTTGCCTCGATGCGATCACCCCACTCCACAAAATAAACCAAACTGTGTTGATTGCTGAATGGAACAGCAAAAACAATATACAAATGATTTCCCTTCCCATCCATCTGTGTCACCCATTTTATCTTTCTTCTCATCAGTGGCCGGTTGGCGGATTCTCTTCTACAACTGGCTTGGTCTTTGGCTGTTCGACCCTTTCATAAAAAAGAATGTAGGCCTGACACTCGAGCACCTCTTTTAGTGATACTTCTGTGATGCTCTCGTCGCTTGAGCAGAACCATGTTGGAGTGTCATGGCTCGCCTGCTGCTGGCATCCAATTTGGCCAGCTCTCACATAGGCAAAATTGTGTCCTTCGCGCAGGGTCGGTCCACTGTGTACAATGACAGCAACTAGACGGTACTTGTACTCATCGCCCCCGAGATGCCTGAAAATTAGAGAAAACAATGGTGGTTAGATATTATTTTTCTTGAATCAGAACAACAACAATGTGATGCCCACTGAGATCACCTGAGATCTGATATATAAAAAGGCTAATATATTAGCTATATTAAACTGAGTAAAAGTGTTAAGTGTCAATACCCAGGGTCCATGAACTTTGTTATATCAAGTGTATCCTGAAAGCGCACGTGTTCTTCCAACTTGTCTGCCTTATCAGGGTGGGAATAATCGAATCTCTTCAGCTGAATGGTTAGTATAGGTGCCGCCTTGGTAATACGATATTGTACTGTTGCAACTCTGCATATCTTCTCTTCCTCTTTCTGTTTTTTATGGCTCTCTTCCATTTGATTTGAGTTGCCATCAAGCATAGGTAGCTTTCCGCTGCTCTGATTCGGTGTTCTTGTTTGTTTGTCAACTTGATGGCTGGATTCCCCCTTTTCGTATGTTTTGTTCTCCAACTGTTCAGGTTGGCCATCATAGTCTCCTGTATCTTCTCGGTTCAAAGATGCATTTTCAGAAGTAGCAGCAGCCGCCGCTGAACAGTCTATGCAATGCCACTCCTCGATCTCTCCAGTGGCATAGAAGTCCAAGCAATCCTCGATTGATGCAGGCCTCTTTGGTGGTATTGCCAAACTTAGGTCAAGGTACTCGTTGCCGGCCGTAACCAATGTGTGCTCACACTCTTTGCTCAAGACATGTTTAACGACCTCACTGCGGAAGAGTGACTCAATCATAGTATGTTCCTCATTCTTCAAACTATCTATCAAGGAACCAAGCATGTTATTGCTGTCTTCCATCATGCCAGTTCTGAAATCTGAATTCATTTTGCACATATATGAGAAGAGCTTATCTGGCATCAGCAAACCTCCAGCGCCATTGGCATTGGCTGTTATTATGAAGAGCTTCTGCAATTCTTGACCAAGGTCCCCTGTTAGAGCATCCAATCCTAACATCCTTGCACGCAGCTTATCAAGTGCAAGGAGACTCTGCAACACTGCATTGAAGTAACATGTGTTCCCGCCGTTTCGCATCCCTCTGACCACCACATTGCTGCCTTTCCCATTCTGATGATCAGACGTATCTGCGCTTAGCATTTCAGTCCGCTCATTCCTCTCCTCTGCATCAACTTGCTGCATTTCTGATCTCTGTATGTCAGCTTCTTCTTTTTCTTCCTTTGGTCCTGCTGCACAAGGTTGTTGTGCACGGCGGATGCTGTTATTTCCAATACTTATATCCCGAGGTAGTGTTCCAGGGGCATCATTTCCGCACACATCTTCCACTGGCCATAATTTGCTCTTCTCGATTCCACAATGCCATAGCAATGCCCAAATATAGGTTATGAATTCCCCTCCTGACTCAAGGCACTCCTTGTGTGCCTCTGCGTTCCAAGTGGGGGCAATGTGCACCAGTAAATCTGCCCATACCCCAGACAGGATCTCCCAGCATTCTTCTTGACTCTCTTGTTCAATCAGTTCCTTGCCCAACTTTGCACCTAATCGTACAACATCTTCCTTCATGATGCCATCAGCATCTTGGATGGCCTTATCTGCTTCTTCCATCAGTTTGTCGTACCTGCTCTGTAATGAGTCACAGTTTTTAAGAATATCATCACGAGCGTGTATCACAGTTTCTTGTAAGACCATCTTGGGTACATAAAAGCTGTCAGGGAGCAGGTCAGCTCTTGAAACTAGCAGATATGCACAATACCGAGACAAGCTATTCGCAGTGATATACATTTTCTGGAGCTTGTCAGGCAACTTCTCGTTCACTTTCTTCTTTTCTTTCGACTTCTCATCGACATCCACAAGATATGGTTTTGATGGGCTGCAACTTTTTTTTGAGGGATTCAATGAGCTGCAACTTGTGAAGTATAACAACAGGGAGTTCATGAACCCATGCTTCCTTAAATCGACGCCATGGTCTTGAGCAAGCTTCATCTCGCAAAGGCTGGTTGCTATGTGCCACACCAGGATTACATGTGAGCATGTGGGCAGGTCGTAGCAGGCCCAACCGTACCGTTTCTTTCGGTCACAGTCTGCATCAGACAGTGATGTGATGGCCTTGGGCAGAGAACAACCACTTCTAATGATGAGCTCCTCATCTTCTCTATTAGGATTATCAGACTCATCTTGTACAATGCCAGGAGAGTTGAGCTTCTTTAGGCTTGCACATAGCCTCTTCAGTATTGCTGCCTTGACACATTCCGGCACATCGATAGCGTTGCTGAGTGTTGCTCCATCGTCCTTCTTTGGCACCATTCCTGTAGTTATGTAGTGGAGAAAATTCCAAAACCTTGCATCATATGACTCTAAGAAGACATACTGGTCAATATGTCCATGCCACTGCTTACTAGTTATCTTCGATTTGAAAAAGGATGATATTATGCCCTCCATACATCTGTTTCTAGTGCGCTCTTCCTTCCACTGAGCATAGCTGCAAACAAGGAGTAATCTAGTCCAGTTTGAGACTAAGTAGCTGACCATCTCCCAGATCTCTTTGAACAACATAAAAAACATGAATACCCATGTGATCATCATGTCAATATTGATCCCATGCACCACATGAGCCCGATCATTCTCTGGGGGCGTATAGACCTTACGGATGTCCACGGCAAGCCAGCAGACAACACCAAAGGTCACCGTGGAGAGAAGCAGATTTGAGAATAGAGAAAAGAACCCACTCCAGAAGACCATAGGGTAGCGGGAGTTGAAGTAGTCGTTTACGAAGGAGAGTTGCAGCTCCATGACCCTGAAGGCACGGTCAGTGTTCTGCTCCTCAAGGATCTTAGTCTTAACTAGCTTTCGATTGATCCGGAAGATTTCTTGTTCCAGTGTCACATCCTCGAGCCTGCACCGGAGCAATCTGGACAAGGCGAAGGCCAGAGAGAGATCCTTTGGGTCATTCCCCTGCTTGTTGCCCGGTTCTAACAGGTGCCTGCAACATCCCCAGATCTTGTCTAGGGTGACCAGTGATGATCTCTCTTGATTCGAAGCAGAACGACGCTTAGCTTGCTGGACATTCTGGGCAGTATCAATATACATGACATACCGTGGCTTCTTGAAGTTGATGCTCCGTTCGGTTTCTCCATGGACCAAGTATTTGTATCCTTCCATATTCTCTGGGTTGCAGTCCTCTGGTTTCCAGTTGCTAGTGTGAGGGCCGGCACGCATGTGCTCTTTAACGATTTCTGAACTCTTACCATGCCAGACAGAATTGAGCGCCAGAAAATGCGCATGGAATCTGTACCAGCTCCTCAGTATCTGCAGAGCCAAAAGCGACCAGAGTGGACGCGCAAACCTGGAGCCACGTGACAAGTTTAAGAAGGCCGATCCCAGAAGCTTCACCACGTTCCTCCACTCCATGAACCGTCGCCCATGGCGGTCATGAACACCATAGCCAGAGATGAAGTCGACATTGTAACGGAAACTAACAAGGACAAGGGCCCAGACCGGAAACAGTTGATTCTTGAACTTTGCTGTTTGCATGGCCCCCAACACGTACAAGACAATAGAGTCAGAGACGGCATCCAAGATGCTAAAGATTGTTTTCATGATTGTGTTGTGGATGTAGCGACGAAAGACATCTATGATGAACATCACAAGGAACAAGAGTGTAACCAGGACCACAAGAAACTCGATCCGAAACAGGACGTATGTCTCCTTGTTCAGCATGATGAACATGGATGACACAGCATCGCGGATGTCTTGGATACCCATCATACTCCTAGCTCGCTTGTGTCCGTTCCTATTGGGTAAGCGGAGCCTGCAAGGCCAATTCATCGAATATATTCACAATCAAAGAATTTAAGAGAATGGATTGAACACATATGGTAGTAGAACTTTGTCTGCATGGTCAAGACGAGACCATCCAACACTTATTTTTGATTGCCATGTAGCTCGCTTCTGTTAGATGTGTATAGTCTCTTTTCGGTATATCCCCATTGTATAAGGGATTTTCTGCACTTTGACACACATGTATATGTAATGACCTTTGGCCCTCGTGAAATGTAGTTGCTCACTTATCCAACATGGTATCGGATGCCAGTTCCTCTTCCTCCCCAACGCTGCAGCTCAGTGCCTAGCCTCCTCGTCATGCCCCTCTCCTCCCCCTGTCACGGCCTCCTTCTCCGCTACTGCAGCTCCCGCCCGCCCCCAGCTCCGTCTCCACCACGCCTAGGCCTGGCCGTGTCCAGCACGCCCGGCCATGACCTCCCGCCTGGCTGCGCCCGGCCGCGACCTCCCGCCCGGCCGCGCCCTACCCGCTTAGCGCGTCCGGCCGCCCTCTCCGCCCACAGTGGTCAGGCCGCTCCCGACCGCACCATCAAGACCTTCACCGCGCCCGCCGTGCCTCCGGCCGTGCGCCCAGTCGTCGCCTCCTCTTCCTCCGCTGCTGTTGCCTCTGGGTCAAGGTTTGCCGCTTCACTGCTGCCGCAGTGCAGCCCTGGCTGGTCCTCCTCGCCTCCCAATCTCCTCGCTCGGTCTTGGCTCGAGCCAGCGTGAGGTTCTCAGCCCCGATCCAGATCGAGGGGCGTTGACCTTATCCCAAAAAAAAAGAAAGAAAGAGAAAGAGCAGCCGCCCAGAGTTTAGTCATGTCTTCTGCGGGCTATGTCGCTGTTCCTCGGTGCTCCGTGATCTTTGATGGCACCAACTACGCTGAGTTTGTGGGCTTCATGCGCATCCATATGCGGGCCTTCGCGTAGGCGTTCTCTCTGGCGAGGTTCTCTGTCCGCCCGCCCGGTTGCTCGGTGGCCTCGTTCGCCGGCACCGCCGGTGCTTGCTTCTTGAAGCTTCTCGGTGATCGGGATGCAGCCAAGGCTCGGGCGATGCTGCGCGCTGACGCTTATGATCAGCGGTATCCACCTACTCGCTGCTCTTTACGCTCACCGGATGATCTGTCGCCTACACTCGGTGGTAACGATGATGCTCATGGCCGCTGCTGTTCTCACTGCGAGTGTCCTACCTCGCTTTGCTTCGGAGTTCATGGGTCTTGCACTGCTGCAGCAATGTGGTCCTATCTTTGTCGGCCGCTATCAGCCCTCTGGCGATGCCTCTACCTCTCGTAGTGCGTCGGAGCATGCTCTTCAAAGCAGGAGCCTCGTGCATGCTGATGAGTTCTATTCTCGATGTTACGCCATCCGGCGTCGGCTTGACTCACCGAGGACAGCTTGTTTGTGGAACTTGCCGTTCTTTGTCGACTCACGCGGTCCGATTTGGAGTTTCAGAGGGTTCACGAGTTCCTAGCCTCGCCTCCGCCTGAGTTTGAGCCTAGACGTGCTCACTTGCTTGCTCGCGGTCGTGTTCCTATCTCGGAGGTCCTTGCCGAGCTTCGTGCGAGGAGACCCGCCTCACTCTGCTGGTTTGTTGGTGGTCCGTCTCTGTTGGCTGCTCGAGCTCTGCTTGCCTCGCCGGATCATCGCTCCACCGCTCCTCCCCACACCTTTAGGGGTGAGTCGCCCGCTTCTCTCGAGAGAGGCCGGTCGCGCCGTGACACCTTCTGTAGCTCTCGCTCTCGGCCCGTCACCCAGAGTCCGATTGCCGTGAGAAGAAGCGCGACCAGCGGCGCTCCTCTTCTGAAGGCGACTCTGGATCCTCCTCGACTCCGTCACTCACCGACCAGACATTGTGAGGCTCAAACGCCTCCGGCTTCCTCGAGCTCTTCCTCGACTGGTTCACCTTGCTGCAGGATCGCAGCCACTTCTCCATCACCACGGCATCTACACAACAGTACATCTTCGTGGGTTCGGATTCGGAGCCTCTTTTCATATGTCTTCTGATTCTTCCGTGTTGTCTTCTCTCCGACCTCTTGATTTGCCTGTCAATGTTCTTACTGCCGATGGCACATCTCTTCCTGTTTCTAGTCGTGGCATTCTTTCCACTCCATCCTTTTCTATTCCGAGTGTTTCACATGTTCCTCGCCTTACCATGAATCTTTTTTCCGCTGCCCAACTTACTGATTCTGGTTGTCGTGTCATTCTTGATACCGACTCTTGCTCCATCCAGATCGCTGCACCAAGGCTTTGGTTGGTGCCGGCCCCGCGCCGTGAGTCACAGGCCTTTGGGAGGTTGATCTGCCGTGTTCCTTCCGCTGCCACCACCCCTGCCACCTCTCATGCTCTTGCTGCCTCGTCATCTGCGTCCTTCCAACAAAGGCATCATCGCCTTGGTCACCTCTGGGCTCTCGCTTGTCTTCTTTAGTTCGTCAGGGCCTCTTAGGGTCTCAGATCTGGCGATGTTTCTTTACATTGTAATGGTTGCAGACTTGGCAAATGACCCAGTTGCCTTATCATACCAAAGTGAGTCGGTATCTCGGCGTCCTTTTGACTTAGTTCATTCGATGTTTGGGGTCCCGCTCCTTTGATTCAAAGGTGGTCATCGCTATTATATCTTGTTTATTGATGATTTCTCTCGCTACACTTGGCTCTACTTCATGAAATCTCGTGGCGAGGTTCTCTCTATATACAAACGTTTTGCTGCCATGGTTCACACCCGCTTTCCGCCCATTCGCACTTTTCGTGCCGACTCACCGGTGAGTTTATCTCCCGGTATTGCGTGGTTTTCTTGCGGAACAGGGTATTCTTGCCCAGTTCTCGTGTCCTGGTGCTCATGCTCAGAATGGTGTTGCCGAACGCAAGCATCGTCATCTACTTGAGACGGCTCGTGCTATGATGATTGCCGCTTCTCTTCCACCCCACTTTTGGGCTGAGGCTGTTTCTGCATCCACCTATCTCATCAACATACAGCCATCGACTGCTCTGCAGGGTGGTATTCCTATGGAGTGTCTCACTGGTCGCTCTCCTGACTACTCCGCTCTTCGTATGTTTGGATGTATGTGCTATGTCCTTCTTGCCCCGCGAGAACGCACCAAACTGACTGCTTAGTCGGTTGAGTGTGTTTTTCTTGGCTACAGTGATGAGCATAAGGGTTATCGCTGCTGGGATCCTGTTGGTCGTCGTTTGCGCATCTCGCGTGATGTGACCTTTGACGAGTCTCGCTCTTACTACCCACGTCCTTCTACCTCGAACTTCTCTGTGGATGATCTTTCCTTTCTTCTTCTCCCTGATACACCCTGCTATGTGCCTCCTCATGTCTTTCCTCCTACGCCTGCACCTCTCATTCCTTCTCCTTCACCTACGACCCCGCCTTCTCCCTCCTCCTCCACCTCTCCCCCATCCTCTCCAGTCCGTCGCCCTCTCTCACCGTTTCCTCTCCACTATACTCGACGCTCTCGATCGAGGATATTGCCTCGACGAGCCTTCCACCTCTGGTGCACCTCCTCTCACATCCCTCCGGTTCATAACCTTCGTGCTCGGCCTCGCCCCGCCTTTGTCGCTACTCCCCGATCGGTACGGTCTCTCTGTTTTGATCGAGCCCACTTCCTATCGTGACCGCCATGACTCACTGAATGGCAACTTGCGATGGCCGAGGAGCTTGCTGCCCTTGAGCGCCTCGGCACATGGGATCTTGTTCCCCTCCCTTCCGGTGTCCGTCCCATCACCTGTAAGTGGGTCTACAAGCTTAAGACTCGCTCCGATGGTTCCCTTGAGCGCTACAAAGCTCGTCTTGTGGCCCGTAGATTTCAGCAGGAGCAGGGGCGAGATTATGATGAGACCTTCGCTCCTGTGGCCCACATGACCACTATCCGCACTCTTCTTGCCGTGGCTTCTGTTCGTCAGTGGTCTATCTCTCAACTTGATGTTCAGAACGCTTTTCTCAATGGCGAGTTGCGTGAGGAGGTCTATATGCAGCCCCCACAGGAGTACTATGCTCCTGATGGTTTGGTCTGTAGGCTTCGCCGCTCTCTATATGGTCTCAAACAGGCCCCTCTCGCCTGGTTTGAGCGCTTCGCATCCGTGGTAACCGCGGCTGGTTTCTTGCCCAGTGACCATGATCCCGCGCTGTTTGTTCACACGTCTCCTCGTGGTCGGACTCTTCTCCTTCTCTATGTTGATGACACGATCATCACTGGTGACGACACTGATTACATCGCCTTTGTTAAGGCCCGCCTTCACGAGCAGTTCCTTATGACTGATCTTGGTCCTCTTCGCTATTTTCTTGGAATTGAGATCTCCTCCACCTCTAATGGCTTCTACATCTCTCAAGAGAAATACATTCAGGATCTTCTTGCTCGAGCTGCTCTCAGTGATGATCGCACTGTTGTGACTCCTATGGAGCTCCACGTTCAGCTTCGTGCCTCTGATGGTGACCCTCTTCCTAATCCCACTCGCTATCGTCACCTTATCGGCAGCCTTGTCTATCTTGTTTATTACGCTGCGTCCCGACATCTCCTATCCCGCTCACATTCTCGAGTCGGTTTGTTTCAGCCCCCACCTCTGTCCACTATAGTCACCTCCTCCGTGTTCTACAATATCTTCGTGGCACGATCTCTCGGCGCCTCTTCTTTCCTCGCTCCAGCTTCTCTTGAGCTCCGTGCTTACTCGATGCTACAGGCTAGTGATCCCTCCGATCGACGTCATTGCCCCGCCTCTTGTGTCTTTCTTGGTGGCTCTCGATTGCACGGAAGACAAAGAAACAGATCAGTTTCTCGCCGAGTCTGAGAGGTGAGTTGCGAGCCATGGCTATGTTGACTGGTGAGGTGATCTGGTTGCGATGGTTACTTGAGGATTTTGGTGTGTTGGCTACTACCTCGACTCCCTTCTTGTCGACAAGATCTTGGTGCTATCAAGATTATGCGCGTGACCGGTGAAACAGAGCTCACCAAGCACATCGGTGTGGATGCCCACTTTGTGCGTCTTCTTTGCAGGTGATCGACTCGCTCTTCACTATGTGCCCTCGAGTTACTGATTGGCTGACTTCTTCACGAAGGCACAGACTCGAGCGCAGCATACCTTTTTCCTCTCCAAACTCAGTGTTGTTGATCCACCATAAGTTTGAGGGGGGTGTTAGATGTGTATAGTCTCTTTTCGGTATATCCCCATTGTATAAGGGGTTTTCTGCACTTTGACACACATGTATATGTAATGGCCTTTGGCCCTCAGGAAATGTAGTTGCTCACTTATCCAACAGCTTCATGTGTAGTATCTCTCAAATATTAGGACATTGGTTTCAAATGTTCTCAAATTCTACTTGGTTGTGCCAAAATAATGTTTTTTTTTACAATAAGTTTTCTCTCAACGGAATCAGGTCATCTTAATATATGGTTGCTACAATCTGTTGCTATGTTTCATTGTGGATCCAATGTATTGATTTGGAAACTTGTCAAACATTACAAAGTTTGACCAACTTTATAAAAGTGCTATTTTGAAATAGCGGGAGTACAGAGCCCAAAAGGTAATACACTTTTTTACTCTGAAGATTTTTTTTTACCAGGAGTATGATTTGTACATGTAACTAGCTATTTGGTGTTTCCGATAAAAAAATAAAATTAGCTACAGGGTGAATAGTGAGCAGTTGGTACCTGGACTCAGTAGCTAGGCGATGTCCCGAGGGAGGCAGGGAACGTGCTCCTCTAGGTTGGCTAGCTAGGTGGTTGTCTGTCCAGAGGCCTCATTCTTATGGAGAAGATACCAGCAGCTCTAGCTAGGTGGTAGGCTGATGGTTGATTGAATAGTCGTACATACGTGACTTGGGCAAATTGATCAATCGTAGGTGATAGGTGGTCAGTCTAGACGTTTACTGCAGTGTGTTTGGTCAGTCTTTGGGACTTAGTCTAGACGTTTACTAGTATTTGGTAGGAATGTGTCACTACCTTTGGGGCCACTTACCACGTGTTTCCGTGGGTGAAACGCGTGGATGTATGCCGCGTCGTTCTTCTTCTTCTTCTATCAGTCTTAAATGATTGTGATAATTATAATTGTTTTTTCTATCATTTTAAGTGACTTCTACTCTATAACCAATTGGATGATCAACGTACAGCGATTATTTGATGATCAATGAGGCTTGTCAATAGTCATGCTGCCTTATCTTTGGGTTTTGATGCATGTTAGGTTGGGGCGTAAAGCAACACCAAACTAATGGTTGGTTCTTACACTCACTGGTCATATGATTGTAGAAATGCCACCAGAAAAACATATATTTACAACTACAGTATTGGTAACAACAATGGAACTCGCAAGGTGTTATTGTGGTGGTGGGAACAATTTGGAGTTAGCTACTTTCATAGGAATAAAATTTTCCTCCTGCTACATGCAGTTCAATGGCAATATAATAACATGTATTTATCTCTATTTCAAAAACGTAAATATGTAAATTCGTTTTATGATTCTAACACTTTATTGGAAGAGTAAAATCTACCATCATCCTTCACAGCCCTTCCCTCCCAACTAAGCAGTTATCTTAGGTGACTTTGGTAAGATATATAAGTACCATATTATGGCAATCTCGTCGCATTCAAATGTGGCATCTAAATTCTCGCGAAGACTAGGGATGACGGTCAATGGCCCTGTTTGGATCATGAGGTTAGAGCTAGTTTAGGTTAGTTGGGGGCTCAAATAACCCAAAAGTATTCAAACAAAGAGGGTTAGAGTGGGTTAGTTCCATCTAACCCAACTATCCCGGTGGAGAGGTGCTTATTTGGGTTAGAGCGGGTTAGAAAATAACTCTAACTCTAACAATGTTAGAGTATCCAAACAGGGCCAATGCACGGCTACTCCCGGGTGCGTAGAACTACGTAGCTATCCAGAGCAATCATAGAAGCTTCCTTCTGATCAGCGTATATGATAAACAATGACTTTAGGTCAAAGGACCACGATTGCGAGAGGGACCACTATGTCTCTTTTGGACAATCAATTGTTCCTACCAACTTTATGTGACGATACAAGTGGCCAGGAGTATGTGAGTATACTTCTGGACGCGCTAGTCTCCAAGTCAATAAACGTTGGAACTTGGAAGGAAGACTCTGAACGCGCTAATTTCCAAGTCAACAGACGTTGGAGGAGGAAAAGTTGTTCTGAACCTGTGAACTTCACACACACACACACACACACACACACACACACACACAGAGAGAGAGAGAGCGAGCGAGAGAGGGAGGGAGGGAGGGAGGGAGGGAGAGAGGAGAGAGAGAGAGAGAGAGAGAGAGAGAGATGTGGTCCGCAGGCACGATTGAAGATACAGTCATGGCTACCATGAAAAGGCTGTTTAAGATGGACAGCGTCACCCATGTGGCAAGCGTGGAGCTGTGGGTGTTGCTGACAACACTGCTGCTGGTGATGAGGTTCCTGCTGGACTGCTTCGGGCCGTGGAACGATGACAGGGCCATGGCGACCACCCTCCAAGTCATCGAGATGCTCAACTACTCCATGGTGCACTACACCTTGGGGCTGATGCAGCTCTCGGCGAATAGGGTGAACGACTACTTTCAGGTCTGGGCGGTGCTGCTGGTAACCCTGCAGTACAGCGTCAAGACTGGGCGCCTGTATCGGAGGTCGAAGCAGATGCCGCTGCTGGATCTCATGTCCTCTTTATGGGCAGCCAATCTCCTCCGGATGCAGACCTTCTCCCTTCTCAGGATTCCTCTCTGGTTGATATGGGCCCTCAATGCAGTTCGCATCATTTCATACTTTGCTTCATCCGATAGGGCTGCCACCATCAACCAAGACAACACCAGGCTGGTTAGCGACTATATGCGATACGAGCACACACTCGGTCCCTCTGGTGATGCTGCCGGTGAGTTCAGGATGCAGTGGTACCAGTACTTGGTCCGTGGGGAAGACTTGGTGCTTCATGACACCCAACAGGAGAGGACAAGTGCACCAGCGCAATACAGGGTTCGGTTGGATCCAAATAATAAGAAGCTTGTGACCATACAGAAGATATGGGATGTTGATGCTGGCAGCAGTCGGTTGCTGGGTGACACCACAGACACTGACCACCAACTGAAGGATGTCTGCCTCTCATTCGCCCTCTACAAGCTGCTACGCCGCCGGTTCTATAATCTACCGATACACGAGGCCAGCCAAGAGAAGACGAGGCGGCTTGTCTTTGAGTACATCCTGCAGGAGAAGAGCAACAACTATGAGAGAGCATTCCGCGTCGCAAAGGTGGAATTGTCATTCCTCCAAGACTTTTTCTATAGCAAGCATGCTGCTATGTTTGCTGATGGATTTCCGGTCTTTAGTACGCTGATGTCTTTGTCTCTGGTTGCGGCTACCGGATACCTTGCATACCCTGTTCATTATATACCACAGAGGATGGATCAAGCCGACAAAAATATCATCACCCACGGGGTGATTGTCACGCGCATCATAATTGGCCTTATCATTGCCAAGGAGCTGTCAGAGGTCTATCTATACGTATTCTCGCAATGGACCAAGGTTCTGATGATCTGTATGCATGTCAAGCATCGGTGCTGGCAGCATCCAATGGTGGAGGCAGCAATGAGAATGATGTTCTGGTTCATCAGGGGCAAGTGGGATCACATGATCTTCCAGTATAACTTTCTGATTTCTGATTCAAACAGTCGGAAGAAATCTCCCCAACGCATCAAGTTGGAGTCAGAAGTAAAGACGGCGATATTTGAGTCATTTAAGGGCCTGCAGCAGCATCCAGAAAGGTTGGAATCCTACTTCTTGAATGCCTTCAGATCAAAGGAACACCTTATGCAGCAGCTAACATGGGCAACTGAACTGGAGGCTGATACCCACAGGATACTGGTCTGGCACATCGCAACATGCTTCTGTGAGATACATTTCTCTGACGGAGTACTAAAACAGAAGGTTGTATTGCTTAAAAATGGGCCCTTGGCCAAGAGATCAACAACTCCAGAAGACGTGTGGCCTCAGTATTTAACTGCTGTCAGCTTATCCAACTACTGTGCATATCTGCTTACCAAAGCATTGGTGCCGGACAATGGCATTCTTGTTAGGAAGGTCTTGAATGCAGTACGCATGGAAACCTTTCGTGCTACTTATTGTTGCTTCTCCCAGTCAATGCATGACGTTTACGAAAAACTTATCAAGATTGCCACTGAGCCCTCTGAAGAGCGTGAGGAGGTGGTCAGTGAAGCCGGTGAAGCCCCTGAAAATTCGGTAATCTATGAGGAAGGGATCACGGTGGCTTATGATGAAGAAGATCCCAAAATAATGGGAAATGGCGACATTTACAGTTCCATAGCCAATGACCAGGTACCTAATTCAAAGTCCGAGGAGGTGGTCAGTGAAGAGGGTGAAGCCCCTGAAAATTCAGTAATCTACGAGGAAGGATTCACAGTGGCCTCTGATGAGGAAGATCCAAATGGAATGGAAGATGGTTACATTTATGGTTCCAAAACCAATGACCAGGTATCCAAAAGGGGAGGTACTATGAAGGCTGATGATGCCATCCATAATTCGATAATCCAGATGGGTGCAAAGCTTGGGAAGCAGTTGATAGAGATTTACGAAGCAGACAGAATAGACCCATGGAAGGATCTTGCAGCGTTCTGGACAGGTTTCCTCCTTCACTTGGCAGCCTCAACCAGAGCAGCCAAACATAAGACACGACTTGTTGGAAAGGAGGAACTCATAACACAACTGTGGGCTTTGCTGTCTCATGCTGGGTTTCTCGGAAATACCAGGCATGGGCAAACACTCTTAGACCCAGAAGACCTTGATGATATCGACCCGCTCAGATGATGAATTTTATGAGGTCAGTCCATCCTTGCACGGTCTACGCCCGCAGGTTGTCATGCCGACTTTGCTGTTGTTTTTCTGCAACCAGGTTTCCTTTTACTGTGCCATGCCCAGCAAGTTTAATTTGTATCGCAATGATTTCGATCGCATTTCCTTCCAGTGTACAATGCCAAACAATAGTTGTATCATCACTACAATTTAAAAAGGTTTTCTTTCGGTGTACCATGCCCAACAATTAAATTCTGTCCGTCACTGTATGTTTAGCTTGGCACATCTGTGGTGCATCCTTGCACCATGCCCCATGTTGTATTTTCAGTTTGGTTGTTGTGTCTTCAGCAGAGCAGACATTGCCTTCCAGTGTATATGCACAGTTATTTAGATTGTGCTCCAGGATTTCGTGTGCCATGAGCAGAAGAGAGAATTTGGGGCCTGGTGTATGCCATTGACGGTGCTAAAACTGTGGATGTTGATACTCAATTTGTGCCTAGGTCTTTAGGTTCATGTGCTATGCATAGGCTTCAGTTTAATCTGCAGGGCCAGGGCTCATAAGTTTCGGTTATATACTACAGTATCTGATCATGGGCATGGGCACGGCAAAACTGACAACCTAGAGAAAACTATTTAGGTTGAGTCGATGGATCTACTGAGGATTCCACTGTATGAGTATGGCCGTCGAAATCTAGAAAAGAGTGCCGTGCTGAGCATAAAATCCACCCAAACCTGGGATCCATCCAACGAAATCAGGGGGCGGCGGCGATTTCTCTCCGGGCTCCGCGCCCCGGAAATTGCTCCAATCTTCGTTCCACCAGCCATTTGTCTTCTCGGAGCCAAGCCTTCCCGTGCGCCCGCCAGCGGCGAACCGGGGCGGACACCATTGTCTCACACCGCAAGCTCGGACGGCGTACGGACCTAAAGGGCATCCCAGAATCACTCTGTCATGGCGGATTTGCAGCGGCGCCGCCGCCTGAGGAAGAAGCAGAGCAAGCCGGCGAGGAACCCTGATCAGCTGCCGGCATCTCTGTGCGTGGGCCCAAGGGGTGTTAGGTCGGGCCAGGACATAGCACACTCTCCTTTGAAATCAAATTTTATATCCGAACTGCTTTATATCCGAACGAAAAAGGTGGATACATAACCAAATCCATATACAGTAGTACCCTGTACAAAATGGTACCCAAAAGCTAATGTGCTATGCCAGTTTTCTAGCCAACTTGCGCGAACGCGCTGGTCGCCGTTGGATGAGGCCCACGGATCTTGAAGCAGAGGACATGGGACACGTCAGATCCGGAGGCCGTTCGATAAACAATGTTGCCAGGTTTTGTAAAGGGATGAAAAGCTAATCATGCATGGGTTATTGGCCAGCACTACTAACAACTGGATGAACAGGCTCGACCTTATATTCCAACCGAGAATACTAATTTGCCACCCCTAAAAATTATAAAAAATTGCGCATCTTAAATTTTCCATTGTGCTATAAGGTGAGATGCCATGATCTAGGACTAAAACTAGTGAGTCATTAAAAAGTTCAAACATGCCAAAATGGCACTAGTGACCATTGCACATTTTGAAAAAAAAGTTGCCATGCATGATGGAACAAAACATCCTAAATTTGCCATGTCAAAATGGATCTCCATGGTTTGTATGAATTACTAGCAAAGGGCCTGCGCATTGCAACGGGACAAAAAAAAATCATAATATCCACAGGCCATCAAAACATTTCGCTGCATCACCGATAACATTTTGGCGGACATTCTGTTCAATGTTCAATTTCATTAACATTTTTAATACATTTTTTTTCAAAATATCATGAATATTTTTTGCTTTTCTTAACATTTGTTTTCAAAATTACGAACAATTTTTAAGAAAATTATGGATATTTTTTGAATCCGCATATTTTTTATGATTTATTGAACATTCTATTTAAACATTCTTGTTTTTTTATTTTTGGAACTTTTTTTAAGTACCAAAATATTTAAAAGAGAAAAAAAGTAAAAATAAAAAAAGGAATTTAAAAACAGGCCGCCCGCAACATGTGCCGGCCGAAACGGGTGTGCTGCAGTATAGGAGGTCCCTACTCCTTGGGCTGGCCCAAGCAGGGATTCACTTCTGTGAAACGTTTTTTTATCAATTATAGGTGGCATCGGTCGGTAATATTTTGCAACTTTGGGGCAATTTATGTGAAGTACCGCCATAAGCACTAATGACTTTATTATTGGATACTAACAAACATGTCTGTGCGTTGCAACGGGGGGAAATTCATCCCCTTATACACACTGGACGATATCAGCAAATCTCTTGAAATCTCCACACAACAAACAACATGATAAGTGGTGCTGTGTGAAAATGTAATGATTGGATGATTTTTGAAGTGTACTCAAGGTGTTTTTAAAAACTTTATGGGCACAATTAAAAAAAATACGAAGATCAACATTAAGCCCAATATAGAAAAGGTATTAATTAAGGTTACACCATAAACTTTATTCTAGAAATGAGTAACATGCAAGATAATAGCATATTTGAAATCTAAATATTTTTCTAAGCAATTTTCATATATATAACATGTTAGATTTGGAGTTAGGGTTTGAAGAATGTGAATATTTTATAAATCATTTGAATTTGCAAAAAAAGTGAAAAGGGTGGCATTGGGGTCAAACGAAGGTCTACTCGATGGGGGTGTAAAGCTTTGGCCAGTGGGGTAGCTATATTGTTGTGTCTATTAAAGGTCACATGTATATAAAGCAAAGGAAACGGCCCATGTAGCGAACCGAATCATTTTACACTTATGGGTGGCATATTGGGTAATTTGTGTCAACTTCGGAGTTAATTTTAATGAGGAAAGGGCAGAAGCAATAGCCCTTTTATTATTATTAGGTAGAGATAAGATTTGGCAGCGTATATAAAACTAATTTGGCAGGGTATGTGCAACTAATTTGCCATGGCAAAAAAAATCTGCCATATTACATGTAGAATTACCCTCATAATATACCCTGGATGCGATATTGCTTGATGATATATAGAAATGTGATATGGTGTATCCTCTTTTGTGCTTGTATTGCTTGATGCGATATTCAGAGTTAGTAAAAAGTGCCCTTTATCAAAGAAGAAAAAAAGATATCAACCAAACACAGCCCAAGCAAGTCCCAGGTAGCCAATATTTTTTTTATTCATCAGAGTTGGAAACCGATACATATATATGTGCAGGTACAAGCAGCTCATTCCTTTTGAAGTGCCAATTTTTCAACAGGATTTTGCAGTAAATACATATGAAACAATAAAAATCCTTGGAGAACCACTAGGAGCAAAACAATAGTTTCTAAAATGTTGGTGCTGCAACGGCCGGATGGGAGACGCTGCCCGCTGCTGCAAGGCTGGTCGTCCTGGTATTGCTGCGAGGCCAAGTGGCTAACCGCCCTCGCAGTCGCATGCATGCTTCTCTGCTGCTGCACAACAAAGCAAAGGGGCGTCCCCGCTGCGAGCTGGCACAACGCCGACCTCTGCTGTAGCGAGATGTGGACGGCGGTCCTACAGGTGTGGACGCTGAAGCACCAAGGGGCAAGGGCGGTCACCGACGCTGCAAGCCTTGTGCACTGCTCGCCGCATGTTGCTGCAAACCAGCGGCCAGTGCCGTATGGTGGTGCCACGTGCTGTGAGGGCCCGTTTGGCGTTGCTGCAAATCGGGTGGTGGATATGCCGAGCCAATGACCAGGCGTGAGGTTTGCCGTGAGTAGGGTGATGTCGCTTGATTAGACGGTCACTGGCGGTTGATCTCGGGAGCGTGCCAGCCCGCTGAAGCTTATTGGTTTGGACTGTTTATCACACAACAGGTGGTTCAGATCAACAAAGTGCATACTGGGAATTATTTCATGGAGTTGCTTTTCTACAAATTGTTAAATAACCATCTTTCTGACTTCAGCAAATTGGATGAATCCAAGCAGAAAAAACAGACTGATTTACCTATTGGCTGCTCAGTTAATATGGCAGCAAAACATTTCCAGGAACAGCCAGAAGATCACATTTTTTATAATTGCCAAATAAAAGAACAATAGGACGACAGTTTGGGGCACCTAGGTGCCTGGGCACCTTACCTCTTCATTGTTGGATCGTGTTCAGCGGTTGATTTGGAAACCAATAAAAATGCATCAATTGCTAGTTAATTTGGCAGGCTTTAATTCATGGACCGTTCCATGCATGCATGTCGCATGATAGAAAGGCAGGGGTATTAATATGTAAATCGACATTTATTACTTCCTTATATAGCATGTATTCCGCCCTTTTATAACCAATCGAATTAGGCATGGATATGTATGACGCATGATTTTATTGGATATATACGCATCCTGAGAATACACATAATTTCGGTACTAGGTATTACATACCCGTATTAGATAGTTAGAAAAAAAAACGTAAATAGTTCTAAAAATAAAATATTGGGTATATACATACCCGCATATGTACATAATTACATAACTAGGTATTAGATACATGTATTTGTACATAATATCGTTAGTAGTTTTTTTTCCGGTATCGCTAGTAGGTATTAGATACCCATATATGTACATAAATTATTGGGTATGTACATTACCTGATATGTAAGAATTTCATTAATAGGTATTAGATACTCATATTAAATAGTTAAAAATAGAACGTAATAGTTCAGAAAATAATTTACTGGGTATATACACCCATGTATGCACATAATTTTATTAGTAAGTATTAGATATCCGTATTAGATAGTTAGGAAACAAGAATACACGTATTAGATACCCATAGTAATTCCGAAGAAAATAAAATATTACTATGATTTATTGTATGGCAAGTCTTGCATGCCTAATAGTAAAAAACGAAAATAAAATGTAAGCATGGAAACTCTTGCATGAAGAATAATGAAGAAACAAATCAAACATTAATTATGCGGCGGTACATACCTAAAACAATCAACGTGCCCGAGCACCTATATGGTAGAAGAATTATACCTCAAAAGTGTTGGCCATTCTCGCCCAGCCTCACTTCTCTGGTGGACTAAACGGCAAAACCTAAACCTAACAGAGCGGAGCAGAGGAAGATGTAGCAGCAATGAGCGTGTGGATAGTTTTAGGCCGAAGTAGCTTAATTTTTTAGGTTGTTTATCATCTTGGCTTCGGCGGCGGCGATGCCGGCGCTGAATAAAATGTCTTCAGCTCCGATGAGACGATTGGTTCTATCATTGGGGATGGATTTGGAATCCAAATGTTCAAGTAAGGATGGTGTGGCGGCGGCGACATCCTCATGGTGAACATGTGTCCTCGGGCTCAGCCGTCGCGACGACGTCTGCTCCAACATCGGCACGGAGCTTGGGAGGTAGTCCAGGAGTGAATGTAGATTGTGGTCTGCATCGACGACATATGGAAGACGGAACGTATGCCGGGTTCATGTTTGATGGATAGCAGGTGTGGTTTCCTCCATCGGCGTCTCAGTTGTGGTGGGGTGCCAGATCTGGAGTTTGATGGCATGTCCAGGGTGTTGCCCCGGTCTGATTCGTTTAATGGCAATGGCTTCACTTCTGGTGAGCCACCTTGGAGGTCCGCAAAGGTGCATATCAGCGATGGAGCCGCGTTGAGCTCAGGTGAGGAGGTGATCCGTCAATCCGGAGGGGAGCCGCCGGAGAACGGCGGCGGAGCGCGAGTCCCTGGCGGCATATCACATCAACTTGGAAATGGAAATTGCGAGAACTGGAAACTCTTGACTATATTTATACCCCCTTCAGTGTATTCATCAATCAATCCCTTGACTATATCATCATACCTAGCATTGTGCAGAAACAATGTCAAGGCATGACAACAAGATTAAAACATTTTCTTTATGCATATAAAACATTTTTCAAATACGTGTTAAACTTCTTTCAAATTCATGTTGAAATAGTTTTTTAAAGGATACAAAACATTTTCTAAAACTACGCGGGCATTCTTTTACATTGTATAAACACATTTAAAAGAAGCTGGGTGGAGGATGGATGGATTGTGGAGATTAGAATCGGCCGAAAGAACTGGGCCTCGACTCGGCCCGTCACGCACACGCGGCGACTCGTGCCGGCACACGCTGGCACGGCCGCTCCCGGTTAACGGCACCGGGAAGCACCCTCCTCCCCGCCTTATCCGCTCCGAGCCAACCAACCAATCCCTTGGGATTTTGCCGCTCCCGCCCCCGCTCCTCCCCGGCCGTGCCGCGCCTCGTCTCTCTCGCCGGCCCGGCGACCACAGGCAGGCAGTCCACGGCCAGGATGGCGGCGTGCCCCGCCGCGACCACGTACGCGCACGGCACTCCGCGCCTCCCCTCCCTCTCCCGGCCGCGGCTTGTCCTAACAGACGCGCTCCTCTCCTCTCCTCTCCTTGGGGGTGGCATGCAGGGCACGCGTGGGAGCAGCGCACGGAGGAGGCCTCTGGAGGAGAAGCGGGAGGAGCCCGAGCCTCCTCGCGCGCCCGGCCCGTGGCACGAGCACGGCGGCGCGCGCCTCGGAGCTGCAGCAGGCCCCCGCCCCGGCCGCCGCCGTCCCGACCCACAAGGTCACCGTCCACGACCGGGAGCGCGGGGTCGTCCACCACTTCGTCGTGCCCCAGGTACGCATGCATGCCGCTGTGCTGGGCTTGTTTAATTTCGCTCTCGCCTCCTCTCGCGGTGGCGGTGGCGCTCGGCTGATCGGTGTGCGTGCCACGGCCGCTTGCAGGACCAGTACATTCTGCACACCGCGGAGGCGCAGGACATCACGCTCCCCTTCGCCTGCCGCCATGGTATGGTAGTATTACATGCTCAATTTTCCTTTACTTGGTACCAAATCGTTTAACTAGTTCTCTTATCCTATCCTCTTCATCAACCTGGTATGACCTATAGAAGCTACTGAACTACGGGAATTTGTGCTAATCAGGTTGCTGCACCAGCTGTGCTGTCAGGATAAAATCAGGGCAAATAAGACAGCCTGAAGCCCTTGGAATATCTGCTGACTTAAGAGAGCAGGTAAGCCCACTTTGTTATGCGATTATTGGGATCTTCATGTTTTCCTTACTGTCAAAAAAGTTTGTGTGCGGCTGCTACTGCAGTTATTGCCCCATGATCTGGTTAGTTATGTCAAGGTCAACTTCAACTATGCTACTCTAGAATTGCCAACTGCTTTCAGTTTACCACATGAATCGGGTGCGCTATGTGTGCTTCCTATACAGGCCATATGCTACAGGCTTCGTGAATCATTATGATTCTACCTCTGCAAACTGAAATCCTACTGATGTTGCATTTGTACGGCCTCCTTCTCAGGGCTATGCTTTGTTATGTGTTGGCTACCCATCCTCTGATCTTGAAGTTGAAACGCAAGATGAAGACGAGGCAAGCAATTCTCTTAGACGCCTTATGAATTTTCTAGCTCAAATATACTACAGGAACTAGCATGAAATATTCTTCTGAATTCTTCCGATGATTGCGCCGTTAACGATGGTCTATCTCAATTTGTAGGTATATTGGCTCCAGTTTGGAAGATACTTTGCGCGGGGGCCTGTTGTAAGTATAGCCAACTTTTGCTTATTCGAGAAGAGCGGTCTCATGTTTTATCGGCACCCCTCTCTCCTTAAATATGTGCATCTTTCGAACTTTGCTAAGATGAAATCGACCCGTCTTTCTATTTCAGGACAGAGATGATTACGCGCTAGAGCTTGCAATGGGAGACGAGTGAAACGTGCCTGACAGGTTGGAGCCATCACAAACTTGAGTCTCTGCAACCTCATCCAATTCTGACACTCTGTTTCCACTCTCTTCAGCGCTACGGTTTGTAGGTTATATAGAGTTGCAAAAAAGACTTGATTTGCAAGTGGAGAAAGAAAAGAAAAAGACCCCTCTGCTCAATGTTCTCTGTGTCATGCCTCCTGTGTTTTTGCAAATTTGTTGTGCAAATATATATGCTTCTTGCAGAGATGCCATCCTTTTTGCTCCTCTGTATTCACAGTAGACGAAGAACGCAATGGACTGTATGTATGTATGTAAAAAGCTGTGAACTTGTAGTACCTACTTATTTAGCACCTCAACTCAATCTTGAGTGCAACGAAAGGATGCTTCTGGCTGTGAAGGACGTTTCAGTTGGTGTTGATTATTATTCTGTAGCTTCAGAATGGTTGAATACCTAGCCTGTAGGAATGTGGTCGACAACATACATTTCTAATGGTAGCGATATATAGGAGCACAACTCAGAAGCTGTTAAATTGTAAAAATTTATTTTGAGTGCGTTAACATGATACTGTATATCTCTAGCTAGCATGTATGAGATTGTCATCTATGCTGTTCATCCTTGGGTTTATATAGTAGACACCGGTTTACATATGTAGCTTGCTTGGGGAAATCATGGTCGGCCTGCTTGGGGACATACTCTCATCCCTTTCCAGTTTAATGAAATGAAAAACATGAGTAGGGCAAGTGCGAAAACTAAAAGGGAGCAACACTCTCGTGGTAATCTCACGTCAGATGTCAGGGGTGGCTTATCGTGGGTGGAGCCATGAGGACGTCATCGGGTTCCGGAAGCGAGAGTGAGCACGAGCTCGGTAGCACACGAGATGTGCCCAGGTTCGGGGCTCTCCGGAGAGATAACACCCCTACTCCTGCTATGATGACTATGATCAAATGTATACAAGGTTGCTCCTTGAGCTGTGTTGCTAGAGGAGGAAGAAGGGTAGAGCTACCTCTCTTCTCCTAGCTATGGTGGTGTGTGGGAATGAAGGCTGAACCCTTTGCATGGGTGAGCCCGGGGGGTTTTATAGGCCAACCCCCCAGGGATACAATGGTAATACGGCCGGGTGTAGGACCCAGACGTTAGTGTCTAAGGTCGCCGGGTTCTCCGCCGGTTGCTGGGGCCCGCCGGCTACTGAGAATCCGGCCAACAGGTAGGGCCGCCCGCCTGCGGGCCATGCTGATTGCCTTTCGCTGTAGCGCCGTCCTTGCTGACAAGGGTCGCGTCATGGACTGTGTGGCTACAGTCCCACGTCGTGCGGGTAGGTGACTGCCTTGTTAGTGCACATTGTAGCCACGCTCTTCCGAGATTCGGGGGTAGCAGGCGGCACTGTAGCTACGCCCCGTCTTGTCGTAGTGGGTGAGTGCAGACTCCGAGGGGAAGGACGGGCAGGCCGCTGGAAGCTGGCCCGCTCCCCGACCCGTCTTCTGCGGTGCGCCGTCTTCTGGGAGCCGGCCTCGGGGCCTAGGCCGCCTTCTAAGGGCACGCCGTCTTCTGGAAGCCGGCCGCGTGGTCAGTTGGCTTGAGGGGCTGGGCCAGCCCCGTTGTCTTGAAATGTTAAGGGGTGCGGATGAGGCTACCCGGGGTCTATCCCCCGGACAGTAGTCCCCGAAGCTGGTGAGGCGCCACGGCTCGACGCCGGAGTGCCTCAGCAGTTTCCTCCTCCGAGAGATCCCGTGTCTTTGCTTCGTCCGACATGAAGAAGCCGCCTGCCAAGAGCCTGCCGAGGCAAAGCCGGCCGCCTGGTGGATTTGAATTGCCGTGGCGGGCGCCGGGTGGTACGCCTCTGGGTGCGCGCTTGCCGCCCGTTGCACGCTCGCCACGCGTCGCCAGTAGGCCAGGCCGGCCTACCAGCCCACGCGCGCGATGGGACGCTGCCGCAGGCCCAGGCCCACCACTACATAGCCTCGACGCGCGCGCGGATCCTCTGCGGCCGAGGTGGACGGTTGCCCTTCCGGGGCAAAATGAATACGCGCCATAATGGCGCGGGATTTGTGGGGGCGTGCGGGACGTGGGCACAGTTAATCCCACGCCCCCCACGAAGCGTTGCCTCGGCCTCGTCGTTTCAGCCGCATAAATAGGGGAGGAGGGGGGCGGCCAAACGCACGCGCGCCCCACCCTTCTCTTCTTCTTCCTCGCTTTCTTGCTTCTTTGCTTCCTCGCCGCCGCTGCGCCATCGTGCTGCCGCATCGCACGCTGCCGAAGCGCTACCGCAGCCCCGTCGCCGTCCAGCCTCGCCGTGCTACCGCCAGGCCATCGCAAGCCATGACGCGCGGCGATTGGGACGGCTCCAACGTTCACGACGACCACCTTGACTTCCTCCGCGTGACACAGAGGCTTCCCATTGCGACGATGGTGGGGACTAGCCTTCCCGACGCGAGGGAGATCTCGCCGGCGCCAAGGGCCGGCAAGTTCGTCGTCTTCCGGAGCCATTTCCTTAGCGGATTTGGCTTGTCGATGAGTGGCTTCCTCCGCTCTTTCCTTGATTTCTACCATATTTAACCTCACCACCTTACTCCAAACACGGTGGTGCTCCTTTCCGCCTTCATGACCCTCTGCGAGGGCTACCTCGGCGTCCTGCCCACCATCGAGTTGTGGGGCAAGTTCTTTTATCTGAAGATGGGGACCCAGGCCAATGGCAAGCCGGCCCAGTGCGGTGCACCGGCTCCGGGACCCGCTTTCCTCCTATCTCTGTGCTGGAGTTGGTGAAGTTGTGGCAGAAGTCATACTTCTACGTCCGCAACCTCCACCCGACGCGCGACTACATCAACCTGCCGGCTTACGTAGCCGGCACACCGTCCGAGCCACGCGACAACTAGGGGCAGCAACCAAGGCCGGTGCCGGCTGCCATCACCAACACCCTCGTCCGGCTTCAAGAGATGACGGACTTGGAGGGCCTCAAGCCGTCAGACCTGCTGGCCGCCTTCATCCAGCGCCGCGTTTCGCCCCTCCAAGCCCGACCGCACCTGATCTGCGAAATGAGCGGCCGCTGGGACCTGTGCGGATGTCGACCAAGGAGCTGCCGACTGTGGAGGTGGTCCTCCATGTCAACTACTTCTCTGGCAGTCAGCTTAGCGAGACCGATTGGGGTTTCGGCAAGCCGTCGTACAACCGTGCCAACCCGCCACCACTGGTTAGTATCTGGTCCCCATTATTTGCTCACGCGTTGCTCCTCCTGACCTGACCACCCGGACGCGGGGCAGCGCTTCCCTGGTGAGGTAGCAGACGACGCGCCAGCTCCGGGCCACCAGTGGATGCCGGACCGCGAAGAGAGCGACGCGGGCAACCCCGAGCTGGGAGCGACCGCGTTGGAGGACGGAGGCGACGATGATGCCACTGGGGGAGACGGCGACGGAGGAGGCGGCGATGTCTGGGATTGGCTGGATGATGATGAAGACGGCGACGGACAACGCCGCCCCGAAGGCGCTGACAGGGCAGGCGCCGGCTCTTCGACGGCATGGTCGGCAAGCAGAGCACCGAGTGGCGCACCCGGCGCGCCCAAACGCCGCGCCGAGCAGCCGTTCGGCAACAAGCCACCCAAGAAGGCAAGGTCGACAGCCGCGACCAAGCGGCAAGAGGCCGTGCTATGTCTTGAGCTTGCGTTGGTTTTCCCCGAAGAGGAGAGGATGATGCAGCAGAGTAGCGTAAGTATTTCCCTCAGTTTTTGAGAACCAAGGTATCAATCCAGTAGGAGGCCACGCACAAGTCCCTCGTACCTGCACAAAATGATAGCTACTCGCAACCAACGCGATTAGGGGCTGTCAATCCCTTCACGGTCACTTACGAGAGTGAGATCTGATAGAGATAATATTTTTGGTATTTTTGGTATAGAGATGCAAAGTGAAAAGTAAAAAGCGAAGTAAAAACAAGGAAAGTATAATAGTGATGGAGATTGATATGAAGAGAATAGACCCGGGGGCCATAGGTTTCACTAGTGGCTTCTCTCAAGAGCATAAGTATTCTACGGTGGGTGAACAAATTACTGTTGAGCAATTGATAGAATTGAGCATAGTTATGAGTATATCTAGGTATGATCATGTATATAGGCATCACGTCCGTGACAAGTAGATCGAAACGATTCTGCATCTACTACTATTACTCCACTCATCGACCGCTATCCAGCATGCATCTAGAGTATTAAGTTAAAAACAGAGTAACGCCTTAAGCAAGATGACATGATGTAGAGGAATAAATTCATGCAATATGATAAATACCCCATCTTGTTATCCTCGATGGCAACAATACAATACGTGCCTTGCAACCCTTTCTGTCACCGGGTAAGGACACCGCAAGATTGAACCCAAAGCCATGCACTTCTCCCATTGCAAGAACTACCAATCTAGTTGGCCAAACCAAACGGATAATTCGAAGAGACTTGCAAAGATAACTCAATCATACATAAAAAGAATTCAGAGAAGATTCAAATATTATTCATAGATAAGCTGGATCATAAACCCACAATTCATCGGTCTCAACAAACACACCGCAAAAATAAGATTACATCGAATGGATCTCCACGAGAGAGGGGGAGAACATTGTATTGAGATCCAAAAAGAGAGAAGAAGCCATCTAGCTACTAGCTATGGACCCGAAGGTCTGAAGTAAACTACTCACACTTCATCGGAGAGGCCATGGTGATGATGTAGAAGCCCTCCGTGGTGGATTTCCCCTCCGGCGGAGCTCTGGAACAGGCCCCAAGATGGGATCTCATGGATACAAGAAGTTGCGGTGGTGGAATTAGGTTTTTGGCTCCGTATCTGATTGTTTGGGGGTACGTAGGTATATATAGGAGGAAGGAGTACGTCGGTGGAGCAATAGGGGGCCCACGAGGCAGGGGCGCGCCCTAGGGGGGGCGCCCCCCACCCTCATGGCCGCCTCTGTAACTTCTTGGAGTAGGGTCCAAGTCTCCTGGATCATGTTCGGTAAGAAAATCACGTTTCCGAAGGTTTCATTCCGTTTGGACTCCGTTTGATATTCTGTTTCTTCGAAATACTGAAAAAGGCAAAAAACAGCAATTCTGGGCTGGGCCTCCGGTTAATAGGTTAGTCCCAAAAGTAATATAAAAGTGGAAATAAAGCCCATTATAGTCCAAAACAATAGATAAAGTAGCATGGAGCAATCAAAAATTATAGATACGTTGGAGACGTATCAGACATCCCCATCTTAATTCCTGCTCGTCCTCGAGTAGGTTAATGATAAAAAGAGAATTTTTGATGCGGAGTGATACTTTGGCATAATTTCAATGTAAATCTTCTTAATCATGGTATGAATATTCAGATCCAAAAGATTCAAGACAAAAGTTCATATTGACATAAAAATAATAATACTTCAAGCATACTAACTAAGCAATTATGTCTTCTCAAAATAACATGGCCAAAGAAAGTTATCCCTACAAAATCATTAGTCTGGCTATGCTCCATCTTCCCCACACAAAATATTTAAATCATGCACAACCCCGATGACAAGCCAAGCAATTGTTTCATACTTTAACATTTTCAAAACTTTTTCAATCTTCACGCAATACATGAGCGTGAGCCATGGATATAGCACTATAGGTGGAATAGAATGGTGGTTGTGGAGAAGACAAAAAGGGAGAAGATAGTATCACATCAACTAGGCGTGTCAACGGGCTATGAAGATGCCCATCAATAGATAACAATGTGAGTGAGTAGGGATTGCCATGCAACGGATGCACTAGAGCTATAAGTATATGAAAGCTCAACAAAAGAAACTAAGTGGGTGTGCATCCAACTCGCTTGCTCACGAAGACCTAGGGCATTTGAGGAAGCCCATCATTGGAATATACAAGCCAAGTTCTATAATGAAAAATTCCCACTAGTATATAAAAGTGACAAAATGAGAGACTCTCTATCATGAAGATCTTGGTGCTACTTTGAAGCACAAGTGTGGTAAAAGGATAGTAGCATTGTCCCTTCTCTCTTTTTCTCTCATTTTTTATTTTTTTATTTGGGCCTTTTCTCTTTTTTATGGCCTATTTTTTCCCTTTTTTTATTTTTTTTATCTTTTTCGTCCGGAGTCTCATCCCGACTTGTGGGGGAATCATAGTCTCCATCATCCTTTCCTCACTGGGACAATGCTCTAATAATGATGATCATCACACTTTTATTTTTCTTACAACTCAACAATTACAACTCGATACTTAGAACAAAATATGACTCTATATGAATGCCTCCGTGATGTACGGATATGCAATGAAACATGAGTGACATGTATGAAAGAATTATGAACTGTGGCTTTGCGACAAATACGATGTCAACTACATGATCATGCTAGCAATATGACAATGATGGAGCGTGTCATAATAAACGGAACGGTGGAAAGTTGCATGGCAATATATCTCGGAATGACTATGGAAATGCCATGATAGGTAGGTATGGTGGCTGTTTTGAGGAAGGTATATGGTGGGTGTATGATACCGGCGAAAGGTGCGCGGTATTAGAGAGGCTAGCATGTTGGAAATATGCCCTAGAGGCAATAATAAATTAGTTATTATTATATTTCCTTGTTCATGATAATCGTTTATCCATGCTATAATTGTATTGATAAGAAACTCAGATACATGTGTGGGTACATAGACAACACCATGTCCCTAGTAAGCCTCTAGTTGACTAGCTCGTTGATCAACAGATGGTTACGGTTTCCTGACCATGGACATTGGATGTCGTTGATAACGGGATCACATCATTAGCAGAATGATGTGATGGACAAGACCCAATCCTAAGCCTAGCACAAAGATCGTGTAGTTCGTATGCTAAAGCTTTTCTAATGTCAAGTATCTTTTCCTTAGACCATGAGATTGTGCAACTCCGGATACCGTAGGAATGCTTTGGGTGTACCAAACGTCACAACGCGTATCGGGTGGCTATAAAGGTGCACTACAGGTATCTCCGAAAGTGTCTGCATTGGGTTGGCACGAATCGAGACTGGATTTGTCACTCCGTAAACGGAGAGGTATCTCTGGGCCCACTCGGTAGGACATCATCATAATGTGCACAATGTGACCAAGGGGTTGATCACAAGATGATGTGTTACGGAACGAGTAAAGAGACTTGCCGGTAACGAGATTGAACAAGGTATCGGATACCGACGATCGAATCTCGGGCAAGTACAATACCGCTAGACAAAGGGAATTGTATACGGGATTGATTGAGTCCTTGACATCGTGGTTCATCCGATGAGATCATCGTGGAACATGTGGGAGCCAACATGGGTATCCAGATCCCGCTGTTGGTTATTGACCGGAGAACGTCTCGGTCATGTTCGCATGGTTCCCGAACCCGTAGGGTCTACACATAAGGTTCGATGGCGCTAGGGTTATAAAGGAAGTTTGTATGTGGTTACCGAATGTTGTTCGGAGTCCCGGATGAGATCCCGGACGTCACGAGGAGTTCCGAAATGGTCCGGAGGTAAAGATTTATATATGGGAAGTTATTCTTTCGGATCAATCTATCATAGAGTTCGTACTAGAATAACACCTTAAGACACAAATCAACAAAAACCCTAATGTCACCTAGATACTCCAATGTCACCTCAAGTATCCGTGGGTATGATTATACGATATGCATCAAACAATCTCAGATTCATCTATTCAACCAACACATAGAACTTCAAAGAGTGCCCCAAAGTAGTTTCTACCGGAGAGTCAAGACGAAAACGTGTGCCAACCCCTATGCATAAGTTCACAATATTACGGAACCCGCAAGTTGATCACCAAAACATACATCAAGTAGATCACGTGAATATCCCATTGTCACCACAGATAAGCACATGCAAGACATACATCAAGTGTTCAGAAATCCTTAAAGACTCAATCCGATAAGATAACTTCAAAGGGAAAACTCAATCCATTACAAGAGAGTAGAGGGGGAGAAACATCATAAGATCCAACTATAATAGCAAAGCTTGCGATACATCAAGATCGTACCATCTCAAGAACACGAGAGAGAGAGAGAGAGAGAGAGAGAGAGAGAGAGAGAGAGAGAGAGAGAGAGAGAGAGAGAGAGAGAGAGATCAAACACATAACTACTGGTACATACCCTCAGCCCCGAGGGTGAACTACTCCCCCTCGTCATGGAGAGCGCCGGATGATGAAGATGGCCACGGTGAGGGTTCCCCCCGGCAGGTGCCGAACAGGTCCCGATTGGTTTTTGGTGGCTATAGAGGCTTGCGGCGGCGGAACTCCCGATCTATTCTGTTCCCGGAAGTTTTTTAGGGTATATGGATATATATATATAGGCGAAAGAAGTCGGTCAAGGGAGCCACGAGGGGCCCATGAGGGTGGGGGCGCGCCTAGGGGGGTAGGGCGCGCCTCCCTGCCTCGTGGCCACCTCGAAGCTTCCCTGACGTCTACTCCAAGTCTCCTGGATTGCTTTCGTTCCAAAAATAACTCTCCCGAAGGTTTCATTCCGTTTGGACTCCGTTTGATATTCAATTTCTTCGAAGCACTGAGATAGGCAAGAAAACAGCAATTTGGGCTGGGCCTCCGGTTAATAGGTTAATCCCAAAAATAATATAAAAGTGTATAATAAAGCCCATAAACATCCAAAACAGAATATATAATAACATGGAACAATCAAAATTATAGATATGTTGGAGACGTATCAGTGATCGGACCGAGCAGTCTGCCGCACGGTGTTCCTCCTGGACGCGCGGATATCATTAGAGGCGGCGCACTTGCCGCTCCGGCGAACCTGTTCGTGGGATCCGATCGGCTACGTGGGAGATCGGACGAGGAGCAGACGACTCTGAACGTGCTGCCCCAACTCTACTTCCGCTGCACGGCACCGCGCGTCTAGTGGTAACGATCTGTGATCCATCTCCCATAGCATGTTTCTGGTTGTTCTGCGCGTAGAATTTTTTTAATTTGCAGTTGATGCACCCTACTGTAGAACCTAACAAGGATTTTCCTTCCTCGCTTATCAAATTTCTTAGATGATTCAGCTGATATAAACGCCAAGCCGCGCCACTACTAAATATGTGTATTTCATTTCTGAGTATTTATAATGTAGTTATACAACCTTATACAAATTTTTATACCGCTGTGTGAGTTTCTCAAACATAGTTATTAACTAATTTATATTGTTCATTTCAAAATAGTTGACAACTTATTTCCATTGACAGCTTATTTTGATTGTTCAAACAATGTGCGGAACATGGTAGACAGAACCTACTACACCGATGGCTCTGAGTTAACTTATCAGGAGAAAAATTATCTGGTCGCATTTTGTACTAATCTTGAGAATTACAATATCTATTGTAAAACTCCTACACATTATGGTCAATACGTGCCACTAGTGTACGTGTTGGACTACGGTAATATCCATGGAGATGCCATGGTAATATTTTTTAGTATTACGACATTCGTGCATCTTTTGCATAAATTCTTTTAAAACTTAACTACATTGCTAATTACGAAGTTATTCCTATGTTTTTTAACAGAAAATCCCGAATGATTGTGTGCATCATCTGATGTATCAGATTGGATGCCTTCATGTTTTGAACATACAACCAGGTCATCCTACGAATCTCACCTGTCCATATCGGGTTTCTAAAAGAAGTGGAGACATGAAAATCAAAGAATGGAAAAAATGTATGGACAGTCGTAAGAAGGTACTTGGAAGCAACATTGTGCGAAAGGCAAGAATTGAAGACAGGATAATCTCCATTCTCCATAATGTAGAGTCAGGGCCTATCTTGTTTTATGCTATTTTATCTAAGAGAAGGTAGTAGGTCCTAGTTAATAATACTCATGATCATGTGCTAAGAACAACTAAGTAGGATTGGTTAGATAACTATGATGATGATGTGGTATCGAGTAGAAGTTGTATGATCGATTATGATGAGTATGACTTGTTATTATGATACCCATGATGAGTTTATTATTATTATGATCGATGATGCATGATGCTAAATTGTAATATTAGCATGATTACTTATTATATATGACAGTGGGAGCATGACACGAAAAACAAGAATTGATATTGATTGTTGATCAAAATTGCTGCCGCCACAGTCACATACGCACGTATGCATATGCAGCATAGGTACGGTGAGCTCACTAGCTCAGCTTTTGTAGCCACCGGCAGCGGACGTGGATTTTTAGAACAGCTGCACCCCGGCCCTGGTATCCTGGTTGTCTAATATTGCTTTAAAATCTGTGCAACACAACTAACTTTTCGTATGAAAATTTCTCTTTTTTGTTTCTCTCACATAAAAGATGTCTTGAAGTTCAAACCTTTGCAGCGTGGCAAAGCTTTCCGTCTAGAATCTAGGATAAATCTCTCAAATTTTTTTAATCATTTTTTGTATATTTATTTTTGACAAAAAAATCTGAGAGACAAAAAAATCTGAGAGATTTATTCTAGATTCTAGATAGAAAATTTTGCTACGCTGTAAAGGTTTGAACTTTAAAATATGTTTTATCTGAGAGAAACAAAAAAGAGAAATGTGTTTGCACGAATCGCGATGCATAGAATGGATGGCTAGATAGAGAGGGCCCGGGTGCAGCTGTGCTATTTTATATTTTCGCACCGGCAGCGGTGGCAGGAGTGGGAGCGGCGGCGGTGGCGGCGGTAGCCATGGCGAAGATGGTGTCGACCATGGCGGTCTCATAGGTCATGAGCCTGATCTTGGGGTTTTGGGGATTAGTGGTGGCGTAGGCCTCCTTGACGGCGGACTCGAGGGCGGGGACGTATTTGTAGTCCCCGGATGCACCGCCCGTGGTCTCCTTGATGGCCTTGTCGAAGGCGGAGTTGAAGACGGCGGACCTGTCCTTGGCCGGGGCAGCGTCTGCGGCGGTGGCTGCAGTCCTGAAGGCGGCGTCGATTTGGCCGATGGCCTTCAGCTCGCCGGCAGGGATCGGCCCCTTGACTTCCTCGGCAGCGGGCTTGACGGCGTGCACCTGGAGGATGCCGGCCATGATGCGGAGCGACTCGCCGAAGATAGCCACGAAGGAGTCGTACTTGGCCTCCGGGGTAGCGCCCTTGGCGTTCAGTAAGGCCCTCATCATAGCGAAGATGACCCTGGCGTTGAGACTGTCGTTGGAGTTGGACACGTCGGTGAGCCCGTCGAACGACCAGTTGCCATTGTTCTGGCTGAAGGTCTCCACGAATATTTTGCTCTTGTTCTCTGGAGGGGCTGCGGCTGCGGTCGCCACGGCCGCCTTGAAGGCGTTGTTGGCCTTCTCAATTAGCTTCTGCTCCTCGGTCGTGGCCTTGGGCTGTGCCCCGGCTTCGGCGGCGTACGAGACGGCTGGCCCTGCCACGAGGGCGACGGCCACCACGAGCGCCACCGTGCATTGCTGCACTGCCATTGCTGCTGCTCTTGTCTCGCGTTGGTCGATCGGTTTGCACAGTACGTCGGACGACAGATTGTGGTGTGGTGTGGTGTGTGAGAGAATGAAGGAGCTTATTTCGCTCTCTCTCTCTATATATATACTATATCCGTACGGTGAGAGGCCAGGAGAGATTACCGCGCCCAAATTAGCAATCTCCTCCTCTCCTCTCTTTTTTTAGCCAAACTAATTAGCTAGGTTTAACTGGATTCATGCCACCGCATGCAGCTTCCACGACTTGGAAAAATACTGATATGACCACGACTGCCGATGCTGTTGTTGCATGCTGTTCATACATTGTCACATTTTAATGAACTATAGATCAATAATATTTGCATGCCAAAAGTATTTCAATTAAGAGACTTTTGTTGCGGCGGGTAAACATGAAGAGTCAAGAAAGAAAAATACCAAGATAAAGCAAGTGGAAAAGAATTGCATGTAGCCATACATGACATGACATGAAGAGTCGAAAGAAAAATACTCCTACGATAAAGTAAGTGAAAAAGAATTGCATATAGTCATACATGCATGCACCACATCATGTACGTGCACGTGATTACGCTGATTGTTTTGATTGGCGTGCAACCAAGATATTACTACATACACATGGTACTAATGTATGATACTATATTCCATCATAGATGATCGAAAAGTAGTATCATAGAGTAGTGTATAATATCATAAAGTAGTATAATATTGAAGGAAATATGCCCTAGAGGCAATAATAAAGTTATTATTTATTTCCTTATATCATGATAAATGTTTATTATTCATGCTAGAATTGTATTAATCGGAAACATAATACATGTGTGAATACATAGACAAACAGAGTGTCACTAGTATGCCTCTACTTGACTAGCTTGTTAATCAAAGATGGTTATGTTTCCTAACCATGAACAAGGAGTTGTTATTTGATTAACAAGGTCACATCATTAGTGAAATGATCTGATTGACATGACCCATTCCGTTAGCTTAACACTTGATCGTTTAGTATGTTAATGCTTTCTTCATGACCCATACATGTTCCTGTAACTATGAGATTATGCAACTCCGCTTACGGAGGAACACTTTGGTACTACCAAACGCCACAACGTAACTGGGTGATTATAAAGGAGTACTACAGGTGTCTCCAAAGGTACTTGTTGGGTTGGCGTATTTCGAGATTAAGTTTTGTCACTCCGATTGTCGGAGAGGTATCTCGAGGCCTTCTCGGTAATACACATCACTTAAGCCTTGCAAGCATTACAACTAATGAGTTAGTTGTGAGATGATGTATTACGGAACGAGTAAAGAGACTTACCGGTAACGAGATTGAACTAGGTATTGGATACCGACGATCGAATCTCGGGTAAGTAACATACCGATGACAAAGGGAACAACGTATGTCGTTATGCGGTTTGACCGATAAAGATCTTCGTAGAATATGTAGGAACCAATATGGGCATCCAGGTCCCGCTATTGGTTATTGACCGAGAATGGTTCTAGGTCATGTCTACATAGTTCTCGAACCCGTAGGGTCCGCACGCTTAACGTTTCGATGACAGTTCATTATGAGTTTATAAGTATTGATGCACCGAAGTTTGTTCGGAGTCCCGGATGTGATCACGGACATGACGAGGAGTCTCGAAATGGTCGAGACATAAAGATTGATATATTGGAAGCCTATGTTTGGACTTCGGAAGGGTTCCGAATGAAAACAGGATGTTACCGGAACTCGGAGGTGCCGTACGTTCGGTGCTTGGATCGGTCGGATCGTGAAGACGTACGACTACATCAACCGCGTTGTTATAACGCTTCCGCTTTCGGTCTACGAGGGTACGTGGACAGACACTCTCCCCTCTCGTTGCTATGCCATCACCATGGTCTTGCGTGATCGTAGGAAATTTTTTGAAATTACTACGTTCCCCAACAAATATCATAGATGATCGAAAAGTAGTATCATAGAGTAGTGTATAATATGATACTACATACACATCTTCGTAGTGCATAATATCATAAAGTAGTATCATAGATGATCGAAAATGCATGAGTGCACATGGTGGCACGCGAGGTCTATATCTCACCGTCCATTATGTCATGATTCACTCCGTATTCATACCACTTGTCAGGTATATGCATTTCTCAAGATGTGGTATTCCTTTATAGACAATGTATTCCCAGTGTCAATTAGTGACCCTGGCCCACCGGGATGACAAGAGGAGTTAATCTCTCATTTATTTTAGGAGATGTCTGACGGCACCCTGCACATATTATCTGTTGCCCCTCTCCATCCCGCAGCTCCTCCCTTAATTATCCTCCCTGATTCTTGCAGTTTCTTCCTCCTGTTTATCCCACATTGGTTCATCAGCTCTACCCATGGACAGCTGCTACCAACGGTAGTATGCATCAATTTCTTTTTACTCATCCTCTCACCAACAAGTGCTCATCCCGTCGCATTCGTCCTCCTCGTCGACTCTATTTGTGTTCAACTTCTGGCCAAGTACGACGCCTTCGTGGCCATCCTAAGCGAGTCGCTCCGCATCATCGCCGGCATCCTCGAGGTCCACGCCGTCAAGCCCGCCGGCGAGGAAGTCAAGGGGGCGATCCCTGCCGACGAGCTCAAGGCCATCGACCAGATCGACGCTGCCTTTAGGACTGCAGCCGCCGCCGCCGACGCTGCCCCGCTCAAGGACAAGTTCGCCGTCTTCAAGTCCGCCTTCAACAAGGCCATCAAGGAAACCACGGGCGGTGCATACGAGGGCTACAAATTCGTCCCCGACCTCGTGTCCAGCATCAAGAAGATCTACGGCATCACTGTTCCCAAGACGCCCAAGGACAAGCTCTTGGCCTTTGAGTCCGCCCTGAGCAAGACCATCCTCGCCATGGCAGCTGCCGCCACCGCCCCTGCCACTCCCACTGCCGCCACGGCCACAGCAACCGCCACTCCCGCTCCCGAGAAATCATAAGAAAAGACTTGTCTTCTCTTATTTAAGAGATTATCTCTTAGAATAATATGTCTCACGATGTTTTTAGAAATAGCTAGTTATTGAAGATAAGGCTAAGATATAACCCATTGTATGCGTAATTTCTTGTCATCTTCAAATTACATGCAAAATTTAAAATAAGACTGTCTTACCAATCATTGTAGATGCCCTTAGGACATGTACAATAATTCTATCTTAAGAATGCCACGCGGGATAAATAATGAGTTGGAGGAGAGAGAAATCATTAGAAAATGCTTGTCTTCTCTTATTTAAGAGAAGACAAGAGTTGATTTCTTAGCATAATATGTCTCATCATGTTTTTAGGAATAGCTAATTATTTAAGGTAATACTAAAAGATGATTCATTGTAGACATATTTTTTAATCATCTCCAAATTACATGCAAGACTTAAAATAAGACTATCTTATCAACCATTGTACATGCCTTTATCACACAGCGAACTACTTTTAAAAACTAGCGTGGAACCAATCCTGCGCCAAGATGTTTGGGCAAACGTAACCGGCAGAGGATGGGGAGTCGCTGCAAAAACGCCCATAACTAACGATCATCAGTTAGCTTTTTTGTAATTAATCTGTTTTGGTCACGCACGGTCGGCACACCAGCAACATATCAATTCATGTGTAAAATTTACTTTATAAAGGGGTTACTCTTCTCTGAGATTAGAGGATACCAGAATACCATAGGAGCCCCAGACCCCCGCGTCGCCTCCCTGGCGGCTCGGGGGAGAAAATCCTAGCCGCCACAGCTTTCCCCCCTCCTCCCGTCCCACCGCCGCCGGAGGGCGCATCCCAGCGAAGCTCGGGACGGCCCAAGGAAGGTGGCGGCTGGGCAGCTCAGGGCGCGGGGCGCGGGCGTGCGGCGTCGGACCGCAGCGAGGTGCGCCCCAGATCTACGCGGTGACGCGGCGGGGACATGGAGCTGCGGGCTGCGGTGCTGCGGCATGGGCTCACAAGGCGTCTCGAAGGGCTCAGTGGTCGCGGCGCGTTGCGCCGTTGTAGGGTTTGGTGCGGCGTCCGCCGGGCCACAGCGAGATGTGCTCCAGATCTCGAGGAGACGCGGCGGAGGCATGGAGCTGCAGCGGCGGCGGGCGGCTGGGTGCGTCGCCGCCTGCGTGGTGGGGCCGCCGGCGTTGCTGCTCTGTTGATGGTGCGGCGCTGGCGGCAGGAGGTCCGCGGTCGGCGTGGCACTCGGAGGTGGTTGGTCAGATGGGCTGGCCTGTCCTTGGCTTTGGTTGGTTGAGGCTGCCGGTGAAAATCGTACTTCGGCTGCAGCCGGAGTCATTGATGTGGTGCATGCATGTATGACTATATGGAGTTAATTGCAAGGAACTACCACACTTCAGCACGTTGTAACGAGTCAGTACCAATAGTCACTTTTTTTGCCATGCAGTGCCAACTCTTAGCCTAAGTGTTGCATACCGGTCCGACAACCAGATAAGCGTGTATTGACCACGATTCGACCAAGGGCCCATCGTCAGTGCCATCGTGGCTTACCCGCCGCACCCGCTTCGGTCGATCCTCCCAGCTTGGCTCGGTCGCACCAAGTAGCTGGCTCGGTCGAACTCGTCGGCGACGAACCCTAGTTTCTCTCCCCTCGCTCGTCTCCTCTTCACTCCTCTCTGGCGATGGCGGCGGCGACTCCCGCGGCGCGCGGGACGGCGCGGCGGGTACGGGACCTTCCTGGCCTCGGCCCCGATGACCATTTAGGTCTGGACGTCGACGACGGCTCCAGTTCGTACTACTCCAGCGCAGACGACGAGGATTTGGAGGAGGAGGCCGCGCTGTCCATGGAGGACAGGTTGAAGCTGGCAGAGATATGGGTGGCCCACCCTACCAGTAGCCATCAGTGGACCAGTGGAGCTGCTGGCGGCGTGCTGTAAGTCCTTCTCCATCTCTGCTTCTTTCTGTATCCAAAACAGGGGAGTGGCTAGGGTTAGTGTTTCTGATGACAGCTTAGATGATGCTGTAATTTGTGCTGTCAATTGTAGTTTGGATGATGCTGTTTGGGATGTTCGGATTCATTTTGATGCACAACACAATCTGAATAGGAAGATATGCAGCTCAGATGTCACATTTCTGAACTTATATGCACTGATGCAGACACAAGGTTATTCCTTCTCTGATGAACTGTATCACATGAAGAATTTAGGCATTGGAGAGGAAAGAGAGCTTGGGTTAGACTTAATTGACACAAACATCAAGCTACAGCAACTTAAGAAGGAATATCAGCATAGTTTAGTTCTGAATTTGCTAGTGAGGGCAACAGCACCTTTTCTATGTCGATAGAACCGTAAGATTTATCGAGATCAAACTATAGCAATTTCATCGAGGAGAAAAGAAAATTTAGCAACTATATTATATAGACCACCTGTTGTGTATGATCTCAGTGAGCCTGCAGTTCTTGCTGTTGATCACCAAGGTGTTGTTTTTCATAGTCAGTGCACACAAGAGAGCAGAAATGTCAGTAAGGGCAAGCTGAAAGTTGTAATGGAGGAAGATGCAGTGGTAGAAGAGGGACATAATAACAGTGATGACTCTGAGGCTGTTGCATATGACAGTGACACCAATCCTTTCTGCATGGAGAAGTACAGGATAATTGAAGACACAGAGATAATTGAGGGGAATAAACTAGCAGAGCAAGAAGTTGAAGATGAAGATTCAGATGAGGATTCAGAAGAGGAACAATTACATTATGAGGGTGACACTGAGGTTGAGGACTTGTTTGAGATGGAGGAGGAGGAGGAGGAGGAGGAGGAACAGGAGAAGGAGGATGAGGTCAAAGTAGTTGCAACAGAAGAAGCACCAATGCAAAAACCTGCAAAAAAGAGGAAGAAGATGGCAGTTAGGAGAGGCCCTACTACTAGGACACACTCAAGTGTGTTGGAGAAGGTGCAAACTGATTTCATTCCTTCATCAGATGAAGAAGATGATGGGTTGTTGTTTGAGGATGAAGATGATGGACATGAGCCACTATCATTTGTTCTGCCCAAAGGGAGGAAGAGTAGGGCCAAGAAAAGGAAGCCAAGGATCTGGTACAATGAAAAACTTGAGCAACCACATCAGCAGTTATGTCTGTACATGTGCTTTAAGAATCAACAGCAATTCAGAGATGCATTGTTGAGCTTGCACATCACACAGGCCAGAGACTTCAGGTATCACAGAAATTCAGACCAAAGGATAATTGCTTGTTGTAAGCAAGAGCACTGCCATTTTTGCATAGTTGCTGCAGTTATCAAAGGGGAGAAAACTTTTGCTGTCAAGAAAATAAGGCTAGAGCACACTTGCCCTAGCAGCACTGAGACATCTAGGATAAGTGCCAAGTGGCTTGCAAAGACCTATGAGTCCTTGTTCAGGTATGATCCAACCACCAAAGATACACACTGATTGACAACTACAATGAGAAGTATGGTGTTGATGTGCCAAGGCACATGGCCTATAGGGCCAAAAATCTTGTTTAGGAAGCTGTGCTAGGAGAGCACAAGAAGCAGTATCCCAGGCTTAGGGATTATGCTCAGACCATCATGGATACAAACCCTGGTAGTAGAGTTGTAGTTGCAACAGTTACTCCAAGACCAACTACAAAAATACCACATCCAGGACCAAGGTTTCATGCTATGTTCTTCTGCATAAATGGAGCAAGGGAGGGATTTCTCAGTGGATGCAGACCATTCATTGGTTAGTAATGCTTTATAGTTCTTTGTCAATGGATGTAGTGGTGCTTTATAGTTCTTCATACTTAAATATAAAGTTTAGTAATGCTTTGTAGAAGTTTAAATTGTTATTTGGTTGCAACAACAGGTGTTGATGGATGCTTTATTAAGCTCACCACTGGTGCTCAAATCCTAGCTGCCACTGGAAGAGATGGGAATAATAATATTTTCCCACTTGCATTTGATGTTGTTGGACAAGAGGACACAGCTAACTGGTGTTGGTTTCTACACCAACTGAAGATATGCCTAGGAGGAGAAGTAGGCAAATTTGGGCCTTATACTATCATGTCTGATAGACAGAAGGTATGTATGCATCTTTCTGTTACTATCTTGCTTTATAGTTCTTCTGCATTAGCATGTTATGTTCTTTCTTTTACTAGTACATCAGCTAAGTCTAGCATGTTATGTGAACAGGGGCTGCTAAATGCAGTAAACCAAGTTTTTCCAAATTGTCATCAAAGATTTTGCCTTAGACACCTCTATGCAAATTTCGAATCTTTGGGTTTAGGGGAAGATCTTAAGAAATGCATGGATAATGCCAGCTATGCCTATAACCAGCACAAGTTTAACATTGCCATGAATGACTTGAAAAATGAGAGTGTGGAAGCTTGAAGTGGCTTAGTGGAATACCTAAGCACACATGGGCTAGGCATGCTTTTGACACTAAGCGCAAGACAGACTTGGTTGTTAACAACCTCTCCGAGGTGTTCAACAAGTACATCCTAGATTTTAGGAAAAACCTATTAGGACCATGATTGATGGTATTAAGGACAAGCAGATGGTGAGGTGGCATAGGAACAGAGAGAAAGGAAGGAATCTCTATGGGAAATCACACCACATTATGCTTTGAAGCTTGAGGAGGAAAAGGAAAGGGCCAGATTCTGCAAACCTATCCAAGCTGGTGTAAATCTTTGGCAAGTGACTAGTGGCCAGCAAACACATGTCAGTAAACTTGGAAGCTTACACATGTGGGTGCAGAAAGTGGGACCTGTCTGGAGTACCATGCAACCATGCCATATCAGCAATTAACAAGGCAAAAAGATTTCCAGAGGACTATGTTTGCAATTTCTTCAAAAAACCTTTTTACCTTGCTGCATATGAACCAATGATATATCCAGTTCCTGGTGAACATGATTGGACAAGGACAAGTGGACCAGACATAGAGCCACCCCAATTTCATGTGAAGAAGGGGAGAAGGAAAGAGAAGAGAATAAAGGGCAGATTTGAGGTGCCTAAACCAAAGGACAGTTCAAGAATGGCCACTATAACATGCAGCAATTGTGGCCTCCAAGGCCATAGGTATACCAACTACAAGAAAGAGTTGAGACCAGAGTTGGCTATGAGGAAAAACAAGCATGTGGTAAACCCTTGTGAATTTTCATTGTTAATTAGTCTTGTTTCCTTCTTAGTTTTTTGTTATAAACCTTTGTGACTAACTAGCATGTTTCTTTTATGTTTGCAAGGCACCTGCAAGATCAAGGAATGAAGGTAGTCAAGCTGCAAGATCAAGGGCTGAAGGTACTCCATCAGGATCACAGCAGCCACCAGCAAGGTCTGCTTCTGCAAGGTCTTCTTCTGCAAGAACTACTTCTGCTACACCTACAAGTGCAAGAGCTACTTCTGCTACTGCAAGAGCAAGAGGGACAGCAAGTGCAAAAGCTACTTCTACAAGAACTGCAAGTGCAAGTGCAACATTTGCAAGGCCTTTCACTGCCCCAAGATTTTCTGCAGGAGCTTCATCTTCTGATGCTCCTTCTTCTAGTGCCCCAGGGAAATATACTCGTTTGATGTCATTCTTCACTGCTAGTGGTAACACCTGAGTGAGAGAATTGTTGCTACTTTGGTATGATGGAGTACCAGAGTTGAGTGTTAGAAAACTAAGTTATTTGTGCTGGAAAACTAAGTTATTTGTGCTATAAAACTGATGTATGCTGTAATGGAGTACTAAGTTTGTGTGCTTAGGTCATTTGTGAACTTATAATGCTCCTGTGAACATATTATGCCTGCAATATCTGGAATATTTGGTCATTTGGCACTTGTGAGGAACTCAATGCTTTTTGTCATGTTCATTTGGTCATTTGGCACTTGTGAGGAACTCAATTCAATGCTCATTTGGCATTTGGCATCTCTGAGGTGTTCAACATTTGGCACTTGTGAACATTTGCACTTCATTACTAGGATGAACATACCAAATTTTTATTACAAAGACACCTGACACATTACTAGGATCAACAACAGTAGGATGAAACCTGGCACTAACTTGCAACACCTGACACTAACTTGAAACAACAGTAGGATCAAACTGACACTAACTTACTGCAGCAGCATCATTGCTGTGACTAAACCTACCACAAAGACAAGAAAAAGGAAGACAACATTCTGATATTTCCCCTTCATTGCATCTAGCTCTGCATTTTTCTCCTTGAGCTGATCTTCCAAAGCCAGCACCTCTCTTCCTTTTTGAGCTTCAGGCAGAGCAACAACTGCACTGTAATCTTCAAACACAGCAACACTTGATTCACCTCTCAGCCTACGCACTTCATCTCGCAAATCTCCAATCAAATCACTCAAAAACTTCGGCAGAGGATCATCATGCCATTCAACGTAGCCACAACCACCTTGCTG
Source organism: Aegilops longissima (assembly GCA_021605205.1). Lineage (NCBI taxonomy): Eukaryota > Viridiplantae > Streptophyta > Magnoliopsida > Poales > Poaceae > Aegilops > Aegilops longissima. The sequence continues at coordinate 7,621,633 of CM038679.1, forward strand.
TACCAAAAGAAATCAGAGTTTGAGAGGGGAGAAGATCTAATGAACAGAAAAGTATAACAAGAATGAAACTTACCATGGCATCCACGCAGGCGTAGTACCTCCGGCCTGGGTTCTGACGGCTCCATGAGATCCATCTCGGCGCCTTCCTACGCGGCCTGCACCAGCAGAGCTTCTCCGGCTCATACGCCATCGGGCTCTCACGGTAGGGCACCGGAGACCTGGATTCGTCCCCTCTCCTTCCAGAGGCTCGACGAAGCTGGGGGCCTGAGAACGACCCGAAGACCACGACATGGACATTGACTTGGACGCAGCCGCCGCCGCCGCCGACTGCGAGATCGCCTCCGCCGCCGGCCCGCTCAGAATCGCCTCCGCCGTCGCCTAACCCTAGTTTTTTCCCCAAATGCACAAACCGTTTCCTATTCGGCCCCGCGCATTCCTTTAATAACCTGGGCCACTACTGTTGAGCTCTGTTTTTTTTTTGCTCTGTTTTTTTTTTGCTCTGTTTAATAACCAGGGACAGAGTTTGATTTGGTTTGTTGTGAGGGCAACAACAGCTTTTTTTGCTCTTCTCAAGCCATCTAACCAGCGACAGAGTTTGATTTGGTTTGATTTTGGCCTGAGTTAAATTTGCTAAATAACTTGAGCCATCTAACTGAGAGAGCATTAGCTAAATATTTCATCACAGGTTGTCACAGGTTGAAGAGGAGAATACTTGAGCCATCTAACTTGAGCATACAGGAGTTCAACATGACCATGGATTCTTAACTAAAGCTAGAAATACATTACACTTAGCTAAAGATCATAACATAGTGGAGTCTCCAACATTGTTCACAACTACTACATCCATACATTACACTTAACTAAACCACCCTTCACAAAAGATTAGCAAAGCCTTCTATCAAACCAACTTATATCATGATAGGTATGCTCTGCCTCATCTACCCAGATCATCTTCATCTACCTCATTCCTTCAAGATGTCATGGATCAACTTCAACTTCTCTTTGCTCTTCTCAAGTGACTTGAACTGCACAGCAAGCTGGAGCTTTAACTCATCCTGCTTTTATCGATTCTCATGTCCCTTCTTGAACTGCACATTCTCTTCTGTGAGTTTTTTCACAGACTGGGTGAGCTCATCAACCTGAATCTTTAAATTGTTGTTGCCTTCAGCTAGCTTTTCCTTCTCTTTCAAATGATTCATCTTCAGGTTCCTAATGACACTGCCTTGAGCTTCTACCAGGTTCATCAACACTTTGTACTTCTCTTTCATCTTGAAGTTCTCTGCCTCTTTCTTCTCCATCTCATTCTTCATGGCAGCCACAACTGATGCAGTGGCAGCCTCAGCTTTCTTCTCCTTAGCCTGCACATAACTTAAATCCAACACCCTGTCCTCCTGGGCATTGAGAAGTTGATGGACATCTTCAACTAGTTTGTCATAGTTGGCATCCAGATTCCTTTTCTCTTCTTTAAGGTGGTGGATAGTAAGTGAACTTTCCAGGTTATCCTTCCTCCTAGCAGTCCTGCTGTCTTCAAACATTTCCCAAAGCTTCAACAATGCATTTTGCATTGTGGGCGGCCACTCTGGGTCAACCCAAGCAAGGAAACCACAATTGACAGCTTCCTGCAATATAGCAAACAATTATATTGTTACTCTCTGAATAATTACCACTTTTAAAAAATCAACTAACAACATAAGAAGTAAAACCTATACATGTGGCCAACCAAACAATTAGCAACTACTGCAACCTAAACTGCCTCAATTAAACTATTAGCATCTACACTGCCTCAATCAACTAACAGCACATGCCTACACAACATGTTGCTGTGAGCTTCAGTACTAATAACTAACTAAAATATGAGCTTCTCCACTGCCAAGTAAGCTGCTGCCAATATTACAGTGACCATCATTACTATAAGCATCATAACTACTAAATGGTAAAAACCATATGCTTCATCATCAGTAGTAGTACCTATATTACAGTGAACATGAGAGAGCATCAAACTTACAGGCTGAGCACAAACTAGAAACCTCCTGCCAGTCTCAAATGATTCAAAAGCTACACGGCGCTCAGTTGGCAGCCGATGCTCCACGCAGAGCCCCTCTGGTGCCTTCTCCAAGCCATTGTAGTCTTGGTCTTCAATGCTAGCAGGAATCTACAGGGAGCACATACTCAAATCAGAAAACCAGATCATGAAATCCCCAAATCCCCAAATCCCCAAATCACGTAACCCTAACCCTAGCTCTATCACTGACCTGATAATGCATCCCGTCGTCGTCGGAGGAGATCTGCAGGCTGGACAAGTCGTCGCTGCTCTCATCCTCGAAGACCATGGCGCGGCGGGGGCGGACGCGGCGGTCTGCGCGAGCGGAGGCGGCGGCGGCGGCTGGAGAGACGAGTGCGATGCGGCGAGGAGAGGGACAGAGTGGAGCGTCGAGTGCGGCTGGCTGCGTACGGGTTCGACCGGACCAGGTACATGGACTGACCGAGACGAATGCTAAACTTACCGAGCGGGTGCGAGCGGGTAAGCCACGGTGGCACCTGACCAGTGGGCCCTTCAGGTCAGATACGTGGTCAATACACGCTTATACGGCTATCAGACCGGTATGCAACACTTAGGCTTAGAGTTGGCACTGCATGGCAAAAAAAGTGACTATTGGTACTGACTCGTTACAACGTGCTGAAGTGTGGTAGTTCCTTGCAATTAACTCGACTATATGCAATTACAGTTGTCTCCTTTATATATATATCTTGGTTGCACGCCAATCAAAATAATCAGCGTAATCACGTGCACGTACATGATGTGGTGCATGCATGTATGACTATATGCAATTCTTTTTCACTTACTTTATCGTAGGAGTATTTTTCTTTCGACTCTTCATGTCATGTCATGTATGGCTACATGCAAATCTTTTCCACTTGCTTTATCTTGGTATTTTTCTTTCTTGACTCTTCATGTTTACCCGCCGCAACAAAAGTCTCTTAATTGAAATACTTTTGGCATGCAAATATTATTGATCTATAGTTCATTAAAATGTGACAATGTATGAACAGCATGCAACAACAGCATCGGCAGTCGTGGTCATATCAGTATTTTTCCAAGTCGTGGAAGCTGCATGCGGTGGCATGAATCCAGTTAAACCTAGCTAATTAGTTTGGCTAAAAAAAGAGAGGAGAGGAGGAGATTGCTAATTTGGGCGCGGTAATCTCTCCTGGCCTCTCACCGTACGGATATAGTATATATATATAGAGAGAGAGAGCGAAATAAGCTCCTTCATTCTCTCACACACCACACCACACCACAATCTGTCGTCCGACGTACTGTGCAAACCGATCGACCAACGCGAGACAAGAGCAGCAGCAATGGCAGTGCAGCAATGCACGGTGGCGCTCGTGGTGGCCGTCGCCCTCGTGGCAGGGCCAGCTGTCTCGTACGCCGCCGAAGCCGGGGCACAGCCCAAGGCCACGACCGAGGAGCAGAAGCTAATTGAGAAGGCCAACAACGCCTTCAAGGCGGCCGTGGCGACCGCAGCCGCAGCCCCTCCAGAGAACAAGAGCAAAATATTCGTGGAGACCTTCAGCCAGAACAATGGCAACTGGTCGTTCGACGGGCTCACCGACGTGTCCAACTCCAACGACAGTCTCAACGCCAGGGTCATCTTCGCTATGATGAGGGCCTTACTGAACGCCAAGGGCGCTACCCCGGAGGCCAAGTACGACTCCTTCGTGGCTATCTTCGGCGAGTCGCTCCGCATCATGGCCGGCATCCTCCAGGTGCACGCCGTCAAGCCCGCTGCCGAGGAAGTCAAGGGGCCGATCCCTGCCGGCGAGCTGAAGGCCATCGGCCAAATCGACGCCGCCTTCAGGACTGCAGCCACCGCCGCAGACGCTGCCCCGGCCAAGGACAGGTCCGCCGTCTTCAACTCCGCCTTCGACAAGGCCATCAAGGAGACCACGGGCGGTGCATCCGGGGACTACAAATACGTCCCCGCCCTCGAGTCCGCCGTCAAGGAGGCCTACACCACCACTAATCCCCAAAACCCCAAGATCAGGCTCATGACCTATGAGACCGCCATGGTCGACACCATCTTCGCCATGGCTACCGCCGCCACCGCCGCCGCTCCCACTCCTGCCACCGCTGCCGGTGCGAAAATATAAAATAGCACAGCTGCACCCGGGCCCTCTCTATCTAGCCATCCATTCTATGCATCGCGATTCGTGCAAACACATTTCTCTTTTTTGTTTCTCTCAGATAAAACATATTTTAAAGTTCAAACCTTTACAGCGTAGCAAAATTTTCTATCTAGAATCTAGAATAAATCTCTCAGATTTTTTTGTCTCTCAGATTTTTTTGTCAAAAATAAATATACAAAAAATGATTAAAAAAATTTGAGAGATTTATCCTAGATTCTAGACGGAAAGCTTTGCCACGCTGCAAAGGTTTGAACTTCAAGACATCTTTTATGTGAGAGAAACAAAAAAGAGAAATTTTCATACGAAAAGTTAGTTGTGTTGCACAGATTTTAAAGCAATATTAGACAACCAGGATACCAGGGCCGGGGTGCAGCTGTTCTAAAAATCCACGTCCGCTGCCCGGTGGCTACAAAAGCTGAGCTAGTGAGCTCACCGTACCTATGCTGCATATGCATACGTCGTATGTGACTGTGGCGGCAGCAATTTTGATCAACAATCAATATCAATTCTTGTTTTTCGTGTCATGCTCCCACTGTCATATATAATAAGTAATCATGCTCATATAACAATTTAGCATCATGCATCATCGATCATAATAATAATAAACTCATCATGGGTATCATAATAACAAGTCATACTCATCATAATCGATCATACAACTTCTACTCGATACCACATCATCATCATAGTCATCTAACCAATCCTACTTAGTTGTTCTTAGCACATGATCATGAGTATTATTAACTAGGACCTACTACCTTCTCTTAGATAAAATAGCATAAAACAAGATAGGCCCTGACTCTCCATTATGGAAAATGGAGGATTATCCTGTCTTCAATTCTTGCCTTTCACACAATGTTGCTTCCAAGTACCTTCTTACGACTGTCCATACATTTTTTCCATTCTTTGATTTTCATGTCTCCACTTCTTTTAGAAACCCGATATGGACAGGTGAGATTCGTAGGATGACCTGGCTGTATGTTCAAAACATGAAGGCATCCAATCTGATACATCAGATGATGCACACAATCATTCGGGATTTTCTGTTGAAAAACATATGAATAACTTCGTAGTTAGCAATGTAGTTAAGTTTTAAAAGAATTTATGCAAAAGATGCACGAATGTCGTAATACTAAAAAATATTACCATGGCATCTCCATGGATATTACCGTAGTCCAACACGTACACTAGTGGCACGTATTGACCATAATGTGTAGGAGTTTCACAATAGATATTGTAATTCTCAAGATTAGTACAAAATGCGACCAGATAATTTTTCTCCTGATAAGTTAACTCAGAGCCATCGGTGTAGTAGGTTCTGTCTACCATGTTCCGCACATTGTTTGAACAATCAAAATAAGCTGTCAATGGAAATAAGTTGTCAACTATTTTGAAATGAACAATATAAATTAGTTAATAACTATGTTTGAGAAACTCACACAGCGGTATAAAAATTTGTATAAGGTTGTATAACTACATTATAAATACTCAGAAATGAAATAGACAGATTTAGTAGTGGCGCGGCTTGGCGTTTATATCAGCTGAATCATCTAAGAAATTTGATAAGCGAGGAAGGAAAATCCTTGTTAGGTTCTACAATAGGGTGCATCAACTGCAAATTAAAAAAATTCTACGCGCAGAACAATCAGGAACATGCTATGGGAGATGGATCACAGATCGTTACCACTAGACGCGCGGTGTCGTGCAGCGGAAGTAGAGTTGGGGCAGCACGTTCAGAGTCGTCTGCTCCTCGTCCGATCTCCCACGTAGCCGATCGGATCCCACGAACAGGTTCGCTGGAGCGGCAAGTGCGCCGCCTCTAATGATATCCGCGCGTCCAGGAGGAACACCGTGCGGCGGACTGCTCGGTCCGATCACTGATACATCTCCAACGTATCTATAATTTTGATTGTTCCATGTTATTATATATTCTGTTTTGGATGTTTATGGGCTTTATTATACACTTTTATATTATTTTTGGGATTAACCTATTAACCGGAGGCCCAGCCCAAATTGTTGTTTTCTTGCCTATCTCAGTGCTTCGAAGAAATTGAATATCAAACAGAGTCCAAACGGAATGAAACCTTCGGGAGAGTTATTTTTGGAACGAAAGCAATCCAGGAGACTTGGAGTAGACGTCGTGGAAGCTTGAGGTGGCCACGAGGCAGGAGGCGCGCCCTACCCCCCTAGGCGCGCCCCCACCCTCATGGGCCCCTCGTGGCTCCCTTGACCGACTTCTTTCGCCTATATATATATCCATATACCCTAAAAAACTTCCGGGAACAGAATAGATCGGGAGTTCCGCCGCCGCAAGCCTCTATAGCCACCAAAAACCAATCCGGACCCTGTTCCGGCACCCTGCCGGAGGGGGGGAACCCTCACTGGTGGCCATCTTCATCATCCCGGCGCTCTCCATGACAAGGGGGAGTAGTTCACCCTCGGGGCTGAGGGTATGTACCAGTAGTTATGTGTTTGATCTCCCTCTCTCTCTCTCTCTCTCTCTCTCTCTCTCTCTCTCGTGTTCTTGAGATGGTACGATCTTGATGTATCGCAAGCTTTGCTATTATAGTTGGATCTTATGATGTTTCTCCCCCTCTACTCTCTTGTAATGGATTGAGTTTTCCCTTTGAAGTTATCTTATGGGATTGAGTCTTTAAGGATTTCTGAACACTTGATTTATGTCTTGCATGTGCTTATCTGTGGTGACAATGGGATATTCACGTGATCTACTTGATGTATGTTTTGGTGATCAACTTGCGGGTTCCGTAATATTGTGAACTTATGCATAGGGGTTGGCACACGTTTTCGTCTTGACTCTCCGGTAGAAACTTTGGGGCACTCTTTGAAGTTCTATGTGTTGGTTGAATAGATGAATCTGAGATTGTTTGATGCATATCGTATAATCATACCCACGGATACTTGAGGTGACATTGGAGTATCTAGGTGACATTAGGGTTTTGGTTGATTTGTGTCTTAAGGTGTTATTCTAGTACGAACTCTATGATAGATTGATCCGAAAGAATAACTTCCCATATATAAATCTTTACCTCCGGACCATTTCGAACTCCTCGTGACGTCCGGGATCTCATCCGGACTCAACAACATTCGGTAACCACATACAAACTTCCTTTATAACCCTAGCATCATCGAACCTTATGTGTAGACCCTACGGGTTCGGGAACCATGCGAACATGACCGAGACGTTCTCCGGTCAATAACCAACAGCGGGATCTAGATACCCATGTTGGCTCCCACATGTTCCACGATGATCTCATCGGATGAACCACGATGTCAAGGACTCAATCAATCCGTATACAATTCCCTTTGTCTATCGGTATTGTACTTGCCGAGATTCGATCGTCGGTATCCCGATACCTTGTTCAATCTCGTTACCGGCAAGTCTCTTTACTCGTTCCGTAACACATCATCCCGTGATCAACCCCTTGGTCACATTGTGCACATTATGATGATGTCCTACCGAGTGGGCCCAGAGATACCTCTCCGTTTACAGGAGTGACAAATCCCAGTCTCGATTCGTGCCAACCCAACAGACACTTTCGGAGATACCTGTAGTGCACCTTTATAGCCACCCAGTTACGTTGTGACGTTTGGTACACCCAAAGCATTCCTACGGTATCCGGGAGTTGCACAATCTCATGGTCTAAGGAAAAGATACTTGACATTAGAAAAGCTTTAGCATACGAACTACGATCTTTGTGCTAGGCTTAGGATTGGGTCTTGTCCATCACATCATTCTGCTAATGATGTGATTCCGTTATCAACGACATCCAATGTCCATGGTCAGGAAACCGTAACCATCTGTTGATCAACGAGCTAGTCAACTAGAGGCTTACTAGGGACATGGTGTTGTCTATGTACCCACACATGTATCTGAGTTTCCTATCAATACAATTATAGCATGGATAAACGATTATCATGAACAAGGAAATATAATAATAACTAATTTATTATTGCCTCTAGGGCATATTTCCAACATGCTAGCCTCTCTAATACCGCGCACCTTTCGCCGGTATCATACACCCACCATATACCTGAAGGAAATATGCCCTAGAGGCAATAATAAAAGTTATTATTTATTTCCTTATATCATGATAAATGTTTATTATTCATGCTAGAATTGTATTAACCGGAAACATAATACATGTGTGAATATATAGACAAACAGTATGTCACTAGTATGCCTCTACTTGACTAGCTTGTTAATCAAAGATGGTTATGTTTCCTAACCATGAACAAGGAGTTGTTATTTGATTAACAAGGTCACATCATTAGTTGAATGATCTGATTGACATGACCCATTCCGTTAGCTTAACAGTTGATCGCTTAGTATGTTAATGCTTTCTTCATGACCCATACATGTTCCTATAACTATGAGATTATGCAACTCCGCCACGGAGGAACACTTTGGTACTACCAAACGTCACAACGTAATCGGGTGATTATAAAGGAGTACTACAGGTGTCTCCAAAGGTACTTGTTGGGTTGGCGATTTCGAGATTAGGTTTTGTCACTCCGATTGTCGGAGAGGTATCTCCAGCCTTCTCGGTAATGCACATCACTTAAGCCTTGCAAGCATTACAACTAATGAGTTAGTTGTGAGATGATGTATTACGGAACGAGTAAAGAGACTTACCGTAACGAGATTGAACTAGGTATTGGATACCGACGATCGAATCTCGGGCAAGTAACATACCGATGACAAAGGAACAACGATGTCGTTATGCGGTTTGACCGATAAAGATCTTCGAGAATATGTAGGAACCAATATGGGCATCCAGGTTCCGCTATTGGTTATTGACCGAGAATGGTTCTAGGTCATGTCTACATAGTTCTCGAACCCGTAGGGTCCGCACGCTTAACGCTTCGATGACAGTTCATAATGAGTTTATAAGTATTGATGCACCAAGGTTGTTCGAGTCCCGGATGTGATCACGGACATGACGAGGAGTCTCAAATGGTCGAGACATAAAGATTGATATATTGGAAGCCTACATTTGGACATCGGAAGTGTTCCGGTGAAATCGATTTTACGAGTACCGGAGGTTACCGGAACCCCGGGAGGTCCATGGGCCTTAATGGGCCATGGGAGAAGAGGAAGGGCAGGCCAAGGTGGGCTGCGCCCCCTCCCCTCTAGTCCGAATAGGACAAGGAAGGGGGGGCGCTTTCCTCTTCCCTCCTCCAATCCTAGTCCAACTAGGAGAGGGGGGAGTCCTACTCCGTGGGAGTAGGACTCCTCCTGGCGCGCCTCCCCTAGGGCCGCCACCTCCCCTTGGCTCCTTTATATACGGGGGGGGGCACCCCAAGACACACAAGTTGATCTACGGATCTTGCCTTAGGCGTGTGCGGTGCCCCTTCCACCATATTCCACTTCGTCATATCGTCGGAGCTTAGGAGAAGCCCTGCGCCGGAGAAGTCATATCGTCATGCGGAGCTTAGGCGAAGCCCTGCGCCGGTGGAGCATCAACATCGCCCCACGCCGTCGTCTTGACGGAACTCATCCCGACACTTTGCTGGATCGAGTCCGGGATCGCCATCGAGCTGAACGTGTGCGAACTCGGAGGTGCCGTATGTTCGGTGCTTGGATCGGTCGGATCGTGGAGACGTCGACTACATCAACAGCGTTGTTATAACGCTTCGCTTTCGGTCTCACGAGGGTACGTGGACGGACACTCTCCCTCTCGTTGCTATGCCATCACCATGGTCTTGCGTGATCGTAGGAAATTTTTGAAATTACTACGCTCCCCAACAAAGGCATCCGAGCCTGGTTTTATGCGTTGATGTCATGTGCACGAGTAGAACATAAGTGAGTTGTGGACGATACAAGTCATACTGCCTACCAGCATGTCATACTTTGGTTCAGCGGTATTGTGAGATGAAGCGGCCCGGACCGACATTACGCAGACGCTTACGCGAGACTGGTTTCACCGCCCGAGCACTCGTTGCTTAAAGGTGACCGGCGGTGTCTGCTCTCTCACTTTAGTTGAATCGAGTGTGGCTACGCCCGGTCCTTGAGAAGGTTAAACGGAGTCTATTTGACGAAGTATCGTTGTGGTTTTGATGCGAGGTAAGAACGGTTCTTGCTCAGCCCGTAGCAGCCACGTAAAACTTGCAACAACAAAGTAGAGGACGCCTAACTTGTTTTTGCAGGGCATGTTGTGATGTGATATGGTCAAGACGTGATGCTATATTTTATTGTATGAGATGATCATGTTTTGTAACCGAAGTTATCGGCAATCGGCAGGAGCCATATGGTTGTCGCTTATTGTATGAAATGCAAGCGCCATGTAATTGCTTTACTTTATCACTAAGGAGTAGCGATAGTCGAGGAGCAATAGTTGGCGAGACGACAACGATGCTACGATGGAGATCAAGGTGTCGCTACCGGTGACGATGGTGATCATGACGGTGCTTCGCGATGGAGATCACAAGCACAAGATGATGATGACCATATGATATCACTTATATTGATTGCATGTGATGTTTATCCTTTATGCATCTTATCTTGCTTTGATTGACGGTAGCATTATAAGATGATCTCTCACTAAAATTATCAAGAAGTGTTCTCCCGAGTATGCACCGCTATGCGAAAGTTCTTCGTCTTTGAGACACCACGTGATGATCGGGTGTAATAGGCTCTACATTCAAATACAACGGGTGCAAAACAGTTGCGCACACGGAATACTCAGGTTAAACTTGACGAGCCTAGCATATAACAGATATGGCCTCGGAACACGGAGACCGAAAGGTCGAACGTGAATCATATAGTAGATATGATCAACATAATGATGTTCACCATTGAAACTACTCCGTCTCACGTGATGATTGGACATGGTTTAGTTGATTTGGATCACGTGATCACTTAGATGACTAGAGAGATGTCTGTCTAAGTGGGAGTTTATTAATATGATTAATTGAACTTAAATTTATCATGAACTTAGTACCTGATAGTATTTTGCTTGTCTATGTTTACTGTAGATAGATGGCTCGTGCTGTTGTTCCGTTGAATTTTAATGCGCCCTTGAGAAAGCAAAGTTGAAAGATGATGGTAGCAATTACACGGACTGGGTCCGAATTTGAGGATTATCCTCATTGCTGCACGAAAAATTACGCCCTGGAAGCACCGCTGGGTGATAGGCCTGCTGCAGATGCCGAGCCGGTTGTGAACGTCCGCAAAGCAGAGCTGATGACTACTCAATAGTTCAGTGTGCCATGCTTTACGGCTTAGAACCGGTCTTCAACGACGTTTTGAACGTCATGGAGCATATGAGATGTTCCAGGAGTTGAAGTTAATATTTCAAGCAAATGCCCGGATTGAGAGATATGAAGTCTCCAATAAAGTTCTATAGCTGCAAGATGGAGGAGAATAGTTACACAAGTGAGCACATACTCAAAATGTCCGGGTATAACAATCACTTAATTCAGCTGGGAGTTAATCTTCCGGATGATAGTGTCATTGACAGAATTCTCCAATCACTGCCACCAAGCTACAAGAGCTTCGTGATGAACTATAATATGCAAGGGATGACTAAGACAATTCTGAGCTCTTCGCGATGCTAAAAGCATGAAGTAGAAATCAAGAAAGAGCATCAAGTGTTGATGGTCAGCAAGACCACTAGTTTCAAGAAAAGGGCAAAGGGAAGAAGAAGGAAACTTCAAAAGAACAGCAAGAAAGTTGCTGATCAAGAGAAGAAACCCAAGTCTGGACCTAAGCCTGAAATCGAGTGTTTTTACCGCAAGCGATCGACACCGAAGCGGAACTGCCCCAAGTATTTGGCGGATAAAAGGATGGCAAGGTGAACAAAGGTATATATGATATACATGTTATTGATGTGTACCTTACTAATACTCGCAGTAGTACCGGTATTTGATACTGGTTCTGCTAATATTTGCAACTCAAACAGGAACTACGGATTAGCGAAGATTGGCTAAGGACGAGGTGACGATCTGCGTTGAAATGGTTCCAAAGTCGATGTGATCGCGGTCGGCACGCTACCTCTACATCTACCTTCGGATTAGTTTTAGACCTAAATAATTGTTATTTGGTGCCGCGTTGAGCATGAACATTATATCTGGATCTTGTTTAATGCGAGACGGTTACTCATTTAAATCAGAGAATAATGGTTGTTCTATTTATATGAGTAATATCTTTTATGGTCATGCACCCTTGAAGAATGGTCTATTCTTGTTGAATCTCGACAGTAGTGATACACATATTCATAATATTGAAGCCAAAAGATGCAGAGTTGATAATGATAGTGCAACTTATTTGTGGCACTGCCGCTTAGGTCATATCGGTGTAAAACGCATGAAGAAACTCCATACTTGATGGGCTTCGAATCACTTGATTATGAATCACTTGGTACTTGCGAACCGTGCCTCATGGGCAAGATGACCAAAACGCCGTTCTCCGAACTATGGAGCGAGCAACTGATTTGTTGGAAATCATACATACCGATGTTTGTGGTCCAATGAATGTTGAAGCACGCCAAGGGTATCGTTATTTTCTCACCTTCACAGATGATTTGAGCAGATATGGGTATATCTACTTAATGAAACACAAATCTGAAACATTTGAAAATTTCAAAGAATTTCAGAGTGAAGTGGAAAATCATCGTAACAAGAAAATAAAGTTTCTACGATCTGATCGTGGAGGAGAATATTTGAGTTACGAGTTTGGTTTACATTTGAAACAATGTGGAATAGTTTAGCAACTCACGCCACCCGAACACCACAGAGAAATGGTGTGTCCGAACGTCGAATCGTACTTTACTAGATATGGTGCGATCTATGATGTCTATTTCCGATTTACCGCTATCGCTTTGGGGTTATGCTTTAGAGACGGCCGCATTCACGTTGAATAGGACACCGTCAAAATCCGCTGAGACGACGCCTTATGAACTGTGGTTTGGCAAGAAACCAAAGTTGTCGTTTCTTAAAGTTTGGGGCTGCGATGCTTATGTAAAGAAACTTCAACCAGATAAGCTCGAACCCAAATCGGAAAAATGTGTCTTCATAGGATACCCAAAGGAGACTGTTGGGTACACCTTCTATCACAGATCTGAAGGCAAGATTTTCGTTGCTAAATTCGGATCCTTTCTAGAGAAGGAGTTTCTCTCGAAAGAAGTGAGTGGGAGGAAAGTAGAACTTGATGAGATAATCAGATCTGCTCCTTTATTGGAAAGTAGTTCATCACAAGAAATGGTTCTGTGACAACTACACCAATTAGTGAGGAAACTAATGATGATGATCATGAAGCTTCAGATCAAGTTACTACTGAACCGTGAGGTCAACCAGAGTAAAATACGCACCAGAGTGGTACGGTAATCTTATTCGGAAGTCATGTTACTTGACTATGGCGAACCTACGAACTATGAAGAAGCGATGGTGAGCCCAGATTCGCAAAATGGCTGGAAGCCATGAAATCTGAGATGGGATCCATGTATGAGAACAAAGTATGGACTTTGGTTGACTTGCCCGATGATCGGCAAGCCATTGAAAATAAATGGATCTTTAAGAAGAAGACCGACGCTGATGGTAATATAACTGTCTACAAAGCTCGACTTGTTGCGAAAGGTTTTCGACAAGTTCAAGGGGTTGACTACGATGAGACTTTCTCACCCGTGGCGATGCTTAAGTCTGTCCGAATCATGTTAGCAATTGCCGCATTTTATGATTATGAAATTTGGCAAATGGATGTAAAACTGCATTCTTGAATGGATTTCTAGAAGAAGAGTTGTATATGATGCAACCAGAAGGTTTTGTCGATCCAAAAGGTGCTAACAAAGTGTGCAAGCTCCAGCGATCAATTTATGGTCCAGTGCAAGCCTCTCGGAGTTGGAATAAACGCTTTGATAGTGTGATCAAAGCATATGGGTTTGTACAGACTTTTGGAGAAGCCTCAGATTTACAAGAAAGTGAGTGGGAGCTCAGAGCATTTCTAATATTATATGTGGACGACATATTATTGATTGGAAATGATATAGAATTTCTGGATAGCATAAAAGGATACTTGAATAAAAGTTTTTCAATGAAAGACCTCGGTGAAGCTGCTTACATATTGGGCATCAAGATCTATAGAGATAGATCAAGACGCTTAATTGGACTTTCACAAAGCACATACCTTGATAAAGTTTTGAAAAAGTTCAAAATGGATCAGGCAAAGAAAGGTTTTTACCTATTATAAGGTGTAAGATTGAGTCGACTCAATGCCCGACCACAGCAGAAGATAGAGAGAAAATGAAAGATGTTCCTATGCTTCAGCCATAGGCTCTATCATGTATGCAATGCTGTGTACCAGACTGACGATGCTTAGCTGTAAGCTTGGCAGGAAGGTACCAAAGTAATCCAGAGTGGATCATCGGACAGCGGTCAAGAACATCCTGAAATACCGAAAAGGACTAAGGATATGTTTCTCGATATGGAGGTGACAAAGAGCTAGTCGTAAATGGTTACGCCGATGCAAGCTTTGACACTGATCCGGACGATTCTAAATCGCAAACCGGATACGTGTTTTTATTAAACGGTGGAGCTGTCAGTTGGTGCAGTTCTAAACAAAGCGTCGTGGCGGGATCTACATGTGAAGCGGAGTACATAGCTGCTTGAAGCAGCAAATGAAGGAGTCTGGATGAAAGAGTTCATTTCGATCTAGGTGTCATACCTAGTGCATCGGGACCGATGAAGATCTTCGTGACAATCTTGGTGCAATTGCCTTGGCAAAGGAATCCAGATTTCACAAGAGGACCAAGCACATCAAGAGACGCTTCAATTCCATTCGGGACCAAGTCCAAGTGGGAGACATAGAGATTTGCAAAATACATACGGATCTGAATGTTGCAGACCCGTTGACTAAGCCTCTTCCACGAGCAAAACATGATCAGCACCAAGACTCCATGGGTGTTAGGATCATTACTTTGTAATCTAGATTATTGACTCTAGTGCAAGTGGGAGACTGAAGGAAATATGCCCTAGAGGCAATAATAAAGTTATTATTTATTTCCTTATATCATGATAAATGTTTATTATTCATGCTAGAATTGTATTAACCGGAAACATAATACATGTGTGAATACATAGACAAACAGAGTGTCACTAGTATGCCTCTACTTGACTAGCTTGTTAATCAAAGATGGTTATGTTTCCTAACCATGAACAAGGAGTTGTTATTTGATTAACAAGGTCACATCATTAGTGGAATGATCTGATTGACATGACCCATTCCGTTAGCTTAACACTTGATCGTTTAGTATGTTAATGCTTTCTTCATGACCCATACATGTTCCTGTAACTATGAGATTATGCAACTCCGTTTACGGAGGAACACTTTGGTACTACCAAACGTCACAACGAATCGGGTGATTATAAAGGAGTACTACAGGTGTCTCCAAAGGTACTTGTTGGGTTGGCGATTTGAGATTAGGTTTTGTCACTCCGATTGTCGGAGAGGTATCTCTAGGCCTTCTCGGTAATACACATCACTTAAGCCTTGCAAGCATTACAACTAATGAGTTAGTTGTGAGATGATGTATTACGGAACGAGTAAAGAGACTTACCGTAACGAGATTGAACTAGGTATTGGATACCGACGATCGAATCTCGGGTAAGTAACATACCGATGACAAAGGGAACAACGATGTCGTTATGCGTTTTGACCGATAAAGATCTTCGTAGAATATGTAGGAACCAATATGGGCATCCAGGTCCCGCTATTGGTTATTGACCGAGAATGGTTCTAGGTCATGTCTACATAGTTCTCGAACCCGTAGGGTCCGCACGCTTAACGCTTCGATGACAGTTCATTATGAGTTTATAAGTATTGATGCACCAAGTTTGTTCGAGTCCGGATGTGATCACGGACATGACGAGGAGTCTCGAAATGGTCGAGAAATAAAGATTGATATATTGGAAGCCTATGTTTGGACTTGGAAGGGTTCGAATGAAAACAGGATGTTCTGGAACACCGGGGTTACTGAACCCCGGGGTATATGGGCCTACATGGGCCACAAGGGAGAAGAGGAAGGGCCGGCCAGGTGGGCTGCGCGCCTCCCCTCTAGTCCGAATAGGACAGGAGAGGGGCGGCGCCTTCCCTCTTCCCTCCCCAATCCTACTCCAACTAGGAGAGGGGGGGAGTCCTACTCGGTGGGAGTAGGACTCCTCCTTGCGCGCCTCCCCCCTGGGCCGCCACCTCCCCTTGCCTCCTTTATATACGGGGCAGGGGCACCCCATGACACACAAGTTGATCTACGGATCTTTCCTTAGCCGTGTGCGGTGCCCCTTCCACCATATTCCACTTCGTCATATCGTCATGAGCTTAGCGAAGCCCTGCGCCGGAGAAGTCATATCGTCGCGGAGCTTAGGCGAAGCTCACGTCGGTGGAGCATCAACATCGTCACCACGCCGTCGTCTTGACGAACTCATCCCGACACTTTGCTAGATCGAGTCCGGGATCGCCATCGAGCTGAACGTGTGCAGAACTCGGAGGTGCCGTCGTTCGGTGCTTGGATCGGTCGGATCGTGAAGACGTCGACTACATCAACCGCGTTGTTATAACGCTTCCGCTTTCGGTCTCACGAGGGTGCGTGGACAGACACTCTCCTCTCGTTGCTATGCCATCACCATGGTCTTGCGTGATCGTAGGAAATTTTTGAAATTACTACGTTCCCCAACAAATATCATAGATGATCGAAAAGTAGTATCATAGAGTAGTGTATAATATGATACTACATACACATCTTCGTAGTGCATAATATCATAAAGTAGTATCATAGATGATCGAAAATGCGTGAGTGCACATGGTGGCACGCGAGGTCTATATCTCACCGTCCATTATGTCATGATTCACTCCGTATTCATACCACTTGTCAGGTATATGCATTTCTCAAGATGTGGTATTCCTTTATAGACAATGTATTCCCAGTGTCAATTAGTGACCCTGGCCCACCGGGATGACAAGAGGAGTTAATCTCTCATTTATTTTAGGAGATGTCTGACGGCACCCTGCACATATTATCTGTTGCCCCTCTCCATCCCGCAGCTCCTCCCTTAATTATCCTCCCTGATTCTTGCAGTTTCTTCCTCCTGTTTATCCCACATTGGTTCATCAGCTCTACCCATGGACAGCTGCTACCAACGGTAGTATGCATCAATTTCTTTTTACTCATCCTCTCACCAACAAGTGCTCATCCCGTCGCATTCGTCCTCCTCGTCGACTCTATTTGTGTTCAACTTCTGGCCTTCCCTGCTTTGTGCTCTATCATGTGCTCCTCCATGTTCTAGTCTAGTTCATTAGCTCCTCCAACACGTATTCATTCAGACCAGGTAGCTCCCATTCTGTTCATCTGATGGCATGAATGGATTACTTCGTGAGCTCCTTCAACACACCTTCTAATGATCTAATCCACCATGTGTCATTCGGTGCTCTCATCAACTCTGGGTATGCAACTTGTTCAGAATCAGCTAGTGGACATTTCAAGCTCCTTTTTTTGCAAGGGACAATGCAAGCTCCTGTACTAGGTTCCCAACGAGCCTAGAAAATCAATAACAAAACCTCGCCTAAGCACATATTTTGAGCATAGCACCGGTATTCCTATAGTAGGAACATTAACGAACGGCTACCCTTCTGCTGTCGCTTGAGCTTGATACAATGGTCACCTTATTATTTTGTCTTCTCCCAACTGGCAGGTTGAAGAAGGTTGCATAGTGTACGAGTATTACTGTTACCTTCCCATGAAATTTGTTTCTTATGGGGATATCCCATCATCCACTAGGTAATACTGCAGCATTAACATGAACAGTGGCAGTGCTTTGATGAACTGATACAACAGTACCCTCAATAATACACACGAAAAATAAAGTTGGGCAACACAAACCAAAACAAAACCGGTAGCTCCAGACTTGTTAAATGCCATTCAAGGCATATAGGTTTGAGACAGGCACATTTAAATGTTGCAGACCAGTCTTTTAAATGGCCTGCACCACATTAACATGGCAGAACGGTCAAGACCGTTCTTTGCATGCATATTCGCTTGTATCTAATTCCATTTAAGATATGGCTAGCCACCAATCCATGTACACGTATTTGCTGAATTAACCTCGCGTATTATTTGGGTATTCATTCAATCACTATATTAATTGCTAATCTTATAGCATAGATGGACCGCCCAGATTTCATCCTCGCGCGCCACCATGTCACAAAAATCCGCGTCCTGATCATATTTATTGTCATGCATGACACAAAGTAGCATATCATTTATCATGATACGATATCTATCTATGTTACTCTAACCCCCTCTCTCTCTTCTTTAATTCTCTGCCACATCAGCATGTTTGCTATTCCCGAGTGCATGATACCGGTTAATATACCACCACTATGGCAAATCTTAGCCATCCCCACCCTTGGCTCCCTGCCACCAACTAAATCCTCATCTCTACGGGCTGGATCTGACATGCGTTGGAGACGACCAAGCCATCCTATATATAGGATAAAGTAAAAAAAAATTGAACGATAACAGGAGAGCTGTTATATTCATTGATGAGAAGAAGACGGTACGAGGACCCGAATTGCTTGGTTTATTAAAGGGAAACCAGGCGAAAACCTGAACAACGGCAAGCCACATCTAGCAACCTAGGCCTAAAACACCACAATACATACAAGACGCCAGCAAGGCTGACAAAATATGCCATGAGCCTATCCATCAACCTCGACGACACCGAAGAGGAACGACATATCCAAAGGAGGCGGACATATGCCGCTCCGATCCCACGAGAATTGACCAACATGGCTCATCTGACGCCTCACATGTGAAGGGTGCTCAAGCTGCCCAACCTCGACGACCGACGTGCATCCGCTCCACCCACGAGCCACGAGTCCCTCTGACCAAATCCAACTCCAAAACAATGCCCTCAAGGATGAGCTCTAAGCTTCAACATTGTCCGATCCGGAAGACCAGATCTAGGGTTTCCCCTGGAGCATGGTGGAAAGGAGGATGAGGACTACACATCGACGCCTCCAACAAGGATACGACGCCTGAAGGCGCCGCCGTCAATGACTCCGGCTGCAGCCGAAGTACGATTTTCACCGGTAGCCTCAACCAACCAAAGCCAAGGACAGGCCAGCCCATCTGACCAACCACCTCCGAGTGCCACGCCGACCGCCGGACCTCCTGCCACCAGCGCCGCACCATCAACAGGAGCAGCAACGCCGGCGGCTCCACCACGCAGGCCGGCGCACGTGCACCCAGCCGCCCGCACCGCCGCTTGCAGCTCCATGCCTCCGCCGCGTCTCTGCGTAGATCTGGAGCACATCTCGCTGTGGCCCCGCGGACGTCGGCACCCAGGCCACAACAGCGCAACGCGCCGCGACCACCAGGCCCTTCGGGCCGCCGCGTGGAGCCCATGCCGCAGCACCGCAGCCCGCAGCTCCATGTCCCCGCCGCGTCACCGCGTAGATCTGGGGCGCACCTCGCTGCGGTCCGACGCCGCGCGCCCTGAGCTGCCCAGCCGCCACCTTCCTTGGGCCGTCCCGAGCTTCACTGGGATGCGCCCTTCGGTGGCGGCAGGACGGGAGGAGGAGGGGGAAAAAGCTGCGGCGGCTAGGGTTTTCTCCCCCGAGCCGCCAGGGAGGCGACGCGGGGGTCTGGGGCTCCTATGGTATTCTGGTATCCTCTAATCTTGGAGAAGAGTAACCCCTTTATAAAGTAAATTTTACACATGAATTGATATGTTGCTGGTGTGCCGACCGTGCGTGTCCAAAACAGATTAATTACAAAAAAGCTAACTGATGATCGTTAGTTTTGGGCGTTTTTGCAGCGACTCCCCATCCTCTGCCGGTTACGTTTGCGCGAACATCTTGGCGCAGGATTGGTTCCACACCAGTTTTTAAAAGCAGTTCGCAGTGTGATAATGGCATGTACAATGGCTGATAAGATAGTCTTATTTCAAATTTTACATGTAATTTAGAGATGACGAAAAAAGATACCTACAATGAATCATCTTTTAGCATTATCTTAAATAATTAGCTATTCCTAAAAACATGGTGAGACATATTGTGCTAAGAAATCATCTCTTGTCTTCTCTTACATAAGAGAAGACAAGCATTTTCTAATGATCTCTCTCCTCCAACTCATTATTTATTCCGTGTGGCATTCTTAAGATAGAATCACTGTACATGTCCTAAGGGCATCTACAATGATTGATAAAACAGTCTTATTTTAAATTTTACATGTAATCTGAAGATGACAAAAAATTACGCGTACAATGGGTTATATCTTAGCCTTATCTTCAATAACTAGCTATTCTTAAAAACATCGTGAGACATATTATTCTAAGAGATAATCTCTTAAATAAAAGAAGACAAGTCTTTTCTTATGATTTTTCGGGAGTGGGAGTGGCGGTTGCTGTGGCCGTGGCGGCAGTGGGAGTGACAGGGGCGGTAGCGGCAGCTGCCATGGCGAGGATGGTCTTGCTCAGGGCGGACTCAAAGGCCAAGAGCTTGTCCTTGGGCGTCTTGGGAACAGTGATGCCGTAGATCTTCTTGATGCTGGACACGAGGTCGGGGACGAATTTGTAGCCCTCGTATGCACCGCCCGTGGTTTCCTTGATGGCCTTGTTGAAGGCGGACTTGAAGACGGCGAACTTGTCCTTGAGCGGGGCAGCGTCGGCGGCGGCGGCTGCAGTCCTAAAGGCAGCGTCGATCTGGTCGATGGCCTTGAGCTCGTCGGCAGGGATCGCCCCCTTGACTTCCTCGCCGGCGGGCTTGACGGCGTGGACCTCGAGGATGCCGGCGATGATGCGGAGCGACTCGCTTAGGATGGCCACGAAGGCGTCGTACTTGGCCTCCGGGGTAGCACCCTTGGCGAAGTGGTAGGCTGACAATTGAGCGAAGGCGATCCTGGTGGTGAAAGTGGCTTGGAAGTTGAAGGTGCCGGTGATCCCTCCGATAGACCAGCCAAAGTTCAGGGTGAAGGTGGCCTGGAATGTCTTGTACTTGTCCGCTGGAGCGACCACGGCTGCGGCCGCCACCGCCGCCTTGAAGGCGTTATTGGCCTTCTCAATTAGCTGCTGCTCCTCGGTCGTGGCCTTTGGTTGTGCCCCGGCCAGGGCATTGCTGGTTTCGACAGCGTACGAGATGGTTGGCCCTGCCACGAGGGCGACAGCGACAAAGAGCGCCACTGCACACTGATGCACTGCCATTGTTGCTACTCTTGTCTTGCGTTGGTTGGATTGTACAGTGCGTAGGAGGAGAGATTGTGGTGTAGTGTGAGCATGGGGGATCCAAATTAGCAGTACGGTGAGAGGCCAGGAGGGATTACCGCCCCCAAATAGCAATCTCCTCCTCACCTCTCCTTTTTTTAGCCAAACTAATTATCCATGTGAGGTCTTCATCCCACAAACCAATCAATTAGATCGCTAACTACTGTTTGATCTCATGGGTAATATATATACCTATATATATTACTAATAGAGCAATCTGGTATTTTTGGTTTCGTCTCACTTTGATGAACTTTTTGGGGGCCGCCTAGGAATGAACGAAAAGGCAACGAGCGTTTCAGTCTGTTCGCTGGAATGCTATGCCTGCAAGCCTACGTCTAAATCAAATTTCCTGTCGGGCCACATATATAGCTGCACCTCTGGACCTTCTCAACATCCAACCTCGTGCTCGTGTCGACTTCCATTGAAAGAACACAACCGTATACAACTCAGAAAACGAATCCCTGACGAAAAGTTATATACATAGGCTATAAAATAATCCTCTCGAAGCGGAAGAAGCCCCATGACACAGGCCGAAGCGGCTACTGGGCCTCGCTCCGTAGGGGACGCATCTTGAGACTGTCGACGAGTGTTCGTTTTTTCCATACGCAACCCATTTCAGGCTCAAATTTAAGCCGGGTTTGCATTGTTTTTTTTTTTTGAGAAATCTCGCCTGCTTTATTTATTCAGCATCCATTGTCATAGGTACAAGATTGGGGTCATGGAGAGTGCCCAACCAAACATGTCTACCTATATGTAGGTTACAAGCAAATTTGGCGAGATTGTGAGCTTCATAATTGAAGTTCCTACGCTTAAAAACAAAAGAGCAAGAAATAAAACTATTACAATGGTTCATAATTTCATGTACCAAAGCAGCATTGGGGCCTCCTGTACCCCTGTTGATATCATTAACCGCCTCCTGGCAATCCGATGCCACGTAAACTTTCTGCTGTCCCAAGTCATCCGCCAAAGCAAGAGCCTCACGGCATGCATATGTCTCCAGGGTTAAAGGGTCTGTGATCCCATGATAAACCATCGCCGAAGAGCCCAAATAGTTCCCCTCATGGTCGCGGCATAGGGCAGCAACTGCACCTCCTCTCCGTGATCGTACCACAGCCCCATCAACATTGATTTTCGCAATGGCACTTGGTGGAGCAAGCCACCTTTTCGGTTGTGGTGGTGCAGCAACATTGCGCTCCTGTACTCGGACAGCCGCAATCTGTCCCAACTCGTCAATATAAGTATTGATAAAAGACGCCGTATGTTGGGGACTCTGAAAAATGGATTCATACACTGCCTTCCTTCTTGCATACCATATTGACCAAAGCGTAATGACCATCCTTGTGAAACTAGCATGGTCCAGTTTCTCACTAAGATCAAATAACCAGATTCTTGCATTGGATTCCTCATTCTCCGCCATTAGGGACACCAAGTTTTCATCCGAGAGCGCCCACACGCACCGGGCCATTGTGCATGCTACCAAAGCATGTCTCCATGAGTCCTCACATCCACAGAGCGGGCACACATCTCTGTCTGACATATTTCTCCTCTGCAATACATCAGTTGTGGGGAGTGAGTGATGAGCTAGCCTCCAAAGAAAGATCCTGACCTTCGACGGGATCTTAAGTCTCCACAAAGATGTCCAAGCTCTCTCATCTTTCTCGTTGTGAGATGATCCGCTACTTCCGATCAGCCACTCCTCTCTCTGCAATTTTGTCTTAAGCAAAAATTTATATGCCAAACTAACACTGAACTTGCCTTTCTTGTCCGGGTACCATGCCCAGAAATCCTCCACATTGCAGGTACAAACAGGAATTTTCAGGATAGCCTCAACATCTATGGGCAAGAATATTGACCGAATTGTAATCTCGTTCCAGGAGGCTGTCGCAGGGGATAGCAACTCCGAAATGTACCTAGGAGGATTAGCAACCAGTGACGTGATGGGCTTAGGCGTCATCTCCTTCGGTATCCAGTTGTCTCTCCATATCTCCGTAGTATGACCATTGCCAATTCGTCGAATGAGCCCCTGTTTTAACAACTCCCGGCCTCCAAGAATAGCTCGCCAAATCTGAGATGGTTTTGACCCCAACTCCGCTTCTAGGACCGTATTGTTAGGGTAGTATGCAGCCTTCAAAATTCTTGCACTCAAGCTCATTGGTTCTTGTAAGAGTCTCCAAGCTTGGCGAGCCAATAAAGCTAGATTGAAAATCTCAAGATCCTGAAGCCTAACCCGCCTAGGTGTTTCGGGCGTGTCATCACATCCCACGAAACCCAAGCCGGCTTGCATTCTCCTTGCTTGCATCCCCACCAAAACTTCCTGATGACTGATTTGATATGGTCACATAAGCCTCTTGGGAGTTTAAAACAGGACATCGAGAACACCGGAATAGCTTGGGCTACAGATTTAATAAACACATCTTTTCCCCCCGCCGACAGGCATTTGCTCATCCATCCCTTCACCTTGTCCCAAACTCTGTCACTCAAGTATTTGAAAGTGCCCTTCTTCGAATGTCCTACGTCCGTTGGCATACCCAAATGTCTGTCGCTTAGAGACTCATTAGGAACCTGCAAGTGACCTTTCACCGCAGCACGAACTATTTCTGGACAGCCCTTGCTAAAGAAAATTAAAGATTTATCCTTATTTATCCGCTGACCAGATGCCAAACAATATGTATCCAACAGGTTTGATACTGCTTCCGCTCCATCAACACTTGCCCTGAAAAACAGCAGGCTATCATCCGCGAATAAAAGGTGGTTCACCGCCGCGCTGACGCTGCCACCTTAATGCCGCTGAGCTGGGATGATTGGTTCTGAGATTTTAAGAGGCACGAAAGGCCCTCTGCTGCTAACAAGAAAAGGTATGGAGAGATTGGATCTCCCTGTCGAATACCCCTTGTAGGATGAAAAACTTCTGACTTCACACCATTGAACATTACTGAAAACGATACTGAGCTCACCATGTTCATCACAACGGACACCCATGGTGACGCAAACCCCATCTTCTCCATGATCGCTCTCAGATAGGTCCACTCCACACGATCGTATGCCTTCATCATGTCAAGTTTCAGAGCTGCGAAACTGTTATTCTTTGACCTGTTTCTCTTCATAAAATGTAAGCATTCATAGGCCGATATTATATTGTCTGTTATAAGCCTCCCCGGTACAAACGTCGACTGCTCCTCCGATACGATCTCCGGAAGAATTAGCTTGAGGCGATTTGCTAGGACTTTTGAAGCGATCTTGTAAAATACGTTACACAAGCTTATAGGCCGAAACTGAGATAGCAAGGTTGGATTAGATACCTTTGGAATAAGGACGAGGAGGGTATCGTTCAAACATGCAGGGCTCTCCTCGCCCCTAACAATGGCCAGCACCGCCCTCGTAACTGCTTCTCCACAAACCTCCCAGTGTCTCTGAAAAAATGAGCTGGGAACCCGTCTGGACCAGGAGATTTCGTTGGAAACATCTGAAAGAGAGCGCTTTTGACCTCCTTCGCCTCATACGGAGCCAACAATACTGCATTCATCTCGGCAGTGACTTTTGTAGGCATGTGTTGCAAAACGTCCTGCATCCCCTCAACTCCCTCCGAAGTGTACAATTGTTTATAAAAATTCAAAGCCATCTGCTGCATCTCCGTTAGTTCAGTGGTCACGCCTCCATCTGGTTTTTGCAAGGCTTTTATAAGGTTCTTCCTTCTACGCATGGAAGCACGCATATGGAAGAAACGAGAGTTACGATCCCCCTCAGCTAGCCATTGGACACGAGACCGTTGTCTCCACATCAGTTCCTCTCGCAGATAAAGCTCGATTAACCGGTCATTGATTTTGATCTCTGCATGGGAAGGTCCAACCCTCATGAGATCACTCCGAAGGCGATCAAGCTCTTTCTTTAGGCTTCGTATTTCACCTCGGACGCTTCCAAAAGTTGATCTTGACCAATCGCCTAGATTATTCGCTAGGTCCTCAAGATTTGCGCGAACTTCACCCGCCGTAAGATTATGACCGTTGCGTTCCCATGCAGCAGCCACCGTGTCTTTCAACTCTAGATGAGTGTCCCACATGACCTCGTACCTAAATTGCTTTGCCTTCTTTGGTCCCTCATTAGGCTGGGTGAGCTGTAACAAGATGGCAGAGTGATCCGAGGTTGCTGATATGATATGTTGTACAGCCGCCAGTGGGAACAATCCGCACCAGTCCACCGATCCCAAAGCCCTGTCCAGTCTTACTCGTGTGTACGAGCCACCTGTAACTTTTTTCTCATAAGTCCACTTCATACCTTTGTATCCAAGGTCAATTAGACCACAAACATCAACCGCATCTCTGAAACCTTGAATCTGTGATTGGCTCCTCGTCCCGATACCATCATATTCATCATGCTTTAACACCTCATTGAAATCACCAATGCACACCCACGACAAATCTTGAAGAGTGGACAGATTTTTCATCGTGTTCCAAGTATGATAGCGAAGACGGGTCTGAGCTTCACCATAGAAACAAGAGAGCCTCCAAGGTTGATCTCCTACACCAAGAACCTTGCCATCAATGTGATACTTAGAGTAACCCAAAATCTCGACTTTTATTTCATTATTCCAAAAGATAGCCAAACCTCCACTCCTACCGGAGGCATCAACAACAAAAGAACAATCATAACCTAAAGAACTTTTTAAATTTTCAGCTCTCTCCCCACTGATTTGGGTTTCAACTATACAAAGCACTCTAGGGGCAAACTTATTCGCGAGTTCGCGCAGCTCTTGAACTGTCGGGGCGTTGCCAATCCCCCGGCAGTTCCAACATAGAAGATTCATTGCGTCCGGCGGTCCTCCGTCGCGGAGGCCGCCGATCTTGCGTCCGAGTCTTTCCCTCCATTGAGGATCTTCATCACATTGGTTGCACCCGTCTTCTCCGCTAAATTTCCTCCTTTGTCCAGCTGCCCCATTAGCTTGGACCTTTTTGGTTCTTGTTTTGGGGGAGGGCTGACTGGAACCGTCCCCCCCCCTCCTGCGTTTGGCGCCAGAACCAGCTCCAGCCCCGTCACAACAGCAGATTGATCAGACGGTCGCTTTCTGTTGCTATCAGCCACATCCACCTCCATGACCTGTTGATCCTGACTGCCCTCGTAGCTCGTCACCGGTGCGGGTGTCGCCGGCCCGTCCCGCTTCTGATCTTTCTGGTTGCTATTCCTCCGGCGCGTACCCCAAGCTGTTGCCACAGGTGCCCGCAAGTTTTTAAAAACCAGAGCTGAAGGAGGATGAATGCCATCACCATGCTCTTTGAATTCGTGGCCCATCATGCCACAAACCTGACACGAATCTGGCAATCGTTCATACTTGACAGCGAAGATCTCCCTCTGACCACCACGGATCAAAGATATGGCTTTCTTCAACGGGTTACGAACATCAAGCAGGACCCTGACCCTATAAAAGTTGCCTTCAAAGTCAAACGAGGAGGACTCTGAATCAACAAACTCTCCGATCTTAGATGCTAAGGCCTTGATCTTCCCATGATAAGCAATGGGGAGGTCGATGATCCTCGCCCAAATCTCAATCGTATACAGCTCGATCGAGGAGGGCTTCGTGTATCCATCATAAGGAGCGATGACCACTAGGTTGCCTCGGAAGTGCCATGGCCCGCCCTGCGTGACCCATTCCCAGTCTCCTAAACAATCAAATTGCATCTGGAACAGGTTGTCCTCCAACGTTTTGATCTTCACTGGCCTAGCCAAATCCCATGCCGTTTTCATATTCCGGAAAAACCAGTAGTTGCTGAATCCTTTGTCCATATGGACTCGGGCCAGGATCATCCACCAAAGTTTCTCATCCGCTGGGGCATCATCGTCCTCAAAAATCACGTCGTCGAGATCGTCTTCCTTAAGAGCCAGCTCCTGCATCATCACCTCCAAGGTGCCTTTTCCCTTGCGATCGCATGCAGAAGAACTTCCATGGTGAGCCATCACGTAGCGCCGGCAGAGCCGCGCGGCCACGACACGAAACCCTAACCCTCACAAGATCGAGGTCGTTGCAGGGTATGGGAGGAAGGCGCGCTCCCCCACGACGGCCCTGGTACAGATCCCTTTCCCGTCGGAGAGGAGGGAGATAGGTTCTCAACGTCGCTGGGAGGCGGCGAGAGGAGTCAAAACCCTAGCACGAGGGAAAAAGGAACTACGGAGATGACCCGTGCTTTCTTTTTCTGGTTTGTGCCGGGTTTGCATTGGTGCAGACACGGAGCGGACGCGCGCGACGCCCACCCTCGTCCCCCTTGGCCCGCCAATAAGTGGCACATTGGCCATTTCCCGCCCCTCTCCCATCGATACCAACACACACGGCCACCACCCCTCGCCTCCGTCCCCAGTTCCGGCTGGTTGGACGTTGCCCAGGCCGCCGCCCGCACCCACAACCCCCTCCCCCTAAGCAGCACGCCTCACCCGACAGCCGCTCTTGTTGCCGTCGTAGCACCCCCGATGACCACGACACCCCCTTGCCTCTGCCATCGCCGACAACACTCCAATCTCGGCGTCCTCGCTCGCCGGTTGCTGCCATGGTCGTCTCCACGCCGAGAGGCCTGCTTCCTGGTCTGGGAGAGATGTAGGGTTCTCCACGCCGTCAGGCCTGCTTCCTGGTCTGGGAGAGATGCAGAGTTCTTCACTGGCTGGCTTCTACCTCCACGCCCATAACACTACAGGAATCAGGCACTTTGCCATCCGCCATTGCGGACGGCAAAGGCATACCTGGCGGACGGCAAAGGCCTTTGCCGTCCGTCAGCAGACGACAACATGTCCGGCTGAATAGGGCATGGCGAAGGCTTCTTTGCCGTCCGCTGGAGGACGACAAAGATGAAATGGTCTTGGCCGTCAGCCAGCTGACGACAAAGGTCCTAGACGGCACACGTGGCTGCTTATGGCTGTTAGGGGGCTAACGGTGCGCTTTGCCGTCCGCTGGCAGACGGCAAAGACCATTGCACCTTTGCCGTCAGCCAGTAGACAACAAAGTAACCAAATAGGCCAGCCCCCAGGTTGTACATGTAGCTGCCATGTGGCATCTTTGCCGTCTGCCAGCGGATGGCAAAGATTCTGTATTTTTTCTTAAATTCATTAAATTTGAACACACAAGTTTCAACACACAAATTTCAACACACAAAAATCACAGAAGACATATCCAACACACAAGTTTCATCATATATACATACATAACCAACACATAATTCCATCCATACATATTACAAAAGTTTCACATTGTTCATCCAACACCCTTATCCATCCAACCATATAACAAGTTCCGTCCATGCAAGTTCATCGATACAAAATAAAAGCAGAAAGGGAAAAGAAGCACTCCATCCATGCAAGCTTCCGTGAATTAAATGAATTATGCAAAATGGGAAACAAGAAAGTTAGAAAAATAAGAAGAAAATGAAGAAGAAGAAGAAGACTAGAAGAAGAAGTAAGCATACTTAGGTAAAATGGAGCTAACCTAGCGAATTATGCCATCTTTGAGTGAACTAAGCATATTATGTCATTTTTGATATAAAGCAGCTAAGTATAGGTCTTTATTGAGCTAACCTAGGTAACTAAGCATATTAGAGCTAACTTAGAGCTAACTTAGCTCATTTTGAAGAAGAAGAAGAAGAAGAAGAAGAAGAAGAAGACTAGAAGAAGAATAAGAAGAAGAAGAAGAAGAAGAAGGTTTTTACCCTTTTCCTTCTCATTCTTCTTCTTTTATTCTTTCTTTTTCTTCTCTTTCTTCTTCTATTCTTTCTTTTTCTCCTCTTCCTTGTTTTTCTTCTTCGTATTCCTTATTTGTGTCATTTTAGAGCTTACATAGGTAATTATGCCAATTTTTAGCTCACTAAGCTTATTATGTCAATTTGGAGGAAAATAAGGTGACCTAGGTAAACTTGGTCATTTTGGAACTAACCTAGGTAAAGTTGGTCATTTTGGGGCTAACCTAGCTAAAATGGATCATATTGGAGCTAACCTAGGTAAACTTGGTCATTTTGGAGCTAACCTAGGTAAAATGGATCATATTGGAGCTAACCCAGATTAAATGGGTCATTTTTTAGCTAACTTAACTAATTATGCCATTTTTGAGTTAACTAAGCACAATTATGCCATCGCGAGGTCATTATCAGGCACCACCACCATCGCGAGGCCATCTTTAGGCAGCACCATCGCTACGTCATCCTCAGCCACCACCATCTCTTGCCCATCGTCAGCCACCACCATCGCTAATCCTCAGTCACCACCATCTGTTGCCCATCGTCAGCCTGTACCTCCTCATCCCCACTCTGCTCCTCTTCTTCCCCACTCCATTCCGGATCATCCTCGCTGCTGCTTTGGCTGTAGCCAGAGTCGCTGCTACTACTCCCATTGCCTGACCAAATGCAACAATGACCATTAACAATCGATGTGAGACAAAGCCAAATGTAGAGGAAGAAGAGGCAGAACGTACTTGCATCATCGTCATCCTGGTAGCGCATGCAACACATAGTCGTGTTGACCACCTTCACCGTGAGCATGGCGTCGCCGTCGTACCTGAAGAGAAGGAAGTACCCGTGCCGCAGGTCGTAGGCGCGGTAGAACTGCTCCCAGCCACGGCACAGGTACATGTGGTTGTACCTGATCACCAACTCCACGTCCCAATGCCTGCGAAGCCCGCTGCCGGCCTGTCGTAGCCTCACATTCTTTGGCCGATGGCCGTCCAGCATCTTCATAAAAGTGTCAGGCAGCCTCTGCAGTTTGGGACAAGGAGTGATGTAGCAAACAACAGAGTTATCATAATGAGATGGGTGAAGGGGAGATCTCTCCTTTTATATACCTGCCTCCTGGAGGAAGTCCCAAGTATGATACTGAAGAACTCGAAAGCATCAACTCGTACTCCGATGTGGCAGAGCGGAGCCTGCGGTGGCGGCTTCCCCCCATCTCTGATAAGCAAAGACACCAATTACTACCATTACAACATTATCATACAACATTATAGCAGCAGAAGTTCTAAGCAGGAGATAATCAACTACGCGAAGTTATCATTTCACATTCAAAAAGCAATGCACTTGTGGACATATGATGGCTCTAGGTTGACATACTAGAGCTGAGCACAAGATTTATTAGTAGCACTAGTCGTCAACCCGTGCCTTCGCACGGGCTAGACACAAAAATGTTGACTTTAGTTGAATTTCATATAATAACTATTTTAACTTCTTTCGGTCAGCAACCTAGGCAACTAGCAGTATAAAAACATTCAACTAAAGAAAAGAAAGAAACTAGGAGTGTTGGTTGAGAGATCCCAGTACAAAAATGAGTTACCAAAGTGAAAGGAAAGCAAAAATAGAGTGCCCACTCTAATCTAGTATCTTACAGAACTGCTAACACACAATCACCTGAAAGTTTCAGTTTCGGTCAGTCATCTCAACCAAGATGATTTGCTTTGAGATCATGAGAACAAACATGATATCAGGATCTAAGAGTGGTGGAGATTGACTGTAATAATAAAGCTTGGTTTCTTGAGGGCCATGAAAATAAGAACAACATATACACGACTATGCCCGGTGTACTATATTCACCTTCAACGAGACCATAACTCTTAACAGCTAAAAAACTTGACATGGAAATATACTCTGAAATTTTGAAACAAGTCTAAAACTACTCTGAAATTGTTAATTCCTGAACCTATATGACAACCACCAGATCTTCTGTGTTTCTCGCACTTATTACTACTGATGCAGATCTTCAACTACAATCAAGAGGGAGCATTCAATCTGAACCAAAAACAAAAACTATCTAGAACTTGTGCAGTGAACCCTTGCTTTGAAAACTAGAAACTTGACTGGCATTTTAGCAATGTTCAACAATAGGATTGAATTGTTGTAGCGCACTAATAGTTAAAGCTCGATGCATTCTTCTATTATATGTTCTTCTCAAGCTCATGCTTCGCAGAAATGGTGTTTGCAACTTCTGCTTGATCTAAAATTAGGACCAGCGGGTTGTTAGCACTGTACCATATGTCAAAATGAGTGGTGTATAATTGCACACCACCCTTGATCTGCCAACATGTTTAGGTATTGCGTTATAGAGATAACCGGTCCTTAACACAACTGGATGCAAAATAAGTTCCTGTTGCTGAACTCTAGTCCATCAACTTAGCGCTGAAGATCCAGTGCCGCGCCATATTCTTCTAAGATATTGAGATAACCTAGGGCAGGCCTTTTGATTGTTCTATCATTTTCGCATCATGGGAAGACAGTATCAGGCAAATCAAAACTAACTAGAACTATACATATGAACATAACACAAAGATCATAACATATTTTGAACCCTAGGCGGAGACAGTGACCAAATCAATGCATCAAAAGTGCAATTGGGGCACCATGAAGACCGGGCACACTTACTTGAGGGCGACGAGCGGTCGAGGTCGAGGTCGGGTCGCTGGGCGGCGGGGCGGCGTGTAACGGGTTGGCGCTGGGCGGAAAGGGGTCGCCGGGGCGGTGATGTGGGTGGCGGGGCGGCGGCGGCACGGGGCGGGCGGGCGGCGGGGTGGCGTGTGGCGGCGGCGGCTCGGGCTCGGGGAGGAGAAAGGGACGAGAGAGAGAGTGGTCAGGCGCGGGTGTGTTTGATTTTTAGTTAGGGCATGGTTCTTTGCCGTCTGCTAGCAGACGACAAAGAGCCTACCTAACGGACGTCAGTTTAAGCACTTTATTTGCCGTCTACTAGCTGACGGCAAAGTAAGTGGCCATTAGGTGGTTCTCACTAGTGGGCCACCCTGCCTCTTTGCCGTCCGCTGACTGACAGCAAAGCTTATATGCCGTCCGCTAGCTGACGACAAAGATTTGGCTGACGGCAAATGCGCTCTTTGCCGTCAGCTCTTTCTTTACCGTCATCTTTCTATATACTGACGACAAAGACCTTCTTTGCCATCAGCTAGCTGACGATAAAGATCTGGCTGACGGCAAAGATCCTGATTCCAGTAGTGTAAGGTGTTCGACGTTTCGCCCGCAAGGTACAACTGGATAGTGGCGATGAGTACTTTTTCAACAACTTCATTCGCTATTCGAATGATTCGTTGTCTGATGATGAGCATATTGTGGTTGCTACTTTTGGTCGTCGATGACCACATTAGTAGGCAGCGACTAGTGTTTAGGGGCTTGATCCAGGGACATACTCCGGCATTGAATCGCAAAAGAGAGAGCAGCAATTGCCTAATCTGGAAGGACTACTTTGAGTCTACTGACCCACTCTTCAAACACAACCTATTTCGGGCCACTTACGGATGGCTAGGCATGTGTTCAATCGTATCCGAGAGGGGGTGTTGGCGTATGATAACTATTTCAAATGCAAGGAGGATGCCCTGGGGAAGGTTGTCTTCTACTCTTATCAGAAATGCACTGCATCTATTCCGATGCTTGCATATGGAATACCCGGTGATCTTGGTGATGAGTATGTCCGCATACGCGAGTCCGCATGCCTAGAATCCATGTAAAGGTTCTGCAAGGCTGTCGTAGCAGTATGTGGCCCGGAGTACTTAAGAGAACCAACTGTTGCAGATATATCCTGCTTGTTGGCGATCAATGCTGATATGGGCTTTCTAAGGATGCTTGGTAGCATAGATTGTATGCACTGGGAGTGGAAGAACTGCCCTTCTACTTAGGAGGGGCAGTTTAGGGCCATGAGAAAGCTTGCACTGTCATACTTGAGGACATGGCTTCACAAGATCTCTGGATTTGGCACTTTTTCTTCAGCATGGTCGGCTCTCACAATGACAACAACATGCTTTAGCGCTCTCTAGTCTTCACAAGGTTTGTAGAAGGCAGCTGCCCAGAGGTCAATGTTGAGATCAATGGCCACCACTACAACAAAGTATACTACCTAGCTGATGGTATCTATCCTCAGTGGACTGCTCTTGTCAACACAATCTCGAGCCCCACATGAGAGAAGAGGCAGAGATTTGCCCAAGAACAAGAGAGTGCTAGAAAGGATGTGGAGCATGCTTTTGAGTTGTTCAATCTCGATGGGCCATCGTTTAGTATCCTGCTAGAACTTTGAGCACCAAGAAATTGTGGGAGGTGATGACTGCTTGTGTGATCATGCACAACATGATCGTAGGGACGAAATCTTCAATCAGGGGTTTCAATTTCAGGGGGAAAATGTAGTGCCTAAGCATGGAGGAGCGGCAACGTTTGCACGATTCACCCAATTTTATCATCAAATGTGTGATTGGAAGACTCGCATTCAACTACAAGATGATTTGGTTGAGCATATGTGGCCTCACCTAGGAAACCAATAGATGTCTGCCCTGCTTTTTCTTTCAAATGTATTTGTGACAATTCAAATTTTATTTGGTTTGTAAATATGAGCTTTTATTTATGATATGAAACTCTGATATTTTATTTGGTTGAATTGATGTGAACTTTGGGCAATGTTTTTGATATGTACGGGAAAACAGAAAGCAAAAATATGGTCGCGCGAACAAAAAATGCATCGGCGCGTTAGGTGTGCTACCAAACCAAACACGAACGGTGACAGAGAAAAGCCTGAAAAAACAACCAAACTGGCAAAACCCGCACCCATTTGGGTTGGCGCGTTGGAGTTGCCCTAACATCCCAATGAGGGGATGAAATAGAACAATCCAAATACACTATCGTCGTGATCAATACCATAGAGACAAATACCTCCACCCAAGCCCAAGCAGATCTAATACCTTTGTCTAAACAAGGATGGAGTACTCACTGGCACTGCCACCGTGTTCGACGAACATGACCTTCTCGTGCTCACCTGCATGTGCACGTGACACCGACGTGCTCTAGATCACCCTATGGACCTTTTCACCCTTTAGATCAAACCAAAACAAGATCAAACACGATCCTCGACAAAACCCAAACTCTGTTGGCCGCCTTTCTCAATGCAGTCGATGTTTTGGTCCACCACAACACCAATCAAGGCCACTACCGAGCGCATCTCACTACGCTGGGTCTAGCGGTGCTAGCAGCGCATGCTTCTGTCGCCAGAATCAGCCGGATGGTGATCCACCGTTGTGCTCTTTAGCCATATGCGTTTAGCCGCTAGCGTGGCCGCCCTAGTTAATTAAACCAGACCACTGAGTCACTGACACATGGCCCCACTTACATTAGTAAAACCAAACTGAGTTAACTAAAGTGTCGATTTTCTAACCAAGTAATTGTCCAGTGGATCCCATAGGCCAGTTCAACCAAGCACAATTAGCATGTGACTGGACCCACTAGTCATATACTACCTTTTTCAAGGACTTTGCCTATACTCTTCAGGTTCTGCAATCACCCTTTTTCTTTTGAATGTCTGATACATAGGAACAGTATTTGAATGGAAAAACATCGTATGATGACAAATGGAATAGGTATTGATAATGGATGAGTAAACTAAGCAGATGGCGGTGCAATGAAAGAAGAAATGCAAGACACCTTATGCAAGATATGTGCAACCAATAAAACCTTGCCAAATTAGATCAGGCACCATGTTGGGTGAACAGGATATGTCATCTGCCTTTAACTCCTTGAGCTCAGAATAGTCATTAGCATGATATTCTGAACACGAATCTGTAGGTGGGAGCGTGTGGGTTTTATTGCATCCAGAAAGGAACTCAATCACTATTCTGCAATATTCTTATGATGTGCGCATTCTCATAATCATTGTGATCATGTTCAATATCTGAGAAGCATGAAAACATAAATAGTGGTGAGATTATTTTTATAATACAGAGGATATCTATCTTACCTACTAATAAAGCACGGACTATTTCTGGTCGTCCGTCACACCATTTTATAAATAAACCCCTCAGTTTTCTGTAAATCAATCCGCAGTACACGTTTAAGTTACAACCGAATCATTTTTTCTCATTTTCTCAGAAAACCCCCTGACATTTTCAACAATCAACCCGTCGTCTATATTTAAGTCTGCCGAAACGTTTTTTTAGTTTTAACAGAAAACCCCTTGACGTTTTGGTTAATCAATCTACAATTTATGTAAAATAAGACTATTCATATCATTTAAACCGTAACTTAGATTTTAACATGTTATATATGAAACTTGATTAGAAAAATATGTAGAATCTAAATATGAAGTTATTTTTAGCTGTTAAATATTTCTAAAATATAATTTTTGGTTCAAACTTAATATATAGTGTACGGTCTGTTTTTTTTGTACCGTCGGTGATTCGAATTACAAATAAACATCTATTAAAACCAGAGTGAGAGAAAAAAACATCGAAAACCATGCATACACAACTATGAAAAACCTTGCGGGAAAAAACAACATACTTTTTATCTTATTCCAAGCGAGTGTGCGCACGTGCGCGCGCAAAAGAGAGAGACGTTAAGACTAACCACATTCAAACGTGTTTTCATTGTGTGAGCACATAGGTCACTGTCGGCAACACAAATGTGATACCATGTGAAACTCAAAGACGTGGGCCTATTAATGTCTTGAGTCATGGTTATTGGGTTAAGAGTGTGTGTTATTTTCTTTCCCGTTGCAATGCACGGGCTTTTTTTTTCTAGCGAGTGTGTGAGTACAGAGGAAATACAAATGTGATGCCATGTGAAACTAAAAGACGCGGGCCTATTAAGGTCTTGAGTCATGGTTATTGGGTTAAGAATGTGTGTTATTTTCTTTCCCGTTGCAACGCAGTTCATCCCCACTACTTGATTTCTCTTGACATGCAAGCTACCCACATCAGCAATCACATGCATCCATCCAACTCAGCAAACCTGCCACTTCAGCAAAAGAATTCCACGGAAAAAATCATGGGATTTAATCACACATCGGTTCCTCTTCAACTTCTGAAACTGACAAGATAGTCTATCTACACTTTAAGAGCCATAGACACCCTGTTTTATTCTCAGCTCCCCACCGTTGCTACTTCTCTGCGGTCTGGACGTCTCATATTCTTCTCTTCATTCAGAAATTTTGAAGCCGCCATGGAAGATGGGCAACAGCTACGAGCTCACGCTGCCCCACTCGATGGAAGACGACCCAGCCCCAACACCCTCTCCTCGGTCTGGTAGCCCTGGCCTCTAGCTTCTCTGGCGGCCTGAATTTTCGCTGCAGAAGCGGGGCCGCTGTTCACTCTACACACCGTTCCTCTTCCTCTACAAAGGAGCGAGGGCCTCGCCTAGATCCAGTTGCGTGGCTGCGCCGTGGAATCACACTTATGCTTCCGATGAATTTGGTGACCGCGCCAAGAATCCACGACCACGACCACTGCGTCCCGGCGCGGTGCCAAATTCGGCCAATTCCACGGCGCCAGTTTTTCTTCCCATATTTCAATTCCCAGAAGGGGGCCTATGAACATGCCTTTCTGCTTCCATGCCTCTGCTACGAAGGGGGAAGGGCGAAGGGGGAAGGCAGCTGATGGACTCTGTGTTTTCCAACATCGCTCGGTGCGCCGCCGCTTACACCATCACTCTCCTCTACTTTAGTTCGTACACCGTCTCCGATATACAAGCTGCTATCTGTCGATTTGCTTGCTAAATGTGGGACCTTCTGTTCTTGTGCGCAGGATGACAAGGTCATCGCATTTCAGTACATCAATCGCTCGGCGTTAAGGATGGCGTATGTTAATGGCGTATTGCTTCTGTTCATTGCGTGGAACGGTTGGCCAGCATCACGAGAATTGGTCTTAACAAGCTTCTGTATGGTCCCTATTTGGGATTGAGCGATGATATACATACGGCATATTCGTGTCTGGTTTTTGTAAGACGATTCAAATCTGTTGTCCATTGGTTTCTTTGGATGGTGTGGGAAAAAGACACATTTGATTTGGATTTTATTTTACCATTTGTGCCTCTGCCCCGTACACCTTGAACACTCTCAGTCCAGGCTAACAACACTTAGTGCTCCAGATGGATTTCACTATGAGTCTCTTTCACTTGGATATAAGATAGTGTATATCATTTTAGATTATACAATGTGATTTTGATTTATTTTTTTGTACGCCACCAGCCCACCATCCATCCATTGGTGCAGCTCCAACATCGGCGAACCTGACGTCACCGGGCACTGGTCGGAAGAGGTGAGACCAGGAAAATAACTTCAACTTATTTGCACAATTCAATCTTTAGACTAGAAGTAATTTCAAAACTGGGGGAAAAATACAGTGAGTTTATCTTTCGTAAATGCAGAATAGTGAGGATCTTTGAAGAAACTAAAACATCGAAACTCAGGGCAGACTAGATCGAGTCCATTGAGATCACAACACATTATTTCATTTCATTCTAACCTATCCTATGTACACTATCAACACCAATCCCTTTTGCTGTGCGTTTATTTGTGCTATAATCAAAGTACTCTATGATCTTCAGAGAACTAATTCTTAGTGATTTTGATTATGACATATCATATATAGACTGTCAGCACCAATCAGCGCACTCATATTCTGGTTGTTTATTTGTGCTATAAAAGTAGTACTCTGATCTTCAGAGTTCCAACTATGCAAGAAATTCAGAAGAAGTTGTCTCTAACACTTGACCTTGGTAAACTAAAACATCCAAACAACGGAAAGATTATTATCAACAAGAAACTTCAGAATTTTTCTTCAGGTTACGAAATATTTCCTAATTAATTCACACCCATGTTTTCCTTAAAAAGATGGTTCTCAGTTCCTTTCTTAATTCTTTTCTGGTTTATTGGTTTTCTTCTTTCGATTTTGAGCGATTATGTTTATACAAGGTCTTATATTGTTGTGTTATGCTTATCTTGCTACTATTATATTTATTTTGTACATATTTGTTGAGCCCTATTTTCATGTCCACTAATAAGAAAGTCAAATTTGTCAGCACCAACCATGTTTACTTCTCCATTTCCCGATTCTAGGATCTTCATACCACGGCCGGACAAAGCAACTAGGTAGACCAAGGTATCTCTCCAAGTAAACTAACCCATTTCTATTTCCCAATTTTCTTCTTGATGTGCAAACATTCACTTGGTCTTATCGAAACACGGTTTTAACGGTATTGTCTGGCTCATAATTGTGTTATTTCCTATAACCTTTCCCTGCCTAACATACTTCATGCAAGTATGATATTAGGACACAAGGGTGTCAAACTCCACATGTTTTGTGCTGATGCATATAAGATCTTAGCTCCTTTTTGGTGCAATTATTCTCTCGAAGTTGTGTACATTAATATTTTTACTATGGCCTTTATCAGCAGAGCTATATTCTGTATGCCCTAATTTATGAAAGCTTTCATTCATTTTGTTTTGAGTGATTCACATCAGTACTTTCTTTATCAGTTGAGTGTTCTTTTAATATTATTCTTCTAAGACATAAATGTCAACCTTTCTGTGCTCATATGTGTCACTCCGATAAATTTCACACTACATATTTCCATTTGTTATATCCTTCTATATCAGTGTTAGGTTCCGCCGCAACGCGCGGGGTATCCTCTAGTTCTAATATAATAGGGGATCCCTGTAAATCCTTGTGTGCTATCACTGGATTCTTATAAGAGAGCCCATGTGTGCTGAATTTGGTGCGTACATCAATATAATCTGGCACAACTACACAACAAATAGGCTCCCTGCTGGGAGCTCCAGAAGTAAGGATAGTTGCAGATGATAAGTTCATAATATATTGTAAAGAAAGTTTATTGCCAAACCATGATTATGTGAGTGCACAAAGAAATAGTATCCCTCATATATCTATGTGTGTCGCACATGCATTTCAAAACTCATGTAGTAACATTAGCTGACCAATTAAATGTCAGCTTTGGAAATATGAGTGGGATGTAGTTTAGGTTGAAGGATGGAGTACTGCTAGTACGACACAAAGCCAATAGGCAGATCGTATTGTAGATAAAAGGAGGACACCCTAAGCATCATAAACAAATCGGGAAAGTGGAACTGGCCGGAAAATATGGGGTTGTATTGCAACTACTAATCAAAAACATATCGATCACCTAAAGGCCATCTCTATTCACCTGAAGGCACACTACTATTACTATCATTCTAGTCTCTGATACGTCTCCAACGTATCTGTAATTTTTTATTGTTCCATGTTATTATATTATCTGTTTTGGATGTTTTATATGCATTAATATGCTATTTTATATTATTTTTTGGACTAACCTATTAACCTAGAGCCCAGTGTCAGTTCCTGTTTTTTCCCTGTTTTTGAGTTTCGTCGAAAAGGAATACCAAACGGAGTCCAAACGAAATAAAACCTTCGCGACGATTTTTCTTGGACCAGAAGACAACCAGGAGACTTGGAGATGAAGTTGGAGGAACCACGAGGTGGCCACAAGGACGGAGGGCGCGCCCCCACCCTTGTGGCCCCACCCATGCACCTCCTGACCTAATTATTTCGCCTATATATTCCCATATATACCCAAACCACCAGAGGCATCCACCAAAACACTTTTCGGCCGCCGCAAGCTTCTGTACCCGTGAGATCCCATCTAGGGACCTTTTCCGGCACCCTGCCGGAGAGGGATTCGATCACGGAGGGCTTCTACATCAACACCATTGCCCTTCCGATGAAGCGTGAGTAGTTTAGCACAGACCTACGGGTCCATAGCTAGTAGCTAGATGGCTTCTTCTCTCTATTTGATTCTTAATACCATGTTCTCCTTGATGTTCTTGCAGATATATTCGATGTAATACTTTTTTTGCGGTATGTTTGCCGAGATTTGATGAATTGTGGATTTATGATCAGCTTATTTATGAATATTATTTGAATCTCCTTTGAATTCTTATTTGCATCATTTGATATCTTTGTAATTCTCTTCGAACTATCGGTTTGGTTTGGCCAACTAGATTGGTTTTTCTTGCAATGGAAGAAGTGCTTAGCTTTGGGTTCAATCTTGTGGTGTCCTTTCCCAGTGACAGTAGGGGTGGCAAGGCATGTATTGTATTGTTTCCATCGAGGATAAAAAGATGGGGTTTTCATCATATTGCTTGAGTTAATTCCTCTACATTATGTCATCTTGCTTAATGCGTTACTCCGTTTTTTATGAACTTAACACTTTTTCTGCCACCGCAAGCTTCTATTCTTCCAGGAGGGCAGGGAGCCCTTTTCCGGTACTTTGACGGAGGGGGAATCGATCACGGAGGGCTTCTAAATCATCCTTGCTGCCTTTCGATGATGCGTGAGTAGTTCACCGCAAACCTACGTGTCCATAGCTAGTTGCTAGATGGCTTCTTCTCTCTCTCTCTTTGATGTTCAATCCAATGTTCTCCTCGATCTTCTTGGAGTGTATTCGATGTAATCTTCTTTTGCGGTGTGTTTGTTGGGATCCGATGAATTGTGGGTTTATGATCAGATTATTCATTAAGAGCAATTGAGTCTTTTCTGAACTTTATTATGCATGATTATGATAGTGTATATTTCTCTCCGATCTATCCTTTTGGTTTGGCAAACTAGCTTGATTTATCTTCAGTGGGAGAGGTGCTTTGTAGTGGGTTCAATCTTGTGGTGTCCTCACCTTGTGACAAAAGGGGTAGAGAGGCACGTATTTTATTGTTTCTACTAAGGATAAAATGATGGAGTTTATTCATATTGATTGGGTTTACTTTGTCTAAATCATGTCATCTTGCTTAAAGCTTAGCTCTGTCTATTATGAACTTAATGCCATAGATGCATGCTGGATAGCGATTGATTGGTGGAGTAACAGTAGTAGATGCAGGCAGGAGTCGGTCTACTTGTCACAGATGTGATGCCTATATATGTGACCATGGCCATGCATACGTCATAACTATGTTCTTTCCTACCAATTACCCAACAGTAATTTGTTTACCCATCGTATGCTGTGAGTTTAAGAGAGAAGCCTCTAGTCAAAACTATGCCCCCGGGGTCTACTTTTATCATATTATAGAAACCAAAAATACTTTGCTGCAATGTATTTACTTTTATTTTGTTTTGCAATTTATCTATCTACCTATACAATATTTGATCCTTGCAAGTAGCGAGTTCAAGGTGATTGACAACCCTCTTGCCCGTGTTGGGTACAAGTATTTGTTTTTGTGTGAGCAGGTGCCGTTCATGAGGGTTTGCTTGGTTCTCCTATTGGTTCTCCTACATGTCCTATTATTCTTGGTAGACCTTTCCTTAGAACAACTGGTGCAATTATTGATATGAAAGAAGGAAACATTAGATTTCAATTTCCGTTAAGGAAGGGCATGGAACACTTTCCTAGAAAGAAAATTAAGTTGCTATATGAATCTATTATGAGAGCTACTTATGAATTCCATACCAAAGATGACAATACCTAGATCTATGTTTTATGCCTAGCTAAGGGCGTTAAACAATAGCGCTTGTTGGGAGGCAACCCAATTTTTTTGTTCTGTTTTGTAATAAATAATTCATCGAGCCTATGGTTAGACGTGTTTTAATTAGTGTTTGTGCCAAGTAAGACCTTTGGGATGGCTTAAGGTGATAGTTGATTTGATCTTGCTGAAAAACAAAAACATTTGCACCCAGAAAAATAATGTTCATAATTCACAGAAGTGTGATTTTGATCTGAATGTTTTACACAAGATTGATATACAAATTGCCCAGGTTGTCCTAATTTTTCAGAATTTTTGGAGTTACAGAACTATATGAAGTTCTCTGATTACTACCGAATGTTCTGTTTTTGATAGATTCTGTTTTCTATGTGTTGTTTGTTTATTTTGATGAATCTATGGGTAGTATCGGGGTGTATTGTGACGCCCTCGATTCAATCGTACACTAATCATACACGCAAATGTGTATGATCAAGATCAAGGACTCACGGGAAGATATCACAACACAACTCTAGACACAAATTAAAATAATACAAGCTTTATATTACAAGCCAGGGGCCTCGAGGGCTCGAATACATAAGCTAGAATACACAAGAATCAGCGGAAGCAACAATATCTGAGTACAGACATAAGTTAAACAAGTTTGCCTTAAGAAGGCCAGCACAAAAGCATCTACGATCGAAAAGGCAAGGTCTCCTGCCTGGGAGCCTCCAAACTACTCCTGGTCGTCATTAGTCTCCATGTAGTAGTAGGCACCGGCGGTGGCATCTGGCTCCTAGGCTCCGACATCTGGTTGCATCAACCGGAAAGAAAAAGAAAAGGGGAAAAGAGGGAGCAAAGCAACTGCGAGTACTCATCCAAAGTACTCGCAAGCAAGGATCTACACTACATATGCAACATTATCAAAGGAAGGCTGTATATGTGGACTGGGCTGCAGAAATGCCAGAATAGAGAGAATGCCTAGTCCTATAGAAGAATAGCATCTTCTAGAAACCACCATCTTGCAGTAAACAGGAGGGAGTAGAGTAGCATAAAGTAAAGTAGTAGTAGTGTTATCAACCTCGGCCAGAGATCCTTTCTCGACTCCCTGTGACAAAGCAATCCCAGAGCCATACTATCCATTTCTCATCACAATCCAATTCTCATCACAAGTATCTAGTTCTAGTTGTCCGTTACCGTAGGATAGGCTATCGATAGATGTTTTCTTCCCTGCAGGGGTGCACCAACTTACCCACCACGCTCGATTAACTCCGGCCGGACACACTTTCCTGGGTCGTGCCCGGCCTCGGCCAAACAATACGGCGCAACCCGACCTAGGCTTAATAGAGAGGTCAGCACGCCGGACTAAACCTATGCCCCCTGGGGTCATGGGCCATCGCCCTGAGAACTCCTGCACGTTGCGAGGGCGGCCTGTGAGCAGACCTAGCTACCTCCTTCAAAAAGGCAGGTGCTTACGCAGTCCAACCCAGCGCGCGCCGCTCAGTCGCTAACATCCATTAAGCTTCGGCTGATGCATACGATGCAGAACGCCCATACTATGCCCACGTGATGGTTAGTGCTATCAGGCCAGAGGCCCCTCAGATCAAATATCCAAATCGTGGTGGATTAGGAACGCGCGGTAACAATCAGAGACTCACGAAAGATGTGACCCCGT
Source organism: Aegilops longissima (assembly GCA_021605205.1). Classification (NCBI taxonomy): domain Eukaryota; kingdom Viridiplantae; phylum Streptophyta; class Magnoliopsida; order Poales; family Poaceae; genus Aegilops; species Aegilops longissima. The sequence continues at coordinate 7,664,975 of CM038679.1, forward strand.
TGCCCCGTCTCGAGGACTTGCGGCAAGGGCTAAGAATGCCCGGCCACGCCTCGTAATTATCTCACGGGCACCTTCCAGGTCAACCCGTCTCCACATCACTCGCCGGTACCCCTCAGGGTCGACCTGCCTTTTCAAGTAACAGTTGTAAGGTCCAAGTATCTGTGTGTCCAAACATCAAGGGGAAAACCCGAGGAATCACCCCCGGTGAATTCCACTCGATGTAATCATCAAGGTGAACGTAAGAGGGACCACCCTCGAGGTACACACTTGAGGGGTTGCACGACAGAGTCGTATCGGAAGTGGTTAAAGAGGAAATCACCCTCGATGACCACGACCAAATAGCTACACTACAGGTTAACATCAGAAGTGTTGATGAGGCCTCACCCTCGGCACTCGATAGTAACCCAGTAGTGTCGAGAAACTAAGGGGAAGTGACGTGCGGTGCCGGGGCCTGGTCTACGATCCCGTTGATCGGGTCTTCGATGATGAAGCAGGGGCAATAAGGACAAGGTGGGGGTCACTGATGGATCACTAACCAACCATACTAAGCAGTTTAGGATAAGCAGGTAAGGTAACAATAAGCAGGTTACAAAAGCTGGCTATGCATCAGAATAGGAGCAAACAATAACAGTAGAAAAATCTAATGCAAGCATGAGAGAATGGAATGGGTGATATTGGGATGATCAAAGAGGGGCTTGCCTGGTTGCTCTGCAAGGAGGAGGAGTCGTCGATGTAGTCGATCACAGGGGCAACATCGGTCTCGGGGTCTACCGAAGAGAAGAGGGGGAAGAAATAGTAAATATAAAGCAAACATAGCATCACAAAGCATAACGTGGCAATATACTCTGCCGGGTGTGACTTAACGTATGGCTACACGATATAGGTGAAGGGGGAATTCAACCAGAAATGTATTCCCGGTTCCGAACCTGTGTCAGACAGGTGACCGGAGGGTGAAGTTCCATGTTCAGATAGTTAGAGGCATTTGACAGGTAAACGGACCGCGTATCCGGATTCGTTGGATTTTTCTGAGCAACTTTCATATAGAAAACATTTTCATCTGAGGTATGGTTGATTTTCTATTAATTTTCAAAGATTAAACAATTTTCTGGAATTACTCAAATTAACAGAAAAGGAATATGACATCAGCATGATGTATGTGTGACATCAGCAGTCAACAGTCCGGTTGACTGGTCAAAACTGACATGAGGGACCCACCTGTCATAGACAGTGGGTTAAACAGAGTTCAAACAAATCTAAATTTAGTTAGTAAAACTACTAGGCCCACCTGTTAGTGTCTAGTTAAGCTAATTTATTTATTTTAAAATCCTTTAGCTATTTAGTGGAGGTGGGGCCCATTTCTCAGCAGCTGGGCTGGTCCAGTCAGCAGAGCTGACCGGTCAACAGGCCGGTCGGGCCCTTGGGGCCCACGCGTTAGTGACCTAGGTGGTGGCCCAGGGGGGACCCCACACGGCGCCGGCTCAGCGGAGCCGCCGGAGTGGCTCCGGCGAGCTCGTGCGCGGCGGCCGAACGCCGACGAGGTCGGAAATCGCCTACGGTTCACCGTTTCACGCGATTTTTCTTACGCTCGAACGAGTGGAGCAGCGTGCATCATGTGGTGGTACTGGCCCGGCCGGAAACGTACTAAGACGACGGCGGCGCGCACCGCGGTGGTTGCCAGAGTTCGGGCAAATGCGCGGTCGGCGCTAGAGGCTACGGGGAAGGGACCTAGCGGCACGGGCGGACGCGGCGAGGTGGCCTGAGCACTCTCGAATGCTCGGGCGAGCATGACGATGCCCATGGAGACGGCGGCAAGCTATGCGGCGGAGCTGAGCTCGGCCATGGCGGATGCGGTGGCTACGCGCAAGAGGCCATGGGAGAGAGGGAAGGGAAAGAGGGCTCACCGCGCGGCGCAAGAAAGGCCCGTGGTAGTTTAGGAGCAGCAGGAGTCTACGGCGTTCGTCGGGGAAGAAGGGGATCGCCGGCGACCCGAGGAAGACGACGACGTCACTACTAGGAAAAGGGCTATAGATGATATGGACACAACTATATACTAATGGCGCACCACGTGTTGGTGCGCCATTAGTGTCCAAATACTAATGGCGCACCACATCCACGGTGCGCCACTAGTAACAATATTTCTTTTCAAAACTAGTAATGGCGCACCAGGAGATAGTGCACCATTACTAGTTAAACTAGTAATGGCGCACCACATCCACGGTGCGCCACTAGTATTTTTTTTTCAATTTTTTTTATTTTTTTTTCAAAACTAGTAATGGCGCACCAGGGGATAGTGCGCTATTACTAGTTAAACTAGTAATGGCGCACCACATCCACGGTGCGCCACTAGTAAAAATTTTCAATTTTTTTTCAATTTTTTTTCAAAACTAGTAATGGCGCACCCTGTGTGTGTTGCGCCATTACTAGTTGAACTAGTAATGGCGCACCACTCTCACGGTGCGCCATTACTAACTTGGCCCAAAAATTCCACGAATGCACACCCCGTTGGATCACCATTTCAGTTTTAAAAAAAATAAAAGAAAATGATGAATTGTCAAAAAAATAAAAGAAAATAAGTTTCCCATGTGATATGTGGTCTACTTGTTGGGGAAATTTACAAATATGAATTTCTACTTTATTTGCAAAATCTCTCTGGAATTTGTAAAATGGGCATAACTTTGGCATACGAACTCGGATTAAAAAAAATTTTATATGAAAAATCATCTGCTCGAAAAGTTACGGGGCTTTTAAGATCTAGAGGCAAAAAAATTCAAAAACCTAACTAGTGGCGCACCGTTTGCTAGGTGCGCCACTAGTAACAGAAAACAAAAATTCGTTTTGAATTTTTTTTGGAATGTTTTTTCAAAAACTGATACGTAATATGACCGGGAAGTTTGAAATATTTTTCAAAATTTCATCATAATCATGAACATGAACAAAGTCCTAGACATCAACAAGGTTTAATAGGATTAATATGGTAGATATATCAACAAGTGCCTGTTAAGTGAGGTGGTGCTGGGGTTGGATAGAACTGCAATGCTAAGCGTGCTCGGGCTGGAGTAGTGTGAGGATGGGTTACCTTCCAGGAAGTTTGACCACTTAGTGCGATTTGACTTGTGATTAAGCATATTGACCCAAGATTAAGCCATAGTGACCCGAGATTAAGAAAAAAACGAAAAAAAATTTAAAAAAAATTCTGAAATTTTTTTTGAAAAAAAATTGTTAGTAATGGCGCACTTCTATGTGGTGCGCCATTACTAAGTCAGATAGTAATGGCGCACCGTGGGCTATACTAATGGCACACTGCCAGGTGCGCCACTAATGGCGCACCTAATGGTGTGGTGCTAGTGGCGCACCTGTAGTGCGCCATTAGTAGGCAAAACAGGTGCGCCACTAGCAGGCCTTTTCCTAGTAGTGCGTGGTCGGCGATGCAGAGCTCCTCGGCTCCTTCCAGCGGCTCCAGAAGACGTGGCAGTCCACGGCGATGCCGATGAGCACGGTCAGGCCGCGTCGAAAGGCACGGTGGCCGCGGAGATGACGAAGACGCGGTGGCGATGGCGCTCGGAGGAGAGGGAGAGAGCTCGAGAGGGGATCTGGTGGGGAGAGGCAGAGGCGGAGAGGAGTGGGAGTGGCAGTAGGTGATAGGGAGGGGGTACTCGAGGCGTCGGGGCGTGGAGGCCTTATCCTCCCCGCGGCGCCTGTAGCGGCGTGGCCGGCGAGGTGGGTTCGGCAGCGACGCCCCTGTTGCGGTCTGAGACCGAGGAACAGGGTGGGGGGAGAGACCGGTGCGAGGGGGGTAACTGGGCTGGCAATGGTGGGTTAGGTGGGCCGGCCCAGGTGGGTTCGGTCCAGGGAGGGGTTGCTCTCTCTCTCCCTTTCCTATTTCTTTTTCTTTTTAACTTTTGCTTTTTCTTTTAACAACTTTCTGTTATAGCTATTTTAGGCCATTTAGACATTTTGCAAAAATGTTGGTTCACCACCAATATTACCAGAAGAATACTTTCCACATGACGAGCATTTTAGTTTTCATGTTTGAGCACTTTGAATTTCACTCATAATTTGAAATTGAATTCAACTGGAATTTTAAAGAGAGAGGAGAGAATGATGATCAAACACTTGTTTAGCAAAATGATTAACTTAACCCCAGGGTTTACTGTAGCATCATTACACCGGGGTGTTACATGTATGAACCATGGAGAAGTTGGAATACGATAGATATTACACCAATATAAATAAAGAGTGAGTTCACAACAATACCATAATTGGTGATTTATTTTCTTATACTAACGGATCTTATGAGATTTTCTGTTGAGTTTTGTGTTGTGAAGTTTGCAAGTTTTGGGTAAAGATTTGATGGACTATAGAATAAGTAGTGGCAAGATCCTAAGCTTGGGGATGCCCAAGGCACCCCAAGGTAATATTCAAGGACAACCAAGAGCCTAATCTTGGTGATGCCCTGGAAGCCATCCCCTCTTTCGTCTTTGTCTATCGGTAACTTTACTTGGGACTATATTTTTATTCACCACATGATATGTGTTTTGCTTGGAGCGTCTTGTATGATATGAGTATTTGCTTTTTAGTTTGCCACAATCATCCTTGTTGTACACACCTTTTGAAAGGGACACGCATGAATCGTGATTTATTAGAATACTCTATGTGCCTCCCTTATATCTTTTGAGCTAGGCAATTTTGCTCTAGTGCTTCACTTATATCTTTTTAGAGCACGGCGGTGGCTATATTTTGTAGAAATTATTGAACTCTCATGCTTCACTTATATTATTTTGAGAGTTGATACGTATCCAACGTATCTATAATTTTTGATTGTTCCATGCTATATTATCTATTGTTTTGGACTATATTGGCTTTATTTTCCACTTTTATATTACTTTTAGGATTAACCTATTAACCGGAGGCCCAGCCCAGAATTGCTGTTTTTTGCCTATTTCAGTGTTTTGAAGAAACGGAATATCAAACAGAGTCCAAACGGAATGAAATCTTCGGGAACGTGATTTTCTCATCAGATAAGATCCAGGAGACTTGGACCCTCCGTCAAGAAAGCCACGAGGCGGCCACAAGGGTGGAGCGCCCCCTAGGCGCGCCCCCTCCTCGTGGGCCCTCAAGCTCCACCGACGTACTCCTTCCTCCTATATATACCTCACGCACCCCCAATAGATCAGATACAGAGCCAAAAACCTAATTCCACTGCCGCAACTTTCTGTATCCACGAGATCCCATCTTGGGGCCTGTTCCGGAGCTCCGCCGGAAGGGGATTCCACCATGGAGAGCTTCTACATCAACATCATAGCTTCTCCGATGAAGTGTGAGTAGTTTACCTCAGACCTTCGGGTCCATAGTTAGTAGCTAGATGGCTTCTTCTCTCTTTTTAGATCTCAATACAATGTTCTCCCCCTCTCTCGTGGAGATCTATTCGATGTAATCTTCTTTTTGCGGTGTGTTTGTTGAGACTGATGAATTGTAGGTTTATGATCAAGATTATCTATGAGCAATATTTGAATCTTCTCTGAATTATTTTAGGTATGATTGGTTATCTTTGCAAGTCTCTTCGAATTATCCGTTTGGTTTGGCCAACTAGATTGGTAGTTCTTGCAATGGGAGAAGTGTTTAGCTTTGGGTTCAATCTTGCGGTGTCCTTACCCAAAGGATGTAAAGGGTTGCAAGGCACGTATTGTATTGTTGCCATCGAGGATAACAAGATGGGGTATTTATCATATTGCATGAATTTATTCCTCTGCATCATGTCATCTTGCTTAAGGCATTACTCTGTTTTCATTAACTTAATAATCTAGATGCATGTTGGATAGCGGTCGATGAGTGGAGTAATAGTAGTAGATGCAGGCAGGAGTCGTTCTACTTGTCTCGTACGTGATGCCTAAATACATGATCATACCTAGATATTCTCATAATTATTCTCAATTCTATCAATTGCTCAATAGTTATTCGTTCACCCACCGTAAAATACCTATGCTCTTGAGAGAAGCCACTAGTGAAATCTATGGCCCCCGGGTCTATTTTCATCATATTAATCTTCCTACGCTTTATTATTGCTTTTCTTTTTTACTTTTCCTTTTTATTTTACTTTGCATCTTTATACCAAAAATACCAAAAATATTATCTATCATCTCTATCAGACCTCACTCTCGTAAGTGACCATGAAGGGATTGACAACCCCTATTCGCGTTGGTTGCGAGGAGCTATTTTTTTGTGTAGGTACGAGGGAATTGCACGTGGCCTCCTACTGGATTGATACCTTGGTTCTCAAAAACTGAGGGAAATACTTACGCTACTCTGCTGCATCATCCTCTCCTCTTCGGGGAAAACCAACGCAAGCTCAAGACGTAGCAAGAAGGATTTCTGGCGCCGTTGCCGGGGAGTCTACGCAAAAGTCAACATACCAAGTACCCATCACAATCCCTTATCTCTCGCATTACATTATTTGCCATTTGACTCTCGTTTTGCTCTCCCGCACTTCACCCTTGCCGTTTTATTCGCCCTCTCTTTTCTGTTTGCCTTTTTCTCGCCTGCTTGTCGTTATGGCTAGTCTTGTATCTTCTCCGTTATCTCCCGAGAATAAAGTTCTAAATTTTAAGTAAAGGGAGGGAGAAAATCTAAAATACGCTTGGTATAGAATTTGCAATGCTCAAAATAGATCTACCAGGAAGCAATCTACTTCAGTTCTTCTCCGCAGTTTTTATGTAGGTGCTAATCCTTGGTATAGATATATCCTTGATACCACTACCGGAGGTAATTTCTTGGGTAGCCATACTTTTGATTCTTATAATGCTTGATAGATTTATTTGGCTCACCACCTCTCTTGGTTAATGGAACTATGTTGACTTTGGAGCATGTAATGCAAAGACTTGAAATTATTGAAAATAAAGTTGCTACCGTTGAGTTAATTGAAAATCTAGATAAAAAATATCCACAATCAAATTACCCAATATGGATCTAAGGTAGGAGTAACTTTGAAAAATATTAAGGAGAAGGAACTCATAGTTAATGAGAAAATAAATCAAGATTCCTCTAGAATTGATAAACTTGAGGGTATTATTACCAACTTGGGAACCGCTTTTTCTTCCTTAAAAAATACTCCAAGTCCTCCTACTAAAGTTTCTAAGCTCATGTATGTTCCTAAGAATAAGGGTGAATCCTCTAGTAAGGAAACTGCGGATCTTAAATCTATAAGTATTCATCCCAATCTTTTTGCTATCATTAAGGAACCATTTGCCACGAATGATTTTTTTGATCTTTTGCCTAAAAGTTTGATAATTACTAGAAAGAAAGAAATTTCTAATTAAGGTAGATGTCTCATTAAAGAATTGCCTACCAAAGATGGCAATACCTAGATCTTGTTGGAAATATGCCCTAGAGGAAATAATAAAAGGATTATTATTATATTTCCTTGTTCATGATAATTGTCTTTTATTCATGCTATAATTGTATTATCCGGAAATCGTAATACACGTGTGAATACATAGACCACTACATGTCCGTAGTGAGCCTCTAGTTGACTAGCTCGTTGATCAATAGATAGTCATGGTTTCCTGACTATGGACATTGGATGTCACTGATAACGGGATCACATCATTAGGAGAATGATGTGATGGACAAGACCCAATCCTAAGCATAGCACAACATCGTGTAGTTCGTTTTGCTAGAGCTTTTCCAATGTCTAGTATCTTTTCCTTAGACCATGAGATCGTGTAACTCCCGGATACCGTAGGAGTGCTTTGGGTGTACCAAACGTCACAACGTAATCGGGTGACTATAAAGGTGCACTACATGTATCTCCGAAAGTGTCATTGGGTTGACACGGATCGAGATCGGGATTTGTCACTCCGTATTACGGAGAGGTATCACTGGGCCCACTCGGTAATGCATCATCATAATGAGCTCAAAGTGACCAAGTGTTTGGTCATGGGATCATGCATTACTGATGAGTAAAGTGACTTGCGATAACGAGATTGAGCGAGGTATTGGGATACCGACGATCGAATCTCGGGCAAGTAACATACCGATTGACAAAGGGAATTGTATACGGGTTGCTTGAATCCTCGATATCGTGGTTCATCCGATGAGATCATCGAGGAGCATGTGGAGCCAACATGGGTATCCAGATCCTGCTGTTGGTTATTGAGCGGAGAGCCGTCTCGGTCATGTCTCGTGTCTCCCGAACCCGTAGGGTCTACACACTAAGGTTCGGTGATGCTAGGGTTGTAGAGATATGAGTATGCAGCAAACCGAAAGTTGTTGAGTCCGGATGAGATCCGGACGTCACGAGGAGTTCGGAATGATCCGGAGGTAAAGAATTATATATAGGAAGTGCTGTTTGCCATCGGGAGAGTTTGGGGTCACGGTATTGTACCGGGACCACGGAAGGGTCCCGGGGTCCACCGGTGGGGCCACCTATCCCGGAGGGCCCGTGGGCTGAAGTGGGAGGAACCAGCCCCGGTGGGCTGGTGCGCCTCTGGGCCCCCTAGCCTAGGGTTGGAAACCCTAGGGGTGGGGCGCCCACTGCCTTGGGGGCAAGCCTCCCCTTGGCCGCCTCCCCCATCTAGATGGGATCTAGAGGGGCGGCGCCCCCAGGGGCCTATATAAAGGGGGAGGGAGGCAGCCGCACCACAAGTCTTGGCGCCTCCTCTCCCCTGCTATACCTCTCCCTCTCACGTAAGCTCGTGAAGCTCTGCGGAACCTCTGCTGCATCCACCACCACGCCGTCGTGCTGCTGGATCTTCTTCAACCTCTCCTCCTCCTTGCTGGATCAAGGTGCGGAGACGTCATCCGCTCCGTACGTGTGTTGAACGCGGAGGTGCTGTCCGTTCGGCACTTGGTCATCGGTGATTTGGATCACGAGGAGTACGACTCCCTCAACCCCGTTCACTTGAACGCTTCCGCTCGCGATCTACAATGGTATGTAGATGCACTCCTATCACTCGTTGCTAGATGAACTCATAGATGGATCTTGGTGAGACCGTAGGAAATTTTTTATTTTCTGCAACGTTCCCCAACAGTGGCATCATGAGCCAGGTCTATGCGTAGTTCTCTATTGCACGAGTAGAACACAAATCTGTTGTGGGCGTAGATGTTGTCAACTTTCTTGCCGTTACTAGTCTTATTTTGCTTCAGCGGTATTGTGGGATGAAGCGGCCCGGACCGACCTTACACGTACGGTTACGTGAGACAGGTTCCACCGACTCACATGCACTAGTTGCATAAGGTGGCTAGCGGGTGTCTGTCTCTCCCACTTTAGTTGGAGCGGATTTGACGAAAAGGGTCCTTATGAAGGGTAAATAGAAGTTGACAAATCACGTTGTGGTTTTTCGTAGGTAAGAAAACGTTCTTGCTAGAACCCTATTGCAGCCATTTAAAAGATGCAACAACAATTAGAGGACGTCTAACTTGTTTTTGCAGCAATTGCCTTGTGATGTGATATGGCCAAAAGTTGTGATGAATGATGTATGATATATTGTGATGTATGAGATCATGTTCTTGTAATAGGAATCACGACTTGCATGTCGATGAGTATGACAACCGGCAGGAGCCATAGGAGTTGTCTTAATTATTGTATGACCTACGTGTCATTGATTCAACGCCATGTATTTACTTTGCTTTATTGCTAAACCGTTAGCTATAGTAGTAGAAGTAATAGTTGGCGAGCAACTTCATGGAGACACGATGATGGAGATCATGGTGTCATGCCGGTGACAAGATGATCATGGAGCCCCGAAGAAGGAGATCAAAGGAGCTATATGATATTGGCCATATCATGTCACTACTATATAATTGCATGTGATGTTTATTATGTTTATGCATCTTGTTTACTTAGAACGATGGTAGTAAATAAGATGATCCCTTATAATAATTTCAAGAAAGTGTTCACCCTAACTGTGCGCCGTTGCTAAAGTTAAATCGTTTGAAGCACCACGTGATGATCGGGTGTGATAGATTCCTATGTTCACATACAACGGGTGTAGGACAGTTTTACACATGCAAAACACTTAGGTTAACTTGACGAGCCCAGCATGTACAGACATGGCCTCGGAACACAAGAGACCGAAAGGTCGAACATGAGTCGTATGGAAGATACGATCAACATGGAGATGTTCACCGATGATGACTAGTCCGTCTCACGTGATGATCGGACACGGCCTAGTCGACTCGGATCATGTAACACTTAGATGACTAGAGGGATGTCAAATCTGAGTGGCAGTTCGTTAAATAATTTAATTAGATGAACTTAATTATCATGAACTTAGTCTAAAATCTTTGCAGAAAATGTCTTGTAGATCAAATGGCCAACGCTCATGTCAACATGAACTTCAACACGTTCCTAGAGAAAACCAAGCTGAAAGATGATGGCAGCAACTATTCGGACTGGGTCCGAACACGAGATCATCCTCATAGCAGCCAAGAAACAATATGTCCTAGAAGCACCGCTAGGTGAAGCACCCATCCTAGATAACCAAGACGTTATGAACTCTTGGCAGTCTCGTGCTGATGATTACTCCCTCGTTCAGTGTGGCATGCATTACAGCTTAGAACCGGGGCTCCAAAAGCGTTTTGAGCAACACGGAGCATATGAGATGTTCGAGGAGCTAAAAATGGTTTTCCAAGCTCATGCCCGGGTCGAGAGATATGAAGTCTCCGACAAGTTCTATAGTTGTAAGATGGAGGAAAATAGTTACATTAGTGAGCACATACTCAAAATGTGCAGGTTGCACAACCGCTTTGTCCCAGCTGGATATTAACCTCCCGGACGAGGTGGTCATTGACAGAATCCTTTAGTCGCTCCCACCAAGCTACAAGAGCTTTGTGATGAACTACAATATGCAGGGGATGGTGAAAACTATTCCTGAAGTATTTTCAATGCTGAAGTCAGCAGAGGTAGAAATCAAGAAGGAACATCAAGTGTTGATGGTCAATAAAACCACCAAGTTCAAGAAGGGCAAGGGTAAGAAGAACTTCAAGAAGGACGGCAAGGATGTTGCCGCACCCGGTAAGCCAGTTGCCGGGAAGAAGTCAAAGAATGGACCCAAGCCTGAGACTGAGTGCTTTTATTGCAAAGGAAGGGTCTTTGAAGCGGAACTGCCCCAAATACTTAGCGCACAAGAAGGCCGGCAACACTAAAGGTATATTTGATATACATGTAATTGATGTGTACCTTACCGATTACTCGTAGTAACTCCCGGGTATTTGATACGGTGCCGTTGCTCATATTTGTAACTCACAGCAGAGCTGCGGAATAAGCGGAGATCATGAAGGGCGAGGTGACGATGCGCGTCGGGAATGGTTCCAAGGTCGATGTGATCGCCGTTGGCATGCTACCTCTACATTTGCCTACGGGATTAGTTTTAAACCTCAATAATTGTTATTTAGTGCCAAGTTTGAGCATGAAAATTGTATCAAGATCTCGTTTAATACGAGATGGCTACTCATTTAAATCCGAGAATAATGGTTGTTCTATTTATATGAGAGATATGTTTTATGGTCATGCTCCGATGGTCAATGGTTTATTCTTAATGAATCTCGAACGTGATGTTACACATATTCATAGTGTGAATACCAAAAGATGTAAAGTTGATAACGATAGTCCCACATACCTGTGGCACTTCCGCCTTGGTCACATTGGTGTCAAGCGCATGAAGAAGCTCCATGCTGATGGACATTTAGAGTCTCTCAATTATGAATCATTTGACACATGCGGACCATGCCTTATGGGCAAAATGACCAAGACTCCGTTCTCCGGAACAATGGAGCGAGCAACCAACTTATTGGAAATCATACATACCGATGTGTGCGGTCCAATGAGCGTTGAGGCTCGCGGAGGATATCGTTATGTTCTCACTCTCACTGATGACTTGAGTAGATATGGGTATGTCTACTTGATGAAACACAAGTCTGAGACCTTTGAAAAGTTCAAGGAATTTCAGAATGAGGTAGAGAATCAACGTGACCGAAAAATAAAGTTCTTCGATCAGATCATGGAGGAGAATATTTAAGTCACGAATTTGGTACACACTTAAGGAAATGTGGAATCGTTTCACAACTCACGCCGCTGGAACACCTCAGCGTAACGGTGTGTCCGAGCGTCGTGTCGCACTCTATTGGATATGGTGCGATCTATGATGTCTCTTCTGATTTATCGCTATCATTTTGGGGATACGCTCTAGAGACAGCTACATTCACTTTAAATAGGGCACCGTCTAAATCCGTTGAGACGACACCGTATGAATTATGGTTTGGGAAGAAACCTAAGCTGTCGTTTCTAAAAGTTTGGGGATGCGATGCTTATGTCAAGAAACTTCAACCTGAAGAGCTCGAACCCAACTCGGAAAAATGCGTCTTCATAGGATACCCTAAGGAAACCATTGGGTATACCTTCTACCTTAGATCCGAAGGCTAGATCTTTGTTGCCAAGAACGGATCCTTTCTGGAAAAAGAGTTTCTCTCGAAAGGAGTAAGTGGGAGGAAAGTAGAACTCGATGAAGTACTACCTCTTGAACCGGAAAGTAATGCAGCTCAGGAAAATGTTCTGTGGTGTCTACGCCGATCGGAGAGGAAATTAATGATGATGATCAAGGTACTTCGGATCAAGTTGCTCTTGAACTTCGTAGGTCCACAAGGACACGTTCCACACCAGAATGGTATGGCAACCCTGTCCTGAAAATCATGTTGTTAGACAACGGTGAACCTTGAACTATGAAGAAGCGATGGCGGGCCCAGATTCCAACAAATGGCTTGAAGCCATGCAATCCGAGATAGGATCCATGTATGAAAACAAAGTATGGACTTTGACAGACTTGCCCGATGATCGGCGACGATAGAAAACAAATGGATCTTTAAGAAGAAGACGGACGCGGATGGTAATGTTACCATCTATAAAGCTCGACTTGTCGCTAAAGGTTATCGGCAAGTTCAAGGGTTGACTACGATGAGACTTTCTCTCCGTGGCGAAGCTGAAGTCCGTCCGAATCATGTTAGCAATTGCCGCATACTATGATTATGAGATATGGCAAATGGACGTCAAAACGGCATTCCTTAACGGCTATCTTAAGGAAGAACTGTATATGATGCAGCCGGAAGGTTTTGTCGACCCTAAGAATGCTAACAAGGTATGCAAGGTCCAGCGATCCATTTATAGGCTGGTGCAAGCATCTCGGAGTTGGAACATTCGCTTTGATGAGATGATCAAAGCGTTTGGATTTATGCAGACTTATGGAGAAGCCTGTGTTTACAAGAAAGTGAGTGGGAGCTCTGTAGCATTTCTCATATTATATGTAGATGACATACTTTTCATGGGAAATGATATATAACTTTTGGACAACATTAAGGCCTACTTGAATAAGAGTTTTTCAATGAAGGACCTTGGAGAAGCTGCTTATATATTAGGCATTAAGATCTATAGAGATAGATCGAGACGCCTCATAGGTCTTTCACAAAGCACATACCTTGATAAGATATTGAAGAAGTTCAAAATGGATTAGTCCAAGAAAGGGTTCTTGCCTGTATTACAAGGTGTGAAATTGAGCTCGGCTCAATGTCCGACCACGGCAGAAGATAAAGAAGAGATGAGTGTCATCCCCTATGCTTCAGCCATAGGATCTATTATGTACGCCATGCTGTGTACCAGACCTGATGTAAACCTTGCCGTAAGTTTGGTAGGAAGATACCAAAGTAATCCCGGCAAGGAACACTGGACAGCGGTCAAGAATATCCTGAAGTACCTGAAAAGGACTAAGGACATGTTTCTCGTTTATGGAGGCGACGAAGAGCTCGTCGTAAAGTGTTACGTCGATGCTAGCTTCGACACAGATCTGGATGACTCTAAGTCACAAACCGGATATGTGTATATGTTGAATGGTGGAGCAGTAAGCTGGTGCAGCTGCAAGCAGAGCGTCGTGGCGGGATCTACATGTGAAGCAGAGTACATGGCAGCCTCGGAGGCAGCGCATGAAGCAATTTGGGTGAAGGAGTTCATCACCGACCTAGGAGTCATACCCAATGCGTCGGGGCCGATCAAACTCTTCTGTGACAACACTGGAGCTATTGCACTTGCCAAGGAGCCCAGGTTTCACAAGAAGACCAGGCACATCAAGCGTCGCTTCAACTCCATTCGTGAAAATGTTCAAGATGGAGACATAGAAATTTGCAAAGTGCATACGGATCTGAATGTCGCAAAACCTCTTCCGCGAGCAAAACATGATCAACACCAGAACTCTATGGGTGTTCGATTCATCACAATGTAACTAGATTACTGACTCTAGTGCAAGTGGGAGACTGTTCGAAATATGCCCTAGAGGCAATAATAAAAGGATTATTATTATATTTCCTTGTTCGTGATAACTGTCTTTTATTCATGCTATAATTGTATTATCCGGAAAACATAATACACGTGTGAGTACATAGACCACAACATGTCCCTAGTGAGCCTCTAGTTGACTAGCTCGTTGATCAATAGATAGTCATGGTTTCCTGACTATGGACATTGGATGTCATTGATAATGGGATCACATCATTAGGAGAATGATGTGATGGACAAGACCCAATCCTAAGCATAGCACAAGATCGTGTAGTTCGTTTTGCTAGAGCTTTTCCAATGTCAAGTATCTTTTCCTTAGACCATGAGATCATGTAACTCCCGGATACCGTAGGAGTGCTTTGGGTGTACCAAACGTCACAAGTAACTAGGTGACTATAAAGGTGCACTACAGGTATCTCCGAAAGTGTCTGTTGGGTTGACACGGATCGAGACTGGGATTTGTCACTCCGTATTACGGAGAGGTATCACTGGGCCCACTCGGTAATGCATCATCATAATGAGCTCAAAGTGACCAAGTGTTTGGTCACGGGATCATGCGTTACGGTACGAGTAAAGTGACTTGCCGGTAACGAGATTGAACGAGTTATTGGGATACCGATGATCGAATCTCGGGCAAGTAACATACCGATTGACAAAGGGAATTGTATACGGGGTTGCTTGAATCCTCGACATCGTGGTTCATCCGATGAGATCATCGAGGAGCATGTGGGATCCAACATGGGTATCCAGATCCCGCTGTTGGTTATTGACCGGAGAGCTGTCTCGGTCATGTCTACGTGTCTCCCGAACCCGTAGGGTCTACACACTTAAGGTTCGGTGACGCTAGGGTTGTAGAGATATGAGTATGCAGTAAACCAAAAGTTTTTCGGAGTCCCTGATGAGATCCCGGACATCACGAGGAGTTCCGGAATGATCCGGAGGTAAAGAATTATATATAGGAAGTGCTGTTTCGGCCATCGGGAGAGTTTCGGGGGTCACCGGTATTGTACCGGGACCACCGGAAGGGTCCCGGGGGTCCACCGGGTGAGGCCACCTATCCGGAGGACCCCGTGGGCTGAAGTGGGGAGGGAGCCAGCCCCTGGTGGGCTGGTGCGCCCCACCTTGGGCCCCCCCTGCGCCTAGGGTTGGAAACCCTAGGGGTGGGGGGCGCCCCACTTGCCTTGGGGGGCAAGCCTCCTCCCTTGTCCGCCGCCCCCCCCCCCCCATCTAGATGGGATCTAGAGGGGCCGGCGCCCCCCGGGGCCTATATAAAGGGGGGGGAGGGAGGGCAGCCGCACCCTGAAGTCTTGGCGCCTCCCTCTCCCTTGCTATACCTCTCCCTCTCACAGAAGCTCGGCGAAGCTCTGCCGGAACCCTGCTGCATCCACCACCACGCCGTCGTGCTACTGGATCTTCTTCAACCTCTCCCTCCTCCTTGCTGGATCAAGGTGCAGGAGACGTCATCCGCTCCGTACGTGTGTTGAACACGGAGGTGCTGTCCATTCGGCACTTGGTCATCGGTGATTTGGATCACGACGAGTACGACTCCCTCAACCCCGTTCACTTGAACGCTTCCGCTCGCGATCTACAATGGTATGTAGATGCACTCCTATCACTCGTTGCTAGATGAACTCATAGATGGATCTTGGTGAGACCGTAGGAATTTTTTTATTTTCTGCAACGTTCCCCAACAGATCTATCCTTGCTTTTATGCATAGCTAGGGGCGTTAAACGATAGCGCTTGTTGGGAGGCAACCCAATTTTATTTTTAGTTTTAGTTTTAGTTTTTGTTTAGGAATAAATAATCCATCTACCTTCTGTTTAGATGTGGTTTTATGTTTTAGTTAGTGTTTGTGCCAAGTTAAACCTATAGGATCTTCTTGGTTAATAGTTATTTGATCTTGCTGTAATTTCCAGAAACTTTCGGTTCACGAAAACAATTGTTAAAAATCACCAGAACGTGATAAAATAGTGATTCCAATTTCTGCTGATCAATAAAGAAATTTCCTAGGTCGTCCTATTTTGGCTGAAGTTTTGGAGTTCCATAAATTTGCGTTAGTTACAGATTACTACAGACTGTTCTGTTTTTGACAGATTCTGTTTTTCGTGTGTTGTTTGCTTATTTTGATGAATCTATGGCTAGTAAAATAGTTTATGATCCATAGAGAAGTTGGAATATAGTAGGTTTAACACCAATATAAATAAATAATGAGTTCATTACAGTACCTTGAAGTGGTCTTTTGTTTTCTTTCGCTAACGGAGCTTACG
Organism: Aegilops longissima; assembly: GCA_021605205.1. NCBI lineage: Eukaryota > Viridiplantae > Streptophyta > Magnoliopsida > Poales > Poaceae > Aegilops > Aegilops longissima. The sequence goes on from CM038679.1 coordinate 7,681,557, forward strand.
AGATTTCTGTTGAGTTTTGTGTTGTGAAGTTTTCAAGTTTTGGGTGAAATTATTTGATGGATTATGGAACAAGGAGTGGCAAGAGCCTAAGCTTGGGAATGCCCATGGCACCCCCAAGATAATCCAAGGACACCAAAAAGTCAAAGCTTGGGGATGCCCCGGAAGGCATCCCCTCTTTCGCCCACTTCCATCGGTAACTTTACTTGGGGCTATATTTTTATTCACCACATGATATGTGTTTTGCTTGGAGCGTATTGTATTATTTGCGTCTTTGCTTGATAGTTTACCACAATCATCCTTGATGTACACACCTTTTGAGAGAACCATACATGAATTGGAATTTGTTAGAATACTCTATGTGCTTCACTTATATCTTTTGAGCTTGATAGTTTTGCTCTATGTGCTTCACTTATATCTTTTGAGCTTTATAGTTTTGCTCCAGTACTTCACTTATATCTTTTAGAGTACGGTGGTGGATTTGTTTTAAAGAAACTCAGTTTAGTCGCGTTAAGCGTTGCCCCCAAAGTTTAATCAGATGGCCATAAACTCCCACAAGCGCAGATCCGACGGCCAAAAGTACTGATGGCCTGATAGGACTGGAAGAGTGCTCGGTTATAATGTATTTAAATTGATCTCTCATGCTTCACTTAGATTATTTTGAGAGTCTTAAATAGCATGGTAATTTGCTTAATAATAATATGCTTGGTATTCAAGATTTGTAAGACTTTCTTTTGAGTGTGTTGAATACTAAGAAAAGTTTGATGCTTGATAATTGTTTTGAGATATGAAGGTGGTAATATTAGAGTCATGCTAGTTGAGTAGTTGTGAATTTGAGAAATACTTGTGTTAAAGTTTGTGATTCCCATAGCATGCACGTATGGTGAACCGTTATGTGATGAAGTCGGAGCATGATTTATTTATTGATTGTCTTCCTTATGAGTGGCGGTCGGGGACGAGCGATGGTATTTTCCTACCAATCTATCCCCCTAGGAGCATGCGCGTTATACTTTGCTTTGATAACTTGTAGATTTTTGCAATAAGTATATGAGTTCTTTATGACTAATGTTGAGTCCATGGATTGTACGCATTTTTCTCACCCTTCCACCATTGCTAGCCTCTCTAATACCGCGCACTTTTCGCCAGTATCATACACCCACCATAAACCTTCCTCAAAACATCCACCATACCTACCTATCATGGCATTTCCATAGCCATTCCGAGATATATTGCCATGCAACTTTCCACCGTTCCGTTTATTATGACACGCTCCATCATTGTCATATTGCTTAGCATGATCATTTAGTTGACATCATATTTGTGGCAAAGCCACCGTTCATAATTCTTTCATACATGTCAGTTATGAATCATTGCATATTCTGGTACACCGCCGGAGGCATTTATATAGAGTCATATTTTGTTTTAAGTATCGAGTTGTAATTGTTGAGTTGTAAGTAAATAAAAGTGTGATGATCATCATTTTTAGACCATTGTCCCAAGTGAGGAAAGGATGATGGAGACTATGATTCCCCCATAAGTCAGGATGAGACTCTGAATGAAAAAAAGAAAAAAAAAGAAAAAAAGAGGCCATAAAAAAAGAGAAAAGGTCCAAATAAAAAAATGAGAGAAAAAGAGAGAAGGGACAATGTTACTATCCTTTTACCACACTTGTGCTTCAAAGTAGCATCATGATCTTTATAATAGAGAGTCTCTCGTTTTGTCACTTTCATATACTAGTGGGAATTTTCATTATAGAACTTGGCTTGTATATTCCAATGATGGGCTTCCTCAAATTGCCCTAGGTCTTCGTGAGCAAGCGAGTTGGATGCACACCCACTTAGTTTCATTTGTTGAGCTTTCATATACTTATAGCTCTAGTGCATTCGTTGCATGGCAATCCCTACTCACTCACATTGATATCTATTGATGGGCAACTTCATAGCCCGTTGATACGCCTATTTGATGTGAGACTATCTTCCCTCTTTTTGTCTTCTCCACAACCACCATTCTATTCCACATATAATGCTATATCCATGGCTCACGCTCATGTATTGCGTGAAGATTGAAAAAGTTTTGAGAATGTCAAAAGTATGAAACAATTGCTTGGCTTGTCATCGGGGTTGTGCATCATTTAAATTTTGTGTGTGGTGAAGATAGAGCATAGTCAGACTATATAATTTTGTAGGGATAACTTTCTTTGGCCATGTTATTTTGAGAAGACGTAATTGCCTTTTTATTTTACTTTGCATCTTTATACCAAAAATACCAAAAATATTATCTATCATCTCTATCAGATCTCATTCTCGTAAGTGACCGTGAAGGGATTGACAACCCCTATTCGCGGTGGTTGCGAGGAGCTATTTGTTTTGTGTAGGTACGAGGGACTTGCGCGTGGCCTCCTACTGGATTGATACCTTGGTTCTCAATAACTGAGGGAAATACTTACGCTACTCTGCTGCATCATCCTCTTCTCTTCAGAGAAAACCAACGCAAGCTCAAGACATAGCAAGAGTCTCTCTAAACAGCATGGTAATTTGTTTTGGTTATAAATTTAATCCTAATATGATAGGCATCCAAGAGGGATATAATAAAAACTTCCGTATAAAGTGCATTGAATACTATGAGAAGTTTGATTCCTTATGATTGTTTTGAGATATAAAGATAGTGATATTAGAGTCAAGTCTGTGATTCCCGTAACATGCACGTATGGTGAACCATTAACGAAGTCGAAGCATGATTTATTTATTGATTGTCATCCTTTGTGTGGAGGTCGAGATCGCGCGATGGTTAACTCCTACCAACCCTTACCCTAGGAGCATGTGCGCAGTACTTTGTTTCGATGACTAATAGATTTTTGCAATAAGTATGTGAGTTCTTTATGACTAATGTTGAGTCCATGGATTATACGCACTCTCACCCTTCCATCATTGCTAGCCTCTCTAGTACCGCGCAAATTTCACCGGTGCCATACACCCACCATATACCTTCCTCAAAATAGCCACCATACCTACCTATTATGGCATTTCCATAGCCATTCCGAGATATATTGCCATGCAACTTTCCACCGTTCCGTTTATTATGACACGCTTCATCATTTTCATATTGCTTTGCATGATCATGTAGTTGACATAGTATTTGTGGCAAGGACACCGTTCATAATTTTCATACATGTCACTCTTGAATCATTGCACTCCCGGTACACCACCAGAGGCATTCATATAGAGTCATATTTTGTTCTAGTATCGAGTTGTAATCTTTGAGTTGTAAGTAAATAAAAGTGTGATTTTCTTCATTATTAGAGCATTGTCCCATGTGAGGAAATAAAAAAAGATAGGCCAAATAAGCCAATCAAAAAATGAGAGAAAAGAGAGAAGGGGCAATGCTACTATCCTTTTTCCACACTTGTGCTTCAAAGTAGCACCATGATCTTCATGATAGAGAGTCTCCTATTTTGTCACTTCCATATACTAGTGGGAATTTTTCATTATAGAACTTGTCTTGTATATTCCAACGATGGGCTCTAGTGCATCTGTTGCATGGAAATCCCTACTCACTCACATTGATATCTATTGATGGGCATCTCCATAGCCCATTGATACGCCTAGTTGATGTGAGACTATCTCCTTCTTTTTGTCTTCTCCACATACACCATATTCTGTTCCATCTATAGTGCTATGTCCATGGCTCACGCTCATGTATTGCGTGAAAGTTCAAAAGGTTTGAGAATACTAAAGTATGAAACAATTGCTTGGCTAAAACCGGGGTTGTGCATGATTTGAATATTTTATGTGATGAAGATGGAGCATAGTCGGACTATATGATTTTGTAGGGATAGCTTCCTTTAGCATAGTATTTTGAGAAGACATGATTTCTTTATTAGTATGCTTGAAGTATTATTGTTTTTATGTCAATATTAAACTTTTATTTTGAATCTTATGGATCTGAACATTCATGCCACAATAAAGAAAATTACATGGATAAATATGTTACGTAGCATTCCACATAAAAAATTCTGTTTTTATCATTTACCTACTCGAGGACGAGCAGGAATTAAGCTTGGGGATGCTTGATACGTCTCCAACATACCTATAATTTTTTATTGTTACATGCTATTATATTATCTGTTTTGGATGTTTTATATGCATTAATATGCTATTTTATATTATTTTTGGGACTAACCTATTAACCTAGAGCCTAGTGCCAGTTTCTGTTTTTTCTTTGTTTTTGAGATTCGCAGAAAAGGAATACCAAACGAAGTCCAAACAGAATAAAACCTTCGCGGTGATTTTTCTTGGACCATAAGACACCCAGGAGACTTGGAGTTCAAGTCAGATGAGCCATGAGGCGGCGACAAGGGTGAGTGTGAGCCCAGGGGGGTAGGGCGTGCCCCCTACCTTGTGGGCCCCTTGGTGACCCCTTGACCTAGTTCTTCCTCCTATATATTCACATATATTCCCAAACCAACAGAACCATCCACGAAAACACTTTTCCACTGCCGCAAGTCTTTGACCTCGTTAGATCCCATCTGGAGGCCTTTTCCGGTACTCTGTCGGAGGGGGATTCGATTAGGGAGGGCATCTACATCAACTCTATTGCCCTTCCGATGAAGCGTGAGTAATTTACCACAGACCTACGGGTCCATAGCTAGTAGCTAGATGGCTACTTCTCTTTCTTTGATTCTCAATACCATGTTCTCCTCGATGTTCTTAGAGATCTATCAGATGTAATACTTTTTTGCGGTGTGCTTGTCGAGATCCGATGAATTGTGGATTTATGATCAACTTATGTATGAATATTATTTGAATCTCCTCTGAATTCTTATATGCATGATTTGGTATCTTTGTATTTCTCTTCGAATTATCATTTTGGTTTGTCCAACTAGATTGGTTTTTCTTGCAATGGGAGAGGTGCTTAGCTTTGGGTTCAATCTTGCGGTGTCCTCACCCAGTAACAGTAGGGGTAGCGAGGCACGTATTGTATTGTTGCCATCGAGGATAAAAAAGATGGGGTTTTCATCATATTGCTTGAGTTAATTTCTCTACATCATGCCATCTTACTTAATGCGTCACTCTGTTCTTATGAACTTAATATTCTAGATGCAGGCAGGAGCCGGTCGATGTGTGAAGTAATAGTAGTAGATGCAGAATCATTTCGGTCTACTTGACACGGACGTGATGCCTATATTGCATAATCATTGCCTTGGATATCGTCATAACTTTGCGCCCTATCAATTGCTCGACAGTAATTTTTTTTACCCAACGTATTATTTGCCTTCATGAGAGAAGCCTCTAGTGAAACCTATGGCCCCCAGGTCTATTTTCCATCATATTAGTTTCCGATCTACTATTTTGCAATCGTTTACTTTCAGATCTATAAACCATAAAAACCAAAAAATATTTTATCTTTTGTTTAGTTTTATTTATCTATCCCTATCAGATCTCACCTTTGCGAGTGACCGTGAAGGGATTGACAACCCCTTTATCACGTTGGGTGCAAGTGTTTGATTGTTTGTGCAGGTATTGGTGATTTGTGCGTTCTTCTCCTACTGGATTGATACCTTGGTTCTTAAGTGAGGGAAATACTCATCTCTACTTTGCCCTTTCCTCTTCAAGGGAAAAACCAACGCAAGCTCAAGAAGTAGCAATCATCATTATCATTATTAGAGCATTGTACCGGTGAGGAAAAGAATGATTGATGCTGACGAGTCCTCAAAAAAAGTGGGGATGGTGTTAATGATATTGTTCTAAAAAAAGAGAGAGAAAAAAGAAAATGGCAGAAGAGGCAAGGTTACTATCATTTACCACACTTGTACTTCAAAGTAGCAGCATGTTCTTCATACAGAGAGTCTACATAATTTGTCACTTTCGTATACTAGTGAGAATTTTACATCCTAGAACTTGTCTTGTATATTCTGATGACGAGCTTCCTCAAATGCTTGAGGTCTTTATGAGCAAGCAAGTCGGATGCACACCCACTGAATTTCATATAGTGAACTTTAGTGCGATTATCTCTACTCCTAATGGAGCAGTTGGCAGTCTCCGCCGGTCAATTTTCGTCCCACCTCCACTGGTTTTTTTTCGTCCTAAAAAAATCTACGAAATTTCGTAGGTTAACCAGGGACAACTCCCACCTCCCAGGTTTTTTTTCGTCCCACCTCCCATGGTTTTTTTGGTACCTCGTTCCACCTCACACTGAGCCGCCACGAACCGCAAAAACCGCCTACCTTAGCCAAATCAACAAATCTCTCTCATTAATGTAATTTTCTTTAGGAAACAAATAATAGATTCTTTCCTACCTTAGCCAAATCAACGGATCTCTCCCATTAATGCAATTTTCTTTAGCAAACAAATAATAGATTCTTTCCTACCTTAGCCAAATCAACGGATCTCTCCCATTAATGCAATTTGCTTTAGTAAACAAATAATAGATTCTTTCCTACCTTAGCCAAATCAACGGATCTCTCCCATTAATGCAATTTGCTTTAGCAAACAAATAATAGATTCTTTCCTACCTTAGCCAAATCAACGGATCTCTCTCATTAATGCAATTTGCTTTAGGAAACAAATAATAGATTTTCAGGAAACAAATAATCTCTAATCTCTATATCTAATCTCTAATCTCTAATCTCTAATCTCTAATCTCTAATCTCTAATCTCTAATAATAATAATAATAATCTCTACTCCTAATCACCATATCTACTCACGTTAATTTTTTTTACCCTCACAATAAAAAGTTTCCTAACCTTTCCAAAGTTTCCTAACTAGACACGTTATAAACGGGCAGGAACTGATAGCACGTTACCAATCAATAAAATTTAGTTTCATGACAATCAATTCCAAATCCTAATTTTTCTAACACGTCGATCTTTCTCAAATCCTAATAAGCCCTCTTCCTCTTTCCTTTTTCACCGCTCCACCTAGAAAAAAAAACCAATCAATCACGCAACCCCTCCCTGCCTCTCCCCAACTCCCCAAGCGACATCCTCTCTCCCCTCCCTACCGTCCCCCAAGACGCCCTCGTCGGCGCACTCTTCATCGGAGCGCCGTCTGCTGGAAGCCGGAGTCGGGAAGGAGAGCAGCCACCAGCGGGGGAGACCACAAGGGGAGGTGTTGGTTCTTCCTCCGATTGATGCATCCGCTCGTGGGGGCATTGCTGGTGGGGGGCGAGGAGCAATGTTGGTGGCCGTGCTAGGGCCCGGCGGCGTGGGCGGGCGCGCTGGAACTGGTTGTGTCGATGGCGTCGTTCCCGCCGGAGACCACGTTCGTGTGGGCGCTGGCCAGCGCCGGGTGCGTGGCCGGGTAGGTGCGCGTGCCTCTCGACGGTCTGCTCGATCCGGCCGGGTCGGCGGCTCTACGGCTTCGATGTGCTGCGCACTGCAAAGGGCTTCCGTCGCTCGACGAGGTCATCCAGCGGTAAGGGGAAAAACCCCCTTCGATCCCTAACACTACCCCACCACAACAATCCATTGCTAAATTTTCTATGACTGTTTGGTTAAATTTGCAGGTCGGACAAGCTCGTTGGCCACATTGGGTAGCTGCCGCCCTCTGCTGAGATTGTTCACACCATGGATGAGATCTCCAACACTGTAAGTTACTCTTCTTTGGTTACGTTTTATTTAATCTGTGTAGTTTGATGTTGGTTGGTTGATGATTGGCTAGGTTTGCTCGGTCATTGATTCGGCGGAGCTGTGCAGGGACACGCACTCAGATAGGTAATTGGATGACGTCTGCTTGCTTCTTGTGTAATAATTTGGAAGCTCTGTAGCAAAGTGTTTTCAGTTTTCTTTTACTGAATATAAATATGTATGTGAACTAGGGAGTTTACGGAGGAAGCAGATAAGGCATCAATGACGAATTATGAGCATCTTCAAGTAAGGTCTATAACATAAATGGCATCTGTGAAAAGGGAGAGAGCAGAGTGAAATGACCAAACCAGAATGGTAACATTCATTTTCTGTGATTTTCTGCAGTACCGAACACATATACTACTTTATAAAACGCGGTACTAAACGCTGAGAGTGAAGGTGCCCTGCCTACCAGAGGAATATGGGAAGGCAGCAAATAACTTGCGTATCGACTTTGAGAAAGGAGGGATTCATCTTCGTAACAGTTGCCATAGTGATAGTTATATTCTGTTGTGATTGTTAGCTTTGAATTTGAATTAGAAAGATAATGCTCTACCATTGCAGATAAACTCAAGCATCTTAATCAGCTGAACCTTGCAATTGCGCATCTGGGTAAAAAGTAGGTATTGGGCAGGCCGTTGCTAAGCTTAGTACTATCTTCACTGTCGAACTTGCATATATTGAAGTTAGTTGTAGTTCCAGTTTGGAATTTAGTACCATGCATATCAGCATATTAAGAGAATCTTGATTGGTTCCATTGATTTGCTATAGAACGTTTTATTAGACATGAAGGTGCCTGCCTTTCTTTTACAAAAATAGGGTAAGACCTACTTTGAAGAAAAATTGCTTGTTATGTTTTCGAGTGGAGCGAGAAAACAATTGCTAATCTCCTTTCATATACTCATTTTTGTAGCTTAGTTGTCCATCTACAGATATTGGTGGTCATGCCTTGCCCCTCACTTCCCTCCAAGCTTGTCGCCCTTGCCCCCCTCTTTGAGGCAGCCGCCCGCTGTTCATCTCGGTGGCGTCAGGCGCGGCCGTACCCACCATGGCATCGGCGTGGCCCTCCCTGCAAGGAGCGTCGCCTCCTTGGTACGATCGCAACGCTGATTCAGCCGAATCGGCGGGGGTTAGTAGGCTCACAGGCTGGTGTTTCCTCGGATGCATCGATGTTCTAATCATGATGGCATGACCATAGATCGTATGAGTCTAGAAGACTTTGGGGCGGCTCATCTGCGTGGATGGTTGTGGCTGGGCACACAATCCATTAATAAGCCTTCAACTTTTCACACAGAAGGTCCCCTCCTTTTCCTTTTTGCATTTTTTCTTTTTAATTTTTTTAGATTTCTTGCGTTGGCAAATGGAAGAAAGACACAGAATCCTAGATTTCTACTTTCTATCAGAAGCTTGTAACTGATCTGTAAGCTCACCAGCCAAGCTGTCTATTTGGATTTCAGTAGATATATGGAGTATATTTACTCACATTGTCCACGACTTGTTTGAAGAAATTTCTCTTCTGATTTGGTATTGCATTGCTGAGCACTTCCTGTGAATTACATGCAGCATGTGTATGTTCTATAGCTTCTATTGTACAGTTTTCCTTCTTTTTTCAGGTTGTCCAGATGAGCACTGGCCACTGGGAAATGGCAACTTGGTTGAACTGAATCAGCTCTAATCTCCTAAATTTGTGCATTTATCTTAAAAAACACTGCAGTGCTACCTCCCCGTAGTAATAAATAAGTATATTATGAAGCTCATATATGATTATTACTATTATTTTTGCACGTTCAATCAATTCCACTGATAAATCATTTATGCATTTTTAGAACAAGCATCAAGCATCATGTGGCATTATAGTCATTGGTGAAGATTGACAATGCACTCAAATACAAGACTTATGATGGTGTTTGGTGACTGATAAAGATGATTGGAAAGGTGCTTTCCAAGCATAAGGTGAATCTTCTATATTTCACTTTTTAATATAATTTGGCCGGTACGATGTATATTTTCTGAAAACTATATCGCCATTGTGGGTTATCTGACTAAAATTACATTTTCTGCTTGGCACTGATTCACATATATTAATATGGGCAAAGGAAATTCACAATATTTTATGTCAGTGAAAGACTTCTAAAACCAGTGAAGTGTCTTAGCAAGGATGACACGCCGTTGTGCCTCTCGGCCTGAACAATATAGCTCATTTAGTTCATCGCCACAACTGGCTACACGGCGTGATGAGCAGCTCCACATGTCCTGCGAGGACACGGAGTCAGCGTTACACGCACCGCCGTAGGTGAGAGATCGTGCCATCGTGCCGCATGACCCCCGTCGGCTCTAGACTGGTTTGTTTGTTTCTCTCCTTTAGATGTGCAATTAGGAACGGAAAAGCCGGTTTGTCGCCAATTCATAGAAAAGGAATAGCCGGTTGTCAAACAAAGGAAGGATGCTGGCTGGTAATTGGGACTGGGGCATTGAGATTGAAATTAACATGTGTCGTGAATCGACGAGGGTCTCACGGGTGGAACATACGAACCGGGCACATATTTTTTTCCGTGAGAGAGGAGGAATAATGTGAGAGAGGAAGATGCGTCTGTGGCTCGAGGGCTACTATTGCTTGCGAAAGCAGTGGCAGGGAGCAACCGATGGAGAAGGAGAGGCTAGGAAGGAAGAAGAGAAAGTAGCACACGATCAGGACGGGTGGCTGTGCATGGGCTATTGTGTTGTGTGCCTGCGGCCAAGCCAATTGGGAGAGAGGCAACCACCGCAGAGATAGAGGAAAGTAGCAGTCCATGCATGTTGCTCAGCATCAGGGTAAGGTGGGTAGTTTCTGCCGCTATGTCGCCGCATCGGACGACTGGGAGCAGGGAAGAAAAATTAAAGGAGAAAATATCATAGCGGAAGAGACTGGGCCCAAAAATTGGCAAGTTCATCCCAAACTCGGTTTTGATGTTTCAGGGTCACCTCTTCGTCCATACACCGAACTAGGAACTCGCAATTGTTTCCTGTTATTGAACTGGACATAATCAGTCTATTTAAAACTGGTACAGAACCATGCATATTTTTGAGTTGATACAAAAAGACCAATGGTTTCTTTTTTGCATTATTGTCGTCCAGAGTGTAAGAGTTTCAGCCAAAACAAGTTTATGCCTAACATTTAGTTAGTAATGACTGAAATCTGTTTTCAGATTTAAGCAATGAGGATGTTAGAACTAAATTATAGTTCCATCATGAAATTAGGTAATTTCTTGTAGATAATCATAGTGGTATATTTTGTTGTGTTCGGTTTACAAGAATTAAAAATATAGAGATATTGTTGAGAAAACAAGAAGTTAAGTGGATTCATGGTTGATAAGCAAAGTTATTTTGGAGAAAGTTCCATAGTAATGTTTACGAGCATTTAGCATGTGTGTCATGCTTGTTTTCAGTGGAATATTACATGATATGGTTCTATAGGTTTTGGAGCTTCTACTGGTGTGGGTAGTTATTTTCTTAATGGTGTAACTTAAGCCAACTGCATAATGACCTTCATATGGTTTCGCCATTGTTTTTTCTCCCGTTGTGCTTGCGTGTTCAATCTTGTTATTATTGCATCTTGTGGTCTACTCTGATAGGTCATGTTTGTTTGTAGGGTGACAGTTTATACATCTAGGGAACCAGAGCAATTTGGACATGTGATATTTCCTCGAGTAAGCAAACTTCTTTTGTATGGCCCAGCATGATGATCAACACCCATCTGGTTTTATATGGTGCCACTTTTGTTGTATACAACAAGCAACTATTCATTTTGTGTGCCTTGCAACAACATCATAATCTCATTAAACCTGCAATAGATCACACATTCAGTACATTTCAATTTCTAATTAGTCTAGACCGTGAAGTATCTGTTTTTTTAACATAACAGGGTTATCTGATCATATAATCTGTCACAAGTAGTAAGGGTGGGTAGATGAGAAAATTTTCCCAGATGGCAAGATATCTATACAAATTATGGAACTTGAATCTGAACATTGGAGAAGTGGACAGTGGACGAGACTACCACTGTTATATATAATTATAGTGATATTCAAAGCTATTTTTTTGTCTTAATGTAAAGTTTATCGCAGACAGACATCCACCCAGAAACACACACATGAGACATGACACACACACTTCCTTTTGGATTTGCCGGTTCTATGTTACCTCAGGAGCACAAAACTTGAGTAATTATAGCAAAACAATTCAAGGATGAGACTACGAACCAACCTGTGGGTGGATGGTTAGAGGTACTGTGGTATCTCCAGCCCATCAGGGTTCAAATCCTGGTGCTCGTATTTATTCCTGGATTTATTTCAAGATTTCCGGTTATGCGCATTCAGTAGGAGTAGACGTTCCTGTCGACGACGAGGTGCCTACGGACTTCGTAAATTTCAAAAGATATGCCGGCTCAGTCTTTCGAAGGTGCTCATAAGGGTAGGGTGTGCGTGTGTGCGTTCATAGGGGTAAGTGTGTTCGCGTGTATATGAGCGCTTGTGTTTGTACTGATGTTCAAAAAAAATTGAAGGACGAGACTACTGGACAGTGCAGAATACCTCTTTATTCCCATATAAAGGATACATATTCCTTGCGACTGTCTTTTCATATACCATGATATGTTCCTATTTGCCAAAGAGTTGGCAAGGTACCGGCCCAAAATCAAGTGTATTATGAGCACCCCTATTCCTAGCTGCTAATCTGGATCTTAATAATTAATGCCTATACCTTGTTAGACCAAAAGAAGCAATACTTCCATTGATAGACTAAACGACTCATGGCATGTGGACTAATGGACATGTCTTTTAATTCAAGGCATGGAGAACTCGGTACATGTCGAGGAAGAGGAACATAATGCCGGAGGAAGGCAATAACAAGTATCAGCTCAAGGAGTTCTTGATGGAGATGATTGGCCAGATCTTACTTGTAGCTTTTTCTGGGAAAGTCTTTGACTCCACATTGTTGGGCTAAGTTACGTTCGCATCTCAGTTTTGGATTAAATCAATTGAACCTACTGAAAAAAAAATCCTTTGGGAGTGTGACATTAGCAGGCGCGACAAGAACGATGATGGGATGCTCACTGGAGATGAGGTCAAAAAGGTGAATATGCCAATGATGCATAGATATATGTATGAATTGTACATGTACACACAAAACATACTGTGACAAGTATCTCATGCCAAGCTTTAGTTTCGGTAAGAGGTTTTGTTGCCCGTAGCAACGCATGGCCATTTAACTAGGTGCAATCCAAAATAAATAAATTAAAAGCCCGTAGCAACGCACGGGCGTTCTACTAGTAACTCTAGTGCATCTGTTCACATTGATATGATTGTAAGGCCTCTTAATCGCCTAACAATCCGTCGAGTTGATGCGCGACTTTCTAAACTTATTATCTTCCCTTCTAAACCCCTGCCATCATTTTCTTTGCCATCCAAAGTGCGAAGTTCATGGCTCACGCTCATGTATTGAGTGAAGTTGGAAACGTTGAAGCGAGAAAAAATATGATACAATTGCTTGGTTTGGCATCGGGGTGTTCATGATCTATACTTTATGCTAGAAAGACCGGGCTATGCCATACTTACATGATTAAATGAGTAGGAATAACATTCTTTAACATTGTTTATTTTGAAGAGTAATGATTATTCTCTAACATTCTTGCATATTATCGTTTTGATTTCTATTATATCTTCGCTTCCCAATATTCATATCGTAAAAGAATTATATAATAAGACATGCTAGGTAGCATTCCACATTAAAAAATTTGTCTTTATCATTTACTTAATTGAGGACGAGTAGGAATTAAGATTGGGGATGTTTACACATCTCCAACATATCAATAATTTTTTTATTATCCCATGCTATTATATTATGGGATATTTACATTTATGCCCATAATTTGCGCCACCACTCACGGATTACCCCTATTTTTTGATGCGCTCAAATTTGCTTCAATGAAAGGCCCTTTCATCACAGTAAAATTTGACCAATTATATGAAAGAACATATGAGCATTTATAATATAAAAATAAATTCCATGATAAATTTATTTGGTATTAGATGTTCGCTATCTCAAAAATCAATCGACATTGATTCAGTATCAAAGCTCTCGCAAAAAAAGTATCAAAGATTTGATAGTGTTTTCAGATGAATACAATATGCTACACTCGTAGTAATTAGCCCGCAAAAAATATAATTGCAGTAATTACAAATTTTTGTAATTTTTGACAATTAGTAATTACTATTTAATTGATGTTCTATTAAAGGAAATAATGTGTTCAAAATACATGCACCAAATAGCTACTCCGATTATGGATATGGATTGACGTGGTAGGCACCCAAACCGACCTCGACGGCACTATTTCTCTCACTCCCAGCTAGCTCCCCCATAATCCAACTTGATATAAACCTCCGCCGTTTGGCCAGTGGTCTGGTCACTCTCGCACCGCGCGCGGGGCTTGGGTCAAGCAAAGCAGGAGCGGAGTCCTGCCGGCGACCAAGCCATGGCCATTTCCACGGTGGAGACCGTCATGCTGCCGGCGGGCATGGTGCTGGTGCAGCGCTTCTCGATCGTGTTAGTGCTTCTCTCCAAGCTCGCCCTCAACACCGGCATGCGGCCCTTCGTCCTCCTCGCCTACCGGAACCTCATAGGCGCCGCCGGAGTTAATTGCATAAAACCATCACTTTTGGGGCATCGTTTGCAGAAAATCACGAGGTCGCTAATTTTTTGCAAAAAACACCGCATATTTAATATATTTTTATAAAAAGCACTGGTCGAGTTATTTAGGTCGTTTAATCAATTTCTGGCAAGTGGGTCCTAATTGTCGGCAGTTGACTTGGCAAAACATTTACGTATACACCCTTAGACCTTAAAAATAAAAGCAATCAACCACCCCCTCCCTCCCCCCATGGTGTGATAGGCTACATAGAAAAAGAATTCTATGAGACCAGGTCTCACGGGTTAGCAGGGGAGACCCATTTCAGGTGGGGGTGGGGTAGATGCTTTGTGATTAGTGAATGCCATGTGTCATCCATCAGGACGGGTCTCACCTGCTTTATATGAGACATGGTCTCATATAATTTTTTTCCGGCTACGGAGGAGAGTCTCACCGCTGCTCGCCGCCGGCCACTCCCTCAAGACCCACGAACAGGGCACCCGCTGCTGCGCCGCCCGGCAAGCAACCGCCGCCGCGCTCCTAACACAAGTGGCCTCGCGAGCCCGAGCCTCTGCACGGTGGCGTCACTCCCTCTACGAGGCGGCCTCTCGCTGGGCGCGTCAGGAGTGCCGTCGGCGGAAGAGACGGCTACGGCCGTGGCGGAGGACGCGGCCGGCGTGCACGGGCTGTACCCCGGCGTGTTGAAGGGCGTGCTTGCGCGCGAGGTCTGGGGCACGTGTTCACCGGAGCTCAGGGCGCATGCTCGTGGGGAGGAGGTGCGTTGCCTCGCCGGAAGCCAAGGGCGCATGCTAGCAACTGAACTAGTATCAAATACCTAGGGGTTACTGTGAATACTAGTAAGGTACACATCAATAACATGTATATCAAATATAATTCACTTTGCCATCCTTCTCCGCCAAGTATTTGGGGCAGTTTCGCTTCCAGTGACATTTCCCTTGTAGTAGAAGCACTCAATTTCAGGTTTGGGTCCACCTTTGGGCTTCTTCACAGGAGTGGCGACTTGCTTGCCATTCTTCTTGAAGTTCCCTTTCTTCCCCTTGCTCTTTTTCTTGAAACTAGTGGTCTTGTTTAACCATCAACATTTGATGCTCTTTCTTGATTTCTACCTTCACCGATTTTAGCATCACGAAGAGCTCGGGAATCGTTTTCATCATACCTTTCATATTATAGTTCATCATGAAGTCCTAGTAGCTTGGTGATAGGGACTAGATAACTTTGTCAATCACTATCTTATCTGGAAGATTAACTCCCACTTGATTCAAGCGATTGCAGTACCCAGACATTCTGAGCACATGCTCACTGGCTGAGCTATTCTCCTCCATTTTGTTGGCAAAGTACTTGTCAGAGGTCTCATACATCCCGACACAGGCATGAGTATGAAATACCAATTTCAGCTCTTGCAACATCTCATATGCTCTGTGGCGTTCAAAACATTTTGAAGTCCTGGTTCTAAGCCATAAAGCATGGTGCACTAAACTATTAAGTAGTCATCATATCAAGCTAGCCAAACGTTCATAACGTCTGCATCTGCTCCTGCAATAGGTCTGTCACCTAGCGGTGCATCAAGGAAATAATTCTTCTATGCAGCAATGAGGATAATCCTTGGATCACGGACCTAGTACACATCATTGCTACTATCATCTTTGAACTTAGTTTTCTCTAGGAACATATCAAAAATATAGGGGAGCTATATCGCGAGCTATTGATCTACAACATAGATATGCAAAAACTATTAAGACTAAGTTCACAATAAATTTAAGCTCAATTAACCAAATTACTAATGAACTCCCACTTAAATTAACATCCCTCAGGTTATTTAAGTTATACATGATTAAAATCAACTAACCCATGTCCGATCATCATGTGAGATCGGGTAGTCATCAATGGTGAACATTTCTATGTTGATCTTATCTACTATATGACTCACATTCGACCTTTCGGTCTCAAGTGTTCCGAGGCCATGTCTGTACATGCTAGGCTCGTCAAGTTTAACCCAAGTATTCTGCATGTGCAAAACTGTCTTACACCCGTTGTATGTGAATCTATCACACCCGGTCATCACGTGGTGTCTCGAAACGACGAACTTTCGCAACGGTGCATACTCGGGGAGAACACTTATATCTTGAAATTTAGTGAAGGGATCATCTTATAATTCTACTGTCATTCTAAGCAAAATAAGATGCACAAAAGATAAACATCACATGCAATCAAAATATGTGACATGATATGGCCATCATCATCTTATGCTTTTGATCTCCATATCCAAAGCATCGACATGATCTCCATCGTCACCGGCTCGACACCTTGATCTCCATCATTGTGTTGTGGTCGTCTCACCAACTATTGCTTCTACAACTATCGCTAACGCATAGTGATAAAGTAAAGCAATTACATGGCATTTGCATTTCATACAATAAAGAGCCAACCATAAGACTCCTGCTGGTTGCCGATAACTTATAAAACATGATCATCTCATACAATAACGTTTATCACATCATGTCTTGACCATATCACATCACAATATGCCCTGCAAAAACAAATTAAACGTCATCTACTTTGTTGCTGAAAGTTTTACGTGGCTCCTACGGGCTTCTAGGAAGAACCGTTCTTATCTACGGCAAAAACCACAATGGTGATTCGTCAAGTTTGTTGTTTTAACCTTCTTCAAGGACCGGCCGCGGTCAAATTCAATTCAACTAAAGTAGGAAAAACAGACAACCGCCAGCCACCTTTATGCAAAACTAGTTGCATTTCATACGGTGGAACCGGTCTCATGTGCGTCGACATGTAAGGTTGGTCCGGACCGCTTCATCCCACAATACCGCCGAATCAAAATAAGACGTTGGTGTTAAGTAGTATGACTATCACCGCCCACAATTCTTTGTGTTCTAGTCGTGGCATCTACGCATAAACCTGGCTCATGATGCCACTATTAGTAAACGTTGCATGGAAAACAAAAAAATTCTACGCACACGCAAGATCTATCCATGGAGATGCATAGCAACGAGAGGCGGAGAGTGTGTCTATGTACCCTCATAGACCGTAAGCGAAAGCGTTTCACAACACGATTGATGTAGTCGAACTTCTTCGCGCTTCAACCGATCAAGTACCGAACGCACGACACCTCCGCGTTCTGCACACGTTTAGCTCGGTGACGTCCCTCGCCTTCTTGATCCAGCAAGACTTCGAGGTAGTAGATGAGTTCCGTCGGCACGACAGCATGGTGACGGTGATGATGAAGTGATCTCCGCAGGGCTTCGCCTAAACACTACGGAAATATGACCGGGGGTGTAAACGGTGGAGGGGGAACCGCACACGGCTAACAATTGATCTGTTGTGTGCAAGGTGCCCCCTCCCACATATATATAGGTGGGAGCAAGGGAGGAGTAGCCAAAGGAGGCGCCCAAGTAGGAGGAATCCTACTTGGGGTCCCTCCCAAGCCGCGCCCTCCCCTTTCCTTATTTGGAGTGCGGGGAAAGGCAGGGGAGGGTGGTGCCCCCCCTTTTTCCTTTCTCCCGTGAGAGGGAAAGGCAGGAGGGGCTAGCCCTCCCCCTTTTCCTTCCCTAAGGCTGGCCAAACAAGGGAGGGGACGCACTGGCCCCCTTGTGGGCTGGTCTGTCCCCTCCTTTGTCCCATAAGGCCCATATCTTGCCGGGGGTGCCCAGAACCCCTTCCGCTGACCCGATTCCTTCCCGGTACGTCCCGAAATACTTCCGGTATCCAAATACCATCGTCCTGTATATCAATGTTTACCTCTCGACCATTTCAAGACTCCTCGTCATGTCCGTGATCTCATCCGGGACTCCGAACAACATTCGTTCATCAAAACATATAACTCATATATATAACACTATATTGTCAACGAACGTTAAGCGTGCGGACCCTAGGGGTTCGAGAACTATATAGACAAGACCGAGACACCTCTCCGGTCAATAACCAATAGCGGAACCTGGATGCCCATATTGTCTTCTACATATTCTACGTAGATCTTTATCGATCGAACTGTTATGACAACATACGTAATTCCCTTTGTCCATCGGTATGTTGCTTGCCCGAGATTTGATCATCGGTATCTTCATACCTAATCATTTTATTATTGCCTTTAGGTCATATTTCCATCAGTTTCTAGTTGTGGTTTTCCGTTCCACTTAAGGCATTTCAGTTGATGTTGCTTATCAGTTTGCTCGTAGTAGCTTCTAAGTGGTTAAATGTCCTCTCGGCCTGTACGAATGTGATCGACAACATTTCTAGGGGTACTACGGAATAGGAGCGCAACTCATAAGTTGTTAAATTTCAAAAAATTATCAAGTGCATTAACACAATCTATGTTTTACATGTTACAAAATTTCAAGTGCAAAGTCTGTTTATTAGAAACATGGAGCACAATGTGGATGCAAACATGCAAAGTATACCACATGCAAACTAATACCGCACGAATCGAAGACTGAAGTTGTGGAATTTCAAGGTTGACGAAATCATCGCATGCACCTCACTATCTTGTGGAATTTCAAGATTGACGAAACCATCGCATGCACCTCACTATCAATGAGATACATGACATCATATCTGTGGTTTGTGCTCGATGGCCTGGGTGTACATGCCACCAGACCCAGCTCCCGAGTGACGCCCATTGCATGGCAGTCACTCTCACTCTTATCTAGCCGCCTAGTATACCAGAACCGGTCCTTGAGGGGGTGCGTGTCGCACAGGTTGCTCATCCAAGGAGGAGTTGGGGTCAAAAAAGACTTCATTATGAAAAGACGATCATCCTGACCAGCTATGGGAGTGATCCGTCAATCATAAATTTGAGGGAGCCATCTACTATGAAGCGGGTGGGACTAGGCAAGATGTGAGCTAGCATCCGAGGCAACGACACAACTCACTTGGTCACACGAAGAAATCTCATTTCGGCTTGAATATTGCCAAGAGACCCGGCAACGATCAAGAACTACTTACAACGGTAAGATCGTACTCACTGGTGGAGAATTCTCCTTTATTATTCCTAGGGCTATCATATGGAAAATCCAGTCTCCGCTTCCAAGCCTAATACTCAAGCCACAAGTGACCACAATCTACGCATGACCTTCGAGGAAGGAGGTAACTTGGGACGACAAGCGTTGTGGATTTCTCAACTGCAGTGCACCATCCTTAGTGCCTCGAGATGTCGAGGCAAAAGGGCATAGCCTCTGTTAAGGGGTGCACATTGGTGTCATAAGGCACGATGTACAGCACTCGTACGAGCATATGAGGTACCTCTAACTCCATGATGGGGCTCATGCTACTCGAGGTTCATAAATTAAGACAAAGAGTGCTTCCTCGATTCTCGACCATCTGAGCGGGCCCAGCCCCATGTAAAGGCCGACATGGGAGGCCAGAAAAGAGAGATATTTTTTCCATGGCTCCGGTTAGGATTATCAGGGTTCAACACATCCTTTTCCATACAATAGTTAAACCCAACCAAAGACAATCATGCCACTACAATGACACTTTATGAATACATGTAATCCTTAAATTATAGCCCTCCCCATTGATATCTCGGTTTGTCACTCTTGGGATTGCTAGTTGAGACTATGATAGGTTCATGCAACTTACCGATACAATCCGAATACATACATGATTCAGATATATGAGGTCTTATCGCTTGGCCCCTACTAATAGTCATTGAACTTAGCAAAGTCATAACAGTACTAGATCAAGTGCGATCATCGCATTACTCCCCTTTGTTTTAGTAGGCGTGGGTCTTCTTCATGTGGAGAGCTATTACATGATTGGCATAATCCAATTACCATCCACCCAATGTGGCTACATCAGATTACTCGCAATTGTATGAGGAAACATGATAACAATGATGGAGAATGGATTGCTGAAGTTGACAGTGGTGGAATCCCCTCAATGGAGGCGGAACCAGCCTCTGGACAACCCTCCGGGACGAAGACCAAAGAAGGCGGCGGCTCTCTAGGTCAAGATAAAATTATAGGCGAACAATATTTTCGAAAGTTTTAGGCTAGGATGAAGATATAGCGGAAAAGGGTGTTGGTAGGCGTCATGATTTTTGTACTTTTGATGCCATATTGTTATATAAAGTTGCATGTTTTGCATCTTTTTGGACTAGCATAGACCAGTTTTTGGGTATTTGTGTTTGTGATTCTTGAAACATCTGGGTTCGACAAATGAAATAAAAATATGTTGATGGAGTACATGTGGAGGATAAGATACCCACTAGAGCGGAGCATGGCGATAAATTTTGTTTTGATTATGTAGGTACTCCCTTCATCCCAAAATATAAGAGAATGGTGTGGTAGCTCCCGGGTGTCACTACACCCTCATGAACAGCCAATTCAAAGAAATAAAAAACCAAATAATTTCTTTTTGAAATTTTGTGACGTCAAATATACTCATACATTTAGATCCTTGCAAATTTTCATCGAGAAATAGCATCCGATGAGCCCTGAAATGAGAAAAAAATATTGCTCAAAAGTTCTCAAAACTTTGAGGAATGAATTTTATTTCTTGTGTAGAGCTCCTCAAATGTTTTTTCTCCATGAAATATTGTAAGCACCTACAAAGTTTGAGCATACTTCATGTCACAAAATTTGAGATTTTTTATTTTGTTTTTTAGTTTTTTCAAAAAAAATGTTCATAAGGGTGTAGGGACAGCCTCAATAGCAGACCTAGCCCATTGGCCAGGGTGGGCCAACAGTGCAATTCTACATATAAATTTATTTATTTTCTTCTATATTTTATCATTTGGTATAAAGGCTATTTCCCTATTTCAGGGTGGGCCGTGGCCCATCATGTCCACCTCTACCTCTGCCACTGGACAGTCTGGAGCTAAAAAAACCACTCTAGAAATATAATGCATATCTAATTTCTCGTAATTTTAATGAAAGCCCCTTTCATGCAAATCAAAACAATTGTGAAGTTTGACCAATTATATGGAAGAATATATGAGCATTTATAATATCATATATATATATATATATAAATTACATGATAACTTTAATTGGTATGGGCGATTTGCTATCTCAAAAACCAATCGACACTATTCAGTATCAAAGATTTGAATCTTTTTTTCCAGGTGAATACAATATAATGTACCATATTGATAATGATTGTTTAATTGACTAGGACAATGCATGTGCGTTGCAACGGGATAAAATTATTCTAGTGATTTACATGCCCATATTAATGCAATGGTGTAAAGAAATATTTATCAAATCATGTCCGTGATTCTTTTAGTACTTTATAGTTAAATAAGAAGTTTGGTAAGTAAATTAAAATGAAATTGGTTTAGAAGATAAATAAATTAAGGTGATTGATTATGATACGGGTAAGTTTGGACAAAGAGGTGATGGGAATAAAAGTGAGACATGAAACCTTACATTATTTTTAAAGTAATACTATAAAATATATATAATAAAGATAAAGATATATAGATATAGATATAGATATAATATAGATATAGAGATAAGCTAGAAGTGGAAATAATGTGCTCAAAATGCATGCACCAAATAGCTACTCCGATTATGGATATAGGTTGGCGTGGAAGGCACCGAAACCGACCACAACGTGCGGCACGTGTGGCATGCATGCTACAGTACAAAAGGAAAGCGACGCATAACATTGACACTCCCGGCTCACCACCCATAATCGAACCGAACTTGATATAAACCTCCGCCGCTGCTTTGCCAGTGGTCTGGTCACTCTCGTACGGCGGGGCTTGGCTCAAGCATAGGAGGGGAGGCCTGCCGGCGACGAAGCCATGGCCGTGTTCGCGATGGAGAGCGTCATGCTGCCGGGGAGCATGGTGCTGGTGCAACTCTTCTCGATCTTGCTAGTGCTGCTCTCCAAGCTCGCCCTCAACACCGGCATGCGGCCCTTCGTCCTCCTCGCCTACCGCAACCTCATCGGCGCCGCCGCCGTCGCGCCCCTCACCTTCGTCTTCGAGAGGTTTGTTCGTGCGCGCACACCATCGACGCCCCTCTTTAATTTGGTTCTCTAGCTAATTCTTAGAGGTAATAAACGGTTCTGTCACGCACAAAAGCAGCAACATAACTTGTTTAGTCTCTCCTTTATTTTCTTCTTCGGTCGGCTAGTTTTGTTTGTAGAATAATTATTAGTTTCCTTTCTCAAAAAGAAAAGAAAATTTAATTCCCAATCGTGCAATTAATGGATGAAAATTATAAGAAAATAAGTGAGTGGCCATCGGAGCGAGCAACACTAAAATTTTCTCATAATAAGACCTGCTACAATGCTTGCATAGTTCGCTAGCTGCATGATCGCCATGACACAACAATGTGTATGTAAGACGGCGTGATCCGCTTATCTATCCTTCAACATAGAAAGCCAGACAATTAGCTCTGTGGCCCAGGAATTGTAGCCTATGTCCTGAAAAAGAAAAAAGGGAAGTAAAATAAGAACAATTTACTCCAAGTTACTACTACTTCAGTTCTTTAAAGTTGACTTTGGGCAGCAAAAACGAAAAACCCCACAATCCCACATGTATCATAACTTATTTTTCTAAGAGAGACAGATATCTTAAGAGTAGCCACAATGGAAAGTAACGTACACTGGTAGCATGCATAATCCTTGACTGAAAACAAAGATAAATACCAAACACAGTCGGATGCGGTAAGCTAAGATGTTCTAGTTTGCACCAATGCTTCACGCCTTGTCATTTCAATACACCATTAATTTTTCACTCAACGTTCCCAGTGATTACTTGCTGGCAGTGCCGTTGCTAATTTGTCATTTCCTGACTGACATCACCTTATCTCGCAGGAAAAAGGCCAAAATCCCAAACCTCATAGAGTGGGGCTGGATTTCCATGAATGCCACATCCGGGTTAGCACAATCTGCGCCAACTTTTACTCGCTACGCTACTTTTTTTAGTAAGATCGGTGTGAGCAGGCACGTTGAGGACACGAGGCATGCAGATGGCGACGTTGTACACTCAAATGTGCCACTCGTGCGTACTGTCCGCCCAAGATACACTTTGGACTCTATTCCCATTTTTCTGCTGACATACACAGGGTTATCCTGGCGATGGGGCTGTACTACTATGGACTGCGCGGCACCAACGCCACCTACTCCGTCGTCTTCCTCAACCTCATCCCCATCGTCACCTCCGTGGTCGCCATCCTACTCCGGTACTCGTCCTGACATGCATGGACAAATCTTCACGTGCGCAACGTGACAGTAATTAGCTACGTCGCATCGTTGACGAGCTCCCCGGGCCTCTCTGGTTCTCCAGGGCAGAGAAGCTGGTATTCAGCAAGGGGCATGGAAAGATGAAGCTCTTGGGCATCGTGACCTGCGTCGGGGGAACAATGGTGGTCAGCCTCTACAAGGGCAAGATGTTGCACCATCCTTGGCCGACCCACCTGCTGAGGTCCCATACTCACGCGGCCGCAGCTCCGGCAGCTCACCACAACATGGTCATCGGCACGTTGTTCCTTTGCGGTAGCTGCCTCGGATATGCCTTCTGGTTCATCATACAGGTGCCATACTGACCTTGGAATAATCTGGCAATAGTACATTTTGGCAATTGCTTCACTTCAACATTTGCAATTGCTTCACCTCAACATTTTTGCAATTGCATCTACAGGTTAAGCTTGCCAAGGTATTCCCATCTAGGTACTGGGTGGCGACGCTGACGTGTCTATCAGGAAGCCTGCAAGCATTCGTCATCGGCATCCTCATCGACCCTCACACGTCCGCATGGAGGCTCAAGTGGGACCTGCAGCTCCTAACCGTCATCTACTCGGTAAGACATTGGCTTCCTGTCTGTCATCTCTCGTACGTCTCACCGATGAAACATGAAATCATGTCGATGCTTAATTTGTGTTTGACTTCCAAGGGGGTGTTCAACACCGGTGTTGCATTGGTCCTCATGTCGTGGGCGGTGAAGCGCCGTGGGCCCATCTACCCCTCCATGTTTAATTCCCTCGCTATGTTAGCGACGGTGATCATGGACTCGACACTGCTTGGCACGAGCATCTACTTAGGCAGGTGAGCTAGCTTCTCAACCAGGAGGATAAACCTTATCAGTTTAGTCAGTCCAGATATGTATGTCAAATCTCAGTTTCCTTGATATCATCAACAGCATGATAGGGACGGTGCTGGTCATTGTGGGGCTATACGCATTTCTGTGGGGCAAAGGGAAGGAGCTGCGGGAAGCTATGTCGCTAACGAAGAACGCCGGTGAGAATGAAGACCCTGGAGACGGTGATGAGCATGGTGAGCCAGTGTTGGAGGTGCGTCGTCGCGGTGATGAGATAGCATAGGGTGTGTTCATCCTGACCAAAGATGGTGTAAATGTGTGGTCATTTACATTAGAGCTATCGAGACTATGGATTAAGATTTGGACATCTTCAGAATTCAACATCCTGTATTTGTTCAATGAGCATTTAATCCATTATCATGTTTCCATTTTATTTATTTTTGTTGTTTTCACGGGGAATTTCAGCCCTCATCAATCTATATTGTCTTACTATGTGATTTTCTTTTACATATACTCCCTCCATTCCACAATGTAGTCCATATTAGGTTTTTAGGAAGTCAAGCATGTCTATGTTTGACCATGTTTATTGAAGAAAATATTGACATCCAAAATTCAAATTTAGTATCACTAGACTCATCATGAAGTGTACTTCTATATTTGATTTATTTAGTATTTTATAGGTCGGTGGTCTATTCTATAATCTTGGTCAAATGTAGAAATGTTTGGCTTCTGCAAAATTAAATACGCACTACATTTTGGAACTGATGGAGTATGTGGTTTGTCGACATTAATATTATACAATCAAACGTAATATGATCATATGCACACTTCAACCATTATGAATTTATTTATGATACATAGAAATATCACTGGAATGGAAAACAACTTAAATAATAGACTAGTGACCAGTGGGCCCTTACGTAACAACAACAACCCCCCCCCCCCCCCGGCCGCGCCATGGGCGACTGCCACCACCACCGCCGCCAAAACACCTCCTCTCTCATGCTTCTTGAATGCCGCTGCCGCCGGTTCCTATCGCCATGTAGTGGTGGTGGCCCCCTGCCGCCAAACGGTGGCGAGGGATGCTCCTCTTGGTGGCATCGGTAGTTGTCTGGGTCGGCTAGGGGCGATGATGGCGCTCGCAGCTGCAGGCAAGCTGGAGGGTGGCGTCAGGGGCGCATCGGCGGGTTTAATGCAGCGCACCGGCGGTTTCCCTGGCGATGTTGCATAGAGGGCGCGGGTCTAGGGTCCTTTCAGCACGGCCTGATTTGTGTCAGGAAGGGCGGGGACGTTGGAGGCGGTGGACGGAAAGGACAACGATGGCGACGTGGAAGGGCGCCAGGACGCGATGGCGGCGAGGAGAGAGAGGGAGAAAGAAATTTTTGTGGATAAGATATGAGCGGTTGCGGGTGGATAAGCGATACCATGCAGTGGCGGGCGGCGCGTAATGCCCACCACAACTAACTTCAAGTGTCGGGCGGTACTAACTGCCTGCTATAGCTAATTTGATGTGGCGGGCTGCGCTAAGCGCCCGCCACAACTAAGTATTTGAGCCACGACATAGGATTAATACACACCATCCAAAGCATTTGAACTTCAAACTTTTTATATGATTGATACACAACATCCAGAGCCCTATGCTCAAATTTGGCCCCTTTTCGGGTTGATCCGCTATTTTCGAGGCATTAACTGATTTTCTGGGCACTCGAAAGGAAACACTCTTCGGTTGGAAATAACGTCCAAACGAGCTCCGTAAGGGATGAAACTTGACATGGTGTCTTTATTGGACCCATGTAGGGTGTGATAAATATTTGAGAGAGTTAAGATAAAAATTTGATGCACCTGATGGACAAACCAGACACTCTTCACCGAAGTGTCATGGTTTCAAACGAAAAACCACAACCTGCCACGCCGAAGTCATTTTTAAAAATTATTTGAACTTCAAACTTTTTTATGATTTATGAACACCATCCAAAGCCCCATCCTCAAATTTGGTCATTTTTCGAGTTGGTCTGCTATTTTCAAGGTATTAACTGATTTTACGTACACTAAAAAGGGCAAAACGCTTTGAGTGTGCAAACGGGATCATAAAGGGATCAAACATGACATGGTATCTTTGTAGTGACCATATATGGCGTGGTAAAAATTTGACAAGATTACTGCAAAAACTTGATGCACGTCACGTACAAACTAAACACTCTCCCACGAAGTGTCAGGGTTTGGAACGAAACCGTCACCTTCCACGGGCTACTCCATTTATTTAAATCATTTGGACTTCAAACATTTTACATTAGTACATAATACACACCATCCAAAGCCCATGCTCAAATTTGATATAGAGAGTACTATTCTTGGTTTAGTAAATATGATTTTCTGAGGATTTTTTTGGACCTAAGATATGTGTGGCGGGCGGCTCATAAAGCGCGCCACTCCTAACTCTCTAGAAATTTTGATTTTTTGTATGGTTTGCCAAAATATTGCTATGGACAACATAAGTTGCGTCCACCACTGTTGCGAGACAAACACGTGCCCACCACTGCTTGCTTTCATCATGCGAACAAATTTGGAAGAGTTCACGAGTGACACATCACTAATTTGGCTCGTCACTACTGTCGTAGTTTCAATGGCGGGCAGTTAATTACGCGCCAATGTTACTTTTCCAAAAAAACAGTGGCGGATGCCTGACTACGCCCGCCACTAATTTGAGGTCATCTATAAGCCTGTTCCCAATAGTGCAATGGTGACTTCCAATCATAGTTCAAATTAATCTTGATATAACTTAAGCTACTTTTTGCGATTGTGCAGTCAGCGCGGCGAAGGACCTGCATGCAATTGTACTTAAGGAGGAGAGGCATCCATCAAAAATCACGGTGATGACCTATGCATGAGTGTCGTTGGAGAGATGGAGCGGTAATTGAATGACGCATATGATGGACATAGCAATTATCATAGAAATCATCCTTCGGTAAGCACGAAGGGACATTGAGCAATGTATGAGTTGAAGAGTTACTCTCATTAGAAGGTGAGCACGGGTAGCTAATCCATCCTTCCTTCATTTGTTATTCGCTCTCCTCGTCATCTTTTCATCCAATGATCTCACAGTTTCATCGGTTTCTTCTTCCAATATTAGTCTCTTCTTGGACAGCGGAGAAGTCCTCAATATATGGTTTAATATAAGCATTAGAATAATAACTTTCTTAGCAATATTTAAGTATGGCAAAATTGTCAGATTTGTAAAGAGTAGCATCATAGTTTTCAATCAAAGAAGCAATTTCATAAGCACCCTTAAAAGCAAAAAATTCTGCAATTTGTTTAATATCATAATAATTATAAACACCCTTGGCATAAGAAGATAAAATTCCATTATCCTTAAACTCACATTGGAAGGGAAGGTGTTTTTTAGGGTCTTCAGAACAACAAGTAAAATCATGTATTTCACATAAATTCAAAGCATAATAGTACAACCCATTAATATGATGCTATAAAAGTTTCACTTTTTGAGATAAGCGGTGTCGCAAGCATGCTCATTTAATGATTTTTCCTCAACTAAGCTAGTTGGGGTTTCAACACGAGCACATAGGGATCAAAGATGATCCAAGTAGGAAGCTTCAGCAGTATGATAGATTTTGCACTACAAGAAATATGTTAATCCATGACAGCTTCAGGACGTCACAGGACAGAGGAAAACCATCATGGATGAGCATCCATGGCGGATTCTTAATCTGTCATGTGTATCACGTCATAATTGACAACATGGCCTTCATGACAGATTTTTCACCATCAGTCGTCAAGTTCTTCAAGGGACTATTCTGCCGTTTTGGTGTGCCAAACAGAGTCATCACTGATAACGGCACGCAGTTCACAAGCCGCACCTTCATGCAATACATTCAAGACCTCGGCAGCAAGGTCTATTTTGCTTCCGTGGCACACCCCCGGAGCAATGGCCAAGCGGAGAGGGCAAATGTTGAAGTGTTGTGAGGCATGAGAACGAAGACCTTTGACAGGCCGCACAAGAGTGGAAGGCGCTGGATTGATGAGTTGCCGGCGGTTCTTTGGTCGATCAGGACGACACCAAATCGAGCCACCAGCCAGACACCCTTTGCCCTAGTATATGGGACAGAAGCAGTTCTCCCCACGGAACTCATATACGGGTCACCTCGAGTGCTCGCTTATGATGAGCTTGAGCAAGAGCAGTTGCAGCAAGATGACGCAACGCTCCTTGAGGAAGATCGTCTTCGGGCGGCTGTGAGAGCAGCATGCTACAAGCAGGCCTTGCGCCGCTACCATAGCCGCAAGGTCCATGCCCGAAGCTTTGAGGAAGGCGACCTTGTTCCTCGGCGCGTTCAGTCGGCCAAGAATTCCAACAAGTTGACGCCGAAGTGGGAAGGCCCTTATCGGGTAATACAAGTCACCAGGCCCGGCGCAGTCCGCCTGAAGACCGAAGATGTTGTCCCGGTGAGCAACTCCTGGAACATCGAGCATCTTCGCAAGTTTTACCCATAAGGTGCGGCTTGTTGGGCCTCCCGGCAAGCCACCTTTTGTACAAGCTTTGCTGGCAAGGCATGTAACCCTCTGTACAAAGCCAAGCGCAGACCCTGAGCATAGATAAATGAAGCGCTGGCGCCCTAAGTTATAGCATGCATGCTAGGTTAAGTCTCCTCCTCGGTTAGGGTTGATAGTGCTTAGCAGCGACTAACCCCTAGCCTAGAGGTCGAGTGTGCGTCTTTCTGTCCTCTTTGGTTCACAGGGCACGTGGACATATCTCCTGAGCCGCTTGGGAGAAAGAGGATGGACCGGCGCTCCGGCCCCGGCAAGCCAGGATCTCCGGGGGCTGAAGACACAAGGATCCAACCACGGAAAGCCAAGGTTGCCGGGGGCTGCGGATTCAGATAAGTCCTTTATCCCCTGTTATGCATTTCCGTATAGAACTAGGACATACGAAACCTCGATTATATTCTTAAAACCACCATGCTCCCCTTTTCCCATACCCAAGAGCTATCCCCTGGGTCAGAACTTGGTCGTAGTCACGGCGGCAAGAGAAATGAACGAGGGGCCTAACCCTGCTTCGCCCCTGCCTCCGCCAAGAGCGTGAGAATGGTCGACCAAAGTGGGGGGACGGCGAGGCCTGTTGCCGGGCGACAATGTTTACCTTAGAAGTAACAAGGATTCGTCCTAGGCATGGGCCTCGCTCACACACAAAGAACCCGACAAACACCCTTTTTCATTAAAAATGTCCCATACAGGTACAGTTCGTACGAAATAAAAAACATGAGCAAGGGGATTACAAGTCTAAAAATTAACAAGTGCTCGCAGGCTTACAAACTAAAAAGAGATAAGGTGCCCGTAATCCCTTGTCCCTATCCTCAAGAGGTGAAACAAGACAGCACGAGGGCGAAAGGAGTGCCTAGGCGAGGTGCGAGAAGCAGAAGGCGCCAAGAGAGCATCCCGGTGCCGGTGGAGGGGCTGGAAGATGAGGCAACGGCCTGACAATACGCGACGGAGGCGTTGGTGCCCGCGTAGTCTAGGTTGACGGCTGCTGCCCGCCTTCTTCACCTTCTCCGGCCCTCCTACGCCAGCCGCCCAAGGAGGCGATGGGGAACGCGCCGATGGAGAGCTTGACGAGGAAGGCCCTCGGCAGGGCGTGAGGCCGAGGGAGGGGCGACGCGATCAGTCGAAGTCGGAGTCGGCATCCTGCCGCTCGACTCCCTCGTCGTCGCTGTCGCTGTCCTCCTCGTCACTCTCGCTTGAGTAGGAATCTTCATCATCGGAGGAGCTCTCCACGCAGCACTTCAGGCGAGTTCCAAGGTCTCCGAAGACCTTGACGGAGAGCAAGCCGCCCTCCATTAACTTGAAGTAGAGGACGAGCCCCACCGTCAAGCTATGGATGCGGGCGAACGTCTTCCATCCACGACGCAGATACATAACATGAGGAGCGGGGAAGTCGAGTCGACCCGCGTGCCGCCGGTCCCGCAGCCCCTCATGTGCAATCTGAGGGTCTCGGGAAGATCGAGCTCCATCTCCTGAGCGAAGGGGGTGGGGAGAAGGAGACGACGACGCGGTGGCCGGCGCAGCCGGATGAAGAACTCGCGGGGCCGGTCCCCGACGTGACCCTCCATCGCGGGAGGCACCGCTGGCGGAGGCGCGGCTGCCGCGCCACCTCGTCCCCCTCTCCCCCGGCCGCTGCGGCGACCTCGGCCACGCCCCCTCCCCTTCCTCTTGCGGCTGGCTCCGCCGCCGCGGGCTCGTGGGAAACAGGGACGCGCTGACGAGCAGCGACCATTGCCGCCACCGTCGAAGGCCCAGCACCTCCTCTCGCCATGGCATGTGGGAGAAAGAAACACAAGTGAAGGAGAATGGGTGCTGAAGGAATGTGGACGACGCCCTCCCTCCCCCTCCTTATAAAGGGGTGAGGTCAGGGAACGACTGCCCCACTTAGCCAATCCAGCCGTCAGAGGCGCAGGGAATCAGGACCGACCCGCCGCCCCAATCAGCGACAGCCCGGTTTCCCACCTCCACCGCCCGCCACTTGCATGAAGGACGCGTGGCGGGCGAGCAGGATCGAGAGGACAAGTGAGGCGACCGTTCCCTGCCCCGTGATCGGGGGGACGTGGGCACCTTGAAGACCGCGACCCGAGTCCATCCAGTAAATGAGCCGCGCCTCCACGCCTTCCTCTTTTATGGGGAAGGCGCGAGCCGCCTCTTTACCACGATGTGACGCATGCATGCGGAAACCGCCCCACGCATGACCCCCACGTCACGCACGACCCTCCATGTCGCGCGCAGGTCGTGGGGAAGCACAGCAGACAAAAATTACCGCGGTAGAATCCGCCCCTCCTGCCCGCGCACCATTTTGGGCCTGACCCAACAACGTCTCGCGCTTATGTGTGGCCCATGCCCGGGGGCTCCTGTTGGTGTACAAAAGTAGGGGCGCTCCTTTTGACCCCTTTACTTGTGCACGGACAGTCGGAGCCGCGCCCACGGCCACACTAAGCAGAGCAAGGGAGGGAAGCCGGAGAGAAACCAGAGCACAAGATGGCCAAGACAACGCCAAGACCAAAGATACCAAAGAGCGAGAGGGCAAGGTTGACTCCTCCGGTAAGGCCCTTGCCGGGGCAACTTGCCCGATGCTAACAGAGTGAGCCACCCTTGAGCACACGGGTTCCAACTCAACCAACTACATTGGAACTAGGGCTCGGGAGCCACCTCCGTGGTGGCATGCGGATCTTTGTCAAGACCATAGAGATGTGAGATCAGATGAGAACCAGAAGATGGCGACCCTCGATGGGATCCTTGCCGAGGAGATCCACAAGACCCCCGACAAGCACCTTGCCGGGGACGACTGCAACGCCATGGTAAGACCCTTGCCGGGCCCCCGGCAAGGCCCTTGCTGAGGGCGTCAGCAGGGCCACAGTCAGGCCCGCGTCGACCAAGACTCCACCGCCGTCCCCAAGCAGCTGCTAGCTCAACCAGCTGGGCAAGCACCTGCATGGCGACGGGCAGCCTCTACGCCAACTCGGCGAGCACCTGCGTGGTGGTATGCAGATCTTCACGAAGACCCTACCACCGCGCCACCTCAGCTGCCTGCCTGCCTACATGGCGCCACTTGCACCGCTGGCCAGGGCGTGTGTCGAAGCGAAGAGGAGCGGCGACGGATGGGATGGGCCTCGCCCCCGTCCCCGATAAAGCTAGGGGACACCTAAGCGACGCATTAAATGCATCATGTCCTGTAATACGGGCGATAAGCTCATAGTAATGTAGGCCTTTCCACCTCCTGTGTGCCACTGTGGCAGCCCCTTTCGACTATAAAAGGAGGCCCATGGTGTACTGGAGGAGGATTCGGCTCTTTTGAACTACGCAGCCACCATAGCTAGTTCGAGAGCTCAAGAACTCTCTCAAATACACACCAAAGCAGGACTAGGGTATTACGCATCCTCGCGGCCGAACCTGGGTAAACGATCCTTGTGTTGACTGCTAATCCTGCTCTTCTCACAATCCCGCGCCCCGACAACCGTAGTAGGGATTCTTGTGATCCCATAGGTGTCGTTCCCCACCAACAAGGTACGAGACCTCTGACAAGTAATTTGCCTACAATATGGAGGAGAATAGCTCAACCAGTGAGCATGTACTCAGAATGTCTGAGTACTACAATCGCTTGAATCAAGTGGGAGTTAATCTTCGAGATAAGATAGTGATTGACAGAGTTCTCTAGTCACTATCACCAAGTTATTGGAACTTCGCGATGAACTATAATATGCAAGGGATGACGAAAATGATTCCCGGAGCTCTTCGGGATGCTCAAATCGACGAAGGTGGAAATCAAGAAAAGCATCAAGTGTTGATGGTTAACAAGACCACTAGTTTCAAGTAAAGGGCAAGGGAAAGAAAGGGAACTTCAAGAAGGAGCAAGTTGCTACTCCCATGAAGAAGCCCAAAGCTAGACCCAAGCCTAAAACTGAGTGCTTCTACTTCAAATGAAATGGTCACTGGAAGCGGAACTACCCCAAATACTTGGCGGATAAGAAGGATGGCAAAGTGAACAAAAGTATATATGATATACATGTTATTGATGTGTACTTTACTAGTGTTCATAGTAGCCCCTGGGTATTTGATACTAGTTCAGTTACTTTGATTAGTAACTTGAAACAGGAGTTACAAAATGAACAGAGACACTAGTTGAGTGTGAGGTGACGATGTGTGTTGGAGGTGATTCCAAGGTTGATAAGATCACCATCGCACACTCCCTTTACCTTCGGGATTAGTGTTGAACCTAAAATAAATGTTATTTGGTGTTTGCGTTGAGCATAATATGATTGGATCATGTTTATTGCAATACTGTTATTCATTTAAGTCAAAGAATAATTGTTATTCTATTTACATGAATAAAACCTTCCGTTGTCATACACCCAAGGTGAATGGTTTATTGAATCTCAATTGTAGTGATACACCTATTCATAATATTGATTCCAAAAGATGCAAAGTTGATAATGATAGTGTAACATACTAGTGGCACTGCCGTTTAGGTCATATTGGTGTAAAGCGCATGAAGAAACTCCATGCGGATGGACTTTCCGAATCACTTGATTATGATGCTTGCGAACCATGCCTCATGGGAAAGATGACTAAGACTCTGTTCTCCGGAACAATGGAGTGAGCCACTTACTTATTGGAAATAATACATACCGATGTATGCGGTCCGATGAGTGTTGAGGCTCGCGGCGGGTATCATTATTTTCTGACATTCACGGATGATTTGAGCAGATATGGGTATATCTACTTAATGAAACACAAGTCCGAAACATTTGAAAAGTTCAAAGAATTTCAGAGTGAAGTGGAAATCATCGTAACAAGAAAATAAAAATTTCTACGATCTGGTCGTGGAGGTGAATATTTGAGTTATGAGTTTGGCCTTCATATAAAACAATGTGGAATAAATTTCACAATTCACGCCACCTGGAACACCACAACATAATGGTGTGTCTGAACGTCATAACCGTACTTTATTGGATATGGTGCAATCTATGATGTCTCTTATCGATTTACCACTATCATTTTGGGGTTTTTCATTAGAGACAGCTGCATTCACGTTAAATAGGGCACCATCTAAATCTGTTAAGATGACACCATATGAACTATGGTTTAGCAAGAAACCTAAGATGTCGATTCTTAAAGTTTGGGGATGTGATGCTTATGTGAAAAAGCTTCAACCTGATAAGCTCGAACCCAAATCGGAGAAATGCGTCTTCATAGGATACCCAAAGGAAATTGTTGGGTACACCTTCTATCATAGATCCGAAGGCAAGATATTCGTTGCTAAGAATGGATCCTTTCTAGAGAAGAAGTTTCTCTCGAAATAAGTGAGTGGGAGGAATGTAAAACTTGATGAGGTAAGTGTACCTTCTCCCGAATTGGAAAGTAGTTCATCACAAAAATCAGTTCCAGTGATTCCTACACCAATTAGTGAGGATGCTAATGATGATGATCATGAAACTTCAGATCAAGTTACTACTGAACCTCGTAGGTCAACCAGAGTATGGTACGCACCAAAGTGGTACAGTAATCCTGTTCTGGAAGTCATGTTACTAGACCATGATGAACCTACGAACTATGAGGAAGTGATGATGAGCCCAGATTCTGAGAAATGGCTTGAGGCCATGAAATCTGAGATGGGAAACATGTATGAGAACAAACTATGGACTTTGATTGACTTGCCCGATGATCGGCGAGCCAATGAATAAATGGATCTTCAAGAGGAAGACAGAAGTTGATAATAGTGTTACTATCTACAAAGCTTGAATTGTCGCAAAAAGATTTCGACAAGTTCAAGGTGTTGACTACGATAAGATTTTATCACTCGTAGTGATGTTTAAGTCTGTCCGAATCATGTTAGCAATTGCCACATTCTATGAAATCTGGCAAATGGATGTCAAAAGTACATTCCTTAATGGATTTCTTAAAAAATAATTGTATATGATGCAACAAGAAGGTTTTGTCAATCCTAAAGGTGCTAACTAAGTGTGCAAGCTCCAGCGATCCATCTATGGACTGGTGCAAGCATCTCGGAGTTGGAATATACGCTTTGATAAGGTGATCAAAGCATATGGTTTTATATAGACTTTTGGTGAAGCCTGTATTTACAAGAAAGTGGGTGGGAGCACTACAGCCTTTCTGATAAGTATATGTGAATGACATATTGTTGATCAGAAATGATGTAGAATTTTCTGGAAAGCATAATTGAGTGTTTGAAAGGAGTTTTTAAAAGAAAGACCTCGGTGAAGCTGCTTACATATTGAGCATAGAGATCTATGAAGATCAACACGCTTGATAAGTTTTTTCAATGAGTACATACCTTGACAAGTTTTTGAAGTAGTTCAAAACGGGATAGTCAAAGAAGGATTTCTTGCCTATGTTGCAAGGTGCGAAGTTGAGTAAAGACTCAAAACCCGACCACGACAGAAAATAGAAAGAGAATGAAAAGTCATTCCCTATGCCTCGGTCATAAAGTATGCTATCATGTATACCAGACCTATTGTGTACATCACCATGAGTTTGGCAAGAGGGTACAATAGTGATCCAGGAGTGGATCACTGGACAGCGGTCAAAATTATCCTTAGTGGAATAAGGACATGTTTCTCGGTTATGGAGGTAACAAAAAAAATTCGTAAAGGGTTACGTCGATGCAAGCTTTGACACTGATCCGGATGACTCTAAGTCTCAATCTGGATACATATTGAAAGTGGGAGCAATTAGCTAGAGTAGCTCCGTGCAGAGCATTGTAGACATAGAAAATCTGAAAAATACATACGGCTTTGAATGTGGCAGACCCGTTGACTAAACTTCTCTCATAAGCAAAACATGATCACATAGTACTCTTTGTGTGTTAATCACATAGCAATGTGAACTATAACTAGATTATTGACTCTAGTAAACCCTTTGGGTGTTAGTCACATGGAGATGTGAACTAATCACATAAAGATGTGAACTATTGGTGTTAAATCACATGACGATGTGAACTAGATTATTGACTCTGGTGCAAGTGGGAGACTGAAGGAAATATGCCCTAAAGGCAATAATAAAGTTGTTATTTATATTTCCTTATATCATGATAAATGTTTATTATTCATGCTAGAACTGTATTAACCGGAAACTTAGTACACTAGATGATACCCCCGCGCGTTGCTGCGGGACTTTCTGCCTTTTATATATAGCTTCAAAGAAAAGTGCAGCTGGATAAATGAAAATGAAATATGACATCAATTTTAGTTACAACGAAATACTAGTATTTATATTTTCAAAAAATGTTGAATAAGTTTATTTTTGTACAAATATACCAAGATGCTTTGAGGGAGGACCAGCAGGAGAAAATAGTTCAGATGGAAAGGCAAGTAAGCCAATACAATACCAAGATTTCTGCACAAAATATGTAATACGAAATAAGCAATTTCTAGCCAAAGGGAAATTTGTATGATTTCTCTACAGATTATGTATAGTGTAAGGGAAGCAATTTTTTACCATAGAGAAGAGCTCATCGAATACCTCAATTGCCAAGGTGCCATCATGTTTCTCTCCAACATAGTTACATCGGAACATGGGAAATATTGTCACTTTGAAGCAGCAAGCCAATCCTCAGTTTGAAGCAGCAAACCAATCCAGAAAGGCATGAGATGTATTCCATATAAGGAACATACAGTAGAACAGTAATAATGGCATAATATAGGCATATTGTGAGAACTATGACCCTGTATGAAAGGACATCATCTTTAGTACTCCCTCTGCAAACTAATATAAGAGCGTTTAGATCAATAAAGTAGTAATCTAACCGCTCTTATATTAGTTTACGGAGGGGGTACTTCAAGTCTTTTTGTGAAGTAGATCAAGCACCGGCTATTCTCGCATCACAAAAGACCTATTCCAATCTCAACTTCTGTTGCAAAACAACAATTGTTAATTCAGTGTTAAACAACAATATTAAGAATCTCAAGGTATGTCAAAATTCTTTCTCAAGGGGTTTCTTGT
This sequence comes from Aegilops longissima, assembly GCA_021605205.1. Lineage (NCBI taxonomy): Eukaryota > Viridiplantae > Streptophyta > Magnoliopsida > Poales > Poaceae > Aegilops > Aegilops longissima. The sequence continues at coordinate 7,718,377 of CM038679.1, forward strand.
TTGCATAACAAATTACGAAATACTGAAGTATATATGTGTGACTGCATTTTATTGGTGCCTGCACAATGGTCCACATGCTCTTGCCATCTCTAACACTTGATTATCACAACTTCTGACAACACACAGTCCTCTCCTAAAGCAAATTCTCAATGTGTTTGCTTCATCATGAATCTATCTGTACCATATAGCTGCAAAACATCAAGGAATCCGAGGCTTGTGCAGAAATTCTATTCTAATTCCACCTTGATTTTTTGCGAGTTAATTCCACCTTGAAACCATGGTACAAAAGAACAAAATGTTTGCTTACATGATCCTTCCATCAAGCACCTCTTGCAAACAATTCAGAGTAAGCCATGAGAGGATAGCTACTAACGAACAAATCAGAGTAAACAATGAGTGGAGAAGCTCCTCAATCTACTCCTACAGGGAATCGAGACAACTTGACTGCTGCTAGAAGAGATGTGCACTGAACATCACCAATCAACGAACCAATTGAAACACTATAAATACCTAATAATCCAGCAGTAGTTGGACATCGTAGAATGTAGATTGGCTGGAGGCAGCTGGTCATGTGGTTACAGCTCAAGTGATGGTGGTCACCCGACAAAAAAGTAAAATCGTTACTTCTTTGTACCGAGAGAGGCCGAGACTGAGATGCATCGTGCTTGCTGGTAGAAAGCGACGAGCACTTTGCTTATTGCTGCAGCAGATTTTGAGGACCACCTGTAGATCAGAATTCCAAATTTCGTCAAGCCTATAATTTTTATAAGTGGAAAAAAGAGATGCATGAAGCAAATTAATGGCACGATGAGATCAATTTAGTACTTCCTCCGTTTCTTTTTAGTGCGCATATAAGGTTTGGTCAAAGTCAAGCTTTGTAGAGTTTGACTAACTTTATATTAAAAAATATAAACATTCACAATATGAAATCAATATTATCAGATGTATCATGAAACGTATTTTCATATTATATAATTTTAGTACTGTAGATGTTCATATTTTTTATATAAATTTGGTCAAACTTTGTGTAGTTTGACTTTGACCAAATCTTATATGCGGAGTAAAAAGAAACGGAGGGAGTATATATAATCGAGGATTAACCTGCTCATGGGCGAGATCAGTTTATTATGTATAATCAGGGATTAACCTGCTCACGGGTGAATTTGTCGAATGCAAAATAAGAGTAGGGGCACTTGTCCTTCACGCAGAGATTGAGTTCTTTACGGTGGAGACATTGGAGATGATGCCAATAACACCCAATGAATCATCAAAACAAATCCAACACCTATAGGAGGAGGAAGAATACAGATAATTGACTGATCCATATGTATTTGACTGATCCATCGGGATAATCACAATGTCCACACCTTACCTGCCGATGCTGATCCACCCTGACAATCAAGCGAGAAAAGAGCAGCCTTGGCAACGGAGTGGCAATTAAAATCGACAGCCTCGACCTTTCAGATAAGTCCCACGTACCCATCCTCCAGATCAATGGTCTTGCAATCCTGCCTTTGCCCCGCCGTAGCCGCCGGATCTCATCGCGATAGCCGACGCAAACCTAGAGGAGGCTGGGCTCGGTTGTGTCTGTCGCCCCGTGGGATTTCCGCCGTTTTGGGAGAAAGAGATGGGGGTGGAAGTCGGGGCGACCAGATTAGGAGGAGGGATTCCGTCGCTGACGTTTCGGTTGGAGAAGAGCTTCACTTCCGCTTCTGCGGGATCATGGAAGGAGAAGTGAACGGGAGGGACGTTCAGCGAACACGGGGCAACTCTTGGTCGCAGATCTTGGCCACATATGTTCAATCAAATGGCCGAAAAAAATTAAGATGACGTGGATGCACGAGAGGGCAGAGAAATCTGGTAGTGGGGATCAACTATTTAAGTATTATAGATGTGTGAATACATAGACAAACAGAGTGTCCCTAGTATGCCTCTACTTGACTAGCTCGTTAATCAAAGATGGTTAAGTTTCCTAACCATAGACATGTGTTGTCATTTGATAAACGGGATGACATCATTAGAGAATGATGTGATGGACAACACCCATCTGTTACCTTAGCATAATGATCGTATAGTTTTATTGCTATTGCTTTCTTCATGACTTATACATATTCCTCTAACTATGAGATTATGCAACTTCCGAATAACGGAGGAACACTTTGTGTGCTATCAAACATCACAACGTAACTGGGTGATTATAAAGATGCTCTACAGGTGTCTCCGATGGTGTTTGTTGAGTCGGCATAGATCAAGATTATGATTTTTCACTCCGTGTATCGGAGAGGTATCTCTGGGCCCTCTCGGTAATGCTCATCACTATAAGCCTTGCAAGCAATGTGACTAATGAGTTAGTTGCGGGATGATGCATTATGGAACGAGTAAAGAGACTTGCCGGTAACAAGATTGAACTAGGTATACTGACGATCGAAACTCGGGCAAGTAACATACCAATGACAAAGGGAATGACTTATGTTGTTATGCGGTTTGACCGATAAAGATCTTCGTAGAATATGTAGGAGCCAATATGAGCATCCAGGTTCGCTATTGGTTATTGACCGGAGATGTGTCTCGGTCATGTCTACATAGTTCTCGAACCCGTAGGGTCCGCACGCTTAACGTTCGATGACGATTTGTATTATGAGTTATGTGATTTGATGACCGAAGTTTGTTCGGAGTCCTGGATGAGATCACGGACATGATGAGGAGTTTCGAAATGGTCGAGAGGTAAAGATTCATATATAGGACGATGGTATTTGGACACCGGAAGTGTTCCGGGTGATATCGGGTCACCGGAAGGGGTTTCGGGCAACCCCCGGCAAAGATATGGGCTTAATGGGCCAAGTAAGGGAACACAGCAGCCCACAAGGGGCTGGGGCGCCCCCTATAGGGCCAGCCACGTGGGGAGGAAGGGAAGGAGAGGAGGAAAAGGAAAGTATGAAGTAGGACTCCTACTTCCTTCCCCTCCCCCCTCCTTCCTTCCCCCCTTGTCCAAATATGGCAGGGGGGCGAATTGGACTAGGGGCCCAAGTAGGATTCCTCCTACTTGGGCGTGCCCTAGGCTGCCTCCCTCCCTCTCCCTCCTTTATATACATGGGGAGGGCACCCCTAGAACACACATCGATTGTTCCTAGCCGTGTGCGGCGCCCCCCTCCACAGTTAACACCTCGGTCATATCGTCGTAGTACTTAGGCGAAGCCCTGCGCTGGTAACTTCATCATCATCATCGCCATGCCGTCGTGCTGACGGAACGCTCCCTCGTCCTCAACCGGATCAAGAGCTCGAGGGACATCATCGAGCTGAACGTGTGCTAAACACGGAGGTGCCGTACGTTCGGTACTTGGATCGGTTGGATCGTGAAGACGTTCGACTACATCAACCGCGTTGGGTACGTGGACACACTCTCCCCGCTCGTTACTATGCTTCTTCTAGATAGATCTTGCGTGATCGTAGGAATTTTTTGAAATTCTACGTTCCCCAACAATACGTCCATTTTGCATCATGTTTTCCTACTGTTATTTATGATGTTTTATGCATAATAATGCTTTTTGGAGTAATTCTTGAAGGAAATATGCCATAGAGGCAATAATAAATTTATTATTTATTTCCTTATTTCCTGATAAATGTTTATTATTCATGCTAGAATTGTATTAACCGGAAACATAATACATGTGTGAATACATAGACAAACAGAGTGTCACTAGTATGCCTCTACTTGACTAGCTTGTTGATCAAAGATGGTTAAGTTTCCTAACCATAGACATGAGTTGTCATTTGATAAACGAGATCACATCATTAGGAGAATGGTGTGATTGACTTGACACATTCCGTTAGCTTAGCACTTGATCGTTTTAGTTTACTGCTATTGCTTTCTTCATGACTTATACATGTTCCTATGACTATGAGATTATGCAACTCCCGATTACCGGAGGAACACTTTGTGTGCTACCAAACGTCACAACGTAACTGGGTGATTATAAAGGTGCTCTACAGGTGTCTCTGATGGTACTTGTTGAGTTGGCATAGATTGAGATTAGGATTTGTCACTCCGATTGTCGGAGAGGTATCTCTGGGCCCTCTCGGTAATGCACATCACTATAAGCCTTGCAAGCAATATGACTAATGAGTTAGTTGCGGGATGATGCATTACGAAACGAGTAAAGAGACTTGCCGGTAACGAGATTGAGCTAGGTATTGAGGTACCGACGATCGAATCTCGGGCAAGTAACATACCGATGACAAAGGGAACAACGTATGTTGTTATGCAGTTTGACCGATAAAGATCTTCGTAGAATATGTAGGAACCAATATGAGCATCCAGGTTCCGCTATTGGTTATTGACCGGAGACGTGTCTCGGTCATGTCTACATAGTTCTCGAACCCGTAGGGTCCGCACGCTTAACATTCGGTGACGGTCGATATTATGAGTTTATGTGTTTTAATGTACCGAAGGTAGTCCGGAGTCCCGGATATGATCACGGACATGAAGATGATTCTCGAAATGGTCGAGACATAAATATCGATATATTGGATGACTATATTTGGACATCGGAATGGTTCTAGGTGAGATCGGGAATATACCGAAGCACCGGGAGGTTACCGAAACCCCCCGGGAGGTATATGGGCCTTATTGGGCCTTAGTGGAAACGAGGGAAAGGAGCAAGGAGGCGCCCCCAAGCCCAATCTGAATTGGGAGCCCCCCCCCCTTTCCTTCCTCCCTCCTTCCCCTTCCTTCTCTCCTAGTCCAACTAGGGAGGGGGAATCCTACTCCCAATGGGAGTAGGACTCCCCTTGGGGCGCGCCTAGGAGGGACAGCCCCTCCCCCTCCTCCACTCCTTTATATACGGGGGAGGGGGGCACCCCATAGACACACAAGTTGATCAGTTGACCAGTTGATCTGTTAGCCATGTGCGGTGCCCCCCTCCACCATAATCCACCTCGGTAATATCGTAGCGGTGCTTAGGCGAAGCCCTGCGTCGGTAGCATCATCATCACACCGTCGTGCTGAAGGAACTCTCCCGCGAAGCTCTGCTAGATCATGAGTTCATGGGACGTTGCAGAGCTGAACGTGTGCAGAACTCGGAGGTGTCGTGTGTTCGGTACTTGGATCGGTTGGATCGTGAAGACGTACGAGTACATCAACCGCATTGTCATAACGCTTCCGCTTACGGTCTATGAGGGTACATAGACAACACTCTCCCTTCTCGTTCCTATGCATCACCATGATCTTGCGTGTGCGTAGGATTTTTTTTGAAATTACTACGTTTCCTAACAGTGGCATCCGAGCCAGGTTTATGCGTAGATGTTATATGCACGAGTAGAACACAAGTGAGTTGTGGACGGTACTAGTCATATTGCTTACCAGCATGTCCTACTTTGATTCAGCAGTATTGTTGGATGAAGCGGCCCAGACTGACATTACGCCTACGCTTACGCGAGACTGGTTCTACCGACGTGCTTCGCACATAGGTGGCTGGCCGGTGTCAGTTTCTCCAACTTTAGCTGGATCGGGTGTGACTACGCCCGGTCCTTGTTGAAGGTTAAAATAGCACTAACTTGACGAAATATCATTGTGGTTTTGATGCGTAGGTAAGAACGGTTCTTGCTCAGCCTGTAGCAGACACGTAAAACTTGCAATAACAAAGTAGAGGACGTCTAACTTGTTTTTGCAGGGCATGTTGTGATGTGATATAGTCAAGGCATGATGCTATATTTTATTGTATGAGATGATCATGTTTTGTAACAAAGTTATCGGCAACTGGCAGGAGCCATATGGTTGTCGCTTTATTGTATGCAATGCAATTGCCCTGTAATTGCTTTACTTTATCACTAAGCAGTAGCGATAGTCGTAGTAGCAATAGTTGGCGAGACGACAACAATGCTTCGATTGAGATAAAGGTGTCAGGCCGGTGACAATGGTAATCATGACGGTGCTTTGGAGATGGAGATCAAAGGCACAAGATGATGATGGCCATATCATATCACTTATATTGATTGCATGTGATGTTTATCCTTTATGCATCTTATTCTGTTTTGCTTGATGGTAGCATTATAAGATGATATCTCACTAAATTTCAAGGTACAAGTGTTCTCCCTGAGTATGCACCGTTGCCAAAGTTCATTGTGCCGAGACACCACGTGATGATCGGGTGTGATAAGCTCTACGTTCACATACAACGGGTGCAAGCCAGTTTTGCACACGCAGAATACTCGGGTTAAACTTGACGAGCCTAGCATATGCAGATATGGCCTCGGAACACTGAGACCGAAAGGTCGAGCGTGAATCATATAGTAGATATGATCAACAAAGTGATGTTCACCATTGAAAACTACTCCATCTCACGTGATGATTGGACATGGTTTAGTTGATTTGGATCACGTGATCACTTAGATGATTAGAGGGATGTCTATCTAAGTGGGAGTTCTTAAGTAATATGATTAATTGAACTTTAATTTATCATGAACTTAATCCTGATAGTATTTGCATATCTATGTTGTAGATCAATAGCTCGCGATGTGGTTCCTCGTTTATTTTTTGATATGTTCCTAGAGAAAAATGAGTTGAAAGATGTTAGTAGCAAAGATGCGGAGTAGCTCCATGATTTGAGGGTTATCCTCATTGCTGCACAGAAGTATTATGTCCTTGATGCACCGCTGGGTGACCGAACTATTGCAGGAGCAGATGCAGACGTTGTGAACATTTTGACAAAAGCTCGGTATGATGACTACTTTATAGTTTAATGCACCATGCTTTATGGCTTAGAACCGGGACTTCAAAAATGTTTTGAAAGCCACGGAGAATATAAGATGTTCCAAGAGTTGAAATTGGTATTTCATACTCATGCCCGTGTCGAGAGGTATGAGACCTCTGACGGTACATTGCCTACAAGATTGAGGAGAATAGCTCAACTAGTGAGCATGTGCTCAGATTGTCTGGGTACTACAATTGTTGAATCAAGTGGGAGTTAATCTTCCAGATAAGATAGTAATTGATGAAGTTCTCTAGTCATTATCACCAAGTTACTAGAACTTCGTGATGAACTATAATATGCAAGGGATGACGAAAACAATTCCCAAGCTCTTCGCGATGCTAAAATCAGCGAAGGTAGAAATCAAGAAAAACATCAAGTGTTGATGGTTGACAAGATCACTAGTTTCAAGAAGAGGGCAAACGGAAGAAGGGGAACTTCAAGAAGAACGGCAAGCAAGTTGCTGCTCAAGTGAAGAAGCCCAAGTCTAGACCTAAGCCTGAGACTAAGTGCTTCTACTGCAAAGGGACTGGTCACTGGAAGCGGATCTGCCCCAAGTATTTGGCGGATAAGAAGGATGGCAAAGTGAACAAAGCTATATTTGATATACATGTTATTGATGTGTACTTTACTAGTGTTTATAGCAACCCCTCAGTATTTGATACTGGTTCAGTTGCTAAGAGTAGTAACTCGAAACGGGAGTTGCAGAATGAACAAAGACTAGTTAAGTGATGATGTGTGTTGGAAGTAGTTCCAAGATTGATATGATCATCATCGCACACTCCATATACTTTCGGGATTAGTGTTGAACCTAAATAAATGTTATTTGGTGTTTGTGTTAAGCATGAATATGATTTGATCATGTTTATTGCAATACGTTTATTCATTTAAAAAAAGAGAATAGTTGTTATTCTGTTTACATGAATAAAACCTTCGATGGTCATACACCCAATGAAAATAGTTTGTTGGATCTCGATTGTAGTACATATTCATAATATGTGGCACCCCGGCTCAGAGCGACCGGTTTACCTTGCATTGCCAGCCCAGAGACCTTGTCTTCTGGCAACACACAACAACATGGTACAGAAAAACAACCGCTTTATTCAAGCTAGCTGAGCATAGTTTATATTACAGCAGTTAGCGAGGCCAAGCGGCACACACGGTGCGGCTGAACAATATGTACATTATTTAGTGAACATAAAGGGGCCTTGATCATGACAACTACTCGGCAATGGAACAACGTCGTAGCAGGACTCCATAGCACAAGGACACCGATGTGGACACGGTCTAGACTCGGACAACACTCCTTCCCAACGAGACTTTCCTGAAATCTGGCATGACACGCCAGGTCAGTACATGGAATGTACTTGCAAGCTCACAATAAGCATAAACATAATGACAAACAATATCAGGATATTTAACCATTTAAGAAACAATGCAACCATACATCCAATATGTTGTGACTATGTTCAACTGGTACTTGTTGCACGGACGTGCTTACCGGACGAGATCATTTCCAGACCACAAACATGATAATTTCTACAACACACTTGTGATCCTTTCGGCGATCACCACCCGACCAATTCATGGCCTATGATCCTTACGGTGATCATAACCCGACCAACTCTTGGCCCGTGATCCTTACGGCGATCACAACCCGACCAACTCATGGCCAGACTCAACACGATGGCCTCACTGCCATCCTCCGTACAAACTTAGTGTGCATATTTTATTAAGTGCTGACCCATGGTGTATCCTACTTTCGAGCATGTCCGTAACCGTGGACTCGGCTATCGATAGATTAAAAACACTCTGCAGAGGTTAGTACACTGTACCCACAATACAGAACCCATGGCCTCGCACTCCCATTCGGGTGGACCAACAACGTTCCGACGAAACCATTTCATTGGCATGACACTCTCCCGGTCATTCCGACTCAGACCCCATCGGGCTAGTCCAGGGTGGCCCCGTGTCTACCTCCAGACACCTCGACCACCATCGTGGCCACGATCCACTCTGGGACCCGGTACCAAAACTTAACTTAACAACAGGCTCACAAGGTTATGCTTGCCTACCGGGCCAGGGTACAGCATGCCCATAACCTTCCCTAAATGGAGGACCCGACCAGAGGCACGACAATGAAACGCATTAAGGTCGTCCCATACCGGCAAATGTGGTCGCACTGGGAAAGACTCGTTTCAGCGGCACCATGACCCGGTCAACAACATATTCAAGTTGAGTTATTACTCAGGTTCAACTTAATGTGAAAATAACCGGTGTCATAATGCCATACTATGCATCACTTAACATATGCATCACATAACCATGCAAACAACTGAATCAACCACGCTCCTACGGAGCCATCATCAACTCATGCTTCTACTCTGGTTAAGATCACACCTTACTTATCCCAGAATCATTTCAAGCAATCTCATCATTTTTTTTCATCATGCATAAATAATAATTAACCTAATTATCAAACTCTATGACCATATCATTTATTCATCACTTGCAACTAAGTTCTCCTTAGCTTACCAACAAGATTCACTTCCAACATTCTGTAGTTCAAGTATTTTAACATGACAAGCATTTAACAGAATATAATCATAATATAACTAATTTAAATGCATAAATATTCATAAGTTCAAGTAGGAAAAATCACAAATATTGAAGTGGCACTATGAAAATGTTCATGTGGCTTGCCTTAGTGCTGATGAGGTTCACAAAGCTCCTGGTGATCCTCAAGACAAGCTGGCTCTTCTGAAAATATCCAAAACCATAAAAAGAAAACATCAAGAAACCTTCTGAAAATTACCAGAAAATCTTGACAGCAAGGAAAAATCCGATCTTTTGGGTTTTGTTAGATTTTTGGACACAGAACACAATGCAAAAACAATCAATGCATTTGGACTTATAGATAAAAAGTTATTGCCATTTGAAGTTTCCTGGAATTGAAATGAATTTGAAATAATCAAACAGGGGTGGGGGTGACGTCGAAAGCGTAAACACCCGGGGCGCCACCACTCATACCACTTTGAGCGCGTAATGAGTGGCTGACTAGCGAGCCACGCTAGTCAGGCTGGAGGGAGGATAGGGGGAAACAGAGGGAGGCAGCGCTTCTCCAGAGCACACGCCGGCGGTGAGGCTTCTTGCAGTCAAACGAGAGGGAGGGATCGATGGAGAAGATGGTTGCGCACCTGCCCGTACCCGTAGCGTAGCTAGCGGTGACCGGACGGCGTCGGATTTGACCTCTCCAGCGAGGCAGAGGGCGGAAGTTGCCGGAGATGAAGAAGACGGCGGCTTGGGGCGGCTCCAGGGGCTCCAGGGGGATGGGTTGGCTTCATGGAGGAGAGGCGGAGGCCCTGGCGGGGTCGCCTTGGCTTGGGAGGGGCCGGAGCTGCGGGAATGATCCAGAGGGGATCACCGGCGAGCTCGGCTCCGGGACGGCAGCCCGCGGCCTACCCGGCCGGGCTGCGGCTTCTACTGGTTCTAGGAGGGAGTGGGAGTGGCTGGGGGTGCTCCAAGAGGCTGTAGGTGGCTGCTTATATAGGCGGGCGGCGAGGAGGGTTCGGGCTCCGCCGGAGGACACCTGTCCACGATGCCCGGTGACGAACGGCGCCAGAGAGAGGAAGAAGACGACGGAGGTCACGCAGGAACTGTGCGCGGGCGCGGACGACCACAGGAGCGAGGGGGAAAGCGACGAACACAGTGCGCGCGCACTGTGCCGTTGGCCGGACCGTGCCCGTGCTCACTAGAGCGAGCTCCGGCGTCGGCGAGCGGCAGGGGGAGTTATGGAGGTGGAGACGAGGATGATGGAGAGGTGTGGCACGCTCTGACCGGCTGGTTAGCGAGCACGCGCTCAACAGAGAGATCAAGGCGGCCTTGAGCCTTGCGTGTGCATGCCAAAGATGCTCGGACGAACGCGGTCACCGCGTGAACCGTGACATCAGGCCACCCTACGCACTAACAAAGATGTCTGGCATGTAGTCCTTAGTAAACTGAGTTGTTACCACAGTTTGGTTAGGTTCCAGGTGCAGTAGAAGTAAACTTGTGCTGCTGACAAGTTACTGGACAATGACATTGGAGAGTTACTATGGTCAAACCACTGGGACTCAAGGGCTGAGATTTGGGGTTTTACTACCTCTTACTAAGGTAAATAGGCATGGCGAAAACCAGCTAGAATGGAGCTAGTAAAAAGGTAGTTGCTGTAGAAACTACCATTTCTGCCCAGAAGTGACTTTATTTTCTATAGCCAAAATATTCCAAAGAGTGGTGAAATATTTTTGCTCAGAAAGGTGCCCTAGGGTCCAAAGAATAATTGGGATATTTCTCAAGATTTTTGGGGCAAGAAAAATTAGGGTTGCTTTGGAGCTCAAAGAGTTAGCTAGGGTTTTGGAGGCCAAAATGAATATTTTTCATTTAAGAAAAATATTCCAAGCAATATTGTTGGGTTGGCCAGGGGTGAAATGATGGTTGTGAGGAGGAGAGGGAACACTTGGGTGAAAATCAAAGGGTACCCAAGTGGTTAAGTCCAAATGAGATGATCCAAAACCCCAAATTCAAAACCAACTCAACTGAAAATCAAGCAAAGAAAAGAGGGCAAAAACCAGAATGTCACAAACCTCCCCCACTTAGAATGAATCTCGTCCTCGAGATTCGGTTGCTTGGGAAAACCATACTGGATAACATGCCGTTAGAAATTCTTCTGATTCCCAGGTTGATTCTGACTCGGCATGATGCATCCATTGGACCTTGTAAAACTTTCGTGATTTACTGCGAGTGACCCTTTCCATCTGATCCAAAATTTTCATTGGCCTCTCTTCATAGGTCAAGTCCTCTGCTAGCTCTATCTCTGCCAAATCGGTCTTTTTCTCGGGCGGTGATATGCACCGTCGCAGTTGTGAAACGTGGAACACGTTGTGCACGTCTGACAGCTCAAGGGGCAACTCCAACTGATATGCCATAGCACCTACTCGTTTCATAACGGGAAATGGACCAATAAACCTGGGTGCCAATTTTCCACGAGTTTGAAACATTTTGATTCCTTTCATAGGCGTGACTTGAAGGTAGACATGTTCTCCGGGTTCAAAGCTGATCTGTCGGTGCTTTGCATCGTAATAACTTTTCTGTCGCGATTTGGCCAATTGCAATCTGTCTCGGATCTCCTTGACTTGCTTTTCGGCTTCCAGCATGAGATCTGTTCCGAAAATACGGCTATCTCCGGTTTGAGACCAATTTAATGGAGTGCGGCACTTACGGCCATACAAAGCTTCATATGGTGACATATTTAAACTGGTCTGGAACCCATTGTTATACGAGAACTTGGCGTCTGACAAGCAATCTTCCCATTGTGGTCCTTGGGCCAAAACACACTTCGGAGCATATCTTGAGTATCTGATTTACTCTTTACATCTCGCTCATCCGTCCGAGGATGATAAGCGTCTTGTATTTCAACTCTGTTACGAGGGCCTAATGGAGACGGGACCAAAAAGCGGAGGTGAAAAGCGAACCTCGGTCAGAAGTGATGGTTCGGGGAACCCCGTGCAGACTGACAATTCTGGATACATACAGTCATGCAAGCTTGTCTGCTCGGTATGAGGTTTTGATTGGGAGGAAGTGGGCCACCTTGGTTAATGTGTCTACTATGACCCAGATTGCATTATTGCCTCATCGGGTCTTAGGTAGTCCTGTGATGAAATCCATACAGACATCGTCCCATTTCCATTGTGATACTGGCAGTGGTTGGAGAAGTCCGGCTGGTTACTGATGCTCTGCCTTAACTTTGTTGCATATGTCGCAAGAGGCTACGAAATAAGCAATGTCTTTCTTCATTCCATCCCACCAGAATATTTGTCGAAGGTCTTCATACATTTTCGTTCCTCCAGGGTGGATTGAATACGAGGATTTGTGGGCTTCTGACAAGATTTTCTGCTTTAGATCAGCTTGATTAGGCACTCAAATCCTTCCCCTGAATCAGAGGGTACCGTACTGATCCTTTGAGAAATCAGAAAACTTGATACGTTTTTGCAGATCGGCATCACCAGACTGGGCTTTGCAGATTTCTTCCTCAAGAATAGGGGTAACCTTCAGAATATTGGCAAGGCCAGCTTCAACTATGACCGGGCTGAGCTGAGCAATCTCCTCTTTAAGTTCGGAAGGCAAAGATTCCAACATGACATTTAAACTGGCGGGCTTTCGACTGAGTGCATCGGCAACCACGTTGGCCTTACCCAGATGGTAATTTATTCCAAGGTCATAATCCTTGACCAACTCAAGCCATCTTCGATGACGGAGATTTAAATCTGGCTGAGTAAATATATATTTGAGGCTTTTGTGATCGGTAAAATTTGGCACCTTTTTCTGATGAGGTAGTGTCTCCAAAATTTTAAAGCATGAACTACCGCGGCCAATTCCAAATCATGAGTGGGATAATTTCCTTCATGGGTTTGTAGCTTCCGTGAGGCGTAAGCTACTACCTTGCCATCTTGCATAAGTACGCATCCTAGTCCTTGTCGGGAAGCGTCACAGTATACGTCAAAACTACGGTAGATATCTGGAAGTGTTAATACTGGCGCAGTTGTCAAGCGTTTCTTCAACTCGGTGAAACTTTTCTCACAGTCCGAAGTCCATTCAAACTTCTTATCCTTTTTGAGCAGCTCCGTCATGGGCTTAGCAATCTTGGAGAACCCTTCAATGAAACGGCGGTAGTATCCGGCTAATCCAAGAAAACTCCGGATCTGAGATACGGTGGCGGGTGGCAACCAGTCGAGCACATCTTTCACCTTGCTTGGGTCCACGGCTATACCTTCAGCGGATAGCACATGCCCGAGGAATCCAACTTGCTTGAGCCAAAATTCGCATTTACTGAATTTGGCGTACAACTGGTGCTCACAGAGTCGTTGTAACACTGCTCGGAGGTGTTCCTTATGCTCTTCTTCACTTCTTGAATAAATAAGTATATCATCGATGAAGACGACCACGAACTTATCGAGGAAATCCATGAATACTTTATTCATCATGTGCATGAAGAAATCAGGGGCGTTAGTGAGGCCGAAGGACATGCTGTATATCCATAGAGACCGTAGTGAGTGGTGAATGCGGTCTTGGGAATATCCTCCTTTTTAATTTTGAGCTGATAGTATCCAGTCCGCAAATCAATCTTTCAGAATACCTTAGCTCCACTGAGCTGATCAAACAAATCATCAATTCTTGGCAGAGGGTATTTGTTTTTTATCGTGACCTCATTCAACTGTCTGTAATACACACACATACGGAGGCTGCCATCTTTCTTGTCCACAAAAAAGGTAGGCGACCCCATGGTGAGGAACTGGGGCAGATATACCCTTTTTGGAGCATTTCATCAAGCTGCTTCTTTAGCTCCACTAATTCGGATGACGGCATTCGATAATATTTCTTGTGTATTGGTGTGGTTCCGGGCACAAGTTCTATTGCAAACTCAAGCTCTCGATCAGGTGGCATGCCTGGCAGTTCTTCTGGGAATACATCAGAAAACTCACTGACCAACGGAATTAATTCCATTTCAGTTATTGTTGTAAAGACCATTTCCTTGGAGGGTATGCTCCTACGAGCAATAAACTTTATAGTTTGTCCATCTTGGCCGGTCAAGTTGACTTCTCGGGTTGCACAATTTATGCATACTTGGTACTGAGTCAGCCAATTCATACCCAAGATAACATCCAATTTATCAGACTCAATAAGTATCAAAGACGTTGGAAAACGGATTCCGTTGATACTGACTTCCAGATTGTGGCAGACTAGATTGCTTCTGATAAGAGATCCCGGGGTTCGTACCAGCATATTCTTGCCCAAAAGCGAACAAGGAAATTTGTTTTGGGCAACAAAACTCCGAGAAATAAAAGAGTGGGAAGCCCCAGAGTCAAATAAAATTACTGCAGGTATGTTATTAACAGGGAACATACCAATGACGACTTTGGGATTTTCTTGGGCTTCATCGGTGGAAATGTGATGAACGTATCCCGTGACGTCGTGCTGACTTGGACCTACCTCCAAATAATGGACTTGTGGCTTGAACGTAACATTGGTCCGGTTGTTCTTGGGACACTATTTAGCATAATGTCCGGTTTGTCCACAACTGTAACAGGAATTATTGCGCAGGCGATTCTCCAGAACTGGGTTGAGCACGTCATTCTTGACTTGGGTGGTGGCCTTGTTAACATTTTGTTGCCAATTAGGCTGGTACGCTACCTGAGTTGGCTGCCAGGTACGAACCTTCTGCACTGGTTGCATTTCCTTTTTGGGCTCAAACTTGCGCTTGTGATCGTTATGGGCAGACTTATTATCTGATACAAGCTACTTGTGTTCCCTTTCAGCAATGAAATACTTGTTCACCAGGGTTTGGAAATCTGGGAAATCGAACACACTAAGAGCACAGCGAAGTTGCGGGTTTAATCCACCAAGAAATCTATCCATCTTCCTTTCTTCAGTGGCCACGTCGTATTGAGAGTAACGTGACAGGTGATTGAATTTCTGCAAATATTCCTCCACTGACTGACTTCCTTGGAGGAGCGCGAGAAATTCATGCTACTTAGTCTTCATGATTCCCGCAGGGATGTGATATTTCCGGAATTGCTCCTTGAATCTTGACCAGGTAATTGCTTCATTATCAGTCCCTATGGCCTTTTCATTTTCCCACCATATGGCAGTAGCGCCTTCCAGATAATGTGTTACAAACGGAACCTTATCCTCTTCATCAGTTCGAGCAACCTCAAGCTTCCTTTCCATAGTTCTCAGCCAATCATCTGCATCCAAGGGATCAATGGCCTGACTGAAACTGGGAGGCTTAGTCCTTTGAAAATCAGATAACTTGGAGTGAGGGACGGGCTGATTTCCATTCTATCCAACCATTTCTTGAATACTTCTGAATATCTCCATCAGATCATTATTTCGGCGTTCCTCGAACATACGCATAATTTGCTCGGTGGAGGGCAGATTTGGCGGTGGAGGCGGTGGTGGAACGTACGGCTCGGGTGATTGTCCCGCACTGTCGTGCGTAGCGCGAGCAGGAGAACCCTCGCGAACGTTGCTACTGCAGCCTCCCCGCGTCATCCTAATACGATTTTTCCCAAGTCAACGCAACCGAGATGAGAAACATTCAATATAAACTGGGGAGAAGCCAGCAACAAAAATCCAAGTGAAACCGAAAAGGCGAAGAAAATACGGTGAATAAAATAAAGTCCAACATAATTATACATAGACTCATACATGAAAGATAACAACATGCCAGGTCCAACTACCCTCATACATGAAATGAAAAATCATGACTCAAACGACTACATCCATACTCCATCCTGACGACTGGGAATACTCGAAAGCTCTACTGCTCTGCTAGTGCTGCGGGGTCCTCTCCTGAAGCGGACTCGGATCCAGAACTGATGGGGTTAAAGAAGACCTCCAGGTTAAAAGTGACACGACGACACTGCCTCGAGGGCTCTCCCTTAGGGGCAGGTGGAGGGTGGATCATCGGGGCTACAGGAGTGGCAAGGAGGGAAACCCACTCAGCAGGAGCACTAAGTGGACTCGCAGTCGCGGTGCCCGAGCTACTCGAAGGAGTAACCGGAGAGACAAGGGATCTAGAACTGACAGGAATGTAGGGAGTAAATCCTACAGATGGAGAAGCAGTTGCTGAGCGAGCAAAGACTGAAGTAGAAGCTAAAGCAGTACGGGCACGACTCATCTCACGAGCCAGCTCGTAGATCAGAAGATAGCTAGCGGTGATGTAGCGAGAAAGGTGACTAGCTACACTATCAGACTCCGGATCAACGACAGGGAAACGGACACGACCATTATCGTGGAGAGAAGGATAGTAATGGAAACCTGGGTGGTTCTGCATCCGGACCTCGTTGTAGCGGAGCTCAACAAGTACCTTGAATGCAGCAAACTGGACAGCCTAAGAAGTGGTAGAAACGTAGCCGCTACGAGAGGTACGAGCGTAAGAGCTGGAATCAGAACTGGCGCGCAAAGTAACCACGGCATGATACTCATACACTGAGTCAGCTAGGCACTCCCGGTACACACGATAGACTGGATCGTCTTCATGAGGGTACAGCCGACGCCACACGTTACGAAGGAGATGCGGCGACGTGTGCGGCATCACCGCAACTTCGCACGGATACAAACCGAGCCATCTACACTCACAACCATTAGCAAGTTAGCATAAAAATAAAATCATTGCATGTAATGCAACAACCAGCTACAATTATCACCGGCACTCAGCTACAACTCGTATCTAATGTCCAGTTAACTCGGCTTAGTCTAGCGTGGCCTACAGTCAGCGCGGCTCTGATACCAAGCGTTGTGGCACCCCGGCTCAGAGCGACCGGTTTACCTTGCATTGCCAACCCAGAGACCTTGTCTTCTGGCAACACACAACAACATGGTACAGAAAAACAACCGCTTTATTCATGCTAGTGGAGCATAGTTTATATTACAACAGTTAGCGAGGCCAAGCGGCACACACGATGCGGCTGAACAATATGTACATTATTTAGTGAACATAAAGGGGCCTCAATCATGACAACTACTCGACAGCGGAACAACGTCATAGCAGGACTCCATAGCACAAGGACATCGATGTGGACACGGTCTAGACTCGGACAGCACTCCTTCCCAACGAGACTTTCCTGAAATCTGGCATGACACGCCAGGTCAGTACATGGAATGTACTTGCAAGCTCACAATAAGAATAAACATAATGACAAACAATATCAGGATTTTTGACCATTTAAGCAACAATGCAACCATACATCCAATATGTTGTGACTATGTTCAACTGGTACTTGTTCCACGGACGTGCTTACCGGACGTGATCATTTCCAAACCACAAACATGATAATTTCTAAAACACACTTGTGATCCTTTCGGCGATCACCACCCGACCAATTCATGGCCTATGATCCTTACGGCGATCATAACCCGACCAACTCTTGGCCCGTGATCCTTACGGCGATCACAACCCGACCAACTCATGGCCAGACTCAACACGATGTCCTCACTGCCATCCTCCGTACAAACTTAGTGTGCATATTTTATTAAGTGTTGACCCATGGTGTACCCTACTTTCGAGCGTGTCCGTAACCGTGGACTCGGCTATCGATAGATTAAAAACACTCTGCAGAGGTTAGTACACTTTGTACCCACACTGGAACCCATGGCCTCACACTCCCATTCGGTGGACCAACATCGTTCAAGACGAAACCATTTCATTATCATGACACTCTCCGGCCATTCCGACTCGCACCCCATCGGGCTAGTCTGGGTGGCCCGTGTCTACCTCCGGACACCTCGACCACCGTCGTGGCCACGATCCACTCGGGACCCGGTACCAAAACTTAACTTAACAACGGGCTCACAAGGTTACGCTTGCCTACCGGGCCAGGTGCAACCGCCCATAACCTTCCTTAAATGGAGGCATCGACCGAGAGGCGACAATGAAACGCATTAAGGCCGTCCCATACCGCAAATGTGGTCGCACTGGGAAAGACTCGTTTCAGCGGCACCATGACCCAATCAACAACATATTCAAGTTGAGTTATTAATCAGGTTCAACTTAATGTGAAAATAACCGGTGTCATAATGCCATACTATGCATCACTTAACATATGCATCACATAACCATGCAAACAACTGAATCAACCATGCTCCTACGGAGCCATCATCAACTCGTGCTTCTACTCTGGTTAAGATCACACCTTACTTATACCAGAATCATTTCTAGCAATCTCATCATTTTTTTTCATCATGCATAAATAATAATTAACCTAATTATCAAACTCTATGACCATATCATTTATTCATCACTTGCAACTAAGTTCTCCTTAGCTTACCAACAAGATTCACTTCCAACATTCTGTAGTTCAAGTATTTTAACATGACAAGCATTTAACAGAATATAATCATAATATAACTAATTTAAATGCATAAATATTCATAAGTTCAAGTAGGAAAAATCACAAATATTGAAGTGGCACTATGAAAATATTCTTGTGGCTTGCCTTAGTGCTTGATGAGGTTCACAAAGCTCTGGTGATCCTCAAGACAAGTGGCTCTTCCGAAAATATTCAAAACCACGAAAGAAAACATCAAGAAACCTTCTGAAAATTACCAGAAAATCTAGACAGCAAGGAAAAATCCCATCTTTTGGGTGTTGTTAGATTTTGGACACGTAACACAATGCAAAAAGAATCAATGCATTTGGACTTATAGATAAAAGTTATGGCCATTTGAAGTTTCCTGGAATTTAAATGAATTTGAAATAATCAAGCGGGGGGCTGGCGTCGAAAGCGTAAACACCCGGGGCGCCACCACTCATACCGCTTCGCGCGCGTAATGATTGGTTGACTAGCGGGCCCTGCTAGTCAGGCCGGAGGGAGGAGAGGGGGAAACAGAGGGAGGCGGCGCTTCACCGGTGCACACGTGGGCGGTGAGTCTTCTTGGAGTCAAACGAGAGGGAGGGATCGACGGAGAAGATGGTTGCGCACCTGCCCGTACTCGTAGCATAGCTAGCGGTGACCGGATGCGTCGGATTTGACCTCCCAAGTGGAGGCAGAGGGCGGAGGTTGCCGGAGATGAAGAAGACGGCGGCTTGGGGCGGCTCCAGGGGCTCCAGGGGGGTGGGTTGGCTTCACGGAGGAGAGGCGAGGCCCTGGCGGGGTCGCCTTGGCTTGGGAGGGGTCGGAGCTGCCGGAACGATCCGGAGGGAATCGCCGGTGAGCTCGGCTCCGGGACGGCAGCCCGCGGCCTGCCCGGCCAGGCTGCGGCTTCTACTGGCTCTAGGAGGGAGTGGGAGTGGCTGGGGGTGCTCCAAGAGGCTGCGGATGGCTGCTTATATAGGCGGGCGGTGAGGAGGGTTTGGGCTCTGCCGGAGGACACCTGTCCATGGCGCCCGGCGACGAACGGCGCCAGAGAGAGAGGGAGAAGACGACGGAGGTCACACAGGAACTGTGCGCGGGCACGGACGAGCATAGGAGCGAGGGGGAAAGCGACGAACACAAGGCGCGCAAGATTGTGCCATTAGCGAACCGTGCACATGCTCATCGCTGGCGAAGCTCCGGCGCGCGCGGCGGGGGGGAGTTATGGAGGTGGAGACGAGGATGGTGGCGAGGTGTGGCACGCTCTGGCTGGCAGGTCAGCGAGCACGCGCTCAACAGAGGCGCTGGCGACACGCAGAGCGCGCATATTGCATGCCAGGACGCTTGGACGAACGCGGTCACCGCGTGAACCGTGACATCAGGCCACCCTACACACTAACAAAGATGTCTGGCGTGTAGTCCTTAGTAAAATGAGTTGTTACCACGGTTTGGTTAGGTTCCAGGTGCAGTAGAAGTAAACTTGTGCTGCTGACAAGTTACTGGACAGTAACTTTGGAGAGTTACTACGGTCAAACCACTGGGACTCAAGGGCTGAGCTTTGGGGTTTTACTACCTCTTACTAAGGTAAATAGGCATGGGGAAAACCAGCTACAATGGATCTAGTAAAAAGGTAGTTGCTGTAGAAATTACCATTTCTACCCAGAAGTGACTTTATTTTCTGTAGCCAAAATATTCCAAAGAGTGGTGAAATATTTTTGCTCAGAAAGGTGCCCTAGGGTCCAAAGAATAATTGGGATTTTTCTCAGGATTTTTGGGGCAAGAAAAATTAGGGTTGCTTTGGAGCTCAAAGAGTTAGCTAGGGTTTTGGAGGCCAAAATGAATATTTTTCATTTAAGAAAAATATTCCAAGCAATATTGTTGGGTTGGCCAGGGGTGAAATGATGGTTGTGAGGAGGAGAGGGAACATTTGGGTGAAAATCAGTGGGTACCCAAGTGGTTAAGTCCAAATGAAATGATCCAAAACCCCAAATTCAAAACCAACTCAACTGAAAATCAAGCAAAGAAAAGAGGGCAGAAACCAGACTGTCACATAATATTGAAGCCGAAAGATGCAAAGTTAATAATGATAGGGCAACTTATTTGTGGCACTGTCGTTTAGGTCATATTAATTGGTGTAAAGGCATGAAGAAACTGCATGTTGATGGGCCTTTTGAATCACTTGATTATGAATCATTTGATGCTTGCGAACCATGCCTCATGGACAAGATGACTAAAACTCCGTTCTCCAGAACAATGGAACGAGCTACTGACTTATTGGAAATAATACATACCGATGTATGCGGTTCGATGAGTATTAAGGCTCGTGGCGTGTATCGTTATTTTTTGACCTTTACAGATGATTTGAGCAGATATGGGTATATCCTCTTGATGAAAACATAAGTCTGAAACATTTGAAAAGTTCAAAGAATTTCAGAGTGAAGTGGAAAATCGTCGTAACAAGAAAATAAAGTTTCTACGATCTGATCGTGGAGGAGAATATTTGAGTTACGAGTTTGGTCTTCATTAGAAACAATGCGGAATAGTTTCGCAACTCACGCCACCTGGAACACCACAGCGTAATGGTGTGTCCGAAAATCGTAACCGCACTTTATTAGATATGGTGTGATCTATGATGTCTCTTACTGATTTACCGCTATCGTTTTGGGATTATGCATTAGAGACAACTGCATTCACGTTAAAATAGGGCACCATCTAAATCTGTTGAGGCAACACCGTATGAACTGTGGTTTAGCAAGAAACCTAAGCTGTCGTTTCTTAAAGTTTGGGGCTATGATGCTTATGTGAAAAAGCTTCAACCTGATAAGCTCGAACCCAAGTCGGAAAAATGTGTCTTCATAGGATACCCAAAGGAGACTATTGGGTACACCTTCTATCACAAGCAAGACATTTGTTGCTAAGAAATGATCCTTTCTAGAGAAGGAGTTTCTCTCGAAAGAAGTGAGTGGGAGGAAAGTAGAACTTGATGAGGTAATTGTACCTTCTCCCAAATTGAAAAAGTAGTTCATCACAGAAATTAGTTCCAAGTGATGCCTACACCAATTAGTGAGGAAGTTAATGATGATGATCATGAAACTTCAGATCAAGTTACTACCGAACCTCGTAGGTCAACCAGAGTAAGATCCGCACCAGAGTGGTACGATAATCCTGTTCTGGAAGTCATGTTACTAGACCATGATGAACCTACGAACTATGAGGAAGCGATGATGAGCCCAGATTCCGTGAAATGGCTTGAGGCCACGAAATCTGAGATGGGATCCATGTATGAGAACAAAGTATGGACTTTGGTTGACTTGCCCGATGATCGGTAAAACAATAGAGAATAAATGGATCTTCAAGAGGAAGACGGACGCTAATAGTAGTGTTACTATCTACAAAGCTCGAATTGTCGCAAAAATGTTTTCGACAAGTTCAAGATGTTGAATACAATGAGATTTTCTCACTTGTATCAATGCTTAAAAGTCTGTCCGAATCATGTTAGCAATTGCCGCATTTTATGAAATTTGGCAAATGGATGTCAAACCTGCATTCCTTAGTAGATTTCTTAAAAGAAGAGTTGTATATGATGCAACCAGAAGGATTTGTCGATCCTAAAGGTGCTAACAAAGTGTGCAAGGCTCCAGCGATCCATCTATGGACTGGTGCAAGCATCTCGGAGTTGGAATATACGCTTTGATAAGTTGATCAAAGCATATAGTTTTATACAGACTTAAGGTGAAGCCTGTATTTACAAAAGTGGGTGGGAGCACTACAGTCTTTCTGATAAGTATATGTGAATGACATTTTGTTGATCGGAAATAATGTAGAATTTTCTGGAAAGCATAAAGGAGTATTTGAAAGGAGTTTTTCAAAGAAAGACCTCAGTGAAGCTGCTTACATATTGAGCATCAAGATCTATAGAGATAGATCAAGACGCTTGATAAGTTTTTTCAATGAGTACATACCTTGACAAGATTTTGAAGTAATTCAAAATGGAACAGTCAAAGAAGGAGTTCTTGCCTGTGTTGCTAGGTGTGAAGTTGAGTAAGACTCAAAACCCGACCATGGCAGAAGATAGAGAGAGAATGAAAGTCATTCCCTATGCCTCAGCCATAGATTCTATAAAGTATGCCATGCTATGTACCAGACCTATTGTATACCCTGCCCTGTGTTTGGCAAGGGAGTACAATAGTGATCTAGGAGTAGATCACTAGACATTGGTCAAAATTATCCTTAGAGGACTAAGGAAATATTTCTTAGTTATGGATGTAATAAAGAGTTCGTCGTAAAGAGTTATGTCGATGCAAGCTTTTACACCGATCCGGATGACTCTGAGTCTCAATCTGGATACATATTGAAAGTGGGAGAAATTAGTTAGAGTAGCTCCGTGTAGAGCATTGTAGACATAGATATTTGCAAAATACATACAGATTTGAATGTTGCTGACCTGTAGACTAAAATTTATCTCACAAGCAAAACATGATCACACCTTAGTGCTCTTGGGTGTTAATCACATAGCGATGTGAACTAGATTATTGACTCTAGTGAACCCTTTGGGTGTTGGTCACATGACGATGTGAACTATGTGTGTTAATCACATGGTGATGTGAACTATTGGTGTTAAATCACATGGTGATGTGAACTAGATTATTGACTCTAGTGCAAGTGGGAGACTGAAGGAAATATGCCCTAGAGGCAATAATAAAGTTATTATTTATTTCCTTATTTCATGATAAATGTTTATTATTCATGCTAGAATTGTATTAACCGGAAATATAATACTCCCTCCGTTCCAAAATAGATGACTCAACTTTATACTAACTTTAGTACAAAGTTAATACAAAGTTGGGTCATCTATTTTGGAACGGGGGGAATACATGTGTGAATACATAGACAAACAGAGTGTCACTAGTATGCCTCTACTTGACTAGCTCATTGATCAAAGATGGTTAAGTTTCCTAACCATAGACATGAGTTGTCATTTGATAAACGGGATCACGTCATTAGGATAATGATGTGATTGACTTGACCCATTCCGTTAGCTTAGCACTTGATCGTTTTAGTTTACTGCTATTGCTTTCTTCATGACTTATACATGTTCCTATGACTATGAGATTATGCAACTCCGATTACGGAGGAACACTTTGTGTGCTACTAAATGTCACAACGAATGGGTGATTATAAAGGTGCTCTACAGGTGTCTCCGATGGTACTTGTTGAGTTGGCATAGATCGAGATTAGGATTTGTCACTCCGATTGTCGGAGAAGTATCTCTGGGCCCTCTCGGTAATGCACATCACTATAAGCCTTGCAAGCAATGTGACTAATGAGTTATTTGCGGGATGACGCATTACGGAACGAGTAAAGAGACTTGCCGGTAACGAGATTGAGCTAGGTATTGAGATACCAACGATCGAATCTCGGGCAAGTAACATACCGATGACAAAGGGAACAACGTATGTTGTTATGCGGTTTGACCGATAAAGATCTTCGTAGAATATGTAGGAACAAATATAAGCATCCAGGTTCCGCTATTGGTTACTGACCGGAGACGTGTCTCGATCATGTCTACATAGTTCTCGAACCCGTAGGGTCCGCACGCTTAACGTTCGGTGACGATCGGTATTATGAGTTTATGTGTTTTGATGTACCGAAGGTAGTTCGGAGTCCCGGATATTATCACGGACATGATGATGAGTCTCGAAATGGTCGAGACATAAAGATTGATATATTGGACGACTATATTTGGACATCGAAATGGTTCCGGGTGAGATCGGGAATATACCGGAGCACCGGGAGGTTACCGGAACCCCCGGGAGGTATATGGGCCTTATTGGGCCTTAGTGGAATAGAGGGGAAAGGAGCAAAGTGTTGGGGAACGTAGTAATTTCAAAAAAATTCTTACGCACACGCAAGACCATGGTGATGGCATAGCAACGAGAGGGGAGAGTGTGTCCACGTACCCTCGTGAGACCGGCGAAGCGTTATAACAACGCGGTTGATGTAGTCGTCGTCTTCACGATCCGACCGATCCAAGTACCGAGCGTCACGGCACCTCCGAGTTCTGCACACGTTCAGCTCGATGGCGATCCCGGGCTTCGATCCAGCAAAGCGTCGGGGATGAGTTCCGTCGACCTGACGGCGTGGTGACGATGATGATGCTCCACCGGCGCAGGGCTTCGCCTAAGCTCATGACGATATGACTTCACCGACGCAGGCTTCGCCTAAGCTCATGACGATATGACGAAGTGGAATATGGTGGAGGGGGCACCACACATGGCTAAGGCGATCCGTAGATCAACTTGTGTGTCTTGGGGTGCCCCTTGCCCTCAGATATAAAGGAGCAAAGGGGGTGCGGCCGGCCCTAGGGAGGCGCTGGAGGAGTCCTACTCCCACCGGAGTAGGACTCCCCCTTCTCCTAGTTGGAGTAGGATTGGGGAGGGGAAGAGGGAAGGCGCCCCTCTCCTGTCCTATTCGGACTAGAGGGGGAGGGGCGCGCCTGCCCTGGCCGCCCTTCCTCTTCTCCTTGTGGCCCATTAAGGCCCATATACCCCCGGGGTTCCGTAACCCCGGTGTTCCAGAACTTCCTGTTTTCATTGGAACCATTCCGAAGTCAAACATAGGCTTCAATATATCAATCTTTATGTCTCGACCATTTGAGACTCCTCGTCATGTCCGTGATCATATCCGGGACTCGAACAACCTTGGTGCATCAATACTTATAAACTCATAATGAACTGTCATCGAAGCGTTAAGCGTGCGGACCCTACGGGTTCGAGAACTATGTAGACATGACCTAGAACCATTCTCGGTCAATAACCAATAGCGGAACCTGGATGCCCATATTGGTTCCTACATATTCTCTGAAGATCTTTATCGGTCAAACCGCATAACGACATCGTTGTTCCCTTTGTCATCGGTATGTTACTTACCCGAGATTCGATCGTCGGTATCCAATACCTAGTTCAATCTCGTTACGGCAAATCTCTTTACTCGTTCCGTAATACATCATCTCACAACTAACTCATTAGTTGTAATGCTTGCAAGGCTTAAGTGATGTGTATCACCGAGAAGGCCGGAGAGATACCTCTCCGACAATCGGAGTGACAAAACCTAATCTCAAATACGCCAACCCAACAAGTACCTTTGGAGACACCTGTAGTACTCCTTTATAATCACCCGATTCGTTGTGACGTTTGGTAGTACCAAAGTGTTCCTCCGATAAACGGAGTTGCATAATCTCATAGTTACAGGAACATGTATAGGTCATGAAGAAAGCATTAGCAACATACTAAGCGATCAAGTGCTAGGCTAACGAATGGGTCATGTCAATCACATCATTCTCCTAATGATGTGATCCGTTAATCAAATGACAACTCATGTCTATGGCTAGGAAACTTAACCATCTTTGATTCAACGAGCTAGTCAAGTAGAGGCACACTAGTGACACTATGTTTGTCTATGTATTCACACATGTATTATGTTTCCGGTTAATACAATTCTAGCATGAATAATAAACTTTTATCATGAAATAAGGAAATAAATAATAACTTTATTATTGCCTCTAGGGCATATTTCCTTCAGTCTCCCACTTGCACTAGAGTCAATAATCTAGTTCACATCATCATGTGATTCAACACTAATATTCACATCTGTATGTGATTAACACCCATAGTTCTCATCGTCATGTGACCAACACCCAAAGGGTTTACTAGAGTCAATAATCTAGTTGACATCGCTATGTGATTAACACCCAAAGAGTACTAAGGGATGATCATGTTTTGCTCGTGAGAGAAGTTTAGTCAACGGGTCTGTCACATTCAGAGCCGTATGTATTTTGCAAATATTCTATGTCTACAATGCTCTCGCACGGGCTACTCTAGCTAATTGCTCCCACTTACAATATGTATCCAGATTGAGACTTAGAGTCATCTGGATCAGTGTAAAAAGCTTGCATCGATGTAACTCTTTACGACGGGCTCTTTTATCACCTCCATAATCGAGAAATATTTCCTTAGTCTTCACTAAGGATGTTCTTGACCAATGTCCATGATCTACTCCTAGATCACTATTGTACTCCTTGCCAAATTCAGAGCAAGGTATACAATAGGTCTGGTACATAGCATAGCATACTTTATAGAACCTATGATCGAGGTATAGGGAATGACTTTCATTCTCTTTTCTATTTTCTGCTCATTGTGGTCGGGATTTGAGTCTTACTCAATTTCACACCTTTTGCAACACAGGCAAGAACTTTTCTTTGACTGCTCCATTTTGAACTTCTTCAAAATCTTGACAAGGTATGTACTTATTGAAAAACTTATCAAGCGTTTTGATCTATCTCAATAGATCTTGATGCTCAATTTGTACGCAGCTTCTCCGAGGTCCTTCTTTGAAAAACTCCTTTCAAATACTCCTTTATGCTTTGCAGAATAATTCTACATTATTTCCGATCAACAATATGTCATTCACATATACTTATCGAAATGTCAGTAGTGCTCCCACTCACTTTCTTGTAAATACAGGCTTCTCCAAAAGTCTCAGATAAAACCATATGCTTTGATCACACTATCAAAGCGCTTATTCCAACTCCGAGATGCTTGCACCAGTCCATAGATGGATCATTGAGCTTGCATATTTTGTTAGCTCCTTTAGGATTGACAAAACCTTCTCGTTGCATCATATACAACTCTTCTTTAATAAATCCATTAAAGAATGTAGTTTTGACATCCATTTGCCAGATTTCATAAAATGTGGCAATTGCTAACATGATTCGGACAGACTTAAGCATCGCTACGCTTGAGAAAATCTCATTGTAGTCAACACCTTGAACTTGTCGAAAACCTTTCGCGACAAGTCGAGCTTTGTAGATAGTAATACTACTATCAGCATTTGTCTTCCTATTGAAGATCCATTTATATAATATGGCTTGCCGATCATCGGGCAACTCCATCAAAGTCCACACTTTGTTCTCATACATGGATCCCATCTCAGATTTCATGGTCTCAAACCATTTCGCGGAATCTGGGCTCATCATCGCTTCCTCATAGTTCGTAGGTTCATTATGGTCTAGTAACATGACTTCCGAATAGGATTACCGCATCACTGTGCGGATCTTACTCGAAGACCTACGAGGTTTGGTAGCAACTTGATCTGAAGTTTTATGATCATCATCATTAACTTCCTCACTAATTGGTGTAGGAATCACTTGAACTGATTTCTGTGATGAACTACTCTCCAATAAGGGAGAAGGTACAATTACCTCATCAAGTTCTACTTTCCTCCCACTCACTTCTTTCGAGAGAAACTCCTTCTCTAGAAAGGATCCAACTTAGCAACGAATGTTTTGCCTTTAGATCTGTGATAGAAGGTGTACCCAACAGTTTCCTTTGGGTATTCTATGAAGACGCACTTCTCCGATTTGGGTTCGAGCTTATCAGGTGAAAACTTTTTCACATAAGCATCACAACTCCAAACTTTAAGAAACGACAGCTTAGGTTTACTGCTAAACCATAGTTCATACGGTGTCATCTCAACGGATTTAGATGGTGCCCTATTAAACGTGAATG
Organism: Aegilops longissima; assembly: GCA_021605205.1. Lineage (NCBI taxonomy): Eukaryota > Viridiplantae > Streptophyta > Magnoliopsida > Poales > Poaceae > Aegilops > Aegilops longissima. The sequence goes on from CM038679.1 coordinate 7,746,577, forward strand.
CAGCTGTCTCTAATGCATAACCCAAAATGATAGTGGTAAATCGGTAAGATACATCATAGATCGCACCATATCCAATAAAGTGCGGTTACGACGTTCGGACACACCATTATGTTGTGGTGTTCCATGTGGCGTGAGTTGTGAAACTATTCCACTTTGTTTTAATTGAAGACCAAACTCGTAACTCAAATATTCATCTCCACGATCAGATCGCAGAAACTTTATTTTCTTGTTACGATGATTTTCCACTTCACTCTGAAATTCTTTGAACCTTTCAACTATTTCAGACTTATGTTTCATCAAGTAGATAAACTCATATCTGCTCAAATCATCTGTGAAGGTCAGAAAATAACAATACTTGCCACGAGCATCAACATTCATTGGATCGCATACATCGGTATGTATTATTTCCAATAAGTCAGTAGCTTGTTCCATTGTTCCGGAGAACGGAGTTTTAGTCATCTTGCCCAAAAGGCACGGTTCGCAAGCATCAAATGATTCATAATCAAGTGATTCCAAAAGTCCATCAAGATGGAGTTTTCTTCATGCGCTTTACACCAATATGACCTAAACGGCAAGTACACAAATAAGTTGCACTATCATTATTAACTTTGCATCTTTTGGTTTCAATATTATGAATATGTGTATCACTATGATCGAGATCAATGAACCATTTTCATTGGGTGTGTAACCATATAAGGTTTTATTCATGTAAATGAACAACAATTTATTCTCTTACTTAAATGAATAACCGTATTGCAATAAACATGATCAAATCATATTTATGCTCAACACCAAATAACACTTATTTAGGTTCCACACTAATCCCGAAGTATAGGGAGTGTGCGATGATGATCATATCAATCTTGGAACTACTTCCAACACTCATCGTCACTTCCCTTCAACTAGTCTCTGTTTATTCGTAACTCCTGTTTGAGTTACTAATCTTAGCAACCTAGCAGTATCAAATACTCGGGGCTACTATAAACACTAGTAAGGCACACATCAATAACCTATATATCAAATATAACCTTGTTCACTTTGCCATCCTTCTTATCCACCAAATATTCAGGGTAGTTACGCTTCCGGTGACCAGTTCCATTGCAGCAAAAGTACTCGGTCTCGTGCTTAGGTCTAGACTTGGGCTTCTCCACTCGAGCAGCAACTTGCTTGCCGCTCCTTTGAAGTTCCCTTCTTCCCTTTGCCATTTTCCTTGAGACTAGTGGTCTTGTCAACCATCAACACTTGATGTTTTTCTTGATTTCTACCTTCGCGATTTTAGCATCGCGAAGAGCTCGAGAATCTTTTTCGTCATCCCTTGCATACTATAGTTCATCACGAAGTTCTACTAACTTAGTGATGGTGACTAGAGAATTCTGTCAATCACTATCTTATCTCGGAAGATTAACTCCCACTTGATTCAAGCGATTGAAGTACTCGCATAATCTGAGCACATGCTCACTAGTTGAGCGATTCTCCTCCATCTTTTAGCTATAGAACTTGTTGGAGACTTCATATCTCTCAACTCGGTATTTGCTTGAAATATTAACTTCAATTCCTGGAACATCTCATATGGTCCATGACGCTCAAAACGCCTTTGAAGTCCCGATTCTAAGCCGTTAAGCATGGCGCACTAAACTATCAAGTATTCATCATATTGAGCTAGCCAAACGCTCATAACGTGCAGATTCGCTCATATTGAGCTAGCCAAACGCTCATAACGCTGCGTGATCCGCTCCTGCAATAGGTCTGTCACCTAGCGGTGCATTAAGGACATAATTCTTCTCACAAGCAATGAGGATAAACCTCAGATCACGGATCCAATCCGCATCATTGCTACTAACATCTTTCAATACAATTTTCTAGGAACATATCACAATAAACATTTGAAAGCAACAACGCGAGCTATTGATCTACAACATAATTTGCAAAATACTACCAGGACTAAGTTCATGATAAATTTAAGTTCAATTAATCATATTAAAAACTCCCACTTAGACAGACATCTCTCTAGTTATCTAAGTGATTACGTGATCCAAATCAACTAAACCATGTCCGATCATCACGTGAGATGGAGTAGTTTCAATGGTGAACATCACTATGTTGATCATATCTACTATATGATTCACGTTCGACCTTTCGGTCTCCGTGTTCCGAGGCCATATCTGTTATATGCAAGGCTCGCCAAGTTTAACTCGAGTATTCCGCTGCAGTGCAACTGTTTTGCACCGTTGTAGATGGACGAGAACTTATCACACCCGATCATCACGTGGTGTCCGGGTACTACTGAACTTTGGCAACGGTGCATACTCGTGGAGAACACTTCTTGATAATTTTAGTGAGAGATCATCTTATAATGCTACCGCCAATCAAAGCAAGATAAGATGCATAAAGGATAAACATCACATGCAATCAATATAAGTGATATGATATGGTCATCATCATCTTGTGCTTGTGATCTCCATCGCCAAGCAATCGCCATGATCACCATCGCCACCGGGCGCCGACACCTTGATCTCCATCGTAGCATCGTTGTCGCCTCGCCAACTATTGCTTCTACGACTATCGCTATCGCTTAGTGATAAAGTAAAGCAATTACATGGCGCTTGCATTTCATACAATAAAGCGACAACCATATGGCTCCTGCCATTGTCGATAACTCGTTACAAAACATGATCATCTCATACAATAAAATATAGTATCACGCCTTGACCACATCACATCACAACATGCCCTGCAAAAACAAGTTAGACGCCCTCTACTTTGTTGTTGCAAGTTTTACGTGGCTGCTACGGGCTGAGCAAGAACCGTTTTACCTACGCATCAAAACCACAACGATAGTTTGTCAAGTTGGTGTTGTTTTAACCTTCGCAAGGACCGGGCGAGCCACACTCGGTTCAACTAAAGTGAGAGAGACAGACACCCGCCGGTCACCTTTAAGCAACGAGTGCTCGAGCGGTGAAACCAGTCTCGCGTAAGCGCACGCGTAATGTCGGTCCGGCCGCTTCATCTCACAATACCGCTGAACCAAAGTATGACATGCTGGTAAGCAGATGACTTATATCGCCCACAACTCACTTGTGTTCTACTCGTGCATATGACATCAACGCGCATAAAACCAGGCTCGATGCCACTGTTGGGGAACGAGTAATTTCAAAAATTTCTTACGCACACGCAAGACCATGGTGATGGCATAGCAACGAGGGAGAGTGTGTCCACGCACCCTGAGACCAAAAGCGGAAGCGTTATAACAACGCGGTTGATGTAGTCGACGCCTTCACGATCCGACCGATCCAAGTACCGAACGACGGCACCTCCGAGTTCTCGCACACGCTCAGCTCGATGACGATCCCCGGCCCGATCCAAAGAAAGCGTCGGGATGAGTTCCACAAGACCATTGCAGCAAAAGTACTCAGTCTCGTGCTTAGGTCTAGACTTGGGCTTCTCCACTCGAGCAGCAACTTGCTTGCCGTTCCTTTTGAAGTTCCCTTCTTCCCTTTGCCATTTTCCTTGAGACTAGTGGTCTTGTCAACCATCAACACTTGATGTTTTCTTGATTTCTACCTTCGCCGATTTTAGCATCGCGAAGAGCTCGAGAATCTTTTTCGTCATCCCTTGCATACTATAGTTCATCACGAAGTTCTACTAACTTAGTGATGGTGACTAGAGAATTCTGTCAATCACTATCTTATCTCGAAGATTAACTCCCACTTGATTCAAGCGATTGAAGTACTCGGACAATCTGAGCACATGCTCACTAGTTGAGCGATTCTCCTCCATCTTTTAGCTATAGAACTTGTTGGAGACTTCATATCTCTCAACTCGGTATTTGCTTGAAATATTAACTTCAATTCCTGGAACATCTCATATGGTCCATGACGTTCAAAACGTCTTTGAAGTCCCGATTCTAAGCCGTTAAGCATGGCGCACTAAACTATCAAGTATTCATCATATTGAGCTAGCCAAACGTTCATAACGTCAGATTCGCTCATATTGAGCTAGCCAAACGTTCATAACGTGCATACGCTCTGCAATAGGTCCGTCACCTAGCGGTGCATTAAGGACATAATTCTTCTGCGCAGCAATGAGGATAAACCTCAGATCACGGATCCAATCCGCATCATTGCTACTAACATCTTTCAATACAATTTTCTCTAGGAACATATCACAATAAACATTTGAAAGCAACAACGCGAGCTATTGATCTACAACATAATTTGCAAAAATACTACCAGGACTAAGTTCATGATAAATTTAAGTTCAATTAATCATATTAAAAACTCCCACTTAGACAGACATCTCTCTAGTTATCTAAGTGATTACGTGATCCAAATCAACTAAACCATGTCCGATCATCACGTGAGATGGAGTAGTTTCAATGGTGAACATCACTATGTTGATCATATCTACTATATGATTCACGTTCGACCTTCGGTCTCCGTGTTCGAGGCCATATCTGTTATATGCAAGGCTCGTCAAGTTTAACTTGAGTATTCGCGTGCAACTGTTTTGCACCGTTGTAGATGGACGTAGAACTTATCACACCGATCATCACGTGGTGTCCGGGTACTACGAACTTTGGCAGCGGTGCATACTCGAGGAGAACACTTCTTGATAATTTTAGTGAGAGATCATCTTATAATGCTACCGTCAATCAAAGCAAGATAAGATGCATAAAGGATAAACATCACATGCAATCAATATAAGTGATATGATATGGTCATCATCATCTTGTGCTTGTGATCTCCATCGCCAAGCACCGCCATGATCACCATCGTCACCGGCGCGACACCTTGATCTCCATCGTAGCATCGTTGTCGTCTCGCCAACTATTGCTTCTCGACTATCGCTACTGCTTAGTGATAAAGTAAAGCAATTACATGGCGTTGCATTTCATACAATAAGCGACAACCATATGGCTCCTGCCATTGCCGATAACTCGGTTACAAAACATGATCATCTCATACAATAAAATATAGTATCACGTCTTGACCACATCACATCACAACATGCCTGCAAAAACAAGTTAGGCGTCCTCTACTTTGTTGTTGCAAGTTTTACGTGGCTGCTACGGGCTGAGCAAGAACCGTTCTTACCTACGCATCAAAACCACAACGATAGTTTGTCAAGTTGGTGTTGTTTTAACCTTCGCAAGGACCGGGCGAGCCACACTCAGTTCAACTAAAGTGAGAGAGACAGACACCGCGGTCACCTTTAAGCAACGAGTGCTCTCGGGCGGTGAAACCAGTCTCGCGTAAGCGTCGCGTAATGTCGGTCCGGCCGCTTCATCTCACAATACCGCTGAACCAAAGTATGACATGCTGGTAAGCGGTATGACTTATATCGCCCACAACTCACTTGTGTTCTACTCGTGCATATGACATCAACGCATAAAACCAGGCTCGGATGCCACTGTTGGGGAACGTAGTAATTTCAAAAAATTTCTTACGCACACGCAAGACCATGGTGATGGCATAGCAACGAGAGGGGAGAGTGTGTCCACGTACCCTCGTAGACCAAAAGCGGGCGTTATAACAACGCGGGTTGATGTAGTCGTTCGTCTTCACGATCCGACCGATCCAAGTACCGAACGTCACGGCACCTCCGAGTTCTGCACACGTTCAGCTCGATGGCGATCCCGGGCTCCGATCCAGAAAGCGTCGGGGATGAGTTCCGTCGGACGACGGCGTGGTGGCGATGATGATGCTCCACCGACGCAGGGCTTCGCTTAAGCTCATGACGATATGACTTCACCGGCGCAGGGCTTCGCCTAAGCTCCGCGACGATATGACCGAAGTGGAATATGGTGGAGGGGGCACCGCACGGCTAAGGAACGATCCGTAGATCAACTTGTGTGTCTTGGGTGCCCCTTGCCCAGATATAAAGGAGCAAAGGGGGTGCGGCCGGCCCTAGGGAGCGCGCTGGAGGAGTCCTACTCCCACCGAGTAGAACTCCCCTTTCTCCTAGTTGGAGTAGGATTGGGGAGGGAAGAGGGAAGGCGCCGCCCCCTCTCCTGTCCTATTCGGACTAGAGGGGAGGGCGGCGCGCCTGCCCCGGCCGGCCCTTCCTCTTCTCCTTGTGGCCCATTAAGGCCCATATACCCCCGGGGTTCCGTAACCCCGGTGTTCCTATAACTTCCTGTTTTCATTCGAACCATTCGAAGTCCAAACATAGGCTTCCAATATATCAATCTTTATGTCTCGACCATTTCGAGACTCCTCGTCATGTCCGTGATCATATCCGGACTCGAACAACCTTCGTGCATCAATACTTATAAACTCATAATGAACTGTCATCGAAGCGTTAAGCGTGCGGACCCTACGGGTTCGAGAACTATGTAGACATGACCTAGAACCATTCTCGGTCAATAACCAATAGCGGAACCTGGATGCCCATATTGGTTCCTACATATTCTACGAAGATCTTTATCGGTCAAACCGCATAACGACATCGTTGTTCCCTTTGTCATCGGTATGTTACTTACCCGAGATTCGATCGTCGGTATCCAATACCTAGTTCAATCTCGTTACCGCAAGTCTCTTTACTCGTTCAGTAATACATCATCTCACAACTAACTCATTAGTTGTAATGCTTGCAAGGCTTAAGTGATGTGTATCACCGAGAAGGCCCAGAGATACCTCTCCGACAATCGGAGTGACAAAACCTAATCTCAAATCGCCAACCCAACAAGTACCTTTGGAGACACCTGTAGTACTCCTTTATAATCACCCGATTCGTTGTGACGTTTGGTAGTACCAAAGTGTTCCTCCGTAAACGGAGTTGCATAATCTCATAGTTACGGAACATGTATATGTCATGAAGAAAGCATTAGCAACATACTAAGCGATCAAGTGCTAGGCTAACGAGATGGGTCATGTCAATCACATCATTCTCCTAATGATGTGATCCCGTTAATCAAATGACAACTCATGTCTATGGCTAGGAAACTTAACCATCTTTGATTCAACGAGCTAGTCAAGTAGAGGCACACTAGTGACACTATGTTTGTCTATGTATTCACACATGTATTATGTTTCCGGTTAATACAATTCTAGCATGAATAATAAACTTTTATCATGAAATAAGGAAATAAATAATAACTTTATTATTGCCTCTAGGGCATATTTCCTTCACAAAGGATGGGGCGCGCCCCCCCCAAGCCCAAACTGAATTGGGAGGCCCCCCCCCCCTTTCCTTCCTCCCTCCTTCCCCTTCCTTCTCTGCTAGTCCAACTAGGGAAGGGGGGAATCCTACTCCCAGTGGGAGTAGGACTCCCCTTGGGGGGCGCTTAGGAGGGCCAGCCCCTCCTCCTCCTCCACTCCTTTATATACGGGGGAGGGGGCACCCCATAGACACACAAGTTGATCAGTTGATCTTTTAGCCGTGTCGTTGCCCCCCCTCCACCATAATCCACCTCGGTAATATCATAGCGGTGCTTAGGCGAAGCCCTGCGTCGGTAGCATCATCATCACCGTTATCACGCCGTCGTGCTGACGAAACTCTCCCACGAAGCTCTGCTGGATCGTGAGTTCGTGGGACGTCGCCGAGCTGAACGTGTGCAGAACTCGAAGGTGCCGTGTGTTCGGTACTTGGATCGTGAAGACGTACGACTACATCAACCGCATTGTCATAACGCTTCCGCTTACGTTCTACGAGGGTACGTAGATGACACTCTCCCCTCTCGTTGCTATGCATCACCACGGTCTTACGTGTGCGTAGGAATTTTTTTGAAATTACTACGTTCCCCAACAATTATAATGCCTTTTCTTTCATAATATGCAAGGTACACACAAAGAGGGATAATTCCGGCAGCTGGAAATCTGGACCTGGAAAAGTTACGTCATGCCACCTATTCTGCACAACTCCAAACAAGCTGAAACTTTATGGAGAATTTTTATGGAATATTTGAGGAATATTGGAGCCAATAAGTACCAGAGGGGGCCCACCAGGTGGGCACAACGCACCTGGGCGCGCCAGGGAGCCCAGGCGCGCCCTGGTGGGTTGTGCTCCCCTCGGCCCACCTCCGGTGCCCATCTTCTGGTATATAAGTCATTTTGACCTAGAAAAAATAAGGAGAGGACTTCCGGGACGGAGCGCCACCGTCTCGAGGCAAAACTTGGGCATGAGCACTTTTGCCCTCCGGCGGAGCGATTCCGCTAGGGGAACTTCCCTCCCGGAGGGGGAAATCATCGCCATCATCATCACCAACAACTCTCCCATCTTGGGGAGGGCAATCTCGATAAACATCTCCAACAACACCATCTCCTCTCAAACCCTAGTTCATCTCTTGAGTTCAATCTTTGTACCGGAACTATAGATTGGTGCTTGTGGGTGACTAGTAGTGTTGATTACATCCTGTAGTTGATTACTATATGGTTTATTTGGTGGAAGATTATATGTTCAGATCCATTATGCTATTTAATACCCCTCTGATCTTGAGCATGTTTATCACTTGTGAGTAGTTACTTTTGTTCTTGAGGTCACTGGAGAAATCATGTTGCAAGTAATCATGTGTACTTGATACGCGTTCGATATTTTGATAGTATTTATGTTGTGATTCCCTTAGTGGTGTCATGTGAATGTCGACTACATGACACTTCACCATATCTGGGCCTAAGGGAATGCATTGTGGAGTATTTATTAGATGATGGGTTGCGAGAGTGACAGAAGCTTAAACCCTAGTTTATGCGTTATTCCGTAAGAGATCGATTGGATCCAAAAGTTTAATGCTATGGTTAGAATTTATTCTTGATACTTTTCTCGTAGTTGTGGATGCTTGCGAGGGGGTTAATCATAAGTAGGAGGTTTGTTCAAGTAAGAACAACACCTAAGCACCGACCCACCCACATATCAAATTATCAAAGTAGCGAACACAAATTGAACCAACATGATGAAAGTGACTAGATGAAATTCCCGTGTACCCTCAAGAATGCTTTGCTTACTATAAGAGACCGTTTTGGTTGTTCCTTTGCCTCAAAAGGATTGGGCTACCTTGCTGCACTTTTGCTACTATTATCATTACTTGCTCATTACAAATTATCTTGCTATCAAACTACTCTGTTACTTATAATTTCAACACTTGCAGACATTATCTTGCTAAAAAGCACTTGTCATTTTCTTCTACTCCTCGTTGGGTTCGACACTCTTACTTATCTAAAAGAGCTACAATTGATCCCCTATACTTGTGGGTAATCAGTCACTCACGCCACCCACCATAAGCGAACCATGAACGTATTGCAAAACCCTACAGCGGGGATCCCTCCTTTTGCGCGACACGGAGGGCACCGTAAGACAACATCAATATAAAATATACAACCCAAACCGATCATGATCATCTATCAACCCATAGGACAAAAGGGATCTAGTCAAACATCATAAGATAGCCATAGATCATTGGAATAATATATAGCGTTGAGCACCATGTTTAAGTAGAGATTACAGCGGGAGAAGGCGTGTTACACCGCTGCATAGAGGGGGAGAGAGTTGGTGTTTACGACGGCGAGGTTGTTGGTGTAGATCGTCGTCACGATGATGTTGGAAATATGCCCTAGAGGCAATAATAAAAGCATTATTATTATATTTCCTTGTTCATGATAATTGTCTTTATTCATGCTATAACTGTATTATCCGGAAATTGTAATACACGTGTGAATACATAGACTACAATCGTCCTAGTAAGCCTCTAGTAGACTAGCTCGTTGGTCAACAGATAGTCATGGTTTCTGACTATGGACATCGATGTCATTGACAACGGGATCACGTCATTAGGAGAATGGCGTGATGGACAAGACCCAATCCTAAGCATAGCACAATCGTGTAGTTCGTTTTGCTAGAGCTTTTCCAATGTCAAGTATCTCTTCCTTAGACCGTGAGATCGTGTAACTCCGGATACCGTAGGAATGCTTTGGGTGTACCAAGCGTCTGGCGTATCGGGTGACTATAAAGGTGCATTACGGTATCTCCGAAAGTGTCTGCGGGGTTGACACGGATCGAGGCGAGGATTTGTCACTCCGTATGACGGAGAGGTATCACTGGGCCCACTCGGTAATGCATCATCATAATGAGCTCAAAGTGATCAAGTGTCCGGTCACGGGATCATGCATTCTGATGCGAGTAAAGTGACTTGCGATAACGAGACTAAGCGAGGTATTGGGATACTGACGATCGAGTCTCGGGCAAGTAACATACCGTCGACAAAGGGAATAGCATACGGGGTTGCTTGAACCCTAGACATCGTGGTTCATCCGATGACATCATCGAGGAGCATGTAGGAGCCAACATGGGTATCCAGATCCGCTGTTGGTTATTGACTGAGCGTCCCGGTCATGTCGCATGTCTCCCGAACCCGTAGGGTCTACACACTAAGGTTCGGTGGCGCTAGGGTTAATAGGAAGACTTGTTTGTGATTACGAATGTTGTTGAGTCCGGATGAGATCCCGGACGTCACGAGGAGTTCGGAATGGTTCGGAGGTAAAGATTTATATATGGGAAGTCGTCAAACGGACACTGGAAAGGTTTGGTCATGTCGGTTTATGGAGGGTCCACCGAAAGGTTCTGGAGGACCACCGGGAGGGGCCACCCCTTTTGGGGAGCCACTTGGGCTGCGTGGGAGCAGCCAGCCCCTCATGGGCTGGGCGCACCCCCTCCCCTTGGCCCATGCGCCTAGGGTTGAGGGGGGGAACCCTAAGGGCGCCCCTTGCTTGGGGGCAAGCCCTCCCCCTGGTCCCCCTCTAGATGCATCTAGAGGGGCCGCCCTCCTCCTTTCCCTATAAATACAAGGGTGAGGGAGGGCTGCAAACACCATTGAAGGCGCAGCCCTCCCTCCCAACACCTCTCCTCCTCCGCATACGCTTGGCGAAGCCTGCCGAGATCTGATCCCTCCATCGCATCACGCCGTCGTGCTGCCATTGGAGTGATCTTCCTCAACCTCTCCTTCCTCCTTGCTGGATCAAGGCAGAAGGAGACGCGTAAATCCCGTGCGTGTGTTGAGCGCGGAGGTGTTGTCCGTTCAGCACTTGGTCATCGGTGATCGGAATCACGTTGGGAACGTCTTCATCATCACCACTCCTCGATCGCTTCCGTACTCGATCTACAAGTGGTATGTAGATGCAAACTCTCTCTAGTAACTCGTTGTTTAGTAGAACTCATAGATGGATCTTGGTGAAACCGTAGGAAAAATTTTAATTTTCTAACGTTCCCCAACAGTGGCATCATGAGCTAGGTCTATCGTAGTTCTCTATTGCACGAGTAGAACACAATTTAGTTGTGGGCGTGGATCTTGTCAATTTACTTGCCGCTACTAGTCTTATCTTGCTTCCGCGGTATTGTGGGATGAAGCGGCCCGGACCAACCTTACACGTGCGCTTCGTGAGACCGGTTCCACCGACTAACATGCACTAGTTGCATAAGGTGGCTGGCGGGTGTCGATCTCTCCTACTTTAGTTGGGCGGATTCGATGAAAAGGGTCCTTATGAAGGGTAAATAGAAGTTGACAAGATCACGTTGTGGTTATTCGTGAGGTAAGAAAACGTTCTTGCTAGAACCCAATTGCAGCCACGTAAAAGATGCAACAACAATTAGAGGACGTCTAACTTGTTTTTGCAGCAATTGTCATGTGATGTGATATGGCCAAGTTGTGATGAATGATGAATGACATATTGTGATGTATGAGATCATGTTCTTGTAATAGGAATCACGACTTGCATGTCGATGAGTATGACAACCGGCGGGAGCCATAGGAGTTGTCTTTATTTTGTATGACCTGCGTGTCATTGAAGAACGCCATGTAACTTACTTTACTTTATTGCTAAACGCGTTAGCCATAGAAGTAGAAGTAGCCGTTGGCGTGGCAACTTCATGGAGGCACAATGATGGAGATCATGGTGTCATGCCGGTGACAAGATGATCATGGAGCCTCGAAGATGGAGATCAATGGAGCTTTATGATATTGGCCATATCATGTCACTACTATATAATTGCATGTGATGTTTATTATGTTTACACATCTTGTTTACTTAGAACGACGGTAGTAAATAAGATGATCCTTACAACAATTTCAAGAAGTGTTTCCCTAATCGCGTGCACCGTTGCCAAAGTTCGTCGCTTCTAAGCACCACGTGATGATCGGGTGTGATGGATTCTTACGTTCACATACAACGGGTGTAAGACAGATTTACACACGCGAAAACACTTAGGGTTTACTTGACGAGCCTAGCATGTACAGACATGGCCTCAGAACACGGAGACCGAAAGGTCGAACACGAGTCGTATGGAAGATACGATCAACATGAGAATGTTCACCGACGAGACTAGTCCGTCTCACGTGATGATCGTACACGGCCTAGTCGACTTGGATCGTGTAACACTTAGATGACTAGAGGGATGTCTAATCTGAGTGGGAGTTCATTTAAATAATTTGATTAGATGAACTTAATTATCATGAACTTAGTCTAAAACTTTTGAATGATATGTCTTGTAGATCAAATGGCCAACGCTCATGTCAACTTGAACTTCAACGCTTCCTAGAAAACCAAGCTGAAAGATGACGGCAGCAACTATACGGACTGGGTCCGGAACTTGAGATCATCCTCATAGCTGCCAGAAACAATATGTCCTAGAAGGACCTCTAGGTGACGCTCCGTCCCGCAGAACCAAGACATTATGAATGCTTGGCAGTCTCGTCTTGATGATTACTCCCTCGTTCGAGGCGGCATGCTTTACAGACTTAGAACCGGGCTCCAAAAGCGTTTTGAGCATCACGGAGCATATGAGATGTTCGAGGAGCTGAAACTTGTTTTCCAAGCTCACGCCGGGTCGAGAGATATGACATCTCCGACAAGTTATATAGTTGTAAGATGGAGGAAAACAGTTACATCGGTGAGCATATTACGAAGATGTATGGGTTGCACAACCGTATGACCCAAATGAATATTAACCTCCCCGATGAGGCGGTCATTGACAGAATCCTCGATCGCTCCCACCAAGCTACAAGAGCTTTGTGATGAACTACAACATGCAGGGGATGGTGAAGACAATCCTGAAGTGTTCTCTATCTTCAAGTCACCGAGGTTGAGATCAAGAAAGAACATCAAGTGTTGATGGTCAATAAGACCACTAAGTTCAAGAAGGGCAAGGGCAAGAAGAACTTCAAGAAGGACGGCAAGGAGGTTGCCGCGCCGTAAGCAAGTTGCCGGAAGAAGTCAAAGAATGGACCCAAACCCGAGACCGAGTGCTTTTATTGCAAGGGAGGGTCATCGAAGCGGAACTGCCCCAAATACTTAGCGGACAAGAAGGACGGCAACGCCAAAGGTATATTTGATATACATGTAATTGATGTGTACTTTGCCGAGACTCGTAGTAACTCCCGGTATTTGATACGGTGCCGTTGCTCATATTTGTAACTCACAGCAGGAGCTGCGGAATAAGCGGAGCGGCAAAGGACGAGGTGACGATGCGGCGTCGGGAATGGTTCCAGAGTCGATGTGATCGCCGTCGACGCTACCTCTTCATTTACCTACGGGATTAGTTATGAACCTTAATAATTGTTATTTGGTGCCAAGTTTGAGCATGAATATTGTATCCGGATCTCGTTTAATGCGAGATGGCTACTCATTTAAATCCGAGAATAATGGTTGTTCTATTTATATGAGAGATATGTATTATGGTCATGCTCGATGGTCAATGGTTTATTCTTAATGAATCTCGGCGTAGTATTACACATGTTTATAGCGTGAATACCAAAAGATGTAAAGTTGATAACGATAGTCCCACATACTTGTGGCACCGCCGCCTTGGTCACATTGGTGTCAAGCGCATGAAGAAGCTCCATCTTGATGGACTTTTGGAGTCTTTAGATTATGAATCATTTGACACATGCGAACCATGCCTCATGGGCAAGATGACCAAGACTCCGTTCTCCGAACAATGGAGCGAGCAACCAACTTGTTGGAAATCATACATACCGATGTGTGCGGTCCAATGAGCGTTGAGGCTCATGGAGGATATCGTTATGTTCTCACTCTCACAGATGACTTGAGTAGATATGGGTATGTCTACTTGATGAAACACAAGTCCGAGACCTTTGAAAAGTTCAAGGAATTTCAGAATGAAGTAGAGAATCAACGTGACCGAAGGATAAAATTCTTACGATCGATCGTGGAGGAGAATATTTAAGTCACGAATTTGGTACACACTTAAGAAAATGTGGAATCGTTTCACAACTAACGCCGCCGAACACCTCAACAGAACGATGTGTCCGAACGTCGAATCGCACTCTATTGGATATGGTGCGGTCTATGATGTCTCTTACTGATTTACCGCTATCATTTTGGGGATACGCTCTAGAGACAGCTACATTCACTTTAAATAGGGCACCGTCTAAGTCCGTTGAGACGACACCGTATGAATTATGGTTTGGGAAGAAACCTAAGTCGTCGTTTCTAAAAGTTTGGGGATGCGATGCTTATGTCAAGAAACTTCAACCTGAAAAGCTCGAACCCAAGTCGGAAAAATGCGCCTTCATAGGATACCCTAAAGAAACCATTGGGTACACCTTCTACTTAAGATCCGAGGGCAAGATCTTTGTTGCCAAGAACGGAACCTTTCGGAAAAGAGTTTCTCTCGAAAGAAGTAAGTGGGAGGAAAGTAGAACTCGATGAAGTACTACCTCTTGAACAGGATAGTAGTGCATCTCGGAAAATGTTCATGTGATGCCTACACCGATCAAGAGGAAATTCATGATGATGATCAAGGTACTTGGATCAAGTTATCGCTGAACCAGAGGTCCACTAGGACACGTTCCGCACTGCAGTGGTACGGCAGCCCTGTCACGGAAATCATGTTGTTAGACAACAATGAACCTTCGAACTATGAAGAAGCGATGGCGGGCCCAGATTCCAACAAATGGCTAGAAGCCATGAAGTCCGAGATAGAATCCATGTATGAAAACAAAGTGTGGACTTTGACCGACTTGCCCGACGATCGGCGAGCGATAGAAAACAAATGGATCTTTAAGAGGAAGACGGACGCGATGGTAATGTCACCATCTATAAAGCTCGACTTGTCGCTAAGGGTTATCGGCAAGTTCAAGGGATTGACTACGATGAGACTTTCTCTCCGTGGCGAAGCTTAAGTCCGTCCGAATCATGTTAGCAATTGTCGCATACTATGATTATGAGATATGGCGATGGACGTCAAAACAGCGTTCATAACGGCTATCTTAAGGAAGAGTTGTATATGATGCAGCCGGAAGGTTTTGTCGATCCTAAGAATGTCGACAAAGTATGCAAGCTCCAATGATCCATTTATGGGCTGGTGCAAGCATCTCGGAGTTGGAACATTCGCTTTGATGAGATGATCAAAGCGTTTGGGTTTATGCAGACTTATGGAGAAGCCTGCGTTTACAAGAAAGTGAGTGGGAGCTCAGAGCATTTCTCATATTATATGTAGATGACATACTTTTGATGGGAAATGATGTAGAATTCTTGGACAGCATTAAGGCCTACTTGAATAAGTGTTTTCAATGAAGGACCTTGGAGAAGCTGCTTATATATTAGGCATCAAGATCTATAGAGATAGATCGAGACGCCTCATAGGTCTTTCACAAAGCACATACCTTGATAAGATTTTGAAGAAGTTCAAAATGGATCAGTCCAAGAAGGGTTCTTGCCTGTTTTGCAAGGTGTGAAATTGAGCTCAGCTCAATGCCCCACCACGGCAAAAGATAAAGAAGAGATGAGTGTCATCCCTATGCCTCAGCCATAGGATCTATTATGTATGCCATGCTTGTGTACCAGACTGATGTAAACCTTGCCATAAGTTTGGTAGGAAGGTACCAAAGTAATCCCGCAAGGAACACCGGACAGCGGTCAAGAATATCCTGAAGTACACGAAAAGGACAAAGGACATGTTTCTCGTTTATGGAGGTGACGAAGAGCTCGTCAGAAGGGTTACGCCGGCGCTAGCTTCGACACGATCTGAATGACTCTAAGTCACAAACCGGATACGTGTATATGTTGAATGGTGGAGCGATGGCTGGTGCAGTGCAAGCGAGCGTCGTGGCGGGATCTACATGTGAAGCGGAGTACATGGCAGCCTCGGAGGCAGCGATGAAGCAATTTGGGTGAAGGAGTTCATCACCGACCTAGAGTCATACCCAATGCGTCGGGCCGATCAAACTCTTCTGTGACAACACCGGAGCTATTGCACTTGCCAAGGAGCCTGGTTTCACAAGAAGACCAGCACATCAAGCGTCGCTTCAACTCCATCCGTGAAAATGTTCGTGATGGAGACATAGAAATTTGTAAAGTGCATACGAATCTGAATGTCGCAGATCCGCTGACTAAACCTCTTCCATGGGCAAAACATGATCAACACCGAACTCTATGGGTGTTCGATTCATCACAATGTAAACTAGATTATTGACTCTAGTGCAAGTGGGAGACTGTTGGAAATATGCCCTAGAGGCAATAATAAAAGTATTATTATTATATTTCCTTGTTCATGATAATTGTCTTTATTCATGCTATAAGCAGTATTATCCGGAAATTGTAATACACGTGTGAATACATAGACTACAATCGTCCCTAGTAAGCCTCTAGTAGACTAGCTCGTTGGTCAACAGATAGTCATGGTTTCTGACTATGGACATCGGATGTCATTGACAACGGGATCACGTCATTAGGAGAATGACGTGATGGACAAGACCCAATCCTAAGCATAGCACAAAGATCGTGTAGTTCGTTTTGCTAGAGCTTTTCCAATGTCAAGTATCTCTTCCTTAGACCATGAGATCGTGTAACTCCGGATACCGTAGGAATGCTTTGGGTGTACCAAACGTCACAACGAATCGGGTGACTATAAAGGTGCATTACGGTATCTCCGAAAGTGTCTGTTGGGTTGACACGGATCGAGACGAGATTTGTCACTCCGTATGACGGAGAGGTATCATCGGGCCCACTCGGTAATGCATCATCATAATGAGCTCAAAGTGATCAAGTGTCCGGTCACGGATCATGCATTACGGTACGAGTAAAGTGACTTGCCGATAACGAGACTAAACGAGGTATTGGGATATCGACGATCGAGTCTCGGGCAAGTAACATACCGTCGACAAAGGGAATAGCATACGGGGTTGCTTGAACCCTAGACATCGTGGTTCATCCGATGACATCATCGAGGAGCATGTGGGAGCCAACATGGGTATCCAGATCCGCTGTTGGTTATTGACCGAGAGCGTCCGGTCATGTTCATGTCTCCGAACCCGTAGGGTCTACACACTAAGGTTCGGTGGCGCTAGGGTTAATAGGAAGACTTGTTTGTGATTACGAATGTTGTTCGAGTCCGGATGAGATCCCGGACGTCACGAGGAGTTCCGGAATGGTCCGGAGGTAAAGATTTATATATGGGAAGTCGTCAAACGGACACCGGAAAGGTTTCGGGTCATGTCGGTTTTATGGAGGGTCCACCGGAAAGGTTCCGGAGGACCACCGGGAGGGGCCACCCCTTTTGGGGGGCCACTTGGGCTGCGTGGGAGCAGCCAGCCCCTCATGGGCTGGGCGCACCCCCTCCCCTTGGCCCATGCGCCTAGGGTTGAGGGGGGGAACCCTAAGGGGGGCGCCCCCCTTGCTTGGGGGGCAAGCCCCCCTCCCCTTGGCCGCCGCCCCCCCTCTAGATGCATCTAGAGGGGCCGCCCTCCTCCTTTCCCCTATAAATAAAAGGGTGAGGGAAGGGCTGCAAACACCATTGAAGGCGCAGCCCTCCCTCCCAACACCTCTCCTCCTCCGCACACGCTTGGCGAAGCCTGCCGAGAATCTGATCCCTCCATCTCGCATCACGCCGTCGTGCTGCCATTGGAGTGATCTTCCTCAACCTCTCCTTCCTCCTTGCTGGATCAAGACGAAGGAGACGCCGTCGTCCCCGTCACGTGTGTTGAACGCGGAGGTGCTGTCCGCTCAGACTTGGTCATCGGTGATCGGAATCACGTTGGGAACGTCTTCATCATCACCACTCCCTCGATCGCTTCCGTACTCGATCTACAAGTGGTATGTAGATGCAAACTCTCTCTAGTAACTCGTTGCTTAGTAGAACTCATAGATGGATCTTGGTGAAACCGTAGGAAAAATTTTAATTTTCTGCAACGTTCCCCAACAGATGATTGCCCCGGCGGCGTTCCCGCGCCACCGGGAGAGAGGGGGAGAGAGCCCCCCCCCCCTCCTTCTTCTTCCTTGGCCTACCCCTAGATGGGAGGAGATTTCCCCCTCTGGTCCATGGTTACCATGGCAGCAGAGGGGTGGGAGCCCCTTCGAGATTGGATATGTCTCTCCGTTCTCTTCTGTTTCGCCTTCCTGTTTTCTGGCCCTTCACCGTTTCTTAAATTCCCGGAGATCCGTAACTCCGTTTGCGCTGAAATTTTACACGATTTTTGTCCATAAATTATCTTCCTTGCACCCGAAGAAGGGCTCCAACCGACGTACGAGGAGGTTACAAGACACATGGACGCGCCTGGGCCTGGGGCGCGCCCTGGTGTATCTTGGGAGCTATGGGCCCCCTGTTTGTGTTGATTCCACCTCCCAAAAATCACAAATATTCCAAAATAATTCTCCGTAAATTTTTATCGCGTTTGGTCTTCGTTTGATATGGATATTCTGTGAAACAAAAAACATGCAACAAACAGGAACTGGCACTGGGCACTGGATCAATAGGTTAGTCCAATAATCATATAAAATGTTGCCAAAAGTATGTGAAAGTTGTATAATACTGGCATGAAACAATCAAAAATTATAGATACAAGGGAGACGTATCACTCCGCCTCATCGAGTCGCCAATCCCTAATCGGTGCAGTGTCAAGCCCTCAGGCAGTTAGGCAGATCCTGTCAAGCACGTGGCAGCACGCTAGGAAGAAGATTACCTTTATTGACACCTGTCCTGATGGCGTGTCAAGAGAATAAGAGGTAGATAAGTAAGCGGTGGAAGAGCCTTGTCGGGGCTGCCTCTCCACGCGACACCTAATGATGCATTTAATGCGTTTTGTCTTAACTAGCAGAGTTAGGTATGATAGCTCTATTCCAGTCTAATTACCCGTGTAATGACCTTTTTGCCACTGTGGTAACCCCTTAAGCTATAAAAGGAGGGCCAGGGCAACATTAGTAGGGGTTCGAATCTTAGCAACCCTCACGCATAGGTATTCGTGTAGCTGCTCTCTTCCCACCTCTTGCCGGGGGAGCGCTCCGTGTACTTTGTCCTCATACACCACCAATACACCAAAAGGCAGGAGTAGGGTTTTACGCCTTCGGCGGCCCGAACCTGGGTAAAATCGTGCGCCCCTCGTTGTGTTTGCTCTTTGCGTCGATCGCTGCCCCCTTGCCGAACCAGCAAATGGGCGGCACTGCCCCATAGATCGTCGGCTCCACGCCAACACTACATCTTTCCTGAAGGCTTCTCCTATGGCATCAGTGATGGAAAGAAGCTATGAGAGCGACAATTTTCCAAGCATGCATGGCCGGTGTGTTTCTGACGATGGGATGAAACGGGTGGCGGATTTCTCTTGGTGGATGGGTTGTTGGTCGAGGATGATTTTCCTTGTCAGGGTTGATGCGGCATGCAAGGCAAAGTTCAGGATGTCGAGTTGGACGACGGCGATAAGGGGCGCAGATCCGCCGAGGATGTCTTGTAGGAGTGCCGAGACCAGCGTCTCATGCAGGTAGATTTGCAAGTAGGTGAAAGAGATGCAAAGACAACAATGGTTTACCGAGCCGTCGCTGTGGTGAACCACCTCATCGTGGCAGCGACTTTGGTCTTCCTCGAAAGCCATACCCATGGCGTTGCGGACCCCAAGTGTGATCCAAAGAGCGACCATGGCGGCGCGAGAGTAGTCGTGCTCATGGCAAAAAGGAGATGGGGATTAAGGTGCTGTGGAAGATGGTGGGTGTGCCGGAGGGCAGAGCACTACGGTGAAGGTGGGAGGAAAGTTTTTTTTAGGGGTGGTGGGAGGGAAGGTTTAGCCATCCAATCTGACTCCAAATACCACAATGGCCTGGATGGACTGAACATGGGCCGGTTACTGCAGAGCTGGCCAAACAGCCCGGTCCAGCCCGCCATAAACGTGCCTGCATGGCACGGCCTGCCAAGGCACGATTAATAGTCAGGTTGTGCCTTGCCGGCCCATGTGCTGCAGGCAGCAGCCCAAGCACGACACAGAAAGTAAATGGGCCAGCCCGCAACACGCTTAGGTACGCCGACACGTTTTTCCCCCGCGAAATACCTTAGAAAAGCAGGGGAAAAGGCCCAAAAATATTGAAAAATTTAAAAAAAAACTATGGAGTATTATTTGGGATGAATCTAGAGTTTTATCAGCGCTTACATCATTAAAACTTTCCATCACCAATAAGTAAAAAAAATACAAAACATGCTCTAGAATTACAAAAAGATAAAAAAAATACAAATACTACACTACAATAGTACGATTACTCAGATCCAATCACTACAAAAATATGCAAGCACTACAAAAATGTTGAACATATTAGAGTATTAGATAGATTTTTATATGGACACAGATATATTTATATATTCAAAAAAAATAAACGGGTTGTGCTGTGCCGGCCCACATGTCGGGCACGACCCATTTAGCCCGTGCCGGCATGCTAGCAGGCCGGCCTGGTTGGCCAGCTTTGGGTTACCGGACGTGTGTAGACATCTACATACAGGCCTGGGCTGCAATCACAAAGTGCATGTAGTATTTTTTTTTCTTAACAAGACGTCTCCTTCCACTGAACACATATCGCTGAAAATCCTAAAATAAATTCAGAATAAATGCGAGCACCAGGATTTGAACCCGCCTAACCATTCGACGACAGGTTGGTTCGCACAAAGTACAAGTAGTAGTGGTAGTACAATGTTTAATTAGCTGCGGTCCCCTAAAAAATTTAATTAGCTGTGGTGATTAGCAGTACTAGTACTACGTACAGTACTAGTAGGCTAGTCATAGTGGGAGTAACTTAGCTAGTAACATAGCGCACTTCGAGAAAATCCTGCTTATGTGGCAAGTAATTAATGAGAGGTGGTAACATAATATATTCTTTATCGTAACATAGCGCTTTCCAAGAGAAGATGAGTCACGGTAATAAATAAACGTATCTATCTACTTACTACTATTATGTTACTTTGCATTATGAAGGTAGTAACTTAGACTAGTGTCATATGTATGACACTAGTCTAAGTTACTCCCCACTATGACCAGCCGTATACGTATATTGATGCTGGGGCCCCGCCTGTCTCCGCCTGCTGGTCACGCGACCTTCGCTTCCTTTTAAATTCCTGTCCAGTGGATCAGAGCAGATCAGGCGCAACAGGACACCGGGCCGGCCTGCCTGCAGCCGGAAAAAGAAAAAAGAAAAGAGAAAAAAAGAAAAGCTGGAGGAAGCCCCAAAAGAGGCGGCCTTCCCGCCCTCGCGCCTCTCAAATTCGTCGCCGCATCGCATCGATCCGTGGCACCACCCGTATACTACTCCATCCAGCGCAAGGGTCCCAGACAGACAGAGAGGGACACAGAGAGAGAGAGAGAGAGACGACGACGACGACGACGACGCGCGAGGTGCGGGGACGAGAGCGAGGCTGCCGGAAGAGGGAGCTTCTTCGGGGCGGAGGCTGATGGACACGCCCGACCGCGCGGCGGCCCCGGCGGCGGCCAGGGCGGAGGTGACGCCGCCCCTCTCTCTTCCCCAATTCCGTTTGCTCTGTTCCGGGGGATCTTGTTTTGTTTATGTGAGCCGCGGCCGCCTCTGCCGCGCCGTGCCGGTGCCGTCGCGTTCCCTCTGCCCCGCGGGGAGGGACGGGATCCGGCCGCCGCGGGACGGGTTTGTGTTCAATTTTTTTTTTTGTTTGTTTTCCTTATTTGGCGTGGGGAGCGCGTCGACGGTTGGCTGGCTGGTCTCTCGCCCCCCTCCTGCTTCGACTCCGGCGGTTTAGACGCCGGATTCCCCTCCGCCCGGCCGTGGGGAGCCCTTTCCTCCGGCCAATTGCCCGGCCGGTTCCGCCGGCGGGCCAAATCGTCGGGGTTTGCGTCTGTCGCCGAGGTTGATTTCTTGCACCTCGTGTTCTTGGCGCTGCCGGGAGTCGTTAGAGCCATCTTCGCCCCGGAGGTTGGGTTGGGGAAATCCATACAGCGGTTATCTCGGAACCCAGCGGTTCTGCTTTAACTGACGAACCCGGGAGGCCGCGGGATCCGGTTGCGTCCGTACGTTCGTACGGGATAGGCTCAGAGTTCAGAGTTCAGTACATGCCTCTCTCGGTCACAGTGCAGGTGTGACATTTGCACGGTCAGAATGCGCGTGCGGTTCGCTCTAGATCTACTCATTCATCTTGTCCTGGAGACAAGTGCTCCGTCCTCTTCTTGCGGTGTGGTCTCTGCTCCTGAAATGCATGCATACCCTCCGGCAGGGTCCGTCAGATCCATTTCGCTTCAAGGTTTGACTTGTGGTTCCTGCGGGTGGCCTTTGGTGCTAATGTTTGCACCCATGGTGTTGTCGTGTACCCACAAGTTGGATGGAGGATTTACCTCTTTATTGTCAGAAATACGACTTTCATTCATAGTCTAGTCGCGAATAGGCAAGATGAACCACCTATCATTTTGTCGGCGAAAAAAGGCACTCTAATTGATTGTAAGCCAGAGGAATATGTACAAATTGCACAGCATGTGTAGTTCATTGGTACTGCATTAAGTGCAACTTTGGTCTACTTTTGCGGGTGCACTTGCTTTGCTGTTGTTGAATGGTTGTTAATTTTCACTATTCCAATATATTGTGTCCTGATCTACTGCTCTGCACCCCCTGACCTCTTGCTTTTCCGAATGCAGGACTCGCCGCTTTTCAGCTTCATCGACAGCTTGTCTCCGATTGAGCCTCTCAAGTCTGCCTACTCGGGGAATGGCCTCCAAGCATACCATCAGTCGCTCAACGTCACCTCCGTTTCCTCAATCTTCACGTCCCCGCATCACAACGCACACAAGGAATCAAAGCTCTCCAAGTAGGCTCGCTCGTGCCATCTTTTCTTTCTTTCACACACTTGTGGATACTTGCTGAGTGAAAATGAAAATATTTTACTTTTGGAGCTAATCCTGATGCTCATGCTGGTACCTATTCTTTTCAGGAGCTCTTTCGCCGACTACACTGAAAATGAGCTTTGCATGGAGGACGGCACCGATAAAAACAAGTCACCCACTTCTTCAACGTCTGCTAGATTGTTTGCCTGCACTAGCACCATAACTCGAGAGAGCCACACGATGATTACCTGCTCAGTAAATGAAGGCATTGTTGATCCTCCCAAAGGGCCTAATGATTTGCCTCAACCTGGTCGATTCGATTCTGGCAGTCCGGATCACAACACAGCGCCTTGCCACGGTGTTAGTGTTAGGTCAGATCTTAAACAGGACAAATGTCCAAAATTAGAAGCAGTCCAAACCACTAATAATACTGTGGAGAAAAGGAAATGTTTGTTTTCCACTGACATGCAGCTCCAGGATGGTTGCCAGCCTGCAAAAGAAAATAATGAAGTTATGGGATGTGAATGGGAGGACTTAGTTTCTGTCACTTCGGGCGAACTTTTGGCCTTTGACTCATCAATGGACCAACATCACACAGGAGTTCAGCTGGCAGTTAATAATGCAGAATCTTGTGGATATTTGCTATCAAAACTTGCAGGAGGTGCTGACATCCCGGATAGAACACACCCCACTACATCCAGTCAAGCATACTATCATCATATGGTAGTGGGAGAAGATAAGACAGAAAATGGCCAGCTCTTTCCTGAAGATAAAAAAGCAATCTTAAGTGAAGAAATACAGGATAATATTAATGAAGAGAATGCATGTATTCCATTAGGCTGCAAGGTACTGACACTATGCAATCTTCCTCATGCTTCACGTAGTTCTAACTTCATTTGTAAGCAGTAGGTTACTGTTGTTAGAGACATTTGGTAATCCTACACTCAACTGCATTAGATAGGAATTGCTTCCATATTATCTCTAAGAGGCTTCTTGCCTCGAGGGCGAGTGTTGAAATATTATTGCCCGCCTCTCTCCATAAGTTCAGACTTTTAGAGCAACTGTCTGGAGTATGATTTCAATATGGTATTATGGCTAAATGTTCCATCATAATATTCTCTAATTATTTTTTCTTCCTGCTGGCATGTTTAGGTTGAGACCCAACAACGAGGAGTTCGAAGACGCTGCCTTGTTTTTGAGGCAGCTGGGTATTCTCATAGGACTGTGCAGAAAGAATCTGTTGGGGATTTGTCCTTCTCAACATGCAAAGGCAAAAGTTCTGCACAAAATCACAGAAATCCAGGAAAAGCTCCATCACCACACGTATTCCGTGGTATTGGTCTTCATTTGAATGCTCTTGCCTTAACATCAAAAGACAAAATGGCTTGTCAGGATCCTTTTGCTACTGCCTTGGTTCCATCACTGAAAACTGAACAGGACGTGCATGGGAATTTGCTGTCTGCTGGAGGAAATTTTGTCCATTCAGGTAGTGGTTCGTTAGACCTTCACATGGATAATGATGATTGCTCAGTTGGAGGTTTTCTTGGAAATGATCATAATTCAAGTCAAAGCAGCAGCCCCCCGAAGAAGAGGTTTGTTTCTACTTCTGATTACTTTGGTAGTGATAGCCAATTTGATTTCTGTGTTTCATTATAATCCAGTTACCTGACATCTTTATGTTGAAGAGCAGGCGTAAATCAGATAATGGCGACGATGATTCATGCAAGCGTTGCAGCTGTAAAAAGTCAAAGTGCTTGAAACTGTGAGTCAGTTTTCCATAGTTGAGATCTTTTCAACCTAATCACAGGAACTCTCTTCTTAAAATTCTTGGCCATGGAAGTTTATGCCACAAACCCATTTACTTATACTGCACATTTTAGTATGTGTGCGGTCAATTGAATCTATGTTGTACGCCTTTGATAATCTGTGTGCAATGTTGCCATGTGCAGTTATTGTGAGTGCTTTGCTGCTGGCGTGTACTGTTCTGAACCTTGTTCATGTCAAGGATGTCTTAACAAGCCTATACATGAGGAGATTGTTCTCTCGACCCGAAAGCAGATAGAATTCCGGAATCCTCTGGCATTTGCTCCAAAAGTGATCCGCATGTCTGAGGCTGGTCAGGAAACTCAGGTGGGTAATTTTATTAATAAATTCATATCTACTTCTGTTGGTCATTATACCCTATTATGTGATGCTGAAATCATGTAATTAATTGCAGGAAGATCCTAAAAACACTCCTGCTTCTGCTCGTCATAAGAGAGGATGCAATTGCAAGAAGTCAAGCTGTCTCAAGAAGTACTGTGAATGCTATCAGGTATTATAATTGCTTTGGAAACTGGTATTGGTGACTTCATTTGGAATTATACTTCTGGTTTGTTACTTATGCTTGAACTGTTTGATTTAATAAAAGGGAGGTGTTGGTTGCTCCAACAACTGCAGATGCGAAACCTGCAAAAACACTTTCGGCACTAGAGATGGTGAGCGTTCTGCTTTTGTAATCTGTCCAGCCATGCTACTTTACAGACATGCAAATCATTTTTCTAGAAACAAGCACAATATGTTGCATTTTTTTATGTATTGATAACTTGTGTTGTAGCGCCTTACATTTCTTTGCACTGAAGATCCATAAAGTACCAAATTATCCTGGTTATAAGTAACCAATTCTTATTCGCATGAACCACTGTTTTAACTCTTAATAATGAAATTTCAGGGTACCATGCCATGCTACTTTAGGTTTTTAATGACACACATCGTCTTCTTATACAGTTTCACTCTGAATGATCAACATTTTGCATGCATGACAGTGCTACATGTCTGTTTTCATTCAGACTTTAGAGGTATCTAGGATATAGATTATAGAGTGCCTAATGTGCCCAACTTAGTGTCTGAAATGATTAACTAAACACAACTACCCTGGTTTTTGCCGTTTCTACTTCAATCTGATATTTATATTCTGTTGTCAGTTGCCGTATCAGCTGAGAATGAAGATATGAAGCAAGAAGGCGATCAGACTGAAAGTTGTGAAAAAGAGAAGGAAAATGACCAACAAAAGGCTAATGTACACAGTGAAGATCACAAACTGGTTGAGCTTCTCGTCCCAATAACACCACCTTTGGATGTTTCCAGGTTCGTTGGTACATTTTAGTCTAATATGTGGAATATTCGAACATGTTCAAAAATAGCTGCATTTTAACATGTTTTATTAATACCTGTACAATGTTTTCTAGTTGTTTGCTCAAACAGCCAAACTTCTCAAATGCAAAGCCACCTAGACCATGCAAAGCCCGCAGTGGGAGTTCCTCTCGGCCTTCAAAAGCCTCTGAAACAGTTCAGTCTCGCAAAACCTCGAAGGCTGGTGACAGCGTGTTCATCGAGGAAATGCCTGCTATTCTAAGGGAGCCTTCTTCTCCTGGCATCGTGAAGACGTGCTCCCCTAATGGAAAAAGAGTGTCACCGCCGCATAATGCGCTCGGCATTTCACCAAGCCGAAAAGGAGGGCGGAAGCTGATACTGAAATCGATCCCCTCCTTTCCATCACTGGTCGGAGACGCGAACGGTGGGTCCGCAATATGCAGCTCCGACAGCGCAACAGCTCTTGCTCTAGGTCAGGCTTATTCATTATACAGACATCATATGAGTTTTTGTGTTTTTTATCAGTTGCAGAAGCTTATCTGTACCTTTGTCCTCGGAACCAGGTCCATCTTAAAAGCTGGGATGAGCAGCCGATTATCCGCGACCGGAGTACGACTTGTAGTCCGATAATGGTACCTCGCATATGAACTCTGCGGCAAGGCTCAAGGTACCGTGAGAGAATGTCATGTCATGTCATGTTAGCACTCAGGTAGTCTGTATTTGTAACATATGTAGCGAGTGAATATTCTGTATGTAAGATGTTATGAAGTCGCCGTCGTCGTCGTCATGAAATTCTATTAATACTACATAAATCACCTCCGACTAGTCAGGAGGTTTACTTGATGCAATTCAGTTCCAAGTTTTTCTTGAGAACCTATGCGAGGTCACAAATTTGCTTGAAAGGAATGGGCACTTAATTCTGTTATAAATAAAGATATCTTACAAGAGTATGTACTTCCCGTTCAAAGCGCATATCTCAAAGGGCAGCGCATATCTCAAAGCGCCGGGCGACCGGTCGTATCCCGTGCGTCCGATGCGTCAACTCCCGGCCGTCGGATCAGGCTTCCGCTTGGTCCCACAGCAGCGCGCGGGGGGAGAATTTTGAGATGGGGCCTTTTAAACCGGAAGGGAGGGAGAACGTGCCGCTGTCCTACGCACAACTAGTCCAGATTAGGTAGTGGTACAGTAGCAGTGATGGATAAGCAGACGGCAAAAAAGGACATCGGGCGCCGGAGTAATCAAGAGACGGGGGACAGACAGTGCAGTCTCCAAAGGAGTGGGCTTTTTCGCTTTGCCGTTCCCGCTTTGGGGTGCTTAACAATAAGGGGAAGATAATCGAGCTTGCGGAGGACTAAACTAGGGAGAAAGCACAAAGCAGCGGTTAATTTATGCTTAGCAAGTTACTAGCATGGTGAAGTGATCATCGCCCTCTAACTTTGTTCCCACCTTTGTCGATGATTGCTAGTGCACAATGCTTCTGGTGTCATCATCGTCATTGCTGCTGCTGCTGCTGCTGCTGCTTTTGGCGCAAACATTTGGGGTGTAGATTATGTTGTTTCATACGGATGTTGTGGGCGTTGCTTAGGAACAACAGAGCAATGCCTGTGCATTGCACTGCTCTTCTGAAGAAAAAAATGCTGGAAATAGTAACTTGACCGCTATGATCTTTGTGTAATAATCCAGGATGGTCTCTATGCTGATGGGTCTTCCCAGTTTGCAACACAGCATTTGAATTTTTCTTGTGTTAAAGTTTATAAACATCACCTTAGTGTGTGTTAGAATTCATCGTTGCAGTCGTGCGATAGCATGATTGTCTATCTACATTCGTTCCTTCTTTTTTACGTCCTAGGTCTTATTTTTCAAAGTCTATTTTATTGGCCATTACTTAAAATACTGGTTGAAAAGGACATTAATCCCCCCCACACAAAAAAGAAAAGGGCATTAATCCTAGTCCCTAATGTTAAAACATTCTGAAAAAAGGGGACACATGTAAATTCTCTTGTATTTTGTTTATGTCTGTAAATTTAACGAGGGCGAAAGCAGCGGTTAATTTATGCTTAGCAAGTTAGTAGTAGCATGGTGAAGTGATCATTGCCCTCTAACTTTGTTCTGATCTTTGTCGATGATTGATCTGATGTAGTACTAGTGCACAATGCTTCTGGTATCATCATCATTGACGCTGCTGCTTTCTGTGCCGGTTCAGTAGTAACGATCAGTGTGGGTTATATATAACTTTTAACTGGAAAACTGTAAGGTCGCTCCGTTTGGGGGTGGCGATTATGCTGTTTCATATGGATGTTGTGGGGCCGTTGCTTAGAAATACTCACTGAAGTATAGACATAAAGCGCTTTATATTAGTTTACAGAAACAAAATCACCACAGCATCTTCACCCTTAAGCGAATCATTGACGACCTCATGCTTTGGACGCGCCGGATGAAGAAACCAGAGCACAAACAGGCCGCCTCCTCATGGCGTTTCTATCTCTTATCACGATTACACATGCTTATATATTTCACCTTTGTAATCAGGCAAACGTTGGGTTACAAATTTGAGAAATATATTCAGGTGGGGAGCCCCCTCCCCCACCCGGTGATTTTTCAATAAAATAATAATATTTGTTTACAGTAACAGACAGTGCCTGTGCATTGCTCTTCTGGAAAAAATGCTGGAAATAATATTTTTTTTCGAGAATGAGGGGGGTGGGGCAGGGGCCCCACCGGTTGTTATATTACTCGAAGGACCGGCAGTCATGCAGGGTTTTTCATCGAAGAGATAAAAATTAGAAGCTAAGAAGAGAAAAAACAAAAAGAGGGGGGAGGGCGAGTTACAGGACCGAAAGGAAAAAAGCGCGCGTCTCCAGGAGAAGCTCGCGATCAGGGGCGTCGTAGCGGCGGCTCCACAGCAGCAAGTCGTTGGCCGTCCTGGAGAGGATGTCGCAAGCACGACAGTCGATGCCGTTGAACGTGGCGTTGTTTCGGGCTTTCCAAATCTGCCAAAGCAGCACAAGGAGCCCGTCCTTCCATGGCGCAGCCGAGGTCAAGGCTCCCGGGAGCGAGGAGAGAACCCCGTCAACCGAGTGGAAGGGGCCCAGCCCAAGACGATCCTAGGTGGAGACCGCGCGCCCGCGCGAGGTGAAGATATGCGCAGTAGTCTCCTCCGCGGAACAGGAGGCACAAGTGCTAGAGGGGGCGCAGCTCTTCACGTACAGGTTTGCACGCGTGCTGAGACGGTCACGAACCATCAAGCAAGCGAAGATCTTGATCTTCCGGGGGAGATTGGAGCTCCAGATGTCGATGGAGGACTGGTAGAGCACTCAGTTTGGAGAGAGTTCCCGGAACGCAGCGCGCGAGCTGAACTCAAGGTCCTCTCCCCATGCTATGAACCGACGGTCCGGAGAGCCCACGAGCTGCAAGGCACGGATGAGAGCCTGAACCTCACCCAGCTGAGAAGCGGCGACAGAGGAGAGGCGTCTCTGGAGATGAAGACCGTCGAGGGCGACCGCCGCCAAGGAGGCGTTGGGACGTGTAGAGTGGGAGAAGAGCGCCGCGTACACGAAGCAGAGGGCACCACCGGGGCACCATGGGTCATGCCAGAAGGAGGTGGCACGCCCGTCCCCGAGCTCCACGCGAGTGATGGAACTGTACGTCGGGAGGCCCTGGCGGATGATGACCTTGAGGAAGGAAGGAGCCAAGGAACAGTCGCCCACGTCCCCCCCTGATGTTGCCGAGGAACCAACTCTTCCACGGAGGACAGTCAGGTTGGTGAAGCTTGTGGACGAAGTTGAGGAGCGCACATGTTCTGCCGACGAAGATCGCGAATCCCGAAGCCACCCTCCTGCACATCTGCACACACCTTATCCCAAGCAATAAGACAACGAGCACCGGAGCAAGTATCCTTGCCGGTCCAAAAAAAGGCACGACGTCTACGGTCGATCATCTCAATCACACCAGAGGGAAGCAAGTAAGAGCACATAAAATAAATAGAGAGGTTATTAAGCACGGCATTACAGAGGACCATTCGACCACCGGAAGAAAGAAGCAAAGCACGCCATCCTGAGAGGTAGCGGTCGAATGAGCAAATGAGGGGGTCATAGGCGGAGATGGGGAGTTTCAGCGGGGATAGGGGTAGCCCTAAGTAGGGTTGAGAGAAAGAGGAGATGGTGCAGCCTAGAATGCCTGCCAAGGTTGCCGACAGCCCATCACAACAGTGCATGGGGATGAAACCAGAATATCCCAGGGTTGCACATTTTTTTACTACTTTACTATTCCTGCTATACGAAAACTAAACAAAAAATTAAAAAATTATGTCACTAGGATTCGAACCTGAATCTACAAAGAGTGAAGTAGTGACCGCACCATTCGAATAGACAAGTTCTGGTGAAAAAATTGTGCTAAAAAGTTACTTATTCAATACTTTGTGTTCGAATTTATTCAAATTTAATTAAAAATTCCGTTAATTTGCTCGAAATGGTTTTCGAAATTTATGAAATTTCCGAAATTTCAATGCTTTTGAGGGTGAGCGAAAAAAATTTGGTTTCGAAGTGAAAACTATGAACCAGATTTGTGAAGGTTAATGGCGAGCCCGGTAGCAAGGGCAAAGGCGTCCAGCAAGTATTTAAGGTGTGTAACCGAGGGGATGTCTGCATGGCAGAGGATAAGGGTATCGTCGGTGTATTGCAGAACGGGGCACGGGAGGGAAGGGTCAATGGGGTGGGTGATCCGCCCATCCGCGGAAGTGCCGCGAACGAGGCGTTGAAGGACATCGGCAACGATAATAAAAAGATATGGGGAGAGCGCGTCACCCTGACGTAGGCCGTTGCAACAAAGGATCCAATCCCCAGGGACATTATTGAGGAGAACTGAGGTATGGCCGGTAGACAGGATGGCGCGGATCCATCCACACCACTTAGAGTCAAAACCCTGAACCGAGAGGACGGTGAGAAGGCTGGACCAGTTGACGGAGTCGAACGCCTTCCGGAAATCAATTTTGAACACCATGGTAGGAGCTTTCCGGGTGTGGCAAGTGCGTAGAAGGTCAGCCGCGTAGACACTATTTTTGGAGATACGACGGCGAGGAAGGAAACCGGTCTGGTCAGGGTCAACCAGGGAGTGAATGTAACGTTGCAAGCGGGAGCACAGGGCTTTGGTGATGGCCTTCATGATGCAGTTTTGCAGGGAGATGGGACGAAAGTCCGAAGGCGAGCGAGCCGCCTCGGACTTAGGAAGAAGGACGAGGAAGGCGCGGTTTATGCGGGTGAGATCGAGAGTACCAGCGTAGAAGTCATGAAAGACCCCCTCGACATCAGAAACAATAGTGTCCCAAAACGAGACAAAGAAAGAGGGACCAAAGCCATCGGGTCCAGGGCTGGAGAGACGGTTCATTTTGAGGAAGGCCCGACAGATCTCTTCCGGAGAAAAGGGAGCCGAGAGGTCACCGGGGAGGGGATCGGCGTCGGGGTAAAGGTCCGAGAGGGAGAAACCCAGCAACAGGCAGGCGCGGTACCCAAGAGATTTTTGTAGAAGGTCCGAAGAGCAGTAGCTTTGTCGTTATGAGATAGGAGATCGACCCCGTCAACGGAAAGGACGGGAATGCAGTTTTTCTGAAACCGGGAGGAGGCGGAGGCGTGGAAGAAGCCAGTATTCTCATCCCCGTCGACGGCAAAGCGAACTTTGGCGCGGAGTTTCTAGTATAGGACCCGCTCTTTAATGGAAAGATGCAGAGCATCGATAGCGAGAGAGCGGAGGAGACGTTCGAGGTGAGAGAGGGGGCGGAGCTCCTCAATGCGGTCAAGGAAGCCAATGTTTATGATATGCTGGAAATAATAGCTTAACCACTATGATCTTTGTGTAATAATATGATATGTGGTGTCACCACCATCTAGGTTTAGGTACATGATGGTCTCTATGCTGATGGGTCTTCCCAGTTTGCAACACAGTGCTTGAGATTTTGTCGTGTTAATGATTATAAACATCACCTGAGTCTGTGTTATAATTCATCATTGCAGTCATGCAATAACATGATTGTTTATTGTACATTCGTTCCTTCTTTTTTACATCCTGGGCCTAATTTTTCCAAGTCTATTTTATTGGCCATTACTTAAAATACTGGTTGAAAAGGACAATAATCTCCCCCACACACAAAAAAGGACATTAATCCTAGTCCCTAATGTCAAAACATTCTGAAAAAGGGGACACATGTAAATTCTATTGTATTTTGTTTATGCTTGTAAATTTAACGGAAAAGCTGGTATTTCTGCAGCATGAGTGGAGAAACCAAGTTTAGCGCTATGGCGATATTTGTACCCTTTGTATAAAGCAAATTGCGACGCGGCCTCTCTGCGTTGCACTGTGCAAGACTGCAAGGGCAAGGTTTACCTCGTATAATCCTTTTCCAGACCCCACCTGGTGTGGGAGCTTCTAACACTGGGTTGGTCTTCTTCTTTTTTGTATTATAAGCAAGTTTTGTGCTTCTAAAGAATCATTTTAGAGCCCAGATTTGTTTCTTAGCTTAGGCGGAAAAAATGTTCGTTTTTTCCAGAAACAAAACTATAGGAATCTGAATGGTTGAAGCTTCTAACACTGGGTTGGTCTTCTTCTTTTTTGTATTATAAGCAAGTTTTGTGCTTCTAAAGAATCATTTTAGAGCCCAGATTTGTTTCTTAGCTTAGGCGGAAAAAATGTTCGTTTTTTCCAGAAACAAAACTATAGGAATCTGAATGGTTGAAACATTTGCATGTGTAATTTTACTTGAATTTTTAGACAGTCGGAATTAGGGAAAATATCAGGTGCTCCCATCCTTAGGGTGCTCTCCATGCTCCAACTTCAAAACATCAATTTTAAATGTTTCAAAATTTTCAAAAAAAAATAATTGAGAATGCTCACAAGGAATTTGACCGTCGGGGGAAAATATCAGGTGCTCCCATCCTTAGGGTGCTCCCCATGCTCCAACTTCAAAACATCAATTTTAAACGTTTTTCAAAAAATTTAGAAAAAAATGTGAATGCTCACAAGGAATTTGACTTCAACCCCTAAAAATTTCAGATCCGAACATGAAATGTACAGTGAGAAACAAAAAAAGACAAATTCAGATGTGAATAGTGTCTAATGTTGCTTTTGTCTTTTTATGATACTATTCACGCTAGATTTCACATTTTCATTTCTCATTTTTCATTTAGAGTTTGGATCTGAAATTTTTAGGACTCGTAGTTACATTTCTTGTGAACATTCACACATTTTTTCAGAATTTTTTGAAATATTTAAAATTGATATTTTTGAAGTTGGAGTATGGGGAGCACCTGATATTTCCCTGTCGGAATTATTTATGGGTGAGCCTAACCCTCGGCCTACTGAAATTGAGCCTAACCCTCGGCCTACTGAAATTTAATTAAGTCTCAGCGGGCTGACATCACGTATGCGTGAGCGGGCATGTTTGCCTCAGGGCATGGCCAATGCATAGCCCCAGAGTGATGCCTCACATGCCATGTAGGATCGGATAACAGAAAAAGTAGGTTCGGATAGGGAAGCGGGATCCTCTCCAGGAGGCGGGTCCTTAGAGACGAAAAGTATGGTCCAATGCATAAAGTTGAAAAAGTTGAAATGAAAAGGAGGGATGCATGTGTAGTGAGAGTCACTTTCTATTCTTTGATGAGGTCCACTAGTAGTAGCTTGCATTGGGGAGAAAAAATCAATATATATGCTTCAAATTACTTTTCGTCATGAGGCATATGTATCCATATGCTACCATTGTACATGCCCTCAGTCGGCCACTTCTAGTTACCTTGCAAAACGATCTTATGTTATGAGATGGACAGAGTACCTTTTTTGAGTTGTTGCCGTAAAGAGCGCCTATGCCCTGTGCACTTCCCGAAATTCGAATCCCGTGAAATCTGCGAGTTGCAGAACAACTTGTCAGACGGAAGATCTCCTCCGCTCTGTCACTCGTAGCTCTTCAAGTAAAGAAACTCACTCGACAGATACAAAGAATGGATCAAGGCGACTGAAAAAGAAGTTGGTATCGTCACCTAGGTTCATTGATCCAGAGCAAGGTATACTCATAGCACGAAGAATGGGTCGGAAGTGTGTTCAACTCCTTCCCCACTCAAACCTCGATCCATTCGGGGGCTAATGATGAAGCTATGTACCTAGGGTAGGGTCATGGACCTGTCCAAGATACCCTCCCCAAGGACATCTCTAGAAGAATCACCTTTCAATCGACTCAGAAGTGTTCCACTCGACAGACTCGAAGACACTCGACCATGAAACCAACCACTCGACAGCCAGGAGATCTAAAGTCACTCCGCACGCTAACGGTCGGTCATTAAGTAGATTTTATGGTCATCATAGCACTTTATTTGCGGCGTTACTGGTAACGCCCGATGTCGGTGTCAAAACCGGCGGATCTCGGGTAGGGGGTCCCAAACTGTGCGTCTAGGCGGATGGTAACAGGAGACAAGGGACACGATGTTTTACCCAGGTTCGGGCCCTCTTGATGGAGGTAAAACCCTACGTCCTGCTTGATTAATATTGATGATGTGTGTTACAAGAGTGGATCTACCACGAGATCAAAGAGGCTAAACCCTAGAAGCTAGCCTATGGTATGATTGTTGTTCGTCCTATGGACTAAAGCCATCCGGTTTATATAGACACCGGAGAGGGCTAGGGTTACACAAAGTCGGTTACAAAGGTAGGAGATCTACATATCCGTATCGCCAAGCTTGCCTTCCACGCCAAGGAAAGTCCCATCCGGACACGGGACGAAGTCTTCAATCTTGTATCTTCATAGCCTTGGAGTCCGGCCGATGATGATAGTTCGGCTATCCGGACACCCCCTAGTCCGGAACTCCCTCACCCGACCTTAATGTACCTTAAACCCTGCATAAATGAGGGCCGGAGGGGTCTGGCGAACTCTATATAAGCCACCCCCCTCCTCAGTGTCAAGGGTTCGCACCCTTGTAATTCATACACGCATAATCCAGTCGACCGCCTCCGGGCTTCGAGACGTAGGGCTATTACTTCCTACGAGAAGGGCCTGAACTCGTAAAACTCGTGCGTATACAACTACTCCATAGCTAGGATCTTGCCTCTCCATTCCTACCCCCCTACATTACTGTCAGACTTAGAACCACGACACCACTGACCTAGATCGTTCGCGAGTCGCGAGAGCTCGCTCGAAATGTTTTCTAGAAGGGAGAACGAGTTAGTTTCATGTGGTTAACGTGTTGGTTTCGATCCAACTACGGATCCAACTACTACTAATGTGACAATTGATGAATAGATTGAAAGTTCTGCCCAACAAAAACAAATCCATATAACCCATTTCCTCTCCTTTGTTTGAAAACAGATAAAAAACAGATATACTCTCTCCTTTTCTAAATATTTGTCTTTTTAGAGATTTTAACAAGTGACTACATACGGAGCAAAATGAATAAATCTACACTCTAAAATATGTCCATATACATCTGTATGTGGTTGTTCATTTGAAATCTCTAAAAAGACAAATACGGAGTATTTAGGAATCGGAGGGATATATTTTTGGCAAAAAAAATGACATCGCCTCCATAATGTGACACATCACCACCGAGAGTGCCTACACCATCTGAGTTGATCATAAAAGGTAATGACAAAGGTACTGATCTTCCACCTCCACATGAGAATGATGCATGCCTAATTAACCTAATACGTCATGTATTGAGTTACCTATTAATTTGAGCACACCACCTATTTTAGAGAATCGTGTTTGTGTCATGTGATCAAACAGCTGGAATAACAAAAATATTTGGTGCACCATTGAATTAACTATTGATGCAAAATAACCAATGTTTAATCATTTTGATATGACCTTCTAATCTTGGTGATGATTCTGTGTCAAATGACTTATTGCATGTTTGCTTATTTAAGCATGTTGTAGCATGTAAATTTGATGCAAGTAAGGTTTATTCACCAATCTTGGGATGGTTTAATGATGAGCATTGTCAATCTTTTGATATGAATAAGAGCTTCACTTATATGTGCAAACTGAGTTACAATATTTTCATACCTTCTACTTCTTGTGATAATATTTTGCCTTTTTATTTTATGACATATGAAAGTTACTCATATATACATGTGTTATATGTGCAAAAACTAAGGGAACTAAAAATGAGTGACATATACATATATAACATGTACATCTTGTCTCTGTTGTTAGCCACATTTCAGATTAAGCAACACCCAGGACGTCTTTGTTTTCAAGAAGGGGAGGATGATGAGGACATGACTACCTTGGATACGATCAAAAATATTGCATACATACATATCTGTGAGGTGATTTCTAATGCAAACTATTCAATAATATATTTATGTTATCTAGAACAAACGTATTTCACATATTTTAGTGTCATGTCTAATTGCAAGTGTCTGAGACATTTGTACAATACACATATGAAGATAAGGGAGAAAGGAACGTTTAGGTGTTGTTCAAGAAGTTCTCTCACGTCACATTTAGCACAAGAGAAGATAGAGTCCAAGTCTCTCACGTTCTGCATTCAGATTCGGACTGCACAGACTTACCTAACTCAAAATGCCAATTTCTTTTTCATCAGGACTCCAAATTGGGTTATTCTTTTTTTCTTGGAAAGTAGATTTCGTGCACTTTCCAATCCAATTGGTTTCACCTTCAAATTCGTCCGGAGTGTTGAGATATTGACGTAACAATCTGAAGCTACAGCAGAATCCGAGTCAAACTACAAGTCCAAAGGTGTTGCATCACCTTCACTTGGGCCCATGAGCCTTGTACGACCTACATTTAGTTTTAGGCTTCCTTGGGACGTCCTCCCACCTCCTTGGCCGCCAGCCCTTACTCCTATATAAGTAGATCAATCTAGTAGTTTTTTGCTTGGGATTTGTTTAGTTAAAAGTTAGCCATTGGAACTTCGTGTACTTCGTTTGTGTCCAACAACCAGATCAAGACTGCTCTCGGATCCCCGCCATTATCAATACTTCATATATATTTGCAAAATTCAGATTGCATTATCATATTCTTGCTTGCTCTTCGATTGCATGCAGGAATATACCTTCGTGGTCAGGCTGACTATGCTACGGCGTGGTCAGTAACCTCAGGAGATTGATTTAGTGCTAAGGCACAACGTTGTGCACGTTTGTAGTCGGATCGTCAAAGTCGACTCCATCAAACCGATAGTTATCATCTCATCAAAAGATCGGACCCTCGCCTCTATCAGATCCTTTCGATCTACACTTCTCATTATCTGCGGCAGTTGCTGTTCTGGTGCGCTGGCCCTATGGGGCCTTAGCACAATGAATTTTTGACTGTCCACTGCAACAAGGTTTATCCGGCTCCAATAAGGGAGGGGCGATGACGACTGCGCGTCTTTGATTGGCTCCAGTGCTTGTAGTCGTGGCTATATGGTCTACGGTAGTGACAGAGCTAGACAAAAAATACTGGAGGGCCAAAAACGAAATACAACAACCTCTAGGGGGGCAAAAACTGTACTTTTTCCTAATTAAGCACCTTTAATTTTTTTTTCCAGACAATCTGTCAAGGTTGGGAGGCCATGGCCTCTGCATGAGTACATGTAGCTTTGTCAGTAGTCTAATAACGGGTCATCTAAATGTATTTTTTATTTTTAATATCTTCTTACTATCTTGACAGTTGATGAATAGATTGGAAGTTAAAAAAAAAATCATATAACCCGTTTCCTCTTCTATCAAAACAGATATTACATTCATTTTAAAATTCTTGTCTTACATTTGTCTAGGTATCTAACACTAAAATGACTGGATATAGCTCGTAGATACGTATTTTCTCGTTGAATTATTGTTCGAAAATGGATATATCTGTAACTAAAATACGCTCAGATACATCCATTTCGCGACAATAATTCAACGGAGAAAGAAACGATGCTAATTTTGGGACGAAGGGATTATATATTTTTGGCAATAGGAAAAGAAAATTGACACGTTGAGCGCAAAGTAGATAAGGCGGGCTTTGAGCCCCCGGAAGCGAAGTTGGCAGAGCGAGCGATACCACGCCGCCGTTGGCCGCCGGGATGCTACTGGCGCGCGCCCCGCCGCCATCGCCGTCGGCGTTCAACTCCCCGGCGCTCTCGGCGCGCGCCTTCCGCCGTCGCCGCCTCGC
The DNA here is from genome assembly GCA_021605205.1 of Aegilops longissima. Lineage (NCBI taxonomy): Eukaryota > Viridiplantae > Streptophyta > Magnoliopsida > Poales > Poaceae > Aegilops > Aegilops longissima. Next base: position 7,784,874 of record CM038679.1, read on the forward strand.
CGCTCCCGGCGCCGCCGCGACGGCCGCGTCCAAGCCGCCTTCTCTCCGGGTCGGGCAAAGGCGCAAGCAGGTGGCGAGCGTGGCGAACCCCCTGGTGAAGCACTGCGTGAAGCTCCGGGACTCGGCCGCCTACCGACGGTCCTGCCGCCGGCTCGTCCTCGTCGGCCTCACCCCCATCCTGTACCCTTCTCCCCCGCCCCGTCGCTCTGATCCTTTTCAGCGCCCTTTCATTTCTTATACTCTGCTCCTCCTGCTTGTTGCTCGCTGCAGGGAGATCTGCAGGCTTGGGCTCGCCGCCATTGATTGCTTGCTCCTCTTGGACGGCGCAGAGGTCCCGGGTGAACTGCATGAGCTCTCTGGTGGCAATGTTGTGTATGTCAGCGCCACTGTGATGAAGAAGATCTCCGGGATGCGGTCGGTTGATTCAACCGAGGCGACTGCTGTCATGCACATGCCCAAGCATTTCTGTGACCTCGGTGATGATGAGGGTGGAGCTGGTCTTGATGCGGCGTTCCAGTCTCCAAAGAGGATCCTAGTCCTTGATGGGATTCAGGTGAAGAAGATGAGCGACACCCCACCATTGTTCAGTAGCAGTCTTTTTGTGCAGAAAATGGGGGACAGTCACATAGTTCGGGGGGCCGTTGCTTATTTGAACTCTGAAGTGGTTTATTATTAGTACATCTCATAAGCACTGATTCGAATTCTGTACAGTGCATCTAATGCCGGTGATGATTCTGGTACTTGGCAGGATCCGGGTAACCTTGGAACGCTGATAAGGTCAGCTTGTGCGTTCAAATGGGTATGCAGTTTTCTCCTTCAGCTATTGTACATGCTTTCTGGACCTTATGCAATTCAAATGACACGTTTTTCTGTTATCGTATATGAAGTTTATTATGAGAATTTTTATATTTTAATGTTCGGTATTCTATTTTGAACTTATGTGATCAGCAAGGCAAGATGAAGTGTAATAGAACAGTGGAAAAAATTGTGCGCTATAGCAAAATAGCGTCGGCCTTAAAACCGCTATTAGCGTGCTATATCGCACTATAGCGTGCTATTAGCGAGACATTGTACATTGATTTATTTAGCGAGCCATTCCTCAGCACGCTACAGTGTGCTATTTTTTCCAGTGAATAGAACTGAAAGCAAGCAATTGTTAGGTTTCCAGACATTTGAGAGGGTGATAGTATAACCCTTAGTGCCGCCCTTAAGGATATTCTAAAGTCAATGCTTCATTATGCAAAAAGTAGGTCAAGTAGGCTTTGCTGAGTTAAAATTAAACATGAAGGTTTTGCACTGATTATGGATCTGATTCAGGGATTGTGTTTCTGCAAAATGCATTTAGTGCTTTTCAGTTTTCACTTTGTGAACGTCGATTCTTTCTAACATGTAAAACAACCAACCAACAGGATGGGGTATTTCTTCTTCCGGCTTGCTGTGATCCTTTCAATGAAAAGGCTCTTCGTGCAGCTCGTGGAGCCTCTTTGCAGCTTCCAATTGTCTCTGGCAACTGGTGTGATCTGCATGCTTTGGTAACTAGATATGGCATGAAGATGTTGGCAGGCCATCCAGAAAGTAGCAGTGATGGATCTGAAAGAACCCATGCGCTGTCCAAAGAGCTTGCAGATTCACTGATGAGTGAGTCACTGTGCTTAGTGTTAGGAAGTGAGGGCAATGGCCTCTCCGAAGAGACCGTCCAAGCTTGTGATCTTGTAAGCATTCCTATGGAAGGTATTTTTGAATCTCTGAATGTTTCTGTTGCTGGGGGTATCTTTTTATTTATGTTACAACCCAAACAGCAAACATATAGCAGAATTTTAACCCCGTAAGTTACCTGCTTGTTCAGTTCATTTTTTTTTTTGTGGGTGTTTGTTTCTGACATCTAATTTAAAGTGAAGAAACATACCATTTAGTGTGACACAAGATGTTAGTTAGAAATTAAAGAAAATGCATGATATAACATTATTTCGCTAGAACAGGTTGTTTGATGTATTTTTTAATGAACAAGAAACATACCCTATTGCAAATTCTATGGTTGTCTCGCGGATCTTTCTACTATCATGCATTTCTGTAGTTTTACTGATCCTCCAGTGAGTCTTGATTGCAAGGCTTGATCAATGGTCTGCCACAAGGATGAGCCCATATGAAACTGCAAATACTAACAAAATGGTTCGAACTATTTCACTTCTATTTGCATGCGGCCCAAACATGATTCTGTACAATTCTGGTAGTGCATATTCTGGAGGTCACTAACTCACTATAGCTGTCATGTGGCATGACACCAGACAACAGCCAGCAGGCTATCCCTTTAAAATTGATTTATTAGGATCACTTCTATGAGATATGAGGAGGATTAGGAAGATATGGTTTAGTCGAGAACTTGACATAGGTTGATTATGAGTTAAGAATGCCATCTCTCAAAAAATGGAGATGTCATTCATCACGTATGTGGAAACGAATGAGAAAGAAACTAGCAGATGGTGTAATCCCAATACTGTTTATCTCTCCCTCTCATCTCCAGAGCCACAGTCGGCCTACCCTTGCTCCTTGGAGTCGTATCCACAATTGGCGGGCGACACACGATGCTTGGACTCATGAAAATGCCAGTGTATTTAAGTAACTACGGCATAATAAATAAATCTTAACCATAAACTATTGCAGTATCTTTGACCCAAGAAACCCCAGCTTTGAGTATAACAGCTATTAGCTTTAATCAAGGGTTGTTTAACACTGGGGGTACAGAACGTTCTCTTTAAATTTGGCTCTAAGCTTTTCAAATTACCAGACGAGCTGCGCTGCCCGCTTTCCCAGTAACGGGCATAAATAATGTCTTACACTTGCCACAAGAATCTTTCTACCCGGTGCCCCTGTCAGCCAGATCAGAAGGCCAGGCCCAGTAGCCGGCATAATTGAGGCATTACACTTGACATGTCCACCTGTCTGGCCCAAGTGTGTGTCTGTGGAACTGAAGTAGTAGAATTTGCTTATCAGCTAACAGTTGAATCATTTTGCCAATTGTGATGTCAGATGCTTGGAATATTTGATATGAACATTTACCAACTGACCTAGGCTTGCCTTCACTATTGATTTATGGTACCTGGTAGAGAGAACTCTTTTAAAAAAATTGTTAACTAGGGCCCAGCAACTGTTGCTGAATGTTCTGCCAAGCCATATAATGCATAAGAAATAGATGTGCGGGTATATAATGCTTGGAAGTCCCGTGCCACTCAGTGGAGGAGCGACATAGATATGTGCTAGTGTTGAGTACTTGAAATAGAATATCATTATTGATAAACGATATCAGCAAATCTCCTGGCAATATGTCTACACAACAATGACATTTTCCATTTTTTTATTAATAACTCTTGCATGTGATCCAGCACGACTGAACAGACATGGTGTTGTTTTCAAATAAGACACGTTATGACGATGCTTTGGCGGCACTTCAACCTGTTTTGGACCTTAATAGTCAGTGTTTAAAGAAAGGATGGCTTTCACTTTCAGGTGAATACTTGCTTTATTAACTTACAAGAGCATGCTGACTCATCTGCAAACTTCAGTGTTCCATTATTGTAGTAGATGTATGCACGTCTGTCATTCACCAAGATGGTAGTGCACTTCGATTCATGTGGATGCGGTCTTTGACAGAACAACACTATTTTTCAAGGCTCTTGTTTTGCCACTTCATAGAGAATTTTATGAGCACATACAACATTTTTACCTTTGTGATAATTGATATGACTGCGACAATGTTTGCCACCTTATACAATATCTTGTGATCCATTGCTTTTGTAATTTAGAGTAGTAGAGTTTGCCAGGACTGTTTTACCCAATAACACATTTTTCATATTTTTCCTTGGAGTAACACCATCATTTTATCCTTTTTAGGAAATTATAATCCTATTTAACTACTTCCGTGCTCCTCCTGCGTTGTTTGTCGTCTATAACTGATAAGTAGATTTCTCTTATGATATATTTGTTTATGCTGGTGTAAAACTGCTCATCTTACACTGAATGTGTATTTTCTGAAGAAAACAAAAAGCGCCACAAATTTGTCTTAAAACTTTGGTTAAATAATATATTTCCCTTGGAAGGCAGTGCACTCCAAGTATATAAACCTCTTACTGAGATGGGATTTCCGCTGAACCACCCATTACTGAGATGGGATTTCCGCTGAACCACCCATTCACTCAAGCAAAATGGTTAGTGCATTGTTTTGCCTGCTCACTGCAACTGGAAACAAATGCAATGTGTACTGCAAGTAAAGATGCATGACATAATGTGTGGACTGTGTGCTGACTTGGTGAGCAATCATCCACTTGGTTTAAATAGGGGCCAGTACTTCGAGAATGCAGCGTCAGCTACATCGTAGTATCATAACTTTTTTGCTGCCAAAGTACTAGTGACTGATGACAAATTTAAGATAGAACGAAATGCTCTGGGACCTTGACAACCTGTACTGACTGATCCATGGAAAGAAAACCAAACTTAAGAAATAAAGTTGAAGTTGGTTCACCTATGTGCTGTCTGGCACTGCGGAACATTAAGAAGTCAAGAAGTTGGAGAAAGCAATGAAACATTGCGCACATTTAGTATCTACATATAAGCAGTGCAGGGAACGTGTTACGCTACTCTGTAGGCTTGTTTTGGTTCTATTAATAGAAGAAGATACCTTGTCCAGCTTGTGTCTTAGCCTTTTGGATGCTTCTTATTAATTGTGAAGTAGTAATTTTTGAGAGTTCCTCATAATTAAAATATCAGGCAGCAGATTCTACTTTGTTTGTAAGGTGGTGAAACGACGATCGTGAACTCCTATTCCTGCTACCCTTTGCTAAGTGGTCTTGTTGTCATTGTGCATGATGTCCCCATCCGTGCTTTTGCTTTTCTGAAAGTGATAGGTTTCTTCACTTTCAAGCTACAAGCCATGTCGTTTCGAGATCAGTTACAGTAATCAAGTGTTCATCTTCAGAAATGAATATGGATGGTTCCCAAGTCCAATAGTTTTCTGCTGGCCAACTCCCTGCTAAGCACTGTAAGTATTGCGGTCTAGCCTGTTACTCTGTCTGACAGCCTGGGCATATCGCCACTACATCATTTTGCTTGTTATTTCCTGCTCTAGAATATGCACATCCATCGGCTGCAATTTTCATTCTATCTGTTGAACTATTTCTGTACAAAACATTATTGAAGTAGCCATGTGCTTTTACTTGGACCTCACATGTGGAGAAGTACAGACACAAACTAGCTGTGAACCAATCATGTGCAGACACACATATGAAATGTTTATTTGACGTTGATCAGAAGGTTACACGGAACCTAGATGCTTCCCATATCATAGAGTCGCATGGTTCATGTCTTTTAGTTCTTGCGAGATAATCTACATTATCAGTATGGCCATATTAGGCAAATTTTTGTCTAGTGGCCAGCACATCACATTGCAATTTCTCAAATTGTCCATGTTAAAGTTCAGAGTCCAATAGATATGCCTTTGCTAGTAGCATTAATCATGTAGAGTTGGTGCTGTTCCAGAACTGTGTGCCATTTAGCATCTTGATGTACCTTACAATCTTCGGCTCGGCTTGTCTGTTTTCTCTTGATAGATCTATGAGAACTAATAGAAAATTAGCATTGGGAGATCACTGGTTGGTGCATCATTTGCGCAATCAAGCGCCGGCCGCCAGGTTGGCCCTTAGCCTCTCTGGGAAAGAGATCATGTGAGTTAACCTTTTCTGCTTGCAGCTTAGGTTGGAGTTTGATGCGTGCATGCATCTGAGTTGTGCTCCCTTTGCTTTGCTGGCTGCATCCCCCTTTCTTTCTTTTCCACGCATTATTATTGGCAACATTTTCCTCCCTTTTTCAAAATTTGCGAGCAACATTTTCCTCCTTCATTATTTGCTGGGATTGGGAAGAGCTGCCCATGCCCGCATGTGGCTTTTGTGCCTCCCGTGTGTCGTCTCCCCAGAAGCGGTAATTTCGACTTTTTTGCGAGGTGGTGGAAAAATATCTCGCTGCAATTATTTAAACTTGAAAGGATACATTATTCAGTCAGGGATGCAATTCGGGTGGACTCGAGGCACCGTGTGTCGAAAAACTCTCGGAATCACCGCTTGGCATGTTGAAAGATTACTTCTGAGAAGGTCTCAAGTGACATTTTGATCGGGATGGGGATATTTTGAACTGATTGAGTGTGATGTCAGTGGCATAATCCTATACCAAACAAAACATAATTATGGTTACTTGAACCATAAGCTTAGTTTGTAGTAACCCGTAATGATAGTCCTCTTTTTAGATCTGCTTATTTATGAGTGAGCTCTTGACCACCTTAACTAATGATGGCTTTACTTACGCACATAAGAGAAGGCATCCTAAATTATGAAAGAATTGAGTGAGCATACATCCGTGGATCCATCATGAAAATGCGTCAAATACACTTGGAATCATATGGCCAAGAATATGAATAGGACGGGTTAAACCGGACAAAAACTTCCAAGAATATGGACGATCCTTGATGCTGATGCCAACTATGCTGATGCGACAGGACATGGGAACCAAAGGTAAGAAGCCAAAAAATCCTTGGTGGTACAAGACAATTTTCCGACTCGCCGCTCACCAACGCCAAAGCCAAAGCCATGGGGCGTGGCTGGCTGTTCTCGCTCTTGCTCTTGTGTTCATGGGGGACCCCTCTTATCTCTCTCTCGTCGACATCGAGCTGTGGTACGATTTTTGCTTTTTTGGCGGGCACCATTTTCAAAATTTGTTCTGGTATGTCTCCTATTTCCTCCTTGATGGCCAAGTGGGTTGCGTGACTTGGCAAAATGTAGTGGCTTTAAAACCTGTGAATGGTTGTGTACATCAGTCGATGCAGATGCTGAGAGCATGTTCTCGTTTTTTTCGAAAGAAAAGAAGGTTCAACGTGCAATCATGAATGGCCGATATGAATAAATAATGAACCCGACCGTATTGTTTCCATGCACATGGAGCCGTAAATATGGAACTGAAATATACTTTTTTTTCCCGAATGAAAGCTGAAAGGAAAATGACGGTGCCTTGCTAACAAGTGGAATGTTTTGTTAAGGACCCTTGACCTTGAACCTGGACTTTTTTGAACCGTATGCATTGTGTCTGATCCCAAAATTTCCATGAGATGACAATGCATATTCAGGCGTCACCTGTTTGCAAAACAGGGGCAAATCTTGCTAGATCCAAAAATAATGACGTGCCAAGAAGTCTACCGTTTTCTAATGAACCGTTGTACCTGGCCCGGTGCTTGAACTTGACCCAAAAATACCCATATCCTGACAAATAAGACCGATGAATGGGGCGTGTGTTCCACATACACAGAATTGAATTATTCCACTTGACAAAGACTTGGAAATTTGGCTCCGTTTCAAACCCTGACAAACCGGCTAAACGGCGGTCACTCGGCGTAAAATGCCGGTCAAAAAACTCAGAAGCATTTTACAAAGATGGCGTGGTCTCCGGTGGAACCGACCCAAATGCTTAATTTCAGCAAACATGGGGCTTGACCTCCGTGGTACAGCAAGTCAGCAAGTAGTGCCACTAAACATGCTCTACTTCTTTTTTCAATTCTTGTGTTTCTAGAGTTTTTCGTTTTCATAATACACTAAACATGCTCTTTGTAGATCATGGTTTCAAGAAAAAGAAAAGTCAATTTTATATTCTGAACTATGGTGCCAGGTTCACTTTCTGTAATCCTAAACTATGAAACCGGCCATATAATACGCAAACTTTATAAGTCCGTTTAACATCAAACCTAGCCCTTGTTGGATAGTGACTTTGCATTTTTTTTTTTGAAGTGTTTTCAGAAAATGTGAAAAAAATCATAAATATAAGGAATGTTGTTGCATAAAGTTTCGCCCAACATCCTTAGAATAAACTAATATTTTACCCAAAATATGAAACCACATATTTATATTTTGTTAACTAAGCATGATAGATCGGAGTATGATATGGAATTTTGTTTTCTTTAAAAAAACCGCACCTTTTAGGACTTCTTTTTAATGTGGCTTTTCAGACATGAATGAAGGTGAAGAATCTGCACGCACATCCTCGTCACAAGAGCGAGTTAAACGGTCCGTTAGGAAGTTACAATATGATTGTGTGGAAGCGAGTGTTTGTCACAATAGATGGTCAAAGACTCAAAGTATGGTGAAAGTACAAACTTGGTGTTCAATGTTCTTTCAAGATCAATGTTCTTTCATATAGTTTGTGAACAAAGGTGTTTCGACAATTTGTTCGGCGAAGAATTTATAAAGTAGAGGCCGGTCTACGGACTTGATAGAGATATTTCTTGAATTTCCACCTTTCCAGACATTAGCACGTTGAAAGGGGAAAAAGTCAAGCGCTCCTATGAGCAAAGTACGTTGACTTTCTTGCCGGGATAATGCATTTGGCTCTGATGAGTCGGTACACGCGTGATTCATGCCTTGGAGGCCAGGTCACCTGACCAATTAGCGGCTACGGGCCACGTCGAAAGCTTAATTTACATCGTCTAGCCGCCGCGTCGGGACACAGGTTTTGACGAGGCGACGACCGTGCGTATCATTAGACTATTAGGCTGGTGCCAATGCATGGGTGCTTAGATGAGGTGTTAAGCACATTAAATAAACTTAAGAACTATACTCCCAACGCATAGGTGCTTAGCTTATGGTTCTAAGCTTGCTTCATTTAATGATTTAGCAACTAAAGCTCTTCATGTATTGGTGGGCTTCCTTACTTTAAATGTTTTGCCTAGGTTCACGCTGGCTTAGCATTGGTTCTTCCCGGGTCATCACACTCATCTCTCTCTCTTAAATAACTTGCCACATCAGATTATTTGCCTACGTGGAAGGCTTAGCACCTGTACAAGGTGGAGCATTGGGAGGGGCCTTAGAGTAGATGAGTTTATAGCCATGTGATGTCAACTTCATATACACCGTAAGTAATTAAATGTAGACATAATGAAACACAAATAAATTGTTGTAATTTTGTAATGTTAAAGACGAAACACGCAAAACGGTCAAAATGTCGGGCTTTTATATGTTAAAAATGTGGTCGCAGTACCATCAACGTTCAATTAAGAGAAACGTGGTCGCAGCCTGCTAAACAATGGTCATGACTAGACTATTCGAATTCTTTAGTAGTATGTTTCATGATCCAGGGCGGTCTTTGAGACCCACACCACAATTGCATATTGCGAAAGGGAAAAATTTCAGGTGATACGGGTCTACAGATGCTCCCGTGGTAGAAGCTTCCCGCAGTCATTGGATCAGATATCAAATGATTGCAGGAAGAGTTGTCCCAAATTTGCAGAAAAGCCCTCTAGAAATCTGAGATTTGCAAATAGATACAACATTTTGTCAGCTGACTGTTGGATCACCAATCCAACGGCTCCTGAAAACCCGTATCACCGTACGTAGCACCACATGCCCAGGAGCACTTGATATTTACTCTATTGCAAAAGCCAACACTTTTGTTCGTTCTTACCAAGACCGCACTCAAGCAAGAATGGCCAGGCTCCCAAAACCAAGCGTCGATCGGAGAGTACCTAAGAGCAACTCTAGGAGAGTCGGTATATTAGGTCGGTCGGCATACACTAATGATTTTGATCAAAAAGGCCACTCAAGTAGTGTAAAAAAGGGCCACTCAAGTAGAGTTGTCATTCGTCTCCTGGTCACTATAATTATGAAGGATGCTCCATAAACAGCCCGCGAACCTTCATATCCGAAGGTTGAGGTTGTTGGTTTGGAGGGCGTTTCATCTGCCAACCGCTCGCGTGGGAGAGAAGTTTTGTCTCCCTCCACAACCCCCGTGCATCCCATCCCCTCGGCATGTCAATGACGTAGACCCCAGATGCCATGGCACTGGCAAGCGTGTCAATTAAAGCCGGCGGGCCGCATGCCAACTAATTGCGGTCATTCCCACCACATTTTCCCGTCACCACCTCTCACGGCTATAAATAGTGTTGTTATGGATGAATAGCTCACGATCTCCACTTCCAACACCACCGCCCACAACCTCCACCTGCCTCCTCCTCGCCATGTCCGAATAGCTCATATCCCGGTGCCCAAAACCTCCGCTTCCCACCCCGTAGCCATGCCGCTTCCCCCGCGGCCGGACTGGGTGTCGCTCTCTGAGGAGGAGGAGGAGGAGGAGGAGGAGGAGGAGGAGTGGATCTTGGATGAGGACACAATGGAGGAGATGGCCGCCCTCATCGCCGAGGAGATGGATCGCCTTTACGCATTGGACGATCCTTTGTTCAATGAGTGTCTAGATTGGGATCTCAAAACACACGTCATTGTTTGGGATATCGAGCACGACTATGTGCAGATCATGTATGGGAAGGAGAGAGCTCGCCCATGCAACTCATATCGTCCACCATGTGACCATGTCGCCTCCCTATTAAGGAGGCAACTGATGAGTGCTACTAGTCCTACACCTCTGTCGTCCGCCCTGGTAAAATCTTCAGGGAGATCATCGCTGGGAAGGCGTTGGCGGTGGAGAGGAACCGTGCTATCTAGCTCATACAAGGAGAAACATGCGGACTTGTTGGTACAGAGGGAGCGCATCAGTTGGTGCAAATTTGACATGGATATGGTGACATTTACCGTGATGAATCACGACACAATGGGCCTTGTCCCCCTCCTAGACAGCGTGCGGGAATGGGCCAAAGATGAGGTCACGGGACCATCACACCGCCGTTCCTAGAGGACGAATTAACTTGTAATTTATGTATGTGCCATGATATAGTCATGAAATGAAAATAAAATGAAATGATATAGTCAATAAAAACAACACATTTTGAATCTATGAAATGAAAATGCCCTATGCAAGAATTTTGTTATGCAATGTTAGCTTAAATTATAGTTGAGTTTGTGACTATTGAGTTGATACAGCAAACAGAATAGAAGATAATAAAGTAAAATATATGGAGGCAGCCAATATGACGAATCCAAGTTTGCGTGTCATCTCGGAACCTTCAAATACTTTTAAATCATGCTCCATACGTATTATAGCAATTTTGCTAGAGTTGTTTTGATGGGATTAAAGTAGTCTATGCTACCGTACATTGGATTGGCCTATTTCCAGCTATGCTTGTATCATTAGTTTCAATATTGCGAATTTTATGGGAAGTTAACTTTAATATTTGCACCCCGTGCGCAAGCATAAATTACATACATGTACAGAAACCTAAGAAGTACTTCCTCTGTCCCGTTTATTAGACCACTCTATATTTTGCATCATATTTTGAATTGGTTTTTTTAAGGCAAAAGATTTTTGCCATTTCATTGATTAAGGAGAAGTTCGGAACAAGACCCACAAAGGGGTAAATAAAAGTCTACTCTCGCGGCATTACAACACTCAAATGCTTAGCACCGGCCAGAGCCTAAAGGGAGATCTCCTCTTTGATCTTGGCAATAATGATCATCAAAGGAGTGACGCTATTACGAAATACTCTATCATTGCACTTGGACCAAATCTCCGATGAAATAAGCATCATCAAAAAGGCAAGTGCCTTTGTGGATCCACATCGAAACGGGAGGTTACCATTCCACCAATACCTTACCGAGGACATCGCGCCCAAGGTCGTTTAAATGAGCGCAGTGAAGCGACAATGATAAAGAAGTTGAGCTGCCGATTCTTGGCTTTGCTTGCAAAGGGGGCAAAGGCCGTAATTTGGCCAACCCAACGAATCAAACGGCCAAATGTCCAAATCATGTTTTGGAGAACCAAGCAAGCAAAGAATTTGCACCTAGGGGAGGAGAGACATTCCAGACCGCTTGGACCAAGACCAAAGTAGTGAGACCCTAAAACCGGGCCTTGTAGGAAGAGGAAGTGCTATAGTTGCCATCCTTAGTGAACTTCTAGATGACGGTGTCCTCAACCTCAGGGGTACTATTGACGGTGTTGAGCTTCTCCCAAAGGTCGTCGAACTGTTGAATGTGAGCAGGGCTGAAGCCATTACTCATATCGGTGCATGAAATCCAAAAGTTATTTGCTAGAGTTTGTTGGCCCAAGGAGTTCTTTTTGTGGGAGAGCTCGAAGATCTGAGGTGCAATGCCACAAGGGCGTAGGCCAAAGAGCCATGAAAAAGCTCTAGAATGTGGCAGCAACAACAAAGAGATCGCGGTCTCCAGTACATGGCGAACCCAAACCGATCCAAGGTTTGGTAGCCACATAGCCAGCGGAAGCGAAGGGCCTTCGAATTGGATTTAGTTTGTAAAATACGATTCATATGCCGTAATTATTTGGTCTGTATTCAAAAGAGCCTTCTAAGGGTACTATTTTTACTACATGTAAATTTAAATTTTGCCTCAAAATATGATGGGACCTAATAATGAGCCAACGGAGCATCATCGTGTGACCTAATAATAAGCCAATGTAGCACTAGTACGTGCTAATACATTATTCGTACACAAGGAAAATGCTAGCAGCTCTTTCCTCTTCTTTTTTTTTTTTTTTTTTTTTTTGCGGGGAAAGCTGCCAGCTCTTTCCGTGAACAGAAGAGGCAGAGCACCAGATTGGCCAATCCTACGGGCGACAGATCCGATCTTTTCAAATTCCATGTCCCGCCTAGTACTAGTACTCCTACTGGGCAGCAGCCATTCGCGTGCCAATCTCGTGTGTGGCCGCCGGCAGACCCACGTAGCGTGGCCAGCCGTTCGACACCCGACGGAGCCAACAGACCAGACCACGCCCCACCTCCAACATGCATGCAGGCCGGTCGACGAGTCATCTCACCGTGTGATAGACAGACAGTGTAGCGTGTGCCGGGTTCCCTCCTAACCGCGCGCACACGTCTTTTTTCCAGCGAGCTGAGAGGTGAGACCAGGCAGGACAAAAGTTTTGGATTCCTCCTTTGTCTGTGCTAACTTTGGACGGTATGTGTAGCTGGCTCGTACGTGGTGCGTGGACGTATGTATGGACGTGCTATCTGATCTAGTACACTTCCTCTGGGAAGAAATATAAGATCGTTGAGATCACTGAACAATCTTATATTTCTTGTTTTTTTTTGCGAGAAAACTTTTCATCTATTCATCTTCAATCATGACAGTACAATCAACACCAGAAATAATAAAAATTGCATCCAAAGTTTATAGACCACCTAACAAAAATTAAAGACAACTCAATATGTATAGGTTTTATCATGTTGTGCACCTGCAAGTTTCTGCGTAGATATTACGTGGCTTGCGCATAAAACAAAATAGGCCTGCTATTTTTACGTGGCTTATCGGGTGTGAATTCAAATAAGAGGTGCCAAGATCGGAGTCGATTGAGACTTAACTGCACGCCAGTGCACCAACATGATACTACTGAGGCTACAATTGCATAAGCACCGGTTGCGCACACATATAAGATCTGACAAATATAGCAAAGCAGTATGAATAAAGATCATATGGTGCTAAAACATCCTCTAGAGCATGGATTTACTAATGAAGTCCTGGAGATAGCGAGTTATAATAGCATTAACGTACTCTACAACCTGGGTTTTATAGTGTCCCAACTACGCAATTACGAAACTAAATTACTGACTTGGCTAGCTAGCTAGTTGGAGAACCACTTGAAATATGTGTTTTGCGTTGCCACGAAGTTTCTTGGCAGCTTCAATGACTTGAAAATGGCAAGATTTAAGCCTGTTACTCTAATTAGATTCCCATACCTAAAGACTAATTAAAGAGCGTGTCCGTGTGGTTGAATTGACTAAACCCTTCGCTTGAAAGTGCTGGAAACACATGCACGCACGTACCGGAAAACACAGAGACAAAACTAATTCAAAAGTTAAGACATATAAATCCGTAGCTTACGCACACAGGGAGGGAAGAGAGAAGAATATTTTAGACCCTAACTAGACTAGACCTCAGGTACAAGTTTTCAGCAGCGTGTTTTGTAGAATTGAGAAACGGTAATGATAACTTCCGAACGTTCGGAAGTTAAGCATGGCAACCCGAACGGGTTTAGATGGCAAGTTTAGTTTGCGTGAGATTAGGGAAACATGGCAATTTTCTGACAAAAAAAAAACAAAAAAAAGGACGAAGTTGCCGTCCCCTATCAACTAAAGTTGCCATCCCCTATGAACTAAAGTTGCCATGTAAAAACTTTCGGAACGAAATGCTCAAAGTCCGAACGTTCGGGAGTTATTGGATTCTTTGAGAAATTGGTCAGCTTTCGTCATACTAGTAGTCTAAGAATCTGGATGTAATTTACGTTACTTTTTTGTGCTCTTTTTACTGCTACGACATTTGATGAATATATCAGTAGAATATTATAAAATTATAAATAAATTAATGAAGGGGGGTAAAAAGGAAAAACAGAAGGACAAGAATGGTCGAGCCGGCCGGCGAGACAAGCAGGATCTGCCCGTATCGCCGGCGATCACATGCACCCCACATGCGGTCCTCGCCTCGGCACCCTCGTCGTCGTTTGCGTGTGCGTGCATGCATGTGCGCGCTGCAGCTACAGTACGGCGCGCACGTAAACTACCACAGGAAATTCTCGTGCAAAACAAACGCCCTCTCCCCTCTGCATCTTGTAACAGTGGTGTTCTTTACACTTCGCTCTCCTACTGGTCTACGTGCGACGCCCGATGCCAGTGGGCGACATGGCTATTTGTGTATGCCACGCAACAAATGCAACTGGCCCCGCATTGCCCCCACTCCCTGCCTAGCTAGCTTGTAGGTTGTTTGCTCACTCAACACGGCCTAGATTGTGTGGCTAGTCCGCTAGCTAGTGGCACGTGACGAAGAGCGGCTAGGTCGGTCTCTTTTCGTGCAAATTGATACTAGGGGTCATATTGTATGTGCTCCCTCCGTTATTAAATATAAACATTTTTAGAGATTTTAATACGGACTCCATATAGAGGAAAATGAGTGAGTCTACACACTAAAATACGTATAGACATCCGTATGTGCCTTATATTTTATGTTAGACCTTTTCCAAATTTTTGCAACGAAATTCGAAACTACAAAGTTAAAATAGGACAAACAAGAACAATGCAATAGTCATGTACTACCTCCGTATCTAAATATAAGATGTTTTTGATATTTAGTTAACATGCAATTAGTATATACTCCCTTCGTTCTTAAATATTTCCTCCGTCCGTAAATACTTGTCAGAGAAGTGGATGTATCTAGATGTATTTTAGTCCTAGATACATTCATTTTCTATCCATTTATGCGACAAATATCTCCGGACTGATTATACTGAGTATAAATCTTTTTAGATATTCCAATATAGATTAGATACGAAGCAAAATGAATGAATCAACACTCTAAAATACCTCTATATACATCCTTATACAGTCCATATTAAAATATCTAAAAAAGTCTTATATTTAGAAACGTAGGGAGTAGTACAAAAAAGAAATTAGTGGAAGTAATATTCTTATATACAATCAATAATATCAGCAAAGTGGCTAAAGACTGGTGAAGGGAAACCCTGAAATAGGTAGGAAGAGATACTATTATTTTTTGGGGAAAGGAAAGGAATCGGGGAAATTAATAAAACATCGTCCTCTTTATATATTTACCAAAAGGAGACCATCGAATATTCCTTCACTCTCGACGCAGGAGCACTCCAAATCTTGTCAAGATGTTATTTTCACGAATCCACACTCGCTGATCGAGGCGAATCAATCCCACCGTTTGACGCCGAGCGATTCTTTGGAAGTCCGAAAGTGAAGGCAGGGAGTATATCCGATTCCATTGACACCGAATGGAATTTAATTTCATGCCTCACAATAAGCGACGTGCGATCTATCCATCCATCCAGAGTTTGTATGGCACGCAGGTTCATCGAACCTGGACGCCTTCTACCATGTCCAGAACCACGTCCAGGTCCATGGCAGAAACCCAGGGCCGGTTACTGCCTTTGAGCCTTTGACACGGTACGCCAAGGTTTTCCCCAAGATAAAATAAGAAAGTGAGGCCTGTGATGGCAGTTTCGTACACCTCGGAAAGCGTGCCAGGCCGTTGTTTTCTACTACTGGCCCGGGCGCAAACGGACGCAAAGGTTCCGGTGTCCGCGTCAGCGGCGGACACCGGCCGTGACAGGAGTATCTAAACGGAATCGCTCCGTGGCAGACAAGTCGGAATGGGTCCGTCCGATGCACCAGCTGATGATGAAGGGCAAGCCTCAGCGTACTGGTGATGCGGACTGTGGGGCTTTTCCTGTGTGCGCGCGCCAAAATGCACTAAATGCACACACACACTGAAGCATCACACAGTACAAAAAATATAACCAAGAAAATGGACCACTCTTTGCTAAAACGCTGTTAATACATTTGCATGTCCACAATATCATTTATCAACTTTTGCTCCCGCGAAAAAACACTCCAAGCAAAATGTCATTGCTCCGAAAACACACGAAAAATAACAAAAAATATTTGTTTTTTTAGGGCAACAAAAATATTTGTTGCCACTGCTACAGCACTGTCACACACACAGTCGATGGAAGGAAGGGAGTACGTAAATTAATTCGTTGCGTGGATTGAGCGGTCAAAACGGGGAGAAAATTAACCCCCAGAGAAGACGGCGGAGACTTGGGAGGAAAAGCGAGAAGGAAATGATTTGAACCGGGCCGTGAAGCACTCGAAAAATAAAAACGGCAAGAGCGCGCGGTAAACCGGAGTTACTGTGGGGGGGCATTTACTTTGCGCCACTTTTCGGCACGGGAGAAACGGCTTTAAATACGGCCGGCTCTCGCCCCCTCATCTCCTCCCCCACAGCGAGCCAATTTAGCCAGCCAGCCAGCGAGCGCAATCCCTAGCTAGCGTCGAGGCCCATTCCCCCGCCCGCCCGTCCTTCCCCGCCCATTCCTGCCACGATCCCTCGGCCGCGGTCGGGTCGCCATGGGAATGGGGCCGCTCGAGAACGCCGCGGCCGTCGACGGCGCGCCGGTGGTGACCGCGGCGGCGGCGGCGGCGGCGGGAGGCGGGTCGTACGCGCTGCTGCAGTGCGGGGAGGACTCGGCGTACGTGCGGGACGCGTACGGGGGCTACTTCGAGGTGTTCCGCGCGCTGCTGGCGGAGGACGGGGAGCGGTGGCGGGTGTACCGCGCCGTGCGCGGCGAGCTGCCGTCGGACGAGGACGTGGCCGGCATCGACGGCTTCGTCATCTCCGGCAGCTGCAGCGACGCGCACGGCGACGAGCCCTGGATCCTCGCGCTCGTCGACCTCATCCGCCGCCAGCTCGCCGCCGGCAAGCGCATCCTCGGCGTCTGCTTCGGCCACCAGGTGCGTCCGTCCGTCCGTCCGTCCGTCCGTTCCGCCGTTGGATTTCTTGGTTGGGTTGGCCTCGGCGTCTGGTCCGGAGGGCAGAATGGTAATTGAAGCCGCTCCTTGTTCTTTCCGTGTGAGATCGAGCCGGTGGGCTCCGAGGTTGGCGCCTCGCAATCGGACAGGCCGCGACAGCTGAGAGGAGTGGCGCCCTTCTAGGGCCTTCCATGCTTCCCCTACGCTACCCATTTTCTTTTCTTTACCATGCACTCGGCCGGTAAAACCAGCAGGGTAAAAGTAAAAATGTTTTTGAAGCGTTGGCACAAAGCTTAAATCTGAATAGCACTGGGCTGCATTGCACAGTAAATAAACAAATATAGAAGCGGGGGTACACTTGGTTGCAGGTAAGTATTCAGAGGAGAGGACGCATCTTGCCGGGGTTAAAAAAAATTGCTTTTCTGCAACACGCAGCTAAATTATCTTTGTTGTTTTACCCGCAAAAAGAAATTTGTTTGTAAGCTTGTGTTTGCAAAAAGTAAATAAGCATTTGTAAATTGTTCTTACTGAATGCTCAGGGGTTAATTTACTTAAAAGAAACGAGCCGAGATCTCAGCGCCCGTGGCCACCGTCGTGGCCAGGAATCCCCCCGGGGAGCTGCCGTGGGCCCCGCCTCCGAGCCACCGTGTGTGCTCCAGCTAAGATTTTGACGTGCACTCCGGCTGGCTTCTCCGAGCAAGCACGTGACGTGGCAGCTTAGGCAGAGGTTAAACAACAATCTTGTCTACTCCACGTGGGCCAACGTGGCGTTGCCGGGCTCGTGGTACGTACGTGAGCCTCCTCTGCCCGCCACTTGTGCCGTTAATCAAGCATCTTTTACATTGCTACCCAGCCAGCCTGCCTGCCTGCCTGCCAGTTGCACATTTGATTAGATTACCGCCCAGAGCCGCGGCCCAATTGTTTTGCTTGCTTGTTTGAACATTTGAAATGCTGCAACTTGCAAGGAACCGCGGACGCACGCCGGCGGCGTGATGCATCTACCAACCGACCCGAACGGACCGGCCGGTCGCTTTGCCGACGACGCCACCGCCGTCGTGCTCATGCGTGCAAGCCAGCGGCCCTGCACCCGTTTGCCGCCAGCTTTCTGCCTCCTTTTTTGCGTGCGTAGTTTACCTACGAAGACGTGTCGGTGACGTGGCCGTCCGCCCTGGACGGCATCATCCGAGGTTGAGTGTCGGTGGATATTTACTTTTGGAGGAAATTTGGTTGAGGTCGCCTTCCCATGGCTGTTGAGGGGTCTGGCCGCCTCTGGCTTGATCGGGTAGGGAAGCTCGACTTGGGCTGCAGTTCTTGGATGCATATACATACTTTAGACGTCAAACTGTTTTCCAATCTGTACAATGTTACTGTCCTGACCTCACCATAGAATTTTTAAAGAAAAATTAACGATGATTGGCTTGAGATGCAAGTACGATACTGCAAAAGTCAGAGCTCCCTTCCCGGAGCCGTACAAGCCCGGCCGTCGAGCGGGTCATGGCATGGCATGGCATGGCATGGCATGTCATGTTGGCGACAGCAGCTACTGCGAGACCCGAATTCTTTTCTCCCAGAGATCAGCTACGTACCATAGATAATGTATGTGCACAGGCGCGTAGGCTGCCCACGATTCACGGTCGCTGAACGCTTCTGTCCCAAGATAACGACGCTGCTTATAACTCTGAAAATAATGGCTCCAGTCGGACGAATATTTTCTCGTCGCAATCTGAGAAATGTTGAAGAGATGATCATTGTGTTGGCTCGTATACTACTAGCAGTCTTTTTCTTGTTGCAAATGATATGAATGTTGGCATAGACAGCGAGCGGCGGATTAACTGTATTTTTCTTCTCTGTATTGTATTGCAGATCCTGTGCCGGGCGCTGGGCGGCAAGACCGGGAGGTCGTGCAAGGGGTGGGACATCGGCGTCAGCTGCATCCACCCCACCGCCGCCGCGGCCAGGCTCTTCGCGCCGCTCAAGATGCCGGTGCACCTGCCCATCATCGAGTTCCACCAGGACGAGGTACTGACACAGATTCAGATTTTTACCGTCTTCCTGCAATGTCAATGTCGGTTTCAGTGTGCTGATGTTACGCTGTTCTGACAAACTCTCAGGTGTGGGAGCTGCCTGCTCACGCCGAGGTGCTGGCCCGGTCGGACAAGACCGGCGTGGAGATGTTCCGGCTGGGCGACCGCGCCATGGGCGTCCAGGGCCACCCCGAGTACAGCAAGGACATCCTCATGAGCATCGCCGACCGCCTCCTCCGCCAGAACCTCCTCCTGGTACACCTCGGCGCCGCTTGATTTCTTTCTTCAGACAATTCAGTTGCAGGTGCCATCTTCTCTCTCTGAAAACCTACTGATGATCGTCGTTGTGCGTTTGCAGGACTGCCAGGTGGACGTGGCCAAGGCGAGCTTCGACGTGCGGCAGCCGGACAAGGAGTTCTGGAAGAAGGTGTGCCGGGGGTTCCTCAAGGGCAGGCTCCAGCCGCAGCAGCAGCAGCAGCAGAAGCAACATAAGGTGCAGCTATAGGAGTCGGAGGATGAAACGGCGGCGAGTCCGAGAAGAAGGCCGTCGCCGCCGGACGAGGAGGAGGAGGAGGAGGAGGACATAGTAGCGTTACTGAGCTGGGGGGGTTGCGATTGCGAGCCTAGAATTAATCCTTATTTTTCTGCTTCGGAGTTTGACACCACCATCATCATCATCATCATCATCATCATCATCTTGTACAGAAACCGCCTATTTATTCGAAGCATTAATAAAAAGCGATCGATGCTAATTTCAGACTCTCGTTTCTGTTGGCGATGTTCTCTGCTCGGACAAGCTTCCCGCCGGATTTTCTCCCATGTTCTGTTTTTGAGCTAGTGAGTGAGTGAGCTGTCCGTCTCTGCCTACTTTTTATTGAAGAGGTTGTTAAGATTGGACAGCAAGGTGACGGAGCAGGACGGCTCAACCGTATTCAACAACAAGGTTTCCTCCGTGGAGGTTGGAGCAATGGAATGATCCATGTCTCGCACTCTGCTGAAAATGAACCTCACATTCAGGTTACCTAGCTTTCATCCCCTCAAATTTGAACCATGAGTTATGAAAGGAGAAAGGGACACTTGTGCTGGAATCTCCCCAACCTAGTAGTAATATCCCCAACAGTGACCCACGTTGGAGATGCACCGAGGCTTTTTCTGTCGATGACACTTGTGCTGGAATTGAACTGTTCTTCTCATTCTACATGTGTTGTGCAGAAATTGAGCTGTGTCCTAACATCCACGGTCCGCGCCGAACTTGCAGGTAGCGGTACCGATCTGCCGGTGACAAGGATTTACACGACCGGCTGGCTGACAGTGGCCGGAGAGCACTACTGCTACCGAATTTTCGCCTGACTGCCACGCATTGTTTGCAGGTAGGATGGGTGTCCAGGTTCAGTGAACGGCCGGCACTCGCTGTGCCGTGATGTGGGCTGCTCAGCTCCGGTGATGCGGGCGGGTAGAGGTCGCCGTCACGCTAACGGCGGAGCTGCCTACATCTACAGAGGTACAGGACCACGCCTCGGCGTACAGCGACCATTCGCTAGCTTCGACATGGGATTTAAGATGTGACACGGAGCTGACTTGTCAACAGCACGTTTGAATTTTATTCCCAACGGGACCGTTTTTTTTTTTTGCCGTGACTCGATATAACAAGCCAAACGAGCTAAGAGCATCTCTAGCCAATCCCTTAAAAAAAAATTCACAAAAATTTCTGTTTTGAAAAGTGAACCACATATAACTGAATCCTCGAAGTGAACGAGGTAACTCCCAAACCCAGCTCAACTCTCTCAAATTTACTCGGCCGCGGCTACTTATTGAGAAATCGGTCTCTCCCAACTCTTGCCCGATGCGCCTCCTCTTCCTGCCACCGCCGCCAATGTCGTCACTGGTGCCACCGCAGGCCCCGAGTTCAACAGGAATGGAACCGCAGGATCTCCTCCGCAATCCCGTTGGTGCTGCATCGCCATCCGTGCCAAGGAAGCAACTGGGGACGAAGAATGTGGTGCGGACCGTCATGTCGTCAACAAAGGCTAACGGCGGCCACGATGACGACCGCTCGCCCTCGCTTGCTCCGCCCAGCGGCAAGGCACGGAAGGCAGTAAGGCCCTCACCGAGACGGCGCGAAGAATTAAAAAGAGCATGAAGAACATTTCTCTTCGCTTTGAGCACGAAAATGAAGTAATCATCCCCTGCCTTCTCTCTAGTCTTAAACCCTTCATAATAGTTTTTTTTAATCGTGGCATGTTTGTCATGAATCATACACTCCTGTACACCTCCCTATGTACATCACACATATCACTTCATCTACCAAGACAGAGGAACAAGCTTTCAACAAGCATGAGAAGACGTGCAAGGTTAGAAGAACACATGGAACATGAGCATCATAAGCATTAATGATTCATATACCCAAAAGCATCACAAGTTCTACTCAAGTTTGGCTCTGAGTCGACATCAATAGCTACATTCTCTACATTGACATCAAACTATCTAGTTAGTCTACAAATAGAATGGAGCTCTACTTCGAGTGGTAGTCAGCGATGCCGGTAATCGTGGAGTCGAAGCAGGTGGGAATCTCCTTGGCGGTGCACTACACCGGGGGTAGCCTGTCGGCTAGGAAGCCCAACACTGGGCCGACCTCGGGGCCCAGGTATCCCGAGGGAGGTCCGACAAGAAGACGGGGCTCGAGGGGCGGCTGGAGGCGAGGAGGCCATCTTGGTGTGCAAGCCAAGATGGCGGTGGCGTAAGATTGTATAGGTTGCATGAAAGCCATAGCCCCCGCAACCTATATAAGGCGAGGCTAGGGATAGCCATTCCCATCAACTCTGGTAGACTAGAATCACAGTAGCAATATTCTCTACATCAATAGCTACATTGACATCAAGTTTGGCTCTGAGTCGACATCAATAGCTACATTCTCTACATTGACATCAAACTATCTAGTTAGTCTACAAATAGAATGGAGCTCTACTTCGAGTGGTAGTCAGCAATGCCGGTAATCATGGAGTCGAAGGAGGTGGGAATCTCCTTGGAGGTGCACTACACCGGTGGTAGCATGTCGGCTAGGAAGCCCGACACTGGGCCGACCTCGGGGCCCAGGCACCCCGAGGGAGGTCCGACAAGAAGACGGGGCTCGGGGGCGGCTGGAGGCGAGGAGGCCATCTTGGCATGCAAGCCAAGATGGCGGTGGCGTAAGATTGGACAGGTTGCATGAAAGCCATAGCCCCCACAACCTATATAAGGCGAGGCTAGGGATTGCCATTCCCATCAACTCTGGTAGACTAGAATCATGGTAGCAATACTCATCATCATCCCTGTAAACACCCTCGCACGAGGTGCTCCATCATCAATACAATCATAAAGCAAGATGTAGGGTGTTAGCTCACCTTGAGGGCCCGAACCTGGGTAACCCCCTTGTGCGAACTCCCTTCTGGTCCTTCCGACCACATTGGCCACCATCGAGTTGGTTTGATCCCTAATATCCATTATGTTCTAAGATTGATGTTGCTATGACTTTGCCAAGCTTAATGCTTGTCACTAGGGCCTGAGTGCCATGATTTCAGATCTGAACCTATTATGTTTTCATGAATATATATGTGTTCTTGATTCTATCTTGCAAGTTATAGTCACCTATTGCGTGTTATGATCCAGCAACCCCGGAGTGACAATAGTAGGGACACTTCCCGGTAATGACCGTAGTTTGAGGAGTTCATGTATTCACTAAGTGCTAATGCTTTGGTCCGGTACTCTATTAAAAGGAGGCCTTAATATCCCTTAGTTTCCATTAGGACCCCGCTGCCACGAGAGGGTAGGACAAAAGATGTGATACGTCTCCAACGTATCTATAATTTTTTATTGTTCCATGCTATTATATTACCCCTTTTGGATGTTCATAGGCTTTATTTTACATATTTATATCATTTTTGGGACTAAACTACTAACCAGAGGCCCAGCCCGTATTGCTGTTTTTTTGCCTATTTCAGTATTTCGAAGAAAAGGAATATCAGACGGAGTCCAAACGGAATGAAACCTTCGGAAGCGTGATTTTTGGAACAAACGTGATCCAGATGACTTGGAGTGCAAGCCAAGAAGCAGCCAAGGCAGCCACGAGGGTGGAGGGCGCGCCCACCCCTACAGGGCAAGCCCCCCTGTCTCGTGGGCCCCTCGGGCGGCCACCGACCTACTTCTTCCTCCTATATATACCCACGTACCCCGAAAACATCCAGGGAGCCAACAAAAAACAATTTCCACCGCCGTAACCTTCTGTATCCGCGAGATCCCATCTTGGAGCCTTCGTCGGCGCTCCGTCGGAGGGGGAATCGACCACACAGGGCTTCTACATCAACACCATAGCCCCTCCGATGAGTTGTGAGTAGTTTACCACAGACCTTCGGGTCCATAGTTATTAGCTAGATGGCTTCTTCTCTCTTTTTGGATCTCAATACCATGTTTTCCCCCTCTCTTGTGGAGATCTATTTGATGTAACTCTTTTTGCGGTGTTTTTGTCGAGATCCGGTGGATTGTGGGTTTATGATCAAGTTTACCTATGAGAGATATTTGAATCTCCTCTGAATTCTTTTATGTATGATTGAGTTATCTTTGCAAATCTCTTCAAATTATCAGTTTGGTTTGGCCTACTAGATTGATCTTTCTTGCAATGGGAGAAGTGCTTAGCTTTGGGTTCAATCTTGCGGTGTCCTTACCCAGTGACAATAAGGGTTGCAAGGCACGTATTGTATTGTTGCCATCAAGGATAAAAAGGTGGGGTTTATATCATATTGCATGAGTTTATCCCTCTACATCATGTTATCTTTCTTAATGCGTTACTCTCTTCTTATGAACTTAATACTCTAGATGCATGCTGGATAGCGGTCGATGTGTGGAGTAATAGTAGTAGATGCAGGCAGGAGTCGGTCTACTTGTCACGGATGTGATGCCTATATACATGATCGTTCCTAGATAATCTTATAATTATTCGCTTTTCTATCAATTGCTCGACAATAATTTGTTCACCCACCGTAATACTTATGTTATCTTGAGAGAAACCACTAGTGAAACCTATGGCCCCCGGGTCTATCTTTTATCATATAAGCTTTCAATCTACTTTTATTTGCATCTTTACTTTTCCAATCTATATTATAAAATACCAAAAATATATTTATCTTATCATACTATCTCTATCAGATCTCACTTTCGCAAGTGGCCGTGAAGGGATTGACAACCCCTTTATTGTATTGGTTGCGAGTTCTTTGTTTGTTTGTGTAGGTACGTGGGACTTTTAAGGAGCCTCCTACTGGATTGGTACCTTGGTTCTCAAAAACTGAGGGAAATACTTACGCTACTATTGCTGCATCACCCTTTCCTCTTCAAGTAAAACCAACGCAAGCTTAAGACGTAGCAAGATGTCATGCAAGTTCTTTCTCATAAGCACGTATGACTATATTCAGAATACATGCCTACATTATATTGATGAACTGGAGCTAATTCTGTGTCACCCTATGTTATAACTGTTGCATGATGAATGCTATCCGACATAATTATCCATCATTGATCCATTGCCTATGAGCTCGTTTCATATTGATCTTTGCTAAGTTACTTCTCCGTTGCCACTGTTATGATTGCTACAAAACTGCTACTGTTACTTTTGCCACCGTTACCGTTACTTCCATACTACTTTGCTGCAGATATTAAGTCTTTCAGATGTGGTTGAATTGACAACTCGGCTGCTAATACTTGAGAATATTCTTTGGCTCCCCTTGTGTCGAATCAATAAATTTAAGTTGAATAGTCTACCACGAAAAAACTGCTGCGATCCCCTATGCTTGTGGGTTATCAGTCATCGTTCTTATTGCATTACTCCCTTTCTCCATGAACTTAATACACTAGATGCATGCTGGATAGCGGTCGATGTGTGAAGTTAATACTAATCTTGGGCGTGATGCATATGATCATTGCCTGGATATCGTCCTAATCCGAGCATTTCCGCCTACTCTGACCGAGCGCGTCAGGGGAAGAGGGCGGCGCGGCGCTGGAAAAGAAAGGGGTTGTGCGGCGGGAAGGAGAAAGGGACGGCTCCGCGTCGGCTGGCGGGAGAAGAAAGGGCAAAGCGACGCGACTTGTTTCCAGCGAGGTATGTTCGGGTGAAGCTCATTCCGACTAGTGCTCGATTTTGGCCCGGATTGGGTTCGTGTGAAGCTCATTTCGGCTCGTGTGCACATTGTAGATGGATTGGAGTTCTTCCTCGCCGTCTTCGTCCGATGATTCGGACATAGAAGTTTTGATCCTCGACAACGATGATGAGAACCTAGTGTTGTTGCATCTCATCAACGAATTTGAGGCGGGGCCGCCAAAAAGCAGCGCGGGTCGACGGTCGGCCGACTATGCATTCCCGCAACTGAGCTCTCGGCGACAAAATGCTCATGAAGGACTACTTCGTTGTGACACCCCTGTAATTAAGCTACAACGATCGTTGACTAATGATGTTGTGTCACCACTTTTTGTTAAGCTTAATTGTCTTTTAGTTGAAAACCAATTCAACTTCAAATTCAAATGCAAGTCAAATAATTAAATTTTTCAAAAAGTAAAATAAAAATGTAGGTTGGGTTGCAAATATTCACTAATTAATTGTCATGTAAGAGCCAACATTTTTTAAGATATTTAAGTACCCCTAAACTAATTAAAGCTGATCCAGCAGCATTTAATTGAACCAATTTAATTTAAGAACCAACGTTTGAGTTTTATTCCCAATGGCTAGCCGCAAATGATTGTAACCAGATTTGTTAAGTAATATTCCCTTTGTTTCTTTATGTAAGGTGTATTATTTTCGGTACGGTGACCAAGGCACAGAATTATAGACATGTTAGGACGAAATTATCTTTGGCAAATTTATTTGTTAGTGGCAAGTAAATCAGTTAGTCGAGGAAAGTCTAAGATACATGCAATCGACAGAGAGGTACTTTTCCATCTTTTGCTACAAGAAGAGATACAGACAATCAGGAGAGAGATACTTCCATTTTTTTTCAGGGCTAGCAAGGAAATTATGAGGAATTAGAAAAAACGCACCTTACATTCTAGAATTTTATCAAAAAATAAATATACCTTATATAAAGAAAACGGAGGGAGTACAAGTTTCTTCCCACAAAAAAAACTGCCATTTTGGCTTCAATCCAATTTAATCAAAGGCAGAAAGGACCTTACTCAAAAAAAGTTCTTTGTTCGCCAAAAACAGCCCTACTTTCTCAATATATTGGCTTGTCACGTGCCTCCCTATTCCTCTTCAAAATCCAAGACTCACGTAGGAGTAAGTTTCCTCCTTCGGCGGTCATATTCGTTACCCGCGATATGCCTACCCCGTGCCGTTCTTGTCCACCATGTGACTCGCCGCCGTCAACCAATGCATCATATCCACCACCAGCTAACCCTCATTGCGACCTTCATGTGCCACTAACTCTACCCTCCACGTCTGTCGCCCGCCGTGCGCCACCGCCCCGATTGTCGCTCGACGTCACCTGCCTCTTCCCCAACCGTCTTGCACCTCCTCCACCGTTGTCCCCACCTCCAATCGACCAGTCGTTGGCGCAGCGGGGATTGGCATAGGGGTGGACCTAGAAGTTGTTCTAAGTGGACGCAAACTATAGACGTGGGGCTCACCGTTGTACAAATTCACATAGTTTTAGCATTTCTTTCTAAAATAACATAGAAATTATGTCGGAATTTCATAGTTTGTACAAATTCACCGAGTTTTGGCGTTTCTCTTCTAAAATAACAAAGAAATTCAAGTGGAATTTCATATCTTGAGTGGGGCACTCCTCTCTCAATGTCGATTCGCCCTTGCATCGGCGTCAATGAGGGCGACACAGGGGAAGCATGGCGGTCCTGCCAGTGTACCATGGGCCAACATAACCATGAAACAAGTTTTATGTGGACGATTTGTCGAAATATGACTCGGCCTCCCGAAATTTGGCTATGATGCCAGACTTCGATGGCATCGGAAGGAACCACCGCAGGCTTCGCTAAGAGCATCTCCAACAATTGCCCTATTTTAAGGAACCAAAAATCAGTTGGAGCGAAATTTAGGGCACAAAAGGGTGATTTTTTGGGCACTGAAAAATAATATTCTTCAACAGCAGCCCTAAAATAGAGCACTCATCCAAACATTTTTTTTTACAAACTTGATCACATTTCATAAATACAAACTTCCAAACATTCAAACTCCTCACTCTCGACCTTGTTCGCCGAGGAAGGGTCTTCTTGCGCTCATTGTCCCTCAGAACCACTCTGCATCCGCCTACACGAGGTGCAGATTTTCCGCAGTGAACCTTGTCATCACCGCCTCATCGCTCTCCCGGGTGTCCCGCTTCTCCAAGAATGATATACCATATTCATCGACGGACCGATGAACTCCGCCGCCTCCCAAGATTCGATTTTCTGGAAGTTCATCTCTCTGAATCAATTGGATTCAGTCGTTGGGCGGCAACGACGACAGAGGTGGCAGGAATAGGGCACTACAACAACCGGTTCGGCAAATGGGGCATTGTGGCAACAGAACGATGCGGGAATCACAGGATCACGGTCGGGGCAACCACAGCCCGGTTTCAAACGGATATGGTGGTAGCAACAAGTGGTTGTATTTTTGGGCTGCCCAAAATATTGAGAAACTTTACAGTCCTTATGTGTGGCAATTGAATATGTGAAACGAAACTACAACAGTCCTTATGGCCATCTTGTTGATGATCCATTTTGCAAGATTTGTCAGCAGATTACAGATGCAACAGGCATATCAAGAACTCAAAACCACACAAGAAATGAAGTCGCAACACACCATATTTAAACTCCATATTTATAAACCCAGTGCCATGAAGGTACATCCAACATCAATACAAGGAAATACTCCCAGGACAACAGAGACCACAAACTAGGGTAGGTAATAGACATAAGCTGTGGCATAGGTTCATAATATTGCCAATGAATTATTTAGGAGATATATATATCATCATCATCATCATGACTGAAAACAGGTTCCGACCAATTAAGCCCCAATCAAGCAAAGATAGTAGCTTAAAGAGTGGCACCAGCTCCTGCTCCTCCACGGCGGCACTCGTTCAGCATGTCAAGGTAGAACTGGCACTTGCTGATGTCGCTTCCGTAGTGGTTGATGCACTGCAATAACAATGAACAACAGTTAGCCCACAGCAGCACAAATGTACATTAGCCAAGTGATCACACAAGCAGTAATAAAATGCATCACTAAACTGGTGTGCTATACTGAGATTTAACTCAGAGAGAGAATTCCTCGTTCCGATACAAACTAGCAAGCTATACTGATCCTCAATTCTGATAGAAGTGCCATCTTACTATACGATAGGCATGGTGAGGACGATAGACATGGTGAGGTAACTTCATTTCTATGTGCTTGAGTGTAACTGGTGTGGGAGAAAAAAACAGAAAGAAGTTGTGTAGCTTAAAAGAATGATCAAAACATATGAAGCATGTCAAAAATATTCAACTACTCCCTCCGTCCGGAAATACTTGTCATCAAAATGAATAGAAGGGGATGTATCTAATGTATATTAGTTCTAGATACATCCCTTTTTATTCATTTGGATGACAAGTATTTTCGGACGGAGAGAGTAGTTCTTTTAAGTGTCTAATCCAAACTATCAAAACATAATAAGCATGAACATCATTCCTTTAAGTGTCTAATCCAAACAATAACAATATGAAGCATGTCAACAAATGAGGGAGCGGGAAGTGAAAGGCATACATCTTGGAAGGCCTTGGAAGGGTTGCCACACTTGTCATCAGCAGCGTTGTCCATTGGGGTCATAGATGCAGCAGCCTCAGAGACAACGGTCTCATGCTGAATGGTACGGGGACCCATCACAGCATCAACAGCCCTGTGCGCCATAGCACTGCCAGTACCGAAAGCCATGCCTGAAATATTTGGACAAGAAAATGTTAGTATCTGCATTGTGAGAGAGCATACTGGCCTTCATTGCAGTTAGAAGTGAAAAGAAACCAACCCTGAGCAATAGTGGACCCAATTCCGCTCATGATACCACCACCGCTGCTCTGGGTTGTAGCAGGTGGAGGAGCTTGACGGGCTGCAAAGAAAGCAAAGAGTAAATGTCAATTAGCAGTCACACTGAGGCAACATACTGATCAAGAGCAGATGAAGAAGATCAGATTGAATAGTGTCATTTCAGAAGAAATCAATTACCTGGCGCTGGTGGGTTTCTCACTGGAGCAGCACGTGGAGCAGGGCGGGAAGACCTTCCTGTTAGGCAAGGACAAAAAGTGAGTCTACCAGGAACATAAATACCAAGTACTATGTTTTCATAGTAGAAAACTATAACTATGGCGACTACAATTATCAGCAAGATTCACTAGAGAGAATGGGTACATTTCAATTATATAGGATTAGTTTTACAAGGAATAGCATATCACAGAAGCAACACAAATCAAGATGATAAATACATGACACAATAAATTATGCTTAAGCCACTGACTAATAACAGCATGTCACTAGAACATTTGTACACAATAACCAATTAATGTTAAAATCATTCTAAGAACGGATGAACAGAAAACACATCCATTCCCTCAAAAGATTGCATTTGTTATGTGCCCCCTGTCTGAACCAAATGCAGATATACTAATAGCAGCAGATGGTTATTCAAGAGGCACATCACTTTGCTAAACAAAATTGTAAGCGCTGGAGAAAATTAAGAAACAAAAACCAGAGTGCAGCTATGCTACATCAAAACTAATGAAACAAACGCAGAGAGTGCATCTGAGCTAGTTCCCTTAGATTGAGACTCATGAACAAGAGCTACACACACTGAAAACGAGAATAAAGGAGTAAAGAATATAATGTGCAAGACTGCTCAAAAGAACAGCTTCTTAAAAGAATGATGTCCTGTTATGAAAAGCCTAAGTGATTGAAACACAACCATTTCTTTATGCCCCCTAACTAAACCAAAATAGTATGCATAACGATAATGGCTACTCAAGAAGGCAAGTAAAAGGAAAACGACTAAATTAAATAATCAATTGAACAACCCAGTTACAGTCTGGACACCTCACTTAAATGGAGTAACCAAATATTCAAACATGATCATACAAATAATAAGCATAAAACTTCACAAGTTAGAGAATTAAGGAATGTTGAGGACTTCTTAGGACCCCTAGATAAGATAAACCAGGCTCCCATAATTAAATCCAACAGATTTGTCTATATGCCCCTTAACTAAGCCAAGATAGTATTTACGACCATAATGGCTACTCAAAAAGGCAAACATCACAAACTTTGCAAACCAATGATAACAACAAGATTAAAAAATTAAAACAGGTCAGATACTGTCTTAATAGTGGAGAACTTAAAATGCACAGTGGTAGCATCAAACTGATAGAAGATACAATGCAGGAACATGACAGTTATGAAATGTCTCGGGCTGCTTGGGGAGCACATCTAGTCAACACAGATGAGTTGCACCCTCAAAAGGCCTGGATGAGCATCAGATGCTCATTTCATATGCGCCTCCTAACTAAGCCAAGACAGTATAAATGACCGTTATGGCTACTCAAAGAGGCAATGGTGTAACACCAAATGGAAACTACAAGCCATACAACATGTATATTAAATCCAATCTGGAACACATGTAATCCTAAGTATTACAGGACATAACATACAAGAGCAA
Source organism: Aegilops longissima (assembly GCA_021605205.1). Classification (NCBI taxonomy): domain Eukaryota; kingdom Viridiplantae; phylum Streptophyta; class Magnoliopsida; order Poales; family Poaceae; genus Aegilops; species Aegilops longissima. The sequence continues at coordinate 7,815,839 of CM038679.1, forward strand.
ACAACAAATTATTAGCCATATAAAGCTGTACGAATCCATCTAAGAAAGGATCTATAAAAACTAGCATCCTCTTCATATATAAAAAGAAGGATTCAGATTTGTATATGCCCCTGTCTGAACCGAATGAGAATGTGAATCTGCAATCAATTATTCGAGGGCAATGCATCTACTAATAATAATCAACAGAGACACAGTCAGTTCCTAAAATGCATAAATAAAAATGGCAATTTACATATGTGAGCCTATATGAAACCCGACAATGGAAGGGTCGACATGAATCAGACCCCTGTTAAGAAAACACAAACGGGTAACAATTTGCTCTATGCCCCTGTCTGAACCGCCTGGGAACGGGAATCCGCAGCCAATTATTCGAGGGCAATCCTCTCTCTGATGAATTCCTACGGGAACTGTTCGATTCAACATCAGAAACCTACGCAACATCTCCGACAGATCCAGCAATTTCCACACCGAGATGCGCAAACCAACCACACTACCATAGAACACCCACAAATCATTCCACTAAACTAACTCAGACGCACATAGTCACCAAATCCGTCCGACCTAAGCACCAAATCTACACGCCAACGCCAGATCCGAGGGACGCCCTACGAGAGCCCGCGAACGCGGAACCATACACACAAGAGGGAGGGGGGCGGAGCAGGTACCTCCTCCGCTGCGGCGAGCCATGGCGGCGGCTGGGGACGGCGGGAGGAAACCCTAGGCTGGAGGCGGCGCCGGGAGGGGGGAATGGATGAACAGGAGGCCAACGGATCGGAATGGGGACACGCTGAGGCGGACCGAGCCCTAGGGCTGGCCTTTTATAGCCGGAGAGGGGCCGCGAGTGAGGATTTTTTTACTGTTTTTTTCGCGAGCCATCTTCTTGCGAGGCACGCAAGCTGACGTGTGGGGCCGGGGATGGGGTGCGTCTCCATGACGGGTGGGGCCGCGATGCGTGGTGTGGCTAACGGGTGACGACCGTTTCTTTTTCCTTTTTTTCTGGCGGGGAGACCGTGCTGTTGTTGCTCCGAACACTCTAGATCCCACCGGTTCGTTCGTTCGGGCCGTTCACGCACGATAGATGAGGGTTCTTTCTTTCTGCGGCGAACAATAACCAGGGACTGTGTGTGGCCTGAAGAAGAAATCGAATGAAATTTCAGTGAGATTCAAATAGTTTAGAATTTTTTGCTTATATTCCCTCCGGTCATTTTTGCTATGAATATACGTTATGTTTGAAGTCAAGGTATCTCTAATATGATTGAACTTATAGAAGAAATACCAACATCCACAATACCAAATCAATGTCATTAAATTCGTTATGGAATGTGGTTGGTGTTGTATATGTTGATGTTTTTTAATCAAAAATTGGTCAACAAAATTTGACTTCACACGAATCTTATGCACGGAGTAAAAAGGACCGGAGGGGATAGGAATCCATCTACAAATCTTTCTTTCTTGCAGGGGTCTTCCTATGAATCTATCTACACAATGTTCAAGGTACATAATGTCTCCATTGGGTTTAGCTTGCTGGTCATACTGTGAAGTTGCAGGGCTGTGCGATCTCTCGAGTGTGATGTGCGGCGGAGGAACCGTGAAACGTACTCGAGAGGCTCACCAGGGAGGTTTGGTTGCTTACTCGCTCTTTGCCACTACTGACATGCATCGTCTTGTCCTTTCCCCCCTTGCTGGTGTTGGTTAGGTGCAAGGTTGTTGGTGACAGCAGCATGAAGATTTGATCCTTGCTTGGAAAATATATACGTCGTTTGTCATCGGCCTTGTTATATTTCAGTGACTGGTATTGTTATTGTGATGTTTGTTGTTTTGTCTTGCTTTTGTCTCAATGGTCTTAGTAGAAAGTATGCATGTTCTTATTGGATTATGCGACTGCGCTTGTTACCCCGGGTACTATAACTATATTTTTATTGTTGATGTGCTCATTGTTTACATAAAATGTGGAGCCGGGTGAGATCCTATCTTCGTGTTGCAACACTAAGAGAGGGCCCGTAAGGAAAAGAGATTGCATCCAACTCCCTCCAAATTTTAAACATGACACTTCAGATAAAAAATTCAAATGCAGAGTCATCCTCGTGCAACCGACAACCTCGCGTGGAACTCATTGTTGTCACCTTCTCCAACATGATTTATCACCATCATTGGGGTGAGGGACAAAAGGGCATCACCTTGGAGCTTGAAGAAGGCTCGCCGTAATCGATTACTTGCTTGATCTAATGTTATGACGGTCGAGGCTGGTGATAACTGATACGTCCATTTTGCATCATGCTTTTATATCAATATTTATTGCATTATGGGCTGTTATTACACATTATATCTCAATACTTATGGCTATTCTCTTATTTTACAAGGTTTACCATGAAGAGGGGAATGCCTGGCACTGGACTTCTCGGCCGAAAAGGAGCAAACGTTGAAACCTATTCGCACAACTCCAAAAGTCCTGAAACTCCACGAAACAACATTTTGGATTTTATAAGAATTTATGAGCAAAAGAAACAGGCTGGGGGCCCACACCGTCCCAGAGATGTGAGGGCCCCCAGTAGGGCGTGGCCCCTATCTCCGGCCCCCTGGTGGGCCTCCGCGTCCATCTTCTCGCTATATCATCACTTTTACCTGGAAAAATCAAGGGCAAGCTTACGGACGAAACTCCGCCGCCACGAGGCGGAACCTTGGCGGAATCAATCTAGGGCTCTGGCGGGCTGTTCGCCGGGGACACTTCCCTCCGGGGAATCATCACTGTGATCCTCTCATCGAGAGGGGGTCAATCTTCATCAACATCTTCACCGGCACCATCTCCTCTTAAAACCCTAGTTCATCTCTTGTATCCAATCTTGTATCAAAACCACAAATTGGTACCTGTGGGTTGCTAGTAGTGTTGATTACTCCTTGTAGTTGATGCTAGTTGGTTTACTTGGTGGAAGATCATATGTTCAGATCCCTTGTGCATATTATTACTCCTATGATTATGAACATGAATATGCTTTGTGAGTAGTTACGTTTGTTCCTGAGGACATGGGTGAAGTCTTGCTATTAGTAGTCATGTGAATTTGGTATTCGTTCGATATTTTGATAAGATGTATGTTGTCTTTCCTCTAGTGGTGTTATGTGAACGTCGACTACGTGACACTTCACCATTATTTGGGCCTAGAGGAAGGCATAGGGAAGTAATAAGTAGATGATGGGTTGCTAGAGTGACAGAAGCTTAAACCCTAGTTTATGTGTTGCTTCGTTAGGGGCTGATATGGACCCATATGTTTAATGTTGTGGTTAGGTTTACCTTAATACTCCTTTTTGTAGTTGCGGGTGCTTGCAATAGGGGTTAATCATAAGTGGGATGCTTGTCCAAGTTAGGACAGTACCCAAGTGTCGGTCCACCCACATATCAATTATCAAAGTACCGAACGCGAATCTTATGAACGTGATGAAAACTAGCTTGACGATAATTCCCAATGTGTCCTCGGGAGCTCCTTATTTATTATTAGAATTTGTCCAGGCTTATCCTTTGCTCCATAAAGGATTGGGCCACCTTGCTGCACTTTATTTACTTTATTTACTTTTTGCTCGTTACTATTTATCTTATCACAAAACTATCTATCACCTACTATTTCAAAGTGCTTGCAGAGAAAACCTTCTCGAAAACCGCTTATCATTTCCTTCTGCTCCTCGTTGGGTTCGACACTCTTACTTATCAAAAGGACTACGATAGATCCCCTATACTTGTGGGTCATCAAGACTCTTTTCTGGCGCCGTTGCCGGGGAGTGTAGCGCTTTTGGTGAGTGGAACTTGGTAAGGAAACATTAATATAGTGTGCTGAAATTTTCTATTACTTGTCACTATGGAAACTAATCCTTTGAGGGGCTTGTTTGGGGTATCTTCACCCCAACCGAAGAGCAAAGAGATGCTCCTCAACCTACTGAACTTTATGAAAATATTCACTTTGAGACTCCTCCGGTATGATAGAGAAACGCTAGCTAATCCATTTGCGGAGATGGAACATTGCATCCCGATTTACACCTTATCTTTGTGGATGAAGTTTGTGGATTATTTAAGCTTGCGGTATTCCTGATGATGTTGTAAAAGGAAGGTCTTCCTTTATCTTTGAAGGGAGATGCATTGACATGGTATAGGCTATGTGATGATACGGGATCTTGGAATTATAAGCGATTGAAGTTGGAATTTCACTAGAAGTTCTATCCTATGCATCTTGTTCATCGTGATCGTAATTACATATATAATTTCTGGCCTCGCGAAGGAGAGAGCATCGCTCAAGCTTGGGGGAGGCTTAAGTCAATGTTGTATTCGTGCCCCAATCATGAGCTCTCTTGGGAAATGATTATTCAGAATTTTATGCTCGGCTTTCTCTTAATAATCGCAACTCGCTCGATACTTCTGTCTTTGGTTCTTATATGTCAAGACTATTGATTTCAAATGGGACTTATTGGAAAGAATTAAACGCAACTCAAGATTGGGGTTCGACGATGGTAAGGAGTCGTATGACACCTAAGTTCGATTGTGTTAAATCTTTTATGGATACCGATGCTTTTCGTGGATTTAGCGCTAAGTATGGACTTGACTCTGAGATAGTAGCTACTTTTTGTGAATCTTTTGCTACTCACATTGATCTCCCTAATGAGAAGTGGTTTAAATATAATCCTCATGTTGAAGTGAAATTAGTTGCACCCATTACAGTCGAAGAAAAGACTGTTACATATAGTGATCCTATTATTCCTACTGCTTATGTCGAAAAACCTCCTTTTCCTGTTAGGATAAAAGATCATGCTAAAGCTTCGACTGTTGTTCGTAAGAGTAATACTAGGACCTATACACCTCCTGAGCAAATTAATGTTGAACCTGGTATTGCTATGATTAAAGATCTCTTGGATGAGGACTTAGATGGGCATGTCTTTCGTGGGTGAAACTGCTAATATTGTTAGACCCGATACTAAGACACGTAGACCTGTCATAGGCATGCCTGTTATTTCTGTTAAAATAGGAGATCATTGTTATCATGGCTTATGTGATATGGGTGCTAGTGCTAGTGCGATACCTTATGATCTTTATAAAGAAATTATGCACGATTTTACACCTATTGAATTAGAAGACATATGTTACTATTGAGCTTGCTAATAGGGACACCATTAAACCTATTGGTATTGTTAGAGATGTTGAAGTCTTGTGTGGGAAGATTAAATACCCTGCTGATTTTCTTGTTCTTGGTTCCCCACAAGATGATTTTTGTCCCATTATTTTTGGTAGACCCTTCTTGAATACTGCTAGTGCTAAGATTAATTGTAAAAGGAAGGTAGTCACTGTTGGCATAGATGGTATGTCTCATGAGTTTAATTTTGCTAAGTTTAGTAGACAACCTCGTGAAAGGGAACCACCTAGTAAGGATGAGATCATTGGTCTTGCTTCCATTGCTGTTCCTCCAACTGATCCATTAGAACAATATTTGCTAGATCATGACAACGATATGTTTATGAAGGAAAGGGAAGAAATAGATGAAGTGTTCCTTAAACAGGAACCTATGCTGAGACATAACCTTCCCGTTGAAATTCTTGGGGATCCCCCTCCACCCAAGGGAGATCCCGTGTTTGAACTCAAACCTTTACCTGATAATCTTAAGTATGCTTATCTTGATGAAAAATAAATATATCCTGTTATTATTAGTGCTAACCTTTCAGAAAAAGAAGAAGAAAGATTATTGAAAACTCTCAAGAAGCACAGAGCTGCTATTGGATATACTCTGGATGATCTTAAGGGCATTAGTCCCACATTATGTCAACACAAAATTTCAGTGGAAAAAGATGCCAAACCAGTTAGGGATCCTCAAAGACGATTAAATCCCAAGATGAAGGAGGTGGTAAGAAAGGAGATTCTAAAACTCCTTGAGGCAGGTATTATTTATCCCGTTGCTGATAGTGAATGGGTAAGCCCTGTCCATTGTGTCCCCAAAAAAGGGAGGTATTACCGTTGTTCCTAATGATAAAGATGAATTGATCCCGCAAAGAATTATTACAGGCTATAGGACGGTAATTGATTTTCGTAAGTTAAATAAAGCTACTAAGAAAGATCATTACCCTTTACCTTTTATTGATCAAATGCTAGAAAGGCTATCCAAACACACACATTTTTGTTTTCTAGATGGTTATTCTGGCTTCTCTCAAATACCTGTATCAGCAAAGGATCAATCTAAAACTACTTGTACTTGCCCTTTTGGTACTTTTGCTTATAGACGTATGCCTTTTGGTTTATGTAATGCACCTGCTACCTTTCAAAGATGCATGATGGCTATATTTTCTGATTTTTGTGAAAAGATTTGTGAGGTATTCATGGATGACTTCTCCGTCTATGGATCCTCTTTTGATGATTGTTTGAGCAACCTTGATCGGGTTTTGCAGAGATGCGAAGACACTAGTCTCGTCCTGAATTGGGAAAAGTGTCACTTTATGGTTAATGAAGGCATTGTCTTGGGGCACAAGATCTCCGAAAGAGGTATTGAAGTTGATAAAGCCAAAGTTGATGCTATTGAAAAGATGCCATGTCCTAAGGACATAAAAGGTATAAAAGTTTCCTTGGTCATGTCGGCTTTTATAGGAGGTTCATTAAGGACTTTTCTAAAATCTCCGTGCCTCGACTAATTTATTGCAAAAGATATTCCTTTTGTCTTTGATGATGATTATGTAGAAGCATTTGAAACACTTAAGAAAGCCTTGATCATCGCACCTATTGTTCAGCCACCGATTGAATTTACCTTTTGAAATTATGTGCGATGCTAGTGATTATGTCAGAGGTGCTGTTTTAGGGCAAAGAGTCGATAAGAAATTGAATGTTATCCAAGATGCTAGTAAGACTCTTGATAACGCCTGAGAAATTATGCTACTACTTGAAAAAGAGTTCTTAGCAGTTGTGTTTGCATGTGATAAGTTTAGACCTTGTATTGTTGATTCCAAAGTTACCATTCACACCGATCATGCTGCTATTAAATATCTTATGGAAAAGAAAGATGCTAAGCCTAGACTCATTAGATGGGTCCTCTTACTCCAAGAATTTGATTTGCATATTATTGATAGAAAGGAGCTGAGAACCCGCTGCGCATAACTTGTCTAGGTTAGAGAATGTTCGATGACCCAACGCCTATTAATGATAGTTTTCCGATGAACAATTAGCGGTTGTCGATGCTTCTCGTCTTCTCCTTTGTATGCTGATTATGCTAATTACATTGTTGCTAAATATATACCGCCTAGTTTCACATACCAAAAAAGAAAAAGTTCTTTTATGATTTAGGACATTACTTCGGGATGATCCACACCTTTATAAAGAAGGAGTAGATGGTATTATTAGACGTTGTGTGCCCGAGCATGAACAGAACAAATCCTACACAAGTGTCACTCTGAATCCTATGGAGGACACCACGCTGGAGATAGAACTGCACACAAGGTACTACAATCTGGTTTTTATTGGCCTACTCTTTTCAAAGATGCTCGTAAGTTTGTCTTATCTTGTGATGAATGTCAAAGAATAGGTAACATTAGTAGACGTCAAGAAATGCCTATGAATTATTCTCTTGTTAATGAATCGTTTGATGTTTGGGGCTTTGATTATATGGGACCTTTTCCTGCCTCCAATGGTTATACACATATTTTAGTTGCTGTTGATTACGTTACTATGTGGGTAGAAGCTATTCCAACTAGTAGTGTTGATCATAACACTTCCATTAAAATGCTTAAAGAAGTTATTTTTCCGAGGTTTGGAGTCCCAAGATATCTTATGACTGATGGTGGTTCACACTTTATTCATGGTGCTTTCTGTAAGATGCTTGCTAAGTATGATGTCAATCATAGAATCGCATCTCCTTATCACCCGCAGTCTAGTGGACAAGTAGAGTTGAGCAATAGAGAGCTAAAATGAATTTTGCAAAAGACTGTGAATAGATCTAGAAATAATTGGTCCAAAAAACTTGATGATGCATTATGGGCCTATAGAACTGCATACAAAAATCCTATGGGTATGTCTCCATATAAGATGGTTTATGGAAAAGCATGTCATTTACCTCTTGAACTTGAACATAAAGCATATTGGGCTATTAAAGAGCTCAATTATGACTTCAAACTTGCCGGTGAGAAGAGGTTGTTTGATATCAGCTCACTTGATGAATGGAGAACCCAAGCATATGAGAATGCAAAGCTTTTCAAAGAAAAAGTCAAATGCTGGCATGATAAGAGGATACAAAAGCGTGAGTTTAATGTAGGAGATTATGTGTTATTGTTCAACTCTCGTTTAAAATTTTTTGTAGGAAAACTTCTCTCAAAATGGGAAGGTCCCTATGTTATCGAAGAGGTCTATCGTTCTGGTGCTATAAAAATCAACAACTTCGAAGGCACAAATACGAGGGTGGTAAACGGTCAAAGAATTAAACATTATATTTTAGGTAATCCTATCAATGTTGAAACTAATATTATTGAAAACATAACCCCTGAGGAATACATAAGAGACACTTTCCAGAACGTTCCAGACTCTGAAAAGGTATAGGTACGTGGTACGGTAAGTAAACCGACTCCAAAACAACTCTAATGGCAATTTTTATCAGTATTGGAGTATTTAAGAATTTTAGGAAGAAAGAAGTAGTCCGAAAGGGACACGAGGCTCCCACGAGAGAGGAGGGCACGCCCCCTCCCTGTAGGGCGCGCCCCCTGTCTCGTGGGCACCTCGTGTGCCTCCCGGACTCCGTTTTCTTGTATGTTACGTATTTTGGTCAGTAAAAATTCATTATATATACTCCCGAAGGTTTTGACCACCTTATCACGCAAATATCCTCTGTTTTCGTTTCGAGCTGTTTCTGTTTCAGATCTAGAGCATCATGTCGTCTCCAAGCGCTCCCAAGGACAAGTTTTTCGAGAGAGTTATCAACCCCTATCTCGCGGAGGTGTTGCATCATCCTCAAACCATTGAGGTGTGTGAGGGGGTGCTCCACATCCGCGATGTGGAGGTACCAAGGCGTACCGGGAGCGTGGAGACAAAGCTCGAAGCCGTGGAGCAAGAAGTTTTCAAGTGTCAAGGGATGGTGGAGCGTGGACTCAACGCCAACCAGATGATGATCACGGAGTTCACCAACAATCACAAGCTGGATGCCAAAGTCATTGGGGAAACCATCTTCAAACTTCAAGATAAAATCGAGTACCTCCAAGCCCAGATCTATGACCTGCAAAACCAGAACTGTGAGTATGAATATAGATTCAAGAAAATGAGTTTGGCTGCAGATTTAAGGATCCCGGAGACTCGATCATCCTTTTATGATGGAGAGCCGATGCCCTGGAAGACGGACGACAAGCCTACATCATCAACAACTCCTACTTCACCACCTCCAAAGAAATAATCACATGGGTATGGGTGATACGTCTCCAATGTATCTATAATTTTTGATTGCTCCATGCTATATTATCTACTGTTTTGGGTAATATTGGGCTTAATCACATGGGTATGGGTGATACATCTCCAATGTATCTATAATTTTTGATTGGTCCATGCTATATTATCTACTGTTTTGGGTAATATTGGGCTTTATTTTCCACTTTTATATTATTTTTGGGACTAACCTATTAACTAGAGGCCTAGCCCAGATTTGCTGTTTTTTTGCCTATTTCAGTACTTCGAGGAAAAGGAATATCAAACGGAGTCAAAACGGAACGAAATCAACTGGAGAAGTTATTTTTGCAAGGAAAGCCACCCGATGGACTTGGAGTGCACGTCAGGAAAGAAGGGAGGTGCTCACGAGGGTAGGGGGTGCGCCCCCCTACCTCGTCTTACCCCTTCCGCCCACCAACGCACTTCGCACCCATATATACCTACGTATCGTAAAACTTCCAGAACAGAAGATAGATCGGGAGTTCCGCCGCCGCAAGCCTCTGTAGCCACCAAAAACCTCTCGGGAGCCCTGTGACGCCCCGATATTTAAGCTACAGTAATCCCAAGTTAATGGTGCCACGTCACCACTCTTACTGTTGCTAATCCTGGGTTGATCCGAATCGTAATTCAAATTCAATTTAAAGTAAAGTCAAAAATAAAAAATTTCAAACATAAAATCTAAAATGTTTAAACTGTGGCAAATAATCCCTGGATAATTGTCATGTTGGAACCAACCTCATTTGGATTCCCAAAGTGCCCCTGGAAATTTATTTAGTGGTACATCGGCTTTTAAAATTGGCCTTTTCTATTTCTAAAAATAACTGGACACTCCCAAATGCTTTGGAACTGTTTGTGGCAAACCAGAATATTGCGATGTATTTTGTGCCAAGTTTTGTTCATTTAGTAGTTCCATTAAAATGCAAAGTAGGAAAGAAATAAAAGTAACAAAAAAGAAAAATAAGAAAGGACCTAAACCATCAAGGATCGGGCTCTAGGTCAACAAAGGGGAGCCTGCACCACCTTGCCACCTCCTCCTTCCTATTGTTCACCAGGAGCACCGTGGACGCGCGCGCCCCGTCCATGCCCGCGTGTGGCCACGTGCAGCCATCCCCGCGGCTCCCCCTCGCCTACAAGTCCTGCCCCGAGGCCCTCCCCGAACCCTAGCTGCTCCATTCCTCTCCCCCCCTCGCCCGTGCTCTCTACCCCTCAGATCCGCCCGCCCACGGGTGTGTCCGTGGTCGAGCCGCCGGAGTAACTGCGGCCGCCGCCGTCCCTGGGGCCCTCCGACGCGTCCTCAAGCACCGCCGTGCCCTGCTACATCTTCCCTGGCCCTGAACTCGAGCTCGCCGCCTTTACTTCGACCCCGAACGTCAGCATCTTCCTCCCCGGGCCGCCGCACGCCGTCGATGGCTCCGGCCACCTCGAGTCGTCCTCGGGCCGTCCCTGTAATGGCAGTGAGCCCTGTTCGATTCTCCTCCTCCCCCTCTCGAATCCATTCTGTAGCCGCCGTTCGCCATGACCGCTAGCTCGGCCCCTGCCGAGCTACGCGTGGCCCTGCGCCTCACCAAGAGTCCCCTGGACGCGACCTCGCTGTTGGAAATATGCCCTAGAGGCAATAATAAATTAGTTATTATTATATTTCCTTTTTCATGATAATCGTTTATTATTCATGCTATAATTGTATTGACCGGAAACCGCAATACATGTGTGGATACATAGACAACACCATGTCCCTAGTAAGCCTCTAGTTGACTAGCTCGTTGATCAATAGATGGTTACGGTTTCTCGACCATGGACATTGGATGTCGTTGATAACGGATCACATCATTTGGAGAATGATGTGATGGACAAGACCCAATCCTAAGCCTAGCACAAAGATCGTAGTTCGTATGCTAAAGCTTTTCTAATGTCAAGTATCATTTCCTTAGACCATGAGATTGTGCAACTCCCGGATACCGTAGGAATGCTTTGGGTGTACCAAACGTCACAACGTAACTGGTTGGCACGAATCGAGACTGGGATTTGTCACTCCGTGTAGACGGAGAGGTATCTCTGGGCCCACTCGGTAGGACATCATCATAATGTGCACAATGTGACCAAGGGGTTGATCACGGGATGATGTGTTACGGAACGAGTAAAGAGACTTGCCGGTAACGAGATTGAACAAGGTATCGGGATACCGACGATCGAATCTCGGGCAAGTACAATACCGCTAGACAAAGGGAATTGAATACGGGATTGATTGAATCCTCGACATCGTGGTTCATCCGATGAGATCATCGTGGAACATGTGGGAGCCAACATGGGTATCCAGATCCGCTGCTAGTTATTGACCGAGAACGCCTCGGTCATATGTTCGCATGGTTCCCGAACCCGTAGGGTCTACACACTTAAGGTTCGGTGACGCTAGAGTTGTTATGGGAAATAGTATGTGGTTACCGAAGGTTGTTCGAGTCCGGATGTGATCCCGGACGTCACGAGGAGTTCCGGAATGGTCCGCGGTGAAGATAGATATATTGGACGAAGGGTATTGGAGTCTGAAGTGTTCCGGGTACCAAAGCTATGGCCAAGATGACCGAAAGGTGTTTGGGAGCCCCGACAAGTGTTGGAGGGCCTCATGGGCCAAAGGGAAGGGCAAACCAGCCCACTAAGGGGTGGTGCGCCCTCCCATCCCTCTCACGTAACCAGGAGAGGTGGGGCGCCTCCCTAGGGCAGCCCCTTCCCGGCTTGGGGCAGTTTCATAGGGGTGGGGCGCCCAAACCCATCTAGGGTTTCCCACTGGGCCGCCGCCTCCCCTAGGGAACCCTAGGCGCCTCCTCCACCCCTTACCCCTATATATAGTGAGGGAGAGAGAGGCAGCTGGACCCTTCCTGGCGCGCAGCCCTCCTCCTCCAACACTTCCTCCCGCCTCCGTAGTGCTTAGCGGCTCACTGGAGAACCACGAGCTCCATCACCACCACGCCGTCGGTTGTCGGAGTTTTCCTCAACTTCTCCTCTCCTCTTGCTGGATCAAGAAGGAGGAGACGCCCCGGCTGTACGTGTGTTGAACGCGGAGGTGCCGTAACACCCCTAAGTAACTTTCCATATTTGTAACTCCGACTCTTGCCATTTTCGGCATTGATATATGATATTCCTCCGTGGTTGGGTTTTCTCCTTTTGCTTTTTGCTCGTGTCATGCATTTTATATTATGTCATCATGTGCATCGATTTGCATACGCGTTAGTCTCATGATTCCGAGCATTTTTCCGTTGTCCGCTTTTGCAATCCCAAGACTCCTATCTCCCCGGCGGTCCTTTTACGTTTTTCCGTAAAGCGGGTATTAAACCGTCTCGAAATGGACCGAGGTTTGTCTAGTGGCCTTGGTATAACACCGGAGACCACCGGTCAAGTTTCGGTCATTTGGAGCTCGTTTGGTACTCCAACGGTTAACCGCACCTTCAAGAAAGGCCTCTTTTAAGTTGCAGCCCAACACCCTTCAAAACAGCCCAATAACCCATCTAAGTCACCTCCATGCTCTCCGTCGTTCGATCACGATCGTGGGCGAAAACTACACCTCATTTGGACTCTCCTAGCTCCTCTATGCCTATTTAAGCACACCCCTCCAAATCCGGACGAAACCCTAGTCTCCCTCCGTCACGCCACGGACGAAATCCGGCGGCGGACACGTCCGCCCGCCGCCCGGACCTATCGCGCGCCCACGCTGGCGCCACGTCACCAAGCCTGCCCCATTGGCCCGGGCCGGGGCCCAGATCCGCCCATGGCCAGTAGCCGCCAGCCGCCATGGACGGACAAGCGCCTGCGCGGGCCCGCTCACCGCCACCGCCTCCGCCTCCGACTCCGGCGACCTCGGCGACCTCCTCCGGCGCCTCGCCCGCCCGGCCATCGCCGCCTCTCCGCCATCGCCTCGCCATGGGATCCCATGCCACGCCGCCAAGCCTCACCGCCCGCCGTCCGCCCGCTCCGGCCGCCCCGCCGGGATCCGCCGCGGCGCCCTCGCCCGGCCAGCGCCCGGCCGCCAGCATTATCGCCGCCTGGTCGGCCGATCCGATCCGCCTCGTAATCCGCGCCGTTGACCTCTTCTCCTCCTCTTTCCTCTAAGTCTAAAAATCTTTGTAATTTCGTGCAAATTTCATCATGCTATATCTTCGCATCCGTAGATCCATTTTTCGCGTATAATATGTCAAAATGTTCGTCTCGAAGAGTAGATCATTTCATTCCATTGCATCATTTTCATTTGAGCTCATCTTGATGCCCGAAATGCTGTTGGAAGAGTGCAAGGTGCTGATAGTTTCTGATTTTTATCAGAGTTGCACTTTTGTTATTTTTGCTATGATTAATATGTGCATCCTATGAATTTGAGTCCTACATGAGTTTTGTAAAATGCCATGTCATCTTTCCAGTGGTATATGCCATGTATTTTTGTGATCTATGTGGTGACTAGCACAAGCATGCAAAGTAGGTGTCCCAATGTTGCTGATTTCAGCCCTGTTTTAGCTGATTTTGATGCCATGTTTGCTTGATGATACCGAGAGATCTATGCATATTTTGAGATACTTCAGTAAGGGTGTTTTGTAAAGCATGACTTGCTCTATCCATCCATGCCTTTTTTGCAATTATGGGATGCCATAGCTTGAGTCAATCGAGCTCTACTTTTGCTACCAAATGATTCCTGGCAGATTGTATACGTGTTATTCAATTTTGCCTAGGATGTTGTGGTTGACCAGTATAGGCTATGTTAGTGTTCTTGCCATGGTTGTCTTCTATGTCATGTCTTCTTGATGTATGTATGCTTAGTTTATCATTTGAGGCTCTGTAGTGAGTGCATTGAGCTTGTTAACATGCCATCTCGTTATCAGTTTTGACATGTCTAGTTGCTGAATCTGTTAACGAGACTTTCAATATTGACATGGGTGTTACTATATTTTCTAGTCCCTTTTGGCTTATGGTCAGTAAGGGACTTTTGAAATATGCTTTGAGTAGATTCATGCCATGCCATGTCTTGCTATTTTAAGTTCCTGTAGCATGTAGTTTTGATGCTCTGAACATTGCAACCTGTTACTGTTTTTGCCATGTCCAGCCTGTTACTTTGAGCACTTTTGCCATGCTTGTTTGAACCTGTTATGATGTGAACTAGCCGTAGCTCAGTGCTCATCTTTTGTCGAGCATCATGTGTAGATTACTGCCATGTGCTTTGTTGATACGTTTGGGTGCAGTAGCTTATTTATTTGTTGCTTGCAAAGTGGCATCATGCTGTTAATGGCAGATTTGCGCCATTCTTGTTTTGCTTGCCATTTGCAAACCGTGCATCCGATTCGGTGATCTTTATATCGATTTCAACCGAAATCATCTCATCTTTCCAGTGGCATGCTTGGTTTGCCAAGTTGATGCCTGGTTCATCATTTACCTTCCGGGCGCACATAAGCATTGCATATCGCATCTCGCATATCATGTCATGTTTTGCATCATGTGGATTGTGCATTGCACCGTGATTTATTGTGGTTCCTTTGTTTGTGTTGTTGCTTTGGGTAGAGTCGGAGACGAGTACGTGAACGAGGAGCCTGTTGAGAACGTTTTCGAGGATCAAGCTTTCGACAACTCTGAGAACATTGCAGGCAAGATGATCATACCCTCGAAATCACTTCTATCTTTGCTATGCTAGTTGCTCGCTCTTTTGCTATGCCTATGCTGCGATGCCTACCACTTGCTATATCATGCCACCCATATTGCCATGTCAGCCCCTAACCATCCTTTCCTAGCAAACCGTTGATTGGCTATGTTACCGCGTCGCTCAGCCCTTCTTATAGCGTTGTTAGTTGCAGGTGAAGCTGAAATTTGTTCCTTGTTGGAACATGGAGATGTTGTTCCTTTTTGGAACATGATTACTGGTTGGGGATATCACAATATATATATATCTGCCATGTTTAACACATCTATATACTCGGTAAAGGGTGGAAGGCTCGGCCTTATGCCTGGTGTTTTGTTCCACTCTTGCCACCCTAGTTTCCGCCATACCGGTGTTATGTTCCTTGATTTTGCGTTCCTTACACGGTTGGGTGATTTATGGGACCCCCTTGACAGTTCGCTTTGAATAAGACTTGTCCAGCAAGGCCCAACATTGGTTTTACCATTTGCCACCTAAGCCTTTTCCCCCGGGTTTTCGCGAGCCCGAGGGTCATCTTATTTTAAACCCCCGGGCCAGTGCTCCTCCGAGCGTTGGTCCAAACTAGAGCACCGTGCGGGACCATTCCTTGGCAACATGGATTACGTCGGTTCCTGTACGCTTCGCTTATCCGGTGTGCCCTGAGAACGAGATAGGTGCAGCTCCTATCGGGATTTGTCGGCACAATCGGGCGGCTTTGCTGGTCTTGTTTTATTGCTGTCGAAATGTCTTGTAGTCCGGGATTCCGAGATTGATCGGGTCTTCCCGGTAGAAGGAATAATCCTTCGTTGACCGTGAGAGCTTATAATGGGCTAAGTTGGGACACCCTGCAGGTAATATCTTTCAAAGCCGTGCCCGGTTATGAGGCGATGGGAATTTGTTAATGTCCGGTTGTAGATAACCCAAAGTTGATCTCAATAAAATACACATCAACCGCGTGTGTAACGCGATGGTCTCTTCTCGTGGTCCGAAAGTGAACACGATGTTGGAGTTATGTCGGACGTAAGTAGTTCAGATCACTTCTTGATCACTACTAGTTTCACGACCGTGCTTTGCTTCTCTTCTCGCTCTTTTTGCGATGTAGCCACCATATATGCTAGTCGCTTGCTGCAGCTCCACTTTAATACTATATCCTTCCTAAAGCTTAAATAGTCTTGATCTCGCGGTGTGAGATTGCTGAGTCCCGTGACTCACGCACTTCAAAACAGTTGCAGGTTCCGATGAGGCCAAGTGCAGATGTTTCCACCGAGCTCATGTGGGAGTTCGACGAGGAACGTGGTCGTTACTATGTTTCGCTTCGGATGATCGATGAGTGGTGCCCGGCTGGGACGATTCGGGATCTGTGTTAGCATGTGGGGTATCTTCTTCATTTTGGTTCCGTAGTCGGACCTTGAGTGTACTCTGAATGATGCATGTTAATTATGTACTGTGTGGCGTGGCGATTGTAAGCCAACTATGTACCTTTCTCCTTAAATTATTACATGGGTTGTGTGAAGATTACCTCACTTGCGACATTGCTTTCAATGCGGTTATGCCTCTAAGTCGTGCCTCGACACGTGGGAGATATAGCCGCATCGGGCGCTAAGTTGGTAATCGAGCCTTCCCGACTTAGGAGCCCCTACTTGATTGTTTGTCGACATTGTTGAGTCTAGAATGGAAAATGTTTTGGGTCTTAGGATTATATATATCGGAGTAGGATTCTTTTGCTTCCCAGTCCTTCGACCTTACGGTGAGGTATCCCGACGAGAGTTTTGACTCTTCTCTTCTCAAATTTCACTAAAATTTTTTTAGGATCACGTGGGTATCTTGGAATCGTTCGATGGTTTTGTGACGAGAACATTGTTCTTGGTGCCTCCCGACATTTAGGGGTTGTGGCGGTGTCCCGGGAGTTGAGCTCCGAGGTGTTGTCGTCACAATTTTATCGTTGCGATTCGAATACCTGAGTTTTGCCGACATCGAAATCTCTTTTGTGCAGTTGTTGGTGAGATAACCTGATAGCCCGATCTTGTGGCGAGTCGGGAGTATTGCCATGACTTGCATAACGGATGTTTTTCAAGGTCGAGGTACACGATTTCGAGGATTTCTTGGTTATGTGTTGACGGATGGATACAATTGGATCTAGGTATTGTTAGTTTGGGTGATATATTTTGTGTCCCTGTATCCCCAACACCAGATTGCATAACCGAAAGTTTCGGGAGTTTATAGGTGGGAATTCTAGTAGCTTACGGGATATTCTTTCCGATGGATGTATGATTTGAGATTGGGGTTCAACGTTTAGTGGTCCGCTCTTTCACGGTCGATTCTGATGGTCGCGAGGCGCCTTAAAGAATCCTTGGCTATGCTGATTCGGGACGCCTTGTTAGTCATTCGTGACGTCCGCTATACGTCGTGCCCGTGTGAGCCCCACCACGAACACTTTGAGCGAAATCTCTATCATGTGTTTGTTCCGGCTCATTCTAGAAGCCAACCTTTTGTTTTCAATTGTGATGTTCGATTTGTTTCTAAGGCAGATGTTGTTCCCATATCTTTATCTAAGTGGCTTCTCACTTTAATGGTCGTGTGATGATTAACTTTGGAATTCATTCGCTCATTCTTGTTCAATGTTTATTGTGAAGACTATATGTTGCAATTTCTATCCGCTGATTCTACTTATCAATTTGTCTATCAAAGGACTAACGGATGTCACCCTCTTCAGATGGCTCCGCCAACGCGTCTGAATCCGGATCGCAATGATGGGGATCGATCGAATCCTCCACCTCCACCTCCGCCTCCGTAAGCCCGGCAAGCTATCATGGCAGCCACCAATGCCAATGCTCGATGATTTTGCAGCTCTTGCAAGAACGTACTCGAGGCAAGGCAATCAAGGCAATCAAGGTCAAGGCAACAATCAGCCACACTTTGCTACTCTCGATCGGTTCCTCGCTAATCACCAAGTCTTTCGGTTTACGTGTTGAGGCAACAGACGCCGACGATTGGTTAGTGGACATCTGCAAGCACTTTGATCAGTAGCAATGTCGGACACGAGGACTTTGTCAAGTTTGCATCGTTTCAACTCAAGGACCAAGCAGCTGAGTGGTTCCAGCAATACAAAGATTCCAGAGGAGGTCGTGTCATTACATGGGATGAGTTCCGCCGTGATTTCCGAGCTCATCACATTCAAGAGTGTTGTTGAGAGCAAGCGTGAGGAGTTCCGCAATCTCAAGCAAGGCACCTTGTCTGTCTATCAATACAATATCCAGTTCCAGAAGCTCGCTCGTTTTGCTAAGCAAGATGTACCTGATGAAAGGAGTATGATCTATCAGTTCAGGGGCGGTCTGAGAGAGGATCTGCAATTACCTCTTGTGCTGCTTTGAGCCGATAAGTATGATGATTTCTACAACATGGCACTCAAGCAAGAAGCAGGCACAGCTCAAATGCGAGGCTTCTAAGAAGAGAATCAGGGATGCGATTCAGTCCTCCTCGTCCTCTCAAGTGGCAGCCAAGCAGCGAAGTTTTACCTGCCCCTCCTCCGTTCCGTCGGCCTTACCAGCAGAAGAACTCAGGTGGCCGTGGATCTTCCCACCCACCCAACCCAAGCTATCGTAACAAGTCTAATTCTCAAGCTCCAAGGTCAAGTGCTCCTTACCACCGTCCGCTTTACGAGGTCACTTGCAACAAGTGTCGTGAAGGGTCACTATCTGAACAAGTGCTTCAACCAGAGGCGCCTTCCGCCTCCTCCTCTGTGAAATCTTCCAGCAATGCAAAGGTCAAGCACAATCCCAAGTATGCCAAGGTCAATATGATGAATGCAGCTCAAGCGGAGGATTCTTCCGATGTGATCATGGGTAATCTCTCGATTAATGATATTCTGCAAAAGTCTTATTTGATCTTGGTGCATCGCATTGTTTCATGTCGAGATCGTTCTTTGCAAAGAATGATTTTTCTTGGTCGCACTGGATAAACCTTTGGGTGTTATTTCTCCGGCAAAGTCAATGAGAGCCAACTCAATAGTTCATGATGTTTCTATCAAGATGGGCGATTATAGATTTCTTTCTAAACCAATGGTTCTTGGTGACTCGGATATTGATCTTATTCTCGAATGGATGGCTTTATCAAAGACAAAGCTCGGCTTGATTGTGCTGCCGGGAAATTCAATTGACTCATTCTTCTAATGATGTGATCATTTATGCCTCTCGTGATGAAACCATTCGGTTGTTTTCTCTCAATGAGAAGGGCGAATTGAATGCCATCTCTCGATTCCATCGTTTGTGAGTACCAAGATGTCTTTCCGTAAGAGCTTCCGGTATGCCTCCTCATCGGCGATTGAGTTCGTTATCGATCTTGAGCACGCATCGAACCCGCTTGCAAGCGTCCTTACAAGCTTGGACCGATGAGCTGAGGAATTGAAGAAGCAGCTCGATGAACAAGAGCGTCTGGGTTTGATCGGACCGAGTTCATCTCCTTGGGGTTGTGGTGTTCTTTTGTCCGGAAGAAGGATGGCTCGGACCGACTTTGCGTCGATTACCGTCCATTGAATAAGAAGACAATCAAGAACAAGTATCCACTTCCCAACATCAATGAGCTTTTCGAGCAACTCAAAGGTGCTATGTGTTCTCTAAGCTTGACCTTCGTATGGGGTATCATCGATTCGCATTCGTGAACAAGATATTCCCAAGACAGATTCGAACAAGCTTTGGTTCTTATGAATATACCGTCATGTCTTTCGCCTCGTCAATGCTCCTCCAACTTTCTCTCGGATGATGAACTTCATATTCAATCCTTACACCAATGAATTCGCCTTGGTCTATCTTGATGATATTTTGGTCTTCTCCAAGAATAAGAAGGATCATGCCATACATTTGCGATTGGTGCTAGACAAGCTCGTGAGAATACCAATTCTATGCCAAGTTCTCCAAATGTGAATTCGGCTTGATGAAGTGCTTTATCTTGGTCATATCATCTCTGCCAAGGGCATCGCTGTTGATCCCGAGAAGGTGTCCGCAATTGTCAATTGGGAACCTCCTCGAGATGTCAAGCAGCTCATGCAGCTTTCTTGGTCTTGCAAGCTATTGTCAAGATTCGTTGAGAACTTCTCCAAGATTGCAAAGCCTCTTTCCAACCTTCTCGAAGCGGTGAAGTATGTCCGGTCTCCCGAGTGTGACGTTGCTTTCAATACCCTCAAAGAGAAACTCGTCACAGCTCTGCTCGACTCCTCGATGAATCCAAGCCATATGAAGTGTTCTGTGATGCTTCTCTTCAAGGTCTCGGTCTGTGTTAATGCAAGAGAAGAGAGTTGTGGCTTATACCTCTACTTGCTTGAAGCCCAACGAGAAGAACTACCCCACTCACGATCTTGAGTTGGCGGCGATTGTGCATGCATTGATTACGTGGAGACATCTCTTGTTGGGAAGGAAAGTGGACATTTTCACCGATCACAAGAGTCTCAAGTACATCTTCACTCAGCCCAACCTCAACCTCGAGCAGACTCGATGGGTCGAAATGATTCAAGAGTACAACCCAAGTATTGAGTATACTCCGGGCAAAGCCAATGTCATTGCAGACGCTTTGAGCAGAAAGCTTCTCGCAACAGCCTAATCCTCAAGCCCTTTCACCGGATCTCGTGAATCTTTCCATAAGCTGAATCTTCAAGTTGTTCCTCAAGGTTTTCTTGCCAACCTCATAGTCTCTCCTACTTTGGAAGATCAGATTCGTGAGACTCAACTTCGGATACCATGGTGAAGAAAGTGAAACGTGGTATTGACAAGGGCATTTCAAGTACAAGTGCTTCCGTTGATGACAAAGACACTCTGTTCTTGAGGACCGGATCGTGGTTCCTAAGGGTGATCTGAGAAAAGTCATTATGAACGAGGCTCACAATTCGCTTCTATCCATTCATCCTGGAAGTACGAAGATGTACCATGACCTCAAGCAGTCATATTGGTGGACTCGAATGAAGCGAGAAATTGCTCAATTCGTGAATGAGTGTGATGTCCGCAGAAGAGTGAAAGCGTAACACCAAAGACCAGCTGGTCTCCTTCAACCTCTTGCTATTCCTGAATGGAAGTTTGATCATATTGAAATGGACTTCGTCACTGGTTTTCCAAAGTCCAAGCGTGGAAATGATGCTATCTTTGTTGTCATTGACAAGCTTACTAAAGTGGCTCATTTTCTTCCTATCAAAGAATCCATCACTGCAGCTCAGTTGGCAGAGCTATACACCTCGTGATTGTCTCCTTGCACGGCATTCCTCAAGTGATCTCTTCTGATCGGGCAGCATCTTTACCTCCAAGTTTTGGGATTCTTTTCGAAGGCCATGGGCACCAACATTCGTTTCAAAGACAGCTTTCCATCCTCAAACAAGTGGCCAAGTCGAGCGAGTTAATCAAATTCTTGAAGATATGCTCGGGGCTTGTGTCATTTCCTTCGGTATGAAGTGGGAAGATTGTCTTCCATATGCCGAGTTCTCTTACAACAACAGCTTCCAAGCGAGTTCGGCAAGGCCCCATTCAAATTCTCTATGGCGAAAGTGCCGTACTCCTCTCAATTGGTCCGAGACAGTGAGCGCCAACTTCTTGGCAATGACTTGATCACGAAGCGTAAGAAATGTGCCAAGTCATTCGTCGAGAATCTCAAAGCCGCGCAATCGCGCGGAAAGAGCTATTATGATGATAAGCACCGTGATGTGACTTTTGAAATCGGAGACCATGTCTACCTCGCGTCTCTCAATGAAAGGCACTCGTCGCCGGTATCAAAGGAAGCTTGCCCCTAGATACGTGGGTCCTTTCAAGATCATTGGGAAAGAGGCGATCTCGCCTATCAACTTGAGCTTCCATCCAACTTTGCAAATGTGCACGATGTGTTTCACGTGTCACAGCTTCGCAAGTGCTTCAAGACTCTGAACGCACTATCAACTTCAAGAGATTGACCTTCAAGAAGATCTCTCTATCATGAGCACCCGTTGCTATTCTTGAAGAAACCGAGCGCAAGACTGCAACAAGTCAATCAGATTCACGAAAGTGAAGTGGTCACACCATTCCGACCGAGAAGCTACACGAGCGCGAGGATCACCTCCGCTCGAGTATCCGGAGTTCTTTCAGTCCTAGATCTCGGACGAGATCCTCTTGTAGTGGTGGAGTGTTGTAACACCCGGAAGTAACTTTCCATATTTGTAACTCCGACTCTTGCCATTTTCGGCATTGATATATGATATTCCCTCCGTGGTTGGGTTTTCTCCTTTTGCTTTTTGCTCGTGTCATGCATTTTATATTATGTCATCATGTGCATCGATTTGCATACGCGTTAGTCTCATGATTCGAGCATTTTTCCGTTGTCCGCTTTTGCAATCCGGCACTCCTATCTCCCCGGCGGTCCTTTTACGTTTTTCCGTGTGCGGGTATTAAACCGTCTCGAAATGGACCGAGGTTTGTCTAGTGGCCTTGGTATAACACCGGAGACCACCGGTCAAGTTTCGGTCATTTGGAGCTCGTTTGGTACTCCAACAGTTAACCGCACCTTCATAAAGGCCTCTTTTAAGTTGCAGCCCAACACCCTTCAAAACAGCCCAATAACCCATCTAAGTCACCTCCATGCTCTCCGTCGTTCGATCACGATCGTGTGGCGTAAAACTACACCTCATTTGGACTCTCCTAGCTCCTCTATGCCTATTTAAGCACACCCTCCAAATCCGGACGAAACCCTAGTCTCCCCTCCGTCACGCCGCGGACGAAATCCGGGCGGCGGACACGTCCGCCCGCCGCCCGGACCTATCACACCGCCACGCTGGGCGCCACGTCACCAGCGCCTGCCCCACCGCGCGCCGGGCTGGGGCCAGATCCGCCCGCGGCCGCCAGCCGCCATGCCGACCATGCCCCTGCGGCTGCCCAGCTCCGCCGCCCGCCGCCTCCGCCTCCGACTCCGGCGACCTCCGGCGACCTCCTCTCGGCGCCTCGCCCGCGGCCATCGCCGCCTCTCGCCATCAAGCGCCTCACCGCCCGGATCCCGCCCGCCCGCGCCATCCTCCTCTGGCCGTCGCCCGGCCCGCTCGGCCGCCCCTCGCGGGATCCGCCGCCGCGCCCTCGCCCGCCAGCGCCCGGCCGCCGCGCCATCGCCGCCCGTCGGCCGATCCGATCCGCCTCGTAATCCGCGCCGTTGACCTCTTCTCCCTCCTCTTTTCCTCTAAGTCTAAAAATCTTTGTAATTTCGTGCAAATTTCATCATGCTATATCTTCGCATCCGTAGATCCATTTTTCGCGTATAATATGTCAAAATGTTCGCCTCGAAGAGTAGATCATTTCATTCCATTGCATCATTTTCATTTGAGCTCATCTTGATGCCCGAAATGCTGTTGGAAGAGTGCAAGGTGCTGATAGTTTCTGATTTTTATCAGGAGTTGCACTTTTGTTATTTTTGCTATGATTAATATGTGCATCCTATGAATTTGAGTCCTACATGAGTTTTGTAAAATGCCATGTCATCTTTCCAGTGGTATATGCCATGTATTTTTGTGATCTATGTGATGACTAGCACAAGCATGCAAAGTAGGTGTCCCAATGTTGCTGATTTCAGCCCTGTTTTAGCTGATTTTGATGCCATGTTTGCTTGATGATACCGAGAGATCTATGCATATTTTGAGATACTTCAGTAAGGGTGTTTTGTAAAGCATGACTTGCTCTATCCATCCATGCCTTTGTTTGCAATTATGGGATGCCATAGCTTGAGTCAATCGAGCTCTACTTTTGCTACCAAATGATTCCTGGCAGATTGTATACGTGTTATTCAATTTTGCCTAGGATGTTGTGGTTGACCCGTATAGGCTATGTTAGTGTTCTTGCCATGGTTGTCTTCTATGTCATGTCTTCTTGATGTATGTATGCTTAGTTTATCATTTGAGGCTCTGTAGTGAGTGCATTGAGCTTGTTAACATGCCATCTCGTTATCAGTTTTTGACATGTCTAGTTGCTGAATCTGTTAACGAGACTTTCAATATTGACATGGGTGTTACTATATTTTCTAGTCCCTTTTGGCTTATGGTCAGTAAGGGACTTTTGAAATATGCTTTGAGTAGATTCATGCCATGCCATGTCTTGCTATTTTAAGTTCCTGTAGCATGTAGTTTTGATGCTCTGAACATTGCAACCTGTTACTGTTTTTGCCATG
The DNA here is from genome assembly GCA_021605205.1 of Aegilops longissima. Classification (NCBI taxonomy): domain Eukaryota; kingdom Viridiplantae; phylum Streptophyta; class Magnoliopsida; order Poales; family Poaceae; genus Aegilops; species Aegilops longissima. The sequence continues at coordinate 7,840,048 of CM038679.1, forward strand.
TCCAGCCTGTTACTTTGAGCACTTTTGCCATGCTTGTTTGAACCTGTTATGATGTGAACTAGCCGTAGCTCAGTGCTCATCTTTTGTCGAGCATCATGTGTAGATTACTGCCATGTGCTTTGTTGATACGTTTGGGTGCAGTAGCTTATTTATTTGTTGCTTGCAAAGTGGCATCATGCTGTTAATGGCAGATTTGCGCCATTCTTGTTTTGCTTGCCATTTGCAAACCGTGCATCCGATTCCGGTGATCTTTATATCGATTTCAACCGAAATCATCTCATCTTTCCAGTGGCATGCTTGGTTTGCCAAGTTGATGCCTGGTTCATCATTTACCTTCCGGAGCGCACATAAGCATTGCATATCGCATCTCGCATATCATGTCATGTTTTGCATCATGTGGATTGTGCATTGCACCGTGATTTATTGTGGTTCCTTTGTTTGTGTTGTTGCTTTGGGTAGAGTCGGAGACGAGTACGTGAACGAGGAGCCTGTTGAGAACGTTTTGAGGATCAAGCTTTCGACAACTCGAGAACATTGCGAGCAAGATGATCATACCCTCGAAATCACTTCTATCTTTGCTATGCTAGTTGCTCGCTCTTTTGCTATGCCTATGCTGCGATGCCTACCACTTGCTATATCATGCCACCCATATTGCCATGTCAGCCCCTAACCATCCTTTCCTAGCAAACCGTTGATTGGCTATGTTACCGTCGCTCAGCCCTTCTTATAGCGTTGTTAGTTGCGGTGAAGCTGAAATTTGTTCCTTGTTGAACATGGAGATGTTGTTCCTTTTGGAACATGATTACTGGTTGGGGATATCACAATATATATATATCTGCCATGTTTAACACATCTATATACTTGGTAAAGGGTGGAAGGCTCGGCCTTATGCACTCGTGTTTTGTTCCACTCTTGCCACCCTAGTTTCCGCCATACCGTGTTATGTTCCTTGATTTTGCGTTCCTTACACGGTTGGGTGATTTATGGGACCCCTTGACAGTTCGCTTTGAATAAGACTTGTCCAAAAAGGCCCAACATTGGTTTTACCATTTGCCACCTAAGCCTTTTCCCCGGGTTTTCGCGAGCCCGAGGGTCATCTTATTTTAAACCCCGGGCGGTGCTCCTCGGCGTTGGTCCAAACTAGAGCACCGTATGGGACCATTCCTTGGCAACATGGATTACGTCGGTTCTGTGACGCTTCGCTTATCCGGTGTGCCACGAGAACGAGATAGGTGCAGCTCCTATCGGGATTTGTCGGCACAATCGGGCGGCTTTGCTGGTCTTGTTTTATTGCTGTCGAAATGTCTTGTAGTCCGGATTCGAGATTGATCGGGTCTTCCCGTAGAAGGAATAATCCTTCGTTGACCGTGAGAGCTTATAATGGGCTAAGTTGGGACACCCCTGCAGGGTAATATCTTTCGAAAGCCGTGCCCGCGGTTATGAGGCAGATGGGAATTTGTTAATGTCCGGTTGTAGATAACCCAAAGTTGATCTCAATAAAATACACATCAACCGCGTGTGTAACCGCGATGGTCTCTTCTCGGCGGAGTCCGGGAAGTGAACACGGTGTTGGAGTTATGTCTGACGTAAGTAGTTCAGGATCACTTCTTGATCACTACTAGTTTCACGACCGTGCTTTGCTTCTCTTCTCGCTCTCTTTTGCGATGTAGCCACCATATATGCTAGTCGCTTGCTGCAGCTCCACTTTAATACTATATCCTTCCTAAAGCTTAAATAGTCTTGATCTCGCGGGTGTGAGATTGCTGAGTCCCCGTGACTCACAGTTACTTCCAAAACAGTTGCAGGTTCCGATGAGGCCAGTGCAGATGTTTCCACCGAGCTCATGTGGGAGTTCGACGAGGAACGTGGTCGTTACTATGTTTCGTTTCCAGATGATCAGTAGAGGTGCCCAGTTGGGACGATTCGGGGATCTGTGTTAGCATGTGGGGTATCTTCTTCATTTTGGTTCCGTAGTCGGACCTTGAGTGTACTCTGAATGATGCATGTTAATTATGTACTGTGTGACGTGGCGATTGTAAGCCAACTATGTACCTTTCTCCCTTAAATTATTACATGGGTTGTGTGAAGATTACCTCACTTGCGACATTGCTTTCAATGCGGTTATGCCTCTAAGTCGTGCCTCGACACGTGGGAGATATAGCCGCATCGGGGGCGTTACATGCCGTCCGTTCGGCGCTAGGATCATCGGTGATTTGGATCACGACGAGTACGACTCCATCAACCCCGTTCTCTTGAACGCTTCCGCTTAGCGATCTACAAGGGTATGTAGATGCACTCTCCTTCCCCTCGTTGCTGGTTTCTCCATAGATAGATCTTGGTGACACGTGGGAAAATTTTGAATTTCTGCTCGCTCCCCAACAATGGCATCATGAGCTAGGTCTATTGCGTAGATTCTTTGCACGAGTAGAACACAAAGTAGTTGTGGGCGTTGATTTTGTTCAATATGCTTACCATTACTAGTCCAATCTTGTTTCGACGGTATTGTGGGATGAAGCGGCCGGACTGACCTTACACGCATCTTACGTGAGATGTGTTCCACCGACCGACATGCACTTGGTGCATAAGGTGGCTAGCGGTGCCGCCTCTCCCACTTTAGTCGGATCGGATGCGATGAAAAGGGTCCTTATGAAGGGTAAATAGCAATTGACATATCACATTGTGGTTTTATGAGGTAAGAAACGTTTTGCTAGAAACCCATAGCAGCCACGTAAAACATGCAAACAACAATTAGAGGACGCCTAACTTGTTTTTGCAGGTATGCTATGTGATGTGATATGGCCAAGAAGAATGTGATGAATGATATGTGATGTATGAGATTGATCATGTTCTTGTAATAGGAATCACGACTTGCATGTCGATGAGTATGACAACTGGCAGGAGCCATAGGAGTTGTCTTTATTTATTGTATGACCTGCATATCATTGAACAACGCCATGCAATTACTTTACTTTATTGCTAACCGGTAGCCATAGTAGTAGAAGTAATAAGTTGGCGAGACAACTTCATGGAGACACGATGATGGAGATCATGATGATGGAGATCATGGTGTCATGCCGGTGACGATGATGATCATGGAGCCCCGAAGATGGAGATCAAAAGGAGCAAAATGATATTGGCCATATCATGTCACTATTTGATTGCATGTGATGTTTATCATGTTTATGCATCTTATTTGCTTAGAACGACGGTAGTAAATAAGATGATCCTCATTAAAATTTCAAGAAAGTGTTCCCCTAACTGTGCAACCGCGAAAAAGTTCGTTTTCAAGCACCACGTGATGATCGGGTGTGATAGATTCTTACATTCACATACAACGGGTGTAAGCCAGATTTACACACGCTAAACACTTAGGTTAACTTGACGAGCCTAGCATGTACAGACATGGCCTCGGAACACAAGAGACCGAAGGTCGAGCATGAGTCGATAGTAGATACGATCAACATGAAGATGTTCACCGATGATGACTAGTCCGTCTCACGTGATGATCGGACACGGCCTAGTTGACTCGGATCGTGTAATCACTTAGATGACTAGAGGGATGTCTATCTGAGTGGGAGTTCATAAGATGAACTTAATTATCCTGAACATAGTCAAAAACCCTTTGCAAATTATGTCATAGCTCACGCTTTAGTTCTACTGTTTAGATATGTTCCTAGAGAAAATATAGTTGAAAGTTGACAGTAGCAATTATGCGGTCAGTAGAAAGCTTATGTCCTTAATGCACCGCTTCGGTGTCTTTGGACCTCGAACGTGGTCTGTGGATGTTGCGAACATCTGACACACACGTTTTGATGACTACGTGATAGTTCGGTAATGTTAAACGGCTTAGAATTAAGGCACCAAAGACGTTTTGAAACGTCACGGAACATGTGAGATGTTCTGAGGGCTGAAATTGGGATTTCAGGCTCGTGCTCACGTCAAGAGGTATGAGACCTCCGACGAGTTTTCTAGCCTACAAACTAAGGGAGAAGATCTCAATCGTTGAGCTTGTACTCAGATTGTCTGGGTACAACAATCACTTGAATCGAGTGGGAGTTAATCTTCTAGATGAGATAGTGATGTTTCTCCAAAGACACTGCCACCAAGCTACTAGAGCTTCGTGATGAACTATAACATATCAGGGATAGATATGATGATCCTTGAAGTGTTCGCGATGTTTGACACCGCGAAAGTAGAAGTCAAGTAGGAGCATCAATTGTTGATGGTTGGTAAAACCACTAGTTTCAAGAAGGGCAAGGGCAACAAGGGATACTTCATGAAACGGCAAAACAGTTGCTGCTCTAGTGAAGAAACCCAAGGTTGAACCCAAACCCGAGACTAAGTGCTTCGTAATGAGAGGAACGGACGAAGCGGAACCACCCTAGATACTTGGTAGATGAGAAGGCTGGCAAGGTCGATAGAAGTATATTGATATACATTATGTTAATGTGTACTTTACTAGTACTCCTAGTAGCACCAGGTATTAGATACCGTTCGGTTGCTAAGTGTTAGTAACTCAAATAAAAGCTACGGAATAAACGGAGACTAGCTAAAGGTGAGCCGACGATATGTGTTGGAAGTGTTTCCAAGGTTGATGTGATCAAGCATCACGCTCCCTCTACCATCGAGATTGGTGTTAAACCTAAATAATTGTTATTCGGTGTTTATGCGTTGAGCATAGACATGATTGGATTATGTCTATCGAGTACGGTTATTCATTTAAGGAGAATAATGGTTACTCTATTTATTTGAATAATACCTACAATGGTCTTGCACCTAAAATGAATGGTTTATTGAAATCTCGATCGTAGTGATACACATTTTCATGCCAAAAGATATAAGATAGTAATGATAGTACCACCTGCTTGTGGCACTCGCCATTTGAGTCATATTGGTATAAAGCATGAAGAAGCTCCATATTGATGGATCTTTGGACTCACTCGCTTTTGAAAAGTTTGAGACATGCTAACCATGTCTATTGGTGTATACGCATGAAGAAACTCCATGCAGATGGATCATTTGGACTCACTTGATTTTGAATCACTTGAGATATGCAAATCATACCACATGGGCAAGATGACCAAAAACCTCGGTTTGAAAGAAGATGGAACAAGATAGCAACTTGTTGGAAGTAACACATTTTGATGTGTGCAGTCCAATGAGTGCCGAGGCATGCAAATGAATATCGTTATGTTCTTACTTCACGATGATTTGAGTAGATATTGAGTATATTTACTTGATGAAACACAAGTCTGAATTATTGAAAGGTTCAAGTAATTTCAGAGTGAAGTTGAAGATCTTCGTGACAAGAGGATAAAATGTCTGTGATGTGATCATAGAGATGAATATCTGAGTTATGAGTTTGGTACACAATTGAGACATTGTGGAAATTGTTTCACAACTAATACCGCTGGAACACCATAGTGTGATGGTGTGTCCGAACATCATAGTTGCACCCTATTAGATATGGTGCGTACCATGATGTCTCTTATCGAATTACCACTATCGCTCATGGGTTAGGCATTAGAGACAACCACATTCACTTTAATAGGGCACCACGTAATTCCGTTGAGACGACACCGCTTGAAATATGGTTTGGAGAAACATAAGTTGTCGTTTCTTAAAAGTTTGGGGCTGCGACGCTTATGTGAAAAAGTTTCATCATGATAAGCTCGAACCCAAAGCGGATAAATACATCTTCATAGGACACCCAAAAAGTTGGGTATACCTCCTATCTCAAGATCCGGAAGCAAAAGTAATTGTTTCTAGAAACGGGTCCTTTCTCGGGAAAAGTTTCTCTTGAAAGAATTGAGTGGGAGGATGGTGGAGACATGATGAGGTTATTGAACCGTCACTTCAACTAGTGTGTAGCAGGCACGTGAAGTTGTTCTGTGGCGCCTACACCAATTGAAGTAGAAGCTTATGATAGTGATCATGAAGTTTCGGATCAAGTCACTACCGTACCTCGTGGGGTGACAAGGATGCATACTACTTGAGTGGTACGCAATCTTGTCTTAGAGGTCATGTTGCTAGACAACAATGAACCTACGAGCTATGGAGAAGCGATGGTGGGCCTGGATTCCGACGAATGGCTCGAGGCCATAAAATCCGAGAAAGGATCCATGACTTTGGTGGACTTGCCCGATGATCGGCAAGCCATTGAGATAAATGGATCTTTAAGAAGAAGACGGACGTGGACGGTAATGTCACCGTCTATGAAGCTCGACTTGTGGCGAAGAGTTTTTCACAAGTTCAAAGAGTTGCCTACGATGAGATTTTCTCATCCGTAGCGATGCTTAAGTCCGTCGGAATCATGTTAGCATTAGCTGCATTTATGAAATCTGGCGGATGGATGTCAAAACGAGTTTCCTTACCACCTCTTCGTAAGGAAAGGTTGTATGTGATACAATCGAAAGTTTTTGTCGATCCTAAGGATGCTAAAGGTATGCTGGCTCCAGCGATCCTTCTAAGGACCGGAGTAAGCATCTCGGAGTTGGAATGTGCGCTTTGATGAGATGATCAAAGATTTTGGGTTTATACAAAGTTTATGAGAAACTTGTATTTCCAAAGAAGTGAGTGGGAGCACTATAGAATTTCGATGAGTATATGTTGTTGACATATTGTTGATCGAAATGATGTAGAATTCTCGAAAGCATACATGGTTATTTGAAAGGTGTTTTCAATAGAAAACCTGGATTAAGCTACTTGAACATTGAGCATCAAGATCTATAAGGATAGATCAAAACGCTTAATGGTACTTTCAAATGAGCACATACCTTGACATAATCTTGAAGGTGTTCAAGATGGATCACCAAAGAAGGAGTTCTTGCCTGAGTTGTAAGGTATGAAGTTAAAGTTAAAGCTCGACCACGACAGAAAAGAGAGAAAGGACGAAGGTCGTCCCTATGCCTTAGACATAGGCTCTATAGTATGCTATGTTGTGTACCGCACCGAAGTGTGCCTTGCCATGAGTCACCAAGGGGTACAAGAATGATCCAAGAATGGATCATTGGACAGCGATCAAAATTGTCCTTGGAGTAAATAAGGACATGTTTCTCGATTATGGAGGTGATAAAGAGTTCGACGTAAAGAGTTGCGTCGATGCAAACTTAACACCTATCCGGATAGCTGTGAGTAGAGATACCGGATACATATAGTGGAGCAACCATTTGGAATAGCTCCAAGTGGAGCGTGGAAGCAGCATTTACAATATGACCTAGAGATTTGCGAAGTACATACGGATCTGAATGTTGCAGACCCGTTGACTAAAACCTCTCTCACAAGCAAAACATGATCAAACCCCAGAACTCATTAAGTCTTAATCACATGATGATGTGAACTAGTTTAGTGACACTAGTAAACTCTTTGGATGTTAGTCATATGGCGATGTGACCTATCAGTGTTAATCACATGGCGATGTGAACTAGATTATTGACTCTAGTGCAAGTGGGAGACTGTTGGAAATATGCCCTAGAGGCAATAATAAATTAGTTATTATTATATTTCCTTGTTCATGATAATAGTTTATTATTCATGCTATAATTGTATTGACCGGAAACCGCAATACATGTGTGGATACATAGACAACACCATGTCCCTAGTAAGCCTCTAGTTGACTAGCTCGTTGATCAATAGATGGTTACGGTTTCCGACCATGGACATTGGATGTCGTTGATAACGGGATCACATCATTTGGAGAATGATGTGATGGACAAGACCCAATCCTAAGCCTAGCACAAAGATCGTAGTTCAGTATGCTAAAGCTTTTCTAATGTCAAGTATCATTTCCTTAGACCATGAGATTGTGCAACTCCGGATACCGTCGGAATGCTTTGGGTGTACCAAACGTCACAACATAACTGGGTGGCTATAAAGGTGCACTACAGTATCTCCGAAAGTGTCTCATTGGGTTGGCACGAATCGAGATCGGATTTGTCACTCCGTAAACGGAGAGGTATCTCTGGGCCCACTCGGTAGGACATCATCATAATGTGCACAATGTGACCAAGGGGTTGATCACGGGATGATGTGTTACGGAACGAGTAAAGAGACTTGCCGGTAACGAGATTGAACAAGGTATCGGGATATCGACGACCGAATCTCGGGCAAGTACAATACCGCTAGACAAAGGGAATTGAATACGGGATTGATTGAATCCTCGACATTGTGGTTCATCCGATGAGATCATCGTGGAACATGTGGGAGCCAATATGGGTATCCAGATCCCGCTGTTGGTTATTTACCGGAGAACGTCTCGGCCATGTCTGCATGGTTCCCGAACCCGTAGGGTCTACACACTTAAGGTTCGGTGACGCTAGAGTTGTTATGGGAAATAGTATGTGGTTACCAAAGGTTGTTCGGAGTCCCGGATGTGATCCCGGACGTCACGAGGAGTTCCGGAATGGTCCGGTGGTGAAGATCGATATATTGGACGAAGGGTATTGGAGTCCGGAAGTGTTCCGGGGGCACCAGGCTATGGCCAGCATGACCGAAAGGTGTTTGGGAGCCCGACAAGTGTTGGAGGGCCTGATGGGCCAAAGGGAAGGGGCAAACCAGCCCACTAAGGGGTGGTGCGCCTCCCAGCCCTCTCACGTAACCCGGGAGAGGTGGGGCGCCTCCCTAGGGCAGCCCCTTCCCGGCTTGGGGGCAAGTTTCCTAGGGGTGGGGCGCCCAAACCCATCTAGGGTTTCCCACAGGCCGCCGCCCCCCTAGGGAACCCTAGGCGCCTCCTCCACCCCCTTACCCCTATATATAGTGAGGGAGAGAGAGGCAGCGGACCCTTCCCTGGCACAACCCTCCCTCCTCCAACACTTCCTCCTCCTCCGTAGTGCTTAGCGGCTCTGCCGGAGAACCATGAGCTCCATCACCACCACGCCGTCGTCTTGTCGGAGTTTTCCTCAACTTCTCCTCTCCTTGCTGGATCAAGAAGGAGGAGACGTCCCCGGCTGTACGTGTGTTGAACGCGGAGGTGCCGTCCGCTTCGCGCTAGGATCATCGGTGATTTGGATCACGACGAGTACGACTCCATCAACCCTGTTCTCTTGAACGCTTCCGCTTAGCGATCTACAAGGGTATGTAGATGCACTCTCCTTCCCCTCGTTGCTGGTTTCTCCATAGATAGATCTTGGTGACACGTAGGAAAATTTTGAATTTCTGCTACGTTCCCCAACACTCGCCTCGTGCATGCGTCGCGAGCTCATGTGCGTCCACGACCGTGACCGTCCTCGCTCGACCGCGCCATGGCCACGGGCCCCGCCGGTGCTCGCTGCCGTCCCCTTTCCTTCCGCCCTTTGCTGCAGCCGCCCGCCGTCGTCCGCTTGCGGCCCTATGCCCGCCTCCGCGCGCCTTGGTCCCGTCTGGCGCTGCCTTCTCCGCCAGGCCGCGTCTTTGGCTTGCCCACCACAAGATCCGCGCCTCTCCGGCCTCGCCGAGGCTCGCCTGGCCGCCGGAGCCCGAGCCCCAGCGAGAGCCTGCCGCTCTGGCTGGCCGACGGGTTCTCTGCGTCGTGCTCAAACATTGAAGGGAGCCGGCTGTGTCCCTATCCAGTGGGACCCGCCCCTAAAAAGAAATAAAATAAATAATAAGTAAAACAATTAGTACGTTAATTAATTACTTAATTGGTTAATTAGGTAATTAACATTTATAACTCAATGACAGATGGGCCCCGTTGTTAATTAAGCAAAATTACCTAAACTACTAAAGCTTGAGTCAATGGCAGCTGGGTGCCACTAGTCCTCTGACCAGTCAAACATGGACAAGTCAACTGCTGACTGGGCAGTTGACTGGCCCCACAGGCCAGCCTCTGTGGCTAGACAGCCACTGGGTGTAATTAACTTATTATTGGTTAAATTCGAATTCATATTAATATTCTAGAAATTTCTGAAATTGGTTAAAACTTTAGAAAATCATATTAAATAATCCGTAGCTTGGATGAAAAAGTTTTCTACATGAAAGTTGCTCAGAACGACGAGACGAATCCGAAGACGTGGTCGGTTCATCCTCCACACGTCCATAGCATAGAAAACATGGAACTTTTCCCCTCCGTTTCATCTGTCCGAAAATGTTAAACCTGGGGAAACATTCTGGATGTTATCCCCTTCGCGATAACGTAGCACCGCGTTAGAACACGTCTAGCTCTGCCTGTTGTCCTGTTATGCTCTTGCTTGCTATGTATTTACTGTTTCTTCCCTCTCTTCTCTTCGGTAGACCCCGAGACTGCCGCTGATGCCGCTGTGATCGAGTACGTCGACGACGACCCCTTCTTCTTGTCTGAGTAACCAGGCAAGCCCCCCCTTTGATCATCTCGATATCGCCCATTCTATACTCTCATGATTGCATTAGATTTTTCTACTGTTATTGTTTGCTCCTATTCTGATGCATAGCCTGCTTTTGTACCTGTTGTTGTACCTTACCTGCTTATCCTAAACTGCTTAGTATAGGTTGGTTAGTGATTCATCAGTGACCTCCACCTTGTCCTTATTGCCCCTGCTTCATCATCGACCACTCGAGCTACATGATCGACGACCAGAGCCCGACACCGCACATCAAATCACGCCCCTTTAGTTGTTCGACTCTACAGAGCTACTATCGAGTGCCGAGGGTGATCCCTCATAACGCACTTCTGATGATAATTTTGTAGTGTAGCTATTCGGTCGTGGTCATCGAGGGTGATTTCCTCCTTCACCATTCCCGATACGGCTCTGTCTTGCAACCCCTCAAGTGTGAACATCGAGGGTGGTTCCTCTTACGTTCACCTTGATGATTACATCGAGTGGAATCCTCCGAGGGTGATTCCTTTGGTTTTCCCCTTGATGTTTGGACACACGGTTACCTTGACATTACTAGAGACCTTTGGGATAGTCGGGCGGGCCCGGAGAGCACCCGCAAGATGATTACGAGGCACGGCCGGGAAGTCAGGCAGCCCTCGTGTGGGCTGGGCTTGCCCTTGCCGTATTTCCTCGAGACGGGGCGACGGGGTCACATTGTCGTGAGTCTCTGCTCGTCTCCGTGAGCTAATAATACACTATGGTTTGGGTATTTGTTCTGAATTGGCCTTTGGCCTTTGCGCACTAACCACCACGCGAGAATAGTTATGGGCCTCGACGTCGTGGTACCAGCCGAAGCTTTGTCAGATGTCCAGTTCAACATTGTGGCACGGTCGGATCGTGCCATCCACTACACGGGTGGTGCTGGTATCCACCCTGCACACAACGATCCGGAGTGCAACGGGCGATGGGCCCAGACCCCGGAGTGCTTAGGATGTATACTGGCGGGGACCTCTCTGCTGAGCCTAGGTCGAGCTGCGACGTGTTGATTTTCCGAGGCCGGGCATTGATCCCAGAAAGGTGTGTCCGGCCAGAGTGATCGAGCGTGTTGGAAAACGTGGTGCACCCCTGCAGGGAAGATCTTTATTCGAATACCGTGTCCACGGTAATGGACGTTCAGACTTATATCTTGATCTAATACAACTAGAAATGGATACTTAAGATATGTGGCTCCGGGATTGCTTTCTCCCAGGGAGTCGAGAAAGGATCTCTGGGCGTTATTGTTACAACATGCTTGTTAACTATAAACAGCTATTCTTTACTCATCTACATGCTGCAAGATGCTTGGAGCTGCTTGAAGATGCTAGTCTTCGATAGGCTAGGCCTGTTGGAAATATGCCCTAGAGGCAATAATAAAATGGTTATTATTATATTTCTTTGTTCATGATAATTGTCTATTATTCATGCTATAATTGTGTTATCCGGAAATCGTAATACATGTGTGAATACATAGACCGCAACATGTCCCTAGTGTGCCTCTAGTTGACTAGCTCGTTGATCAATAGATAGTCATGGTTTCCTGACTATGGACATTGGATGTCATTGATAACGGGATCACATCATTAGGAGAATGGTGTGATGGACAAGACCCAATCCTAAGCACAGCACAAGATCGTGTAGTTCGTTGCTAGAGCTTTTCCAAATGTCAAGTATCATTTCCTTAGACCATGAGATTGTGCAACTCCCGGATATCGTAGGAGTGCTTTGGGTGTGCCAAATGTCACAACGTAATCGGGTGGCTATAAAGGTGCACTACTGTATCTCCGAAAGTGTCATTGGGTTGGCACGAATCGAGATCGGATTTGTCACTCCGTATGACGGAGAGGTATCTCTGGGCCCACTCGGTAATGCATCATCATAATGAGCTCAATGTGACCAAGTGTTTGATCACGGGATCATGCATTACGGTACGAGTAAAGTGACTTGCCGGTAACGAGATTGAACAAGGTATTGGGATACCAACGATCGAGTCTCGGTCAAGTAACGTACCGATTGACAAGGGAATTGTATACGGGATTGATTGAATCCTCGACATCGTGGTTCATCCGATGAGATCATCGAGGAGCATGTGGGAGCCAACATGGGTATCCAGATCCCGTTGTTGGTTATTGACCGGAGAGTCGTCTCGGTCATGTCTGCGTGTCTCCCGAACCCGTAGGGTCTACACACTTAAGGTTCGGTGGCGCTAGGGTTGTAGAGATATTAGTATGCGGTAACCCAAAAGTTGTTCGGAGTCCCGGATGAGATCCCGGACGTCACGAGGAGTTCCGGAATAGTCCGGAGGTAAAGATTTATATATAGGAAGTCAAGTTTCGGCCATCGAGAAAGTTTTGGGGGTAATCGGTATTGTACCGGGACCACCGGAAGGGTCCCGGGGGTCCACCGGGTGGGGCCACCTATCCCGGAGGGCCCCATGGGCTGAAGTGGGGAGGGGAACCAGCCCCTGGTGGGCTGGTGCGCCCCCCTTGGGCCTCCCGCTGCGCCTAGGGCAGGAAACCCTAGGGGTGGGGGCGCCCCCTTGGCTTGGGGGGCAAGCCACCCCCCTTGGCTGCCGCCCCCCTTGGAGATTGGATCTCCTAGGGCCGGCGCCCCAGGGGCCTATATATAGTGGGGGAGGGAGGCAGCCGCACCCTAGCCCCCCGGCGCCTCCTCTCCTCTCCAACGCCTCCTCCTTCTCCGTAGAGCTTGGCGAAGCCTCGCCGAGATCCCACAGCATCCACCACCACGTCGTCGTCTCAGGATCTCCATCAACCTCTCCTTCCCCTTCGGATCAAGAAGGAGGAGACTTCTTCCCCAACCATACATGTGTTGAACGCGGAGGTGCCGTCTGCTTCGGGCGCTCGGTCATCGGTGATTTGGATCACGACGTATGACTCCATCAACCCGTTCTCTTGAACGCTTCGCTCGCGATCTACAAGGGTATGTAGATGCATTCCTTTTCCTCGTTGCTAGATAACTCCATAGATTGATCTTGGTGATGCGTAGAAATTTTTGATTTCTGCTCGTTCCCCAACAAAGGCATCATGAGCTAGGTCTATGCGTAGTTACTATGCACGAGTAGAACACAAAGCTGTTGTGGGCGTCGATGTTGTCAATTTTCTTGCCACTACTAGTCTTATCTTGCTTCGGCGGCATCGTGGGATGAAGCGGCCCGGACCGACCTTACACGTACGCTTACGTGAGACAGGTTCCACCAACTGACATGCACTAGTTGCATAAGGTGGCTAGCGGGTGTCTGTCTCTCCCACTTTAGTTGGAGCGGAATCGATGAAAAGGGTCCTTATGAAGGGTAAATAGAAATTGGCATATCACGTTGTGGTTTTACGTAGGTAAGAAACGTTCTTGCTAGAAACCTATAGAAGCCACGTAAAAACATGCAACAACAATTAGAGGACGTCTAACTTGTTTTTGCAGCATGTGCCTTGTGATGTGATATGGCCAAAAGATGTGATCAATGATATATGTGATGTATGAGATGAAGGAAATATGCCCTAGAGGCAATAATAAAGTTATTATTTATTTCCTCATATCATGATAAATGTTTATTATTCATGCTAGAATTGTATTAACCGGAAACATAATACATGTGTGAATACATAGACAAACATATAGTCACTAGTATGCCTCTACTTTACTAGCTCATTAATCAAAGATGGTTGTGTTTCCTAAACCATAGACATGTGTTGTTATTTGATTAATGGGGTCACATCATTAGGAGAATGATGTGATTGACATGACCCATTCCGTTAGCCTAGCACTTGATCGTTTAGTATATTGCTATTGCTTTCTTCATGACTTATACATGTTCTCCGTAACTATGAGATTATGCAACTCCGCTTACCGGAGGAACACTTTGGTGCTACCAAACGTCACAACGAATCGGGTGATTATAAAGGAGTACTACAGGTGTCTCCAAAGGTACATGTTGGGTTGGCGATTTCAAGATTAGGTTTTGTCACTCCGATTGTCGGAGAGGTATCTCTAGGCCTTCTCGGTAATACTCATCACCTAAGCCTTGCAAGCATTGTAACTAATGAGTTAGTTATGAAATGATGTATTACGGAACGAGTAAAGAGACTTGCGGTAACGAGATTGAACTAGGTATTGGATACCGACGATCGAATCTCGGGTAAGTAACATACCGATGACAAAGGGAACAACGATGTCGTTATGCGGTTTGACCGATAAAGATCTTCAAGAATATGTAGGAACCAATATGGGCATCCAGGTTCGCTATTGGTTATTGACCAAGAATAGTTCTAGGTCATGTCTACATAGTTCTCGAACCCGTAGGGTCCGCACGCTTAACGTTACGATGACGCTTTATTATGAGTTTATAAGTATTGATGTACCAAGTTTGTTCGAGTCCCGGATGTGATCACGGACATGACGAGGAGTCTCAAATGGTCGAGACATAAAGATTGATATATTGGAAGCCTATGTTTGACTTGAATAGTTTCGGTGAAATCGGGATTTTACTGAACACCGGGGTTACCGGAACCTCCCGGGGTTAATGGGCCTTAGTGGGCCATAAGGGAGAAGAGGAGGGCGGCCAGGGGCAGGCCGCGCCTCCCCCTAGTCCGAATAGGACAAGGAGAGGGGGCGCCCTTCCTCTTCCCCTCCCCCAAGTCCTAATCCAACTAGGAAGGGGGTCCTACTCCCCGGGAGTAGGACTCCTCCGCCGCCTCCTCCTAGGGCCGGCCGCACCCCCTTTCTCCTTTATATACGAGGCAGGGGGCACCCCAGACACACAAGTTGATCTACGGATCGTTCCTTAGCCGTGTGCGGTGCCCCTCCACCATATTCCACTTCGGTCATATCGTCATGAGCTTAGGCGAAGCCCTCGCCGTGGAGCATCATCATCGCCACCACGCCGTCGGCTTGTGGAACTCATCCCCGACGCTTTGCTGGATCGGAGCCGAAGATCGCCATCGAGCTGAACGTGTGCTGAACTCGGAGGTGCCGTATGCTCGGTACTTGGATCGGTCGGATCGTGAAGACGTCGACTACATCAACCGCGTTGTTATAACGCTTCCGCTTTCGGTCTCACGAGGGTACGTGGACATACACTCTCCCTCTCGTTGCTATGCCATCACCATGATCCTGCGTGTGCGTAGGAAATTTTTGAAATTACTACGCTCCCCAACAAAGGGCATCCGAGCCTGGTTTTATGCGTTGATGTCATATGCACGAGTAGAACACAAGTGAGTTGTGGGCGATATAAGTCATCTTGCTTACCAAAGATGTCATACTTTGGTTCGGCGGTATTGTGAGATGAAGCGCCCGGACCGACATTACGCGACGCTTACGCGAGACTGGTTTCACCGCTTGAGCACTCGTTGCTTAAAGTGACCGGCGGGTGTCTGCTTCTCTCACTTTAGTTGAACTGAGTGTAGCTACGCCGGTCCTTGCGAAAGTTAAAACAACACCAACTTGACAAACTATCGCTGTGGTTTTGATGCGTAGGTAAGAACGGTTCTTGCTCAGCCCGTAGCAGCCACGTAAAACTTGCAACAACAAAGTAGAGGACGCCTAACTTGTTTTTGCAGGGCATGTTGTGATGTGATATGGTCAAGACGTGATGCTATATTTTATTGTATGAGATGATCATGTTTTGTAGCCGAGTTATCGGCAATCGGCGAAGCCATATGGTTGTCGCTTATTGTATGAAATGCAACGCCATGTAATTGCTTTACTTTATCACTAAGCGGTAGCGATAGTCGAGAAGCAATAGTTGGAGAGACGACAACGATGCTACGATGGAGATCAAGGTGTCGCGCGGTGACGATGGTGATCATGACGGTGCTTGAGATGGAGATCACAAGCACAAGATGATGATGGCCATATCATATCACTTATATTGATTGCATGTGATGTTTATCCTTTATACATCTTATCTTGCTTTGATTGACGGTAGCATTTTAAGATGATCTCTCACTAAAATTATCAAGACGTGTTCTCCCGAGTATGCACCGTTGCCAAAGTTCGTCGTGCCCGCACACCACGTGATGATCGGGTGTGATAAGCTCTCGTCCATCTACAACGGGTGCAAGCCAGTTTTGCACACGCAGAATACTCAGGTTATACTTGACGAGCCTAGCATATGCAGATATGGCCTCGAACACGGAGACCGAAGGTCAAGCGTGAATCATATAGTAGATATGATCAACATAGTGATGTTCACCATTGAAAACTACTCCATCTCACGTGATGATCGGTTATGGTTTAGTTTATTTGGATCACGTAATCACTTAGATGACTAGAGAGATGTCTGCCTAAGTGGGAGTTTTAATATGATTAATTGAACTTAAATTTATCATAAACTTAGTACCGATAGTATTTTGCTTGTCTATGTTTACTGTAGATAGATGGCTCGTGTTGTTGTTCCGTTGAATTTTAATGCTCCTTGAGAAAGCAAAGTTGAAAGATGATGGTAGCAATTACACGGACTGGGTCCGTAATTTGAGGATTATCCTCATTGCTGCATGTAAGAATTACGCCCCGAAGCACCGCTGGGTGCCAACTGCTTTGAGAGCAACGCCGAAGTTGTGAACGTCTGGCGAGCAAAGTGATGACTACTCTATAGTTCAAGGTGCCATGCTTTACGGCTTAGAACCGGGTCTTCAACGACATTTTGAACGTCATGGAGCATATGAGATGTTCCAAGAGTTGAAGTTAATATTTCAAGCAAATGCCCGGATTGAGAGATATGAAGTCTCCAATAAGTTCTATAGCTGCAAGATGGAGGAGAATAGTTCACAAGGAACATATACTCAAAATGTCCGGTATAATAATCACTTGATTCAACTGGGAGTTAATCTTCCGGATGATAGTGTCATTGATGAATTCTCCAATCACGCCACCAAGCTACAAGAGCTTCGTGATGAACTATAATATGCAATGGATGACCAAGACAATTCCCGAGCTCTTCGCAATGCTAAAAGCTGCGGAGGTAGAAATCAAGAAAGAGCATCAAGTGTTGATGGTCAACAAGACCACTAGTTTCAAGAAAAGGGCAAAGGGAAGAAGAAGGGAACTTCAAAAGAACAGCAAGAAAGTTGCTGCTCAAGAGAAGAAACCCAAGTCTGGACCTAAGCCTGAAATCGAGTGTTTCTACCGCAAGCAAACTGGTCACCGAAGCGGAACTGCCCCAAGTATTTGGCGGATAAGAAGGATGGCAAGGTGAACAAAGGTATATGTGATATACATGTTATTGATGTGTACCTTACTAGAGCTCATAGTAGCACTGGTATTTGATATCTGGTTCATTGCTAATATTTGCAACTCAAAACAGGACTACGGAATAAGCGAGCAATCGGCAAAGGACGAGGTGACGATGCGTGTGGGAAAGCGGTTCCAAAGTCGATGTGATCGCGGTCGGCACGCTACCTCTACATCTACCTTCGGGATTAGTTTTAGACCTTAATAATTGTTATTTGGTGCCGCGTTGAGCATGAACATTATATCTGGATCTTGTTTGATGCGAGACGGTTATTCATTTAAATCGAGAATAATGGTTGTTCTATTTATATGAGTAATATCTTTTATGGTCATGCACCCTTGAAGAGTGGTCTATTTTATTAAATCTCGATAGTAGTAATACACATATTCATAATGTCGAAGCCAAAAGATGCAAAGTTAATAATGATAGTGCAACTTATTTGTGGCACTGCCGCTTAGGTCATATCGGTGTAAAGCGCATGAAGAAACTCCATACTTGATGGACTTTTGGAATCACTTGATTATGAATCACTTGGTACTTATGTAACCGTGCCTCATAAGCAAGATGACTAAAACACCGTTCTCCGGTTCTATGGAGAGAGCAACAGATTTGTTGGAAATCATACATACTGATGTATGTGGTCCGATGAATGTTGAAGCTCGTGGCGGATATCGTTATTTTCTCACCTTCACGATGATTTAAGCAGATATGGGTATATCTTCTTAATGAAGCATAAATCTGAAACATTTGAAAAGTTCAAAGAATTTCAGAGTGAAGTTGAAAATCATCGTAACAAGAAAATAAAATTTCTACGATCTGATCATGGAGGAGAATATTTGAGTTACGAGTTTGGCCTACATTTGAAAAATTGCGGAATAGTTTCAAGCAACTAACGCCACCGAACACCACAAGATAATGGTGTGTCCGAACGTCAGAATCGTACTTTACTAGATATGGTGCGATCTATGATGTCTCTTATCGATTTACCGCTATCGCTTTTGGGGTTATGCTTTAGAGACGGCCGCATTCACGCTAAATAGGGCACCATCAAAATCCGTTAAGACGACTCCTTATGAACTATGGTTTGGCAAGAAACCAAAGTTGTCGCTTCGAAAGTTTGGGGCTGCGACGCTTATGTGAAAAAACTTCAACCCGATAAGCTTGAACCCAAATCGGAAAAATGTGTCTTCATAGGATACCCAAAGGAAACAGTTGGGTACACCTTCTATCACAGATCCAAGGCAAGACATTCGTTGCTAAGAATGGATCCTTTCTAGAGAAGGAGTTTCTCTCGAAAGAAGTGAGTGGGAGAAAAGTAGAACTTGATGAGGTAACAGTACCAGCTCCCTTATTGGAAAATGGTTCATCACAGAAATCGGTTCTGTGACACCTACACCAATTAGTGAGGAAGTTAATGATGATGATCATGAAACTTCAGATCAAGTTTCTACTTGAACTTCGAGGTCAACCAGAGTAAGATCCGCACTGTGAGTGGTACGGTAATCCTATTCGGAAGTCATGTTACTTGACCATGGCGAACCTACAAACTATGAAGAAGCGATGGTGAGCCCAGATTCGCAAAATGGCTGGAAACCATGAAATCTGAGATGGGATCCATGTATGAGAACAAAGTATGGACTTTGGTTGACTTGCCCGATGATCGGCAAGCCATTGAGAATAAATGGATCTTTAAGAAGAAGACCGACGCTGATGGTAATGTAGCTGTCTATAAAGCTCGACTTGTTGCGAAAGGTTTTCGACAAGTTCAAGGGTTGACTACGATGAGACTTTCTCACCAGTAGCGATGCTTAAGTCTGTCCAAATCATGTTAGCAATTGCTGCATTTTATGATTATGAAATTTGGCAAATGGATGTAAAACTGCATTCTTGAATGGATTTCTAGAAGAAGAGTTGTATATGATGCAACCGAAGGTTTTGTTGATCCAAAAGGTGCTAACAAAGTGTGCAAGCTCCAATGATCAATTTATAGTCCGTGCAAGCCTCTCGGAGTTGGAATAAACGCTTTGATAGTGTGATCAAAGCATATGGTTTTATCTGAGACTTTTGGAGAAGCCTGTATATACAAGAAAGTGAGTGGGAGCTCTATAGCATTTACGATATTATATGTGGACGACATATTATTAATTGGAAATGATATAGAATTTCTGGATAGCATAAAAGGATACTTGAATAAAAGTTTTTCAATGAAAGACCTCGGTGAAGCTGCTTACATATTGGGCATCAAGATCTATAGAGATAGATCAAGACGCTTAATTGGACTTTCACAAAGCACATACCTTGATAAAGTTTTGAAAAAGTTCAAAATGGATCAGCAAAGAAAGGACTTTTACCAGACACAAGGTGTGAAATTGAGTCGACTCAATGCCCACCACAATGAGAAGATAGAGAGAAATGAAAGATGTTCCTATGCTTCAGCCATAGGCTCTATCATGTATGCAATGCTGTGTACCGGACTGACGTATGCTTAGCAATAAGTTTAGCAGGAAGGTACCAAAGTAATCCAGAGTGGATCATCGGACAGCGGTCAAGAACATCCCGAAATACCGAAAAGGACTAAGGATATGTTTCTCGATATGGAGGTGACAAAGAGCTAGTCGTAAATGGTTACGTCGATGTAAGCTTTGACACGATCCGGACGATTCTAAATCGCAAACCGGATACGTGTTTTTATTAAACGGTGGAGCTGTCGGTTGGTGCAGTTCCAAACAAAGCGTCGTGGCGGGATCTACATGTGAAGCGGAGTACATAGCTGCTTCGAAGCAGCAAATGAAGGAGTCTGGATGAAAGAGTTCATTTCCGATCTAGGTGTCATACCTAGTGCATCGGGACCAATGAAGATCTTCGTGACAATATTGGTGCAATTGCCTTGGCAAAGGAATCCAGATTTCACAAGAGGACCAAGCATATCAAGAGACGCTTCAATTCCATTCGGGACCAAGTCCAAGTGGGAGACATAGAGATTTGCAAGATACATACGGATCTGAATGTTGCGACCCGTTGACCAAGCCTCTCTCACGAGCAAAACATGATCAGCACCAAAACTCCATGGGTGTGAGGATCATTCTTGTGTAATCTAGATTATTGACTCTAGTGCAAGTGGGAGATCAAGGAAATATGCCCTAGAGGCAATAATAAAGTTATTATTTATTTCCTCATATCATGATAAATGTTTATTATTCATGCTAGAATTGTATTAACCGGAAACATAATACATGTGTGAATACATAGACAAACATATAGTCACTAGTATGCCTCTACTTGACTAGCTCATTAATCAAAGATGGTTGTGTTTCCTAAACCATAGACATGTGTTGTTATTTGATTAATGGGGTCACATCATTAGGAGAATGATGTGATTGACATGACCCATTCCGTTAGCCTAACACTTGATCGTTTAGTATATTGCTATTGCTTTCTTCATGACTTATACATGTTCCTGTAACTATGAGATTATGCAACTCCCGTTTACCGGAGGAACACTTTGGGTGCTACCAAACGTCACAACGAATCGGGTGATTATAAAGGAGTACTACAGGTGTCTCCAAAGGTACATGTTGGGTTGGCGATTTCAAGATTAGGTTTTGTCACTCCGATTGTCGGAGAGGTATCTCTAGGCCTTCTCGGTAATACTCATCACCTAAGCCTTGCAAGCATTGTAACTAATGAGTTAGTTATGAAATGATGTATTACGGAACGAGTAAAGAAACTTGCGTAACGAGATTGAACTAGGTATTGGATACGGACGATCGAATCTCGGGTAAGTAACATACCGATGACAAAGGAACAACGTATGTCGTTATGCGGTTTGACCGATAAAGATCTTCGAAGAATATGTAGGAACCAATATGGGCATCCAGGTTCCGCTATTGGTTATTGACCAAGAATAGTTCTAGGTCATGTCTACATAGTTCTCGAACCCGTAGGGTCCGCACGCGTTACGATGACGATGTTTATTATGAGTTTATAAGTATTGATGTACCGAAGTTTGTTCGGAGTCCCGGATGTGATCACGGACATGACGAGGAGTCTTGAAATGGTCGAGACATAAAGATTGATATATTGGAAGCCTATGTTTGGACTTCGGAATAGTTCCGGGTGAAATCGGGATTTTACCGGAACACCGGGGTTACGGAACCTCCCGGGGTTAATGGGCCTTAGTGGGCCATAAGGGAGAAGAGGAGGGCAGGCCGCCTTCTCCCCCTAGTCCGAATAGGACAAGGAGAGGGGGCGCCCCCTCCTCTTCCCCCCCCCAAGTCCTAATCCAACTAGGAAGGGGGAGTCCTACTCGGTGGGAGTAGGACTCCTCCCGCGCCTCCTCCTAGGGCCGGCCGCACCCCCTTGCTCCTTTATATACGAGGCAGGGGCACCCGGGACACACAAGTTGATCTACGGATCGTTCCTTAGCCGTGTCGGTGCCCCTCCACCATATTCCACTTCGGTCATATCGTCATGAGCTTAAGCGAAGCCCTGCGCCGTGGAGCATCATCATCGCTACCACGCCGTCGTCGACGGAACTCATCCCCGACGCTTTCTGGATCGGAGCCCGGGATCGTCATCGAGCTGAACGTGTGCTGAACTCGGAGGTGCCGTGCGTTCGGTACTTGGATCGGTCGAATCTTGAAGACGTCGACTACATCAACGCGTTGTTATAACGCTTCGCTTTCGGTCTCGAGTGCGTGGACATACACTCTCCCCTCTCGTTGCTATGCCATCACCATGATCCTGCGTGTGCGTAGGAAATTTTTTGAAATTACTACGTTCCCCAACATGAGATTGATCATGTTCTTGTAATAGGAATCACGACTTGCCTGTCAATGAGTATGACAACCGGCAGGAGCCATAGGAGTTGTCTTTATTTTTTGTATGACCTGTGTGTCATTGAATAATGCCATGTAAATTACTTTACTTTATTGCTAAAGCGTTAGCCATAGAAGTAGAAGTAATCGTTGGCGTGACAACTTCATGAAGACACGATGATGGAGATCATGATGATGGAGATCATGGTGTCATGCCGGTGACGAAGATGATCATGGCGCCCCGAAGATGGAGATCAAAGGAGCAATATGATATTGGCCATATCATGTCACTATTTGATTGCATGTGATGTTTATCATGTTTTACATCTTATTTGCTTAGAACAACGGTAGCTTAAATAAGATGATCCCTCAAAATAATTTCAAGAAAGTGTTCCCCTAACTGTGCACCGCTATGAAGGTTCGTTGTTTCAAGCACCACGTGATGATCGGGTGTGATAGATTCTAACGTTCAATACAACGGGTGTAAGCCAGATTTACACACACAATACACTTAGGTTGACTTGACGAGCCTAGCATGTACAGACATGGCCTCGGAACACGTAAGACCGAAGGTCGAGCATGAGTCGTATAGAAGATACGATCAACATGAAGATGTTCACCGACGTTGACTAGTCCGTCTCACGTGATGATCGGACACGGCCTAGTTGACTCGGATCATGTTTCACTTAGATGACTAGAGGGATGTCTATCTGAGTGGGAGTTCATTGAATAATTTGATTAGATGAACTTAATTATCATGAACTTAGTCTAAAATCTTTACAATATGTCTTGTAGATCAAATGGCCCACGCTAATGTTGCCCTCAACTTCAACGCTTCCTAGAGAAACCAAGTTGAAAGATGATGGCAGCAACTATACGGACTGGGTCCGGAACCTGAGGATCATCCTCATAGCTGCCAAGAAAGATTATGTCCTAGAAGCACCGCTAGGTGAAGCACCCATCCCAGAGAACCAAGATGTTATGAACGTTTGGCAGTCACGTGCTAATGATTACTCCATCGTTCAGTGCGGCATGCTTTACAGCTTAGAACCGGGCTCCAAAAGCGTTTTGATCAACACGGAGCATACGAGATGTTCAAGAGCTGAAAATGGTTTTCAAGCTCATGCCCGGTCGAGAGATGAAGTCTCCGACAAGTTCTTGATTGTAAGATGGAGGAAAATAGTTCGTCGGTGAGCACATACTCAAAATGTCCGGTTGCACAACCGCTTGACTCAGCTGGGAGTTAATCTCCCGGATGACGCAGATCATTGACAGATCCTTCGCCGCTTCCACCGAGCTACAAGAGCTTTGTGATGAACTTCAATATGCGGGGATGGAAAAGACCATTCTGAGGTATATTCAATGCTGAAATCAGCGGAGGTGGAGATCAAAAAGGAACATCAAGTGTTGATGGTGAATAAAACCACTAAGTTTAAGAAAGGCAAGGGTAAGAAGAACTTCAAGAACGACGGCAAGGGAGTTGTCGCATGATAAGCCGATTCTTGGAAGAAGCCAAAGAATGGACCCAAGCACGAGACCGAGTGCTTTTATTGCAAGGGAAGTGGTCATTTGAAGCGGAACTGCCCCAAATACTTAGCGGACAAGAAGGCCGGCAACACCAAAGGTATATGTGATATACATGTAATTGATGTGTACCTTACCAAGACTCGTAGTAGCTCATGGGTATTTGATACCGTGCCGTTGCTCATATTTGTAACTCAAAACAGAGCTGCGGAATAAGCGGAGATCGGCGAAGGACGAGGTGACGATCTTGCGTCGGGAATGGTTCCAAGGTCGATGTGATCACCGTCGGCACGCTACCTCTACATTTACCTACGGGATTAGTTTTAAACCTCAATAATTGTTATTTAGTGCCAGCTTTGAGCATGAACATTGTATCAGGATCTCGTTTAATTCGAGATGGCTACTCATTTAAATCCGAGAATAATGGTTGTTCTATTTATATGAGAGATATGTTTTATGGTCATGCCCCGCTGGTGAATGGTTTATTCTTAATGAATCTCGAGCGTAATTTTACACATGTTCATAGTGTGAATACCAAAAGATGTAAGGTTGATAATGATAGTCAAACATACTTGTGGCACTGCCGCCTTGGTCACATAGGTGTCAAACGCATGAAGAAGCTCCATGCAGATGGACTTTTGGAGTCTCTTGATTACGAATCATTTGACACGTGCGAACCATGCCTCATGGGTAAAATGACCAAGACTCCGTTCTCCGGAACAATGGAGCGAGCAACCAACTTATTGGAAGTCATACATACTGATGTGTGCGGTCCAATGAGTGTTGAGGCTCGCGGTGGCTATCGTTATGTTCTCATTTTCACTGATGACTTGAGTAGATATGGGTATGTTTACTTAACGAAACACAAGTCTGAGACCTTTGAAAAGTTCAAGGAATTTCAGAGTGAGGTTGAGAATCAACGTGACAGGAAAATAAAGTTCTTACGATCAGATCGTGGAGGGGAATATTTGAGTCATGAATTTGGCACACACTTAAGGAAATGTGGAATTGTTTCACAACTCACGCCGCCTAGAACACCTCAGCAAAATGGTGTGTCCGAACATCGTAATCGCACTTTATTAGATATGGTGCGATCTATGATGTCTCTTACCGATCTACCGCTCTCATTTTGGGGCTATGCTTTAGAGACTGCCGCATTCACTTTAAATAGGGCTCCGTCGAAATCCGTTGAGACGACACCGTATGAATTATGGTTTGGGAAGAAACCTAAGCTGTCGTTTCTAAAAGTTTGGGGATGCGATGCTTATGTCAAGAAACTTCAACCTGAAAAGCTCGAACCGAAGTCGGAAAAATGCGTCTTCATAGGATACCCTAACGAAACCATTGGGTATACCTTCTACCTCAAATCCGAAGGCAAGATCTTTGTTGCTAAGAACGGATCCTTTCTGGAGAAAGAGTTTCTCTCGAAAGAAGTAAGTGGGAGGAAAGTAGAGCTTGATGAAGTACTACCTCTTGAAACGGGAGTAGTGCAGCTCAAGAAGATGTTCCTGTGGTGCCTGCACCGACTAGAGAGGAGGTTAATGATGATGATCAAGGTACTTCGGATCAAGCTCCTACTGAACTTCGTAGGTCCACAAGGACACATTCCGCACCAGAGTGGTACGGCAACCCCGTCCTGGAAATCATGTTGTTAGACAACGGTGAACCGTAGAACTATGAAGAAGCAATGGCGGGCCTAGATTCCGACAAATGGCTAGAAGCCATGAAATCCGAGATAGGATCCATGTATGAAAACGAAGTATGGACTTTGACTGACTTGCCCGATGATCGGCGAGCCATAGAAAATAAATGGATCTTTAAGAAGAAGACAGATGCGGATGGTAATGTGACCATCTATAAGGCTCGACTTGTCGCTAAGGGTTATCAACAAGTTCAAGGGTTTGACTACGATGAGACTTTCTCACCCGTAGCGAAGCTGAAGTCCGTCCGAATCATGTTAGCAATTGCCACATTCTATGATTATGAGATATGGCAAATGGACGTCAAAACGGAATTCCTTAACGGCTTTCTTAAGGAACAATTGTATATGATGCAGCCGGAAGGTTTTGTCGATCCAGAGAATGCTAACAAGGTGTGCAAGCTCCAACGCTCAATCTATGGGCTGGTGCAAGCATCTCGGAGTTGGAACATTCGATTTGATGAGATGATCAAAGCGTTTGGGTTTACACAGCCTTATGGAGAAGCCTGTGTTTACAAGAAAGTGATGGGAGCTCTGTAGCATTTCTCATATTATATGTGGATGACATAATATTGATGGGAAATGATATAGAATTCTTCGAAAGCATAAAGGCCTACTTGAACAAGTGTTTTTCAATGAAGGACCTTGGAGAAGCTGCTTATATATTAGGCATCAAGATCTATAGAGATAGATCGAGACGCCTCATTGGTCTTTCACAAAGTACGTACCTTGACAAGATATTGAAGAAGTTCAATATGGATCAGTCCAAGAAGGGTTCTTGCTCAGATTGCAAGGCGTGCGATTGAGCACGGCTCAATGCCCGACCACGGCAGAAGATAGAGAAAAGATGAGTGTCGTCCCCTATGCCTCAGCCATAGGGTCTATTATGTATGCCATGCTGTGTACTAGACCTGATGTACACCTTGCCGTAAGTTTGGTAGGAAGGTACCAAAGTAATCCCGGCATGGAACACTGGACAGCGGTCAAGAATATCCTGAAGTACCTGAAAAGGACTAAGGACATGTTTCGTGTATGGAGGTGACAAAGAGCTCATCGTAAGGGTTACGTCGGCGCTAGCTTCGACACAGATCTGGATGACTCTAAGTCACAAACCGGATACGTGTTTATTTTGAATGGTGGGGCGATGGCTGGTGCGATTTGCAAGCAAAGCGTCGTGGCGGGATCTACATGTGAAGCGGAGTACATGGCAGCCTCGGAGGCAGCGCATGAAGCAATCTGGGTGAAGGAGTTCATCACCGACCTAGGAGTCATACCCAATGCGTCGGGGCCGGTCACTCTCTTCTATGACAACACTGGAGCTATTGCCCTTGCCAAGGAGCCCAGGTTTCACAAGAAGACCAGGCACATTAAGCGTCGCTTCAACTCCATTCGTGAAAATGTTCAAGATGGAGACATAGATATTTGTAAAGTACTTACGGACCTGAATGTAGCAGATCCGTTGACTAAACCTCTCCCTAGAGAAAAACATGATCAACACCAGAACTCTATGGGTGTTCGATTCATCACAATGTAACTAGATTAGTGACTCTAGTGCAAGTGGGAGACTGTTGGAAATATGCCCTAGAGGCAATAACAAAATGGTTATTATTATATTTCTTTGTTCATGATAATTGTCTATTATTCATGCTATAATTGTGTTATCCGGAAATCGTAATACATGTGTGAATACATAGACCGCAACATTTCCCTAGTGAGCCTCTAGTTGACTAGCTCGTTGATCAACAGATAGTCATGGTTTCCTGACTATGGACATTGGATGTCATTGATAACGGGATCACATCATTAGGAGAATGATGTGATGGACAAGACCCAATCCTAAACATAGCACAAGATCGTGTAGTTCGTTTGCTAGAGCTTTTCCAAATGTCAAGTATCATTTCCTTAGACCATGAGATTGTGCAACTCCGGATACCGTAGGAGTGCTTTGGGTGTGCCAAACGTCACAACGAATGGCGGGTGGCTATAAAGGTGCACTACGGGTATCTCCGAAAGTGTCATTGGGTTGGCACGAATCGAGGCTGGGATTTGTCACTCGGTATGACGGAGAGGTATCTCGGCCCACTCGGTAATGCATCATCATAATGAGCTCAACGTGACCAAGTGGTTGATCACGAGATCATGCATTACGGTGCGAGTAAAGTGACTTGCCGGTAACGAGATTGAGCGAGGTATTGGGATACCGACGATCGAGTCTCGGGCAAGTAACGCACCGATTGACAAGGGAATTGTATACGGATTGATTGAATCCTCGACATCGTGGTTCATCCGATGAGATCATCGAGGAGCATGTAGAGCCAACATGGGTATCCAGATCCGCTGTTGGTTATTGACCGAGAGTCGTCTCGGTCATGTCTGCGTGTCTCCCGAACCCGTAGGGTCTACACACTTAAGGTTCGGTGACGCTAGGGTTGTAGAGATATTAGTATGCGGTAACCCGAAAGTTGTTCGGAGTCTCGGATGAGATCTCGGACGTCACGAGGAGTTCCGGAATAGTCCGGAGGTAAATATTTATATATATATAGGAAGTCAAATTTCGGCCATCGGGAAAGTTTCGGGGGTAATCGGTATTGTACCGGGACTACCGGAAGGGTCCCGTGGGTCCACCGGGTGGGGCCACCTATCCCGGAGGGCCCCATGGGCTGAAGTGGGGAGGGGAACCAGCCCTTGGTGGGCTGGTGTGCCCCCCTTGGGCCTCCCCCTGCGCCTAGGGCAGGAAACCCTAGGGGTGGGGGGGCGCCCCCTTGGCTTGGGGGGCAAGCCACCCCCCTTGGCCGCCGCCCCCCTTGGAGATTGGATCTCCTAGGGTCGGTGCCCCCCCCAGGGGGCCTATATATAGTGGGGGGGAGGGAGGGCAGCCGCACCCTAGCCCCTGGGGCCTCCCTCTCCCTCTCCAACGCCTCCTCCTTCTCCGTAGAGCTTGGCGAAGCCCTACCGAGATCCCCGCTGCATCCACCACCACGCCGTCG
The DNA here is from genome assembly GCA_021605205.1 of Aegilops longissima. Lineage (NCBI taxonomy): Eukaryota > Viridiplantae > Streptophyta > Magnoliopsida > Poales > Poaceae > Aegilops > Aegilops longissima. Next base: position 7,868,622 of record CM038679.1, read on the forward strand.
TGCTGCTGGATCTCCATCAACCTCTCCTTCCCCCTTGCTGGATCAAGAAGGAGGAGACGTCTTCCCCAACCGTACGTGTGTTGGACGCAGAGGTGTTGTCCGTTTGGCGCTCGGTCATCGGTGATTTGGATCACGACGAGTAGGACTCCATCAACCCCGTTCTCTTGAACGCTTCCGCTCACGATCTACAAGGGTATGTAGATGCACTCCTTTTCCCCTCGTTGCTAGATAACTCCATAGATTGATCTTGGTGATGCGTAGAAATTTTTTGATTTCTGCTACGTTCCCCAACAAGGCCTTCCCCCCTATTCTGGCATTCTGCAGTTCAGTCCACAGATACAACCCTTCCATTTGATACCAATGCATACTTAGTATAGATCTGATGCTTGCGAGTACTTTGGATGAGTACTTACGGTTGCTTTGCTCCCCCTTTTCCCCCTTCTTCCTTCTTTCCGGTTTGTGCAACCAGTTGGTGGATCCCTGGAGCCAGATGCCACCACCGACGGATACTACTACATGGAGGCCACCGAAGACCAGGAGTAGTTAGGAGGTCCAGGGCAGGAGGCCGTGCCTCTTCGATCGTGTTGTTTTTGTGCTAGCCTTTTTAAGGCATCCTTGTTTAACTTATGTCTGTACTCAGATATTGTTGCTTCCGTTGAATCTTGTGTATCGAGCTTGTATTCGAGCCCCGAGGCCCCTGGCTTATAATATGAAGCTTGTATTTTTTTGATTTGTGTCTAGAGTTGTGTTGTGATATCTTCCCGTGAGTCCCTGATCTTGATCATACATGTTTGCGTGTATGATTAGTGTACGGTCGAATCTGGGGCGTCACAAGTTGGTATCAGAGCCGACTGCCTGTAGGATCCCCCTTTCCAACTCCCTGGCCGAAGTTGAGTCTAGTCTTTGAAAAACGGTTTTACTAACATGGTTGTGTGGCTTACGGGCCCACGTCGCCAATTGGGTGGTATTAGGATCTTTTACTCCTCGTCTATACTCTGGGATTCTGATCTCTCTTCTATTCAGGTTAAACGATTTTGTTAACTCTAACTCTAGGTTCTCGTAAACACTTTATCCCGGAGAGCCCCTCACTCCGGACGATTGCTTGGTGCGCCAGAAGATCCTGAAGATAGTCTGCGAAGTTCTCCCGAGACCCTTGTGTCTTCACCGTTGCAATCCCTACCATCGATAAATCCTTATGCATAACTACCTACAATGTCGTTCATACCTTCATCCCCAGTTGCTCTTGTTATTAAGATGTCCTGAAATACTCTTCGATGTTCCGAGGATCCTTTATGCTTACTGCCCTGCAGTCCTTGCCGCATGAATACCCCTTCGGATAATTACTCGCTCTTATCGAGTATCCATTCACCCCAGTTATTCTTATGCTTCATAAGATACTTGGTAACACAATCCGAGCTTTCGATGACCTCTGTCGCCTATTGCTCTAGAAAGTCTTACCTGCCTACACTCTGATTAACTCCATATGCCTAGCAGTATCCATTGACGTCCTTTGTCATTATCATCTTGGGTCTTTCGATTTGATATGTCTGTGTCGCTATCATTATTTAATCCTTATAGATTATCTTTCTGGCTCAGACGTCTTCCCGAACATGAGCTAGTTCTCGGCCAATCAGATTGCCATCGATTGTGCCCTAAATCTATTCAACTTAACCATCCTTAGTCAGAGCGTTTGCTTCTGATCCCTTGATTTTGGAAATCATAATTCCTTTGCATTTCAACTCTGAATTAGTCAGTTGCTTTCTATAATCTGATATCCTTGCATTCTTTCTACTTCTGGTTGAGTAATGATTCTCACATCAGATCCCGTATGAATCACCAGATCCTTTGTGGGGTTCTATCCGACAGCGTCCTTCATATACAGTAACCTTGTGAGCTTCTCCTCGGATACATAATGCCTTTGGTAAATTGTATCCCTGCTCTTGTCAACCATACTCTACTTTTGAGCTTGAGTACTCGTGAGGTCTGTGGTATATGTTCCTAAGATGCCCCTACGGGTTGAACCTACGCCTCCTCTAATCCGTTTGAACCCGAGAGTCTTCATGAGTCTTACTCTTCTTGTGTTTTGCCAGATAAAATATCAACACTACAACTTCATCGAAAGCGAGAAGTGAATGAAAGGTTATGCATTGAAGAAGTGGGAGTCAACCATGAACCTTTGTGTTCATGCCCATGGACCCGATGTGGAACTTATCATGGAAGTTTCTTGTTATGATAATAATGATCCCCTTGTGATAAGTTCATTTTGTATCTATAATTGGTTCTTTGCAACCGTGGTTCCGACCATGATTGTTCTCCTTTGATTACATTTCTCCGACGAGTTGAGTACTTGTCTTCTTCAGATCTTTTCACCTGTCCAAACTCTATCCTGTTCTACCCTCGAGTATTACCGTCTGGTATCTCGAGAATATCATGGAACTACATAACTTCTTATGAGTTCTTCATCAACTATTATTTCTCGCCGCTCCAAGTTTCCACGGGTTCTGAGTTGTTGGACACTCGAGAACATCGATAACTTATTCGAGTCTACACTTTCCTTCCCATTGTTTTGTTTAAGCTTTCTGGTAACCTAACATATCTGAGCAGTGATAATTCCCTGCTTATGTAAACACCTTGGTGTACCAACTCTGTCAGTAAGAACTTGTTACTATTGTTGATGACATTCCGGTAGCCACCGATGGACGAGAACTTTGCCTATTGGTCCGCCTCGTCTTAAAGAGCAGGAATATGGTTCTCTTCGTCCCTCGCCCTTGGTACCAACGTTGTTGCCAACATAATTGACAGGCTATCCTCTGACCTGCCTTGCTATCATGACCGTACAAAATGTTAGCACCCTTCTTGCTTTTAACCCACATGGTGGGCCCATAACCCACAGTTCCACAGGATCGAAACCTGACTCTCCTGTACAACCTTGACTCCGAAATATTCTTTGCACTTGGCTTCGTATGTAAATCACAAGCCACCTTCCTAGTGATCTATTCTGCTATCAGACGCAATACTTATCTCCATTGCTCTGAACCTCTTTCACCCTCTATTTCAGGTAACGAATGGTTGCCTACCCGGTTGAAGCTTCTTATTGCACCTTCTTACCTTGCTCTCGGGGACTTCCTTGAATTTCAACTCGAGAGATGCCTCTACGCCACGTTTACTGGGATAGCCCCCAGGTACCTATCTTGCGTTGACCTCCGTTCTTCCCGAGCCTATCCCTCTTACTCCCCTCCTAAATCTCGGGACGAGATTTCTTGTAGTGGAGGAGAATTGTGACGCCCGGATAATTAAGCTACAGTAATCCCAAGTTAATGGTGCCACGTCACCACTCTCACTGTTGCTAATCCTCGGTTGATCCGAATCATAATTCAAATTCAATTTAAAGTAAAGTCAAAAATAATAAATTTCAAACATAAAATCTAAAATGTTCAAACTGTGGCAAATAATCCCTGGATAATTGTCATGTTGGAACCAACCTCCTTTGGATTCCCAAAGTGCCCCTGAAAATTTATTTAGTGGTACATCAGCTTTTAAAATTGGCCTTTTCTATTTCTAAAAATAGTTGGACACTCCCAAATTCTTTGGAACTTTTTGTGGCAAACCAGAATATTGCGATGTATTTTTGTGCCAAGTTTTGTTCATTTAGTAGTTCCATTAAAATGCAAAGTAGGAAAGAAATAAAAGTAACAAAAAAGAAAAATAAGAAAGGACCTAAACTACTGGCGGACTGAGCTCTAGGTCAACAGTGGGAGTCCAGCCCACCTTTCCACCTCCTCCTTCCTACTGTTCACCAGGAGCGCCGTGGACACGCGCGCCCCGTCCATGCCCGCGTGTGGCCACGTGCAGCCACCCCCGCGGCTCCCCCTCGCCTACAAGTCCTGACCCGAGGCCCTCCCTGAACCCTAGTTGCTCCATTCCTCTCCCCCCCCCTCGCCCGTGCTCTCTACCCCTCAGATCCGCCCACCCACGGGTGTGTCCGTGGCCGAGCCGCCGGAGTAACTGCGGCCGCCGCCGTCCCTGGGGCCCTCCGACGCGTCCTCGAGCACCGCTGTGCCCTGCTACATCTTCCCTGGCCCCGAACTCGAGCTCGCCGCCTCTACTTCGACCCCAAACGTCAACGTCTTCCTCCCCGGGCCGCCGCACGCCGTCGATGGCTCCAGCCACCTCGAGTCGTCCTCGGGCCGTCCCTGCAACGGCAGTGAGCCCCGTTCGATTCTCCTCCTCCCCCTCTCGAATCCATTCTGTAGCCGCCGTTCGCCATGACCGCTAGCTCGGCCCCTGCCGAGCTACGCGTGGCCCCGCGCCTCACCAAGAGTCCCTTGGGCGCGGCCTCGCCTCGTGCGTGCGTCGCGATCTCGTGTGTCTCCACGGCCGCGACCGTCCTCGCTCGACCGCGACCGTCCTCGCTCGACCGCGCCATAGCCACGGCCCCGCGGCGCTTGCTGCCGCCTTTCCTTCCCGCCTCTTTGCCGCAGCCGACCCAGGCCCCACTTGCAGAGCCCTATGCCCGCCTCCGCCGCGCCTTGGTCCCGTCTGGCGCACTCCGCCTCTCGCCCACGTCTTGGCTTGCCCGACCACATCCCGCCCTCTCCCGGCCTCGCCGGAGGCCTCGCCTGGCTGCCGGAGCCTGAGCCCCAGCAGGAGCCCGCCGCTGCTCCTGGCTGTGGCCGAAGGGGTTCTCCCCCCGTGCGTGCCCAACCGCTGGAAGGGAGCCGGCTGTGTCCCTATCCAGTGGGGCCCGCCCCTAAAAAGAAATAAAATAAATAACAAGTAAAACAATTAGTACGTTAATTAATTACTTAATTGGTCAATTAGGTAATTAACACTTATAACTCAATGACAGATGGGCCCCGCTGTTAATTAAGCAAAATTACGTAAACTACTAAAGCTTGAGTCAATGGCAGCTGGGTCCCACTAGTCCTCTGACTAGTCAAACGTGGACAAGTCAACTGCTGACTGGGCAGTTGACTGGCCCCACAGGCCAGTCTCGGTGGCTAGACAGCCACTGGGTGTAATTAACTTATTATTGGTTAAATTCGAATTCATATTAATATTCTAGAAATTTCTGAAATTGGTTAAAACTTTAGAAAATCATATTAAATAATCCGTAGCTCGGATGAAAAAGTTTTCTACATGAAAGTTGCTCAGAACAACGAGACGAATCCGAATACGCGGTCCGTTCATCCACCACACGTCCCTAGCATAGCAAACATGGAACTTTTCCCCTCCATTTCATCTGTCCGAAAATGCTAAACCTGGGGAAACATTCCCGGATGTTATCCCCCTTCGCCGGTAATGTGTAGCACCGTGTTAGAACACGTCTAGTTCTGCCTGTTGTCCTGTTATGCTCTTGCTTGCTATGTATTTACTGTTTCTTCCCCTTCTTCTCTTCGGTAGACCCCGAGACTGCCGCTGATGCCGTTGTGATCGAGTACGTCGACGACGACCCCTTCTTCTTGTCTGAGCAACCAGGCAAGCCCCCCCTTTGATCATCTTGATATCGTCCATTCTATACTCTCGTGCTTGCATTAGATTTTGCTACTGTTATTGTTTGCTCCTATTCTGATGCATAGCCTGCTTTTGTACCTGTTGTTGTACCTTACCCGCTTATCCTAAATTGCTTAGTATAGGTTGGTTAGTGATCCATCAGTGACCTCCACCTTGTCCTTATTGCCCCTGCTTCATCGTCGACCACTCGAGCTACATGATCGACGACCAGAGCCCGACACCGCACATCACATCACACCCCTTTAGTTGTTCGACTCTGTAGAGCTACTATCGAGTGCCGAGGGTGATCCCTCATAACGCACTCCTGGTGATAATTCTGTAGTGTAGCTATTCGGTCGTGGTCATCGAGGGTGATTTCCTCCTTCACCATTCCTGATACGGCTCTGTCGTGCAACCCCTCAAGTGTGAACATCGAGGGTGGTTCCTCTTATGTTCACCTTGATGATTACATCGAGTGGAATCCTCCGAGGGTGATTCCTTGGGTTTTCCCCTTGATGTTTGGACACACAGTTACCTTGACATTACTTAAGACCTTTGGGAAAGTCAGGCGGGCCCGGAGAGCACCCGCAAGATGATTACGAGGCACGGCCGAGAAGTCAGGCAGCCCTCGTGTGGGCTGGGCTTGCCCTTGCCGTATTTCCTCGAGACGGGGCGATGGGGTCACATTATCGTGAGTCTCTGCTCGTCTCTGCGAGCTAATAATACACTATGGTTTGGTATTTGTTCTGAATTGGCCTTTGGCCTTTGCGCACTAACCACCACGCGAGAATAGTTATGGGCCTCGACGTCGTGGTATCAGCCGAAGCTCTGTCAGATGTCTAGTTCAGCATTATGGCACGGTCGAATCGTGCCATCCACTACACAGGTGGTGCTGGTATCCACCCTACACACAACGATCTGGAGTGCAACGGGCGATGGGCCCAGACCCCGGAGTGCTTAGGATGTAGACCGGCGGGGACCTCTCTGCTGAGCCTAGGTCGGGCTTCGACGTGTTGATCTTCCGAGGCCGGGCATTGACCCCAGAAAGGTGTGTCCGGCCAGAGTGATCGAGCGTGTTGGAGAACGTGGTGCACCCCTGCAGGGAAGATCTTTATTCGAATACCGTGTCCATGGTAATGGACGTTCAGACTTATATCTTGATCTAATACAACTAGAAATGGATACTTAAGATATGTGGCTCCGGGATTGCTTTCTCGCAGGGATTCGAGAAAGGATCTCTGGGCGTTATTGTTACAACATGCTTGTTAATTATAAACTGCTATTCTTTACTCATCTACATGCTGCAAGATGCTTGGAGCTGCTTGAAGATGCTAGTCTTCGATAGGCTAGGCCTTCCCCCTATTCTGGCATTCTGCAGTTCAGTCCATAGATACAACCCTTCCATTTGATACCAATGCATACTTAGTATAGATCTGATGCTTGCGAGTACTTTGGATGAGTACTCACGGTTGCTTTGCTCCCCCCTTTTCCCCTTCTTCCTTCTTTTCCGGTTGATGCAACCAGTTGGTGGATCCCTGGAGCCAGATGCCACCGCCGACAGATACTACTACATGGAGGCCACCGAAGAACAGTAGTAGTTAGGAGGTCCCAGGCAGGAGGCCTTGCCTCTTCGATCGTGTTGTTTTTGTGCTAGCCTTCTTAAGGCATCCTTGTTTAACTTATGTCTGTACTCAGATATTGTTGCTTCCGCTGACTCTTGTGTACCGAGCTTGTATTCGAGCCCCCGAGGTCCCTGGCTTGTAAGATGAAGCTTGTATTTTTTTGATTTATGTCTAGAGTTGTGTTGTGATATCTTCCCGCGAGTCCCTGATCTTGATCATACCTGTTTGCGTGTATGATTAGTGTACGGTCGAATCGGGGGTGTCACAAGCCCGTTCCGGCACCCTGCCGGAGGGGGAACCCATCACCGGTGGCCATCTTCATCATCCCGGCGCTCTCCATGACGAGGAGGGAGTAGTTCACCCTCGTGGCTGAGGGTATGTACCAGTAGCTATGTGTTTGATCTCTCTCTCTCTCTCTCGTGTTCTCTCTCGTGTTCCCTCTATGGCATGATCTTGATATATCCCGAGCTTTGCTACTGTAGTTGGATCTTATGATGTTTCTCCCCCTCTACTCTCTTGTGATGAATTGAGTTTCCCCTTTGAAGTTATCTTATCGGATTGAGTCTTTTTATGAGAACACTTGATGTATGTCTTGCCATGTTTATCTGTGGTGACAATGGGATATCATGTGCCACTTGATGTATGTTTTGGTGACCAACTTGCGGGTTCCGCCCATGAACCTATGCATAGGGGTTGGCACACATTCTTGACTCTCCGGTAGAAACTTTGGGGCACTCTTTGAAGTACTTTTATGTTGGTTGAATGAATCTGAGATTGTGTGATGCATATCGTATAATCATGCCCACGGATACTTGAGGTGACAATGGAGTATCTAGGTGACATTAGGGTTTTGGTTGATTTGTGTCTTAAGGTGTTATGCTAGTACGAACTCTTTTATAGATTGATCCGAAAGAATAGCTTTGAGGTGGTTTCGTACCCTACCATAATCTCTACGTTTGTTCTCCGCTATTAGTGGCTTTGGAGTGACTCTTTGTTGCATGTTGAGGGATTGTTATATGATCTATCTATGTTATTATTGTTGAGAGAACTTGTACTAGTGAAAGTATGAACCCTAGGCCTTGTTTCCTATCATTGCAATGCCGTTTACGCTCACTTTTATCATTAGTTACCTTGCTGTTTTTATTACTTCAGATTACAAAAACCTATATCTACCATCCATATTGCACTTGTATCACCATCTCTTTGCCGAACTAGTGCACCTATACAATTTACCATTGTATTGGGTGTGTTGGGGACACAAGAGACTCTTTGTTATTTGGTTGCAGGGTTTCTTGAGAGAGACCATCTTCATCCTACGCCTCCCACGGATTGATAAACCTTAGGTCATCCACTTGAGGGAAATTTGCTACTGTCCTACAAACCTGTGCACTTGCAGGCCCAACAACGTCTACAAGAAGAAGGTTGCGTAGTAGACATCAAGCTCTTTTCTGGCGCCGTTGCCGGGGAGGCTAGGTAAGTGAAGGTATATCTTTAGATCTTGCAATCGAATCTTTTTGTTTCTTGTTTTAGCACTAGTCTAGTTTATAAAAGAAAACTACCAAAAAATGGAATTGAGTTTGTCTCATACGCTTCATCTTTTTAATATCTTTCGTGAGAATGATGGAAAGGAAAATTGTGCCAAAGTGCTAGAAGAAGAATTACATAGAATGCTTGGCATGAAATATGTGAATGATGAGCATGATTGCAATGTTGTTAGTATGAATTCCTTGAATATCCATGATGCTAATGATATGCAAATCCACAAGCTTGGGGAAGCTATGTTTGATGAAAATGATATTTTTTGTCCCCCAAGCTTTGATGAGCAAATTTACTACGATGAAAGCATGCCTCCTATCTATGATGATTATTGTGATGACACGTATGCTTTAAAGAATAATGATAACCATGAAACTTGTCATCTTGATCTTAATCTTCAATCACATGATAGTTATTTTGTTGAGTTTGCTCCCATCATTATTCACGAGAAGAATTTTGCTTATGTGGAGAGTAGTAAATTTTCTATGCTTGTAGATCATGAAAAGAATGCTTTAGGTGCTGATTATATTGTTGAATTCATTCATGATGCTACTGAAAATTATTATGAGGGAGGAATATATGCTTGTAGGAATTGCAATAATATCAAGTTTCCTCTCTATGTGCTTAAAGTTTTGAAGTTATGCTTGTTTTGTCTTCCTATGCTAGTTGATTATTGTTCCCATAATTTGTTTGCTCACAAAATCCCTATGCATAGGAAGTGGGTTAGACTTAAATGTGCTAGTAATATTCTTCATGATGCTCTCTTTATGTTTCAATTCCTACCTCTTATGTGAGCATCATTGAAATCATCATGCCTAGCTAGGGGCGTTAAATGTTAGCGCTTGTTGGAAGGCAACCCAATTTTATTTTAGTTTCTTGTTTTTTGGTTCTGTTTAGGAATAAATAATCCATCTAGCTTCTGTTTAGATGTGGTTTTGTGTTTTAATTAGTGTTTGTGCCAAGTAGAACCTTTGGGAAGACTTGGGTGAAGTCTTCATGATCATGCTGTAAAAAAACAGAAACTTTAGCGCTCACGAGATTTGCTTCAACTTTTTACTGGAGAGTGCTATTTAGTTGATTCTTTTTGCAGATGATTACTAGACAAATTCCTCAGGTCCACCAATTTATTTTAGAATTTTTGGAGTTCCAGAAGTTTTCGTTAGTTACAGATTACTACAGACTGTTCTGTTTTTGACAGATTCTGTTTTTCGTGTGTTGTTTGCTTATTTTGATGAATCTATGGCTAGTAAAATAGTTTATAAACCATAGAGAAGTTGAAATACAGTAGGTTTAACACCAATATAAATAAATAATGAGTTCATTACAGTACCTTGAAGTGGTGTTTTATTTTCTTTCGCTAATGGAGCTCACGAGTTTTCTGTTAAGTTTTGTGTTGTGAAGTTTTCAAGTTTTGGGTAAAGATTCGATGGACTATGGAATAAGGAGTGGTAAGAGCATAAGCTTGGGGATGCCCAAGGCACCCCAAGGTAATATTCAAGGACAACCAAGAGCCTAAGCTTGGGGATGCCCCGGAAGGCATCCCCTCTTTCGTCTTCGTTCATCGGTAACTTTACTTGGAGCTATATTTTTATTCACCACATGACATGTGTTTTTCTTGGAGCGTCATTTTATTTTGTTAGTATTTGCTTTCTGTTATTTAGAATAATTTTTTGCATCTTTAGTTTCAGTAAAAAAAAAGTCAAGGATAGCCTTTGCCATGCTTATTTTGCTACTATACTTGTTGCTGTTTGAAACAGAAAGTTTACCGCTGTTGCAAAAATTCCCTAGAAAAGTCAGAGAGTGGTATAATGTTGAATATTTTTTCATAATGAGCTATGATAAAATTACTACAGTGGGAATTTTAGTGCATAATTTTCGGAGTTAGGGAAGTATTGACACTCTTGCATTCTTTACAGACTATACTGTTTTGACAGATTGCTGTTATGTTTGCATTGTTTGCATATGTTTGCTTGTTTAATGATTCTATTTGAGGATAGGAGTATTAAATATGCAGAGGCATTTAGTATGTAATGTTGAATAATAATTTTAGTGATTTGTTACAGTAGGAAATGATAAGGATTTGCATTGGTTTATACTAACCTATCTCACGAGTTCTTGTTGAGTTTGTTGTGAATGAAGCTTTTGATAAAAAGAGAAACCATGGTATGAGAGGAATTAAGGAGACACAAAAGCTCAAGCTTGGGGATGCCCAAGGCACCCAAAGATATTATTTCAAGAAGTCTCAAGCATCCTGGCATCCCACCTTTCTTCTTCAACAACTATCGGTTAGTATCGGTTGAACCTAAGTTTTTGCTTCTTCACTTGAGTTGTGCTATCCTTGCAATGTAGTTTTATTTAGCTTTGCTTGCTTTTTGAATAAAGTATCAAGATCTGAAATTCTTAAATGTTAGAGAGTCTTCACATAGTTGCACAATTATTCGACTACTTATTGATCTTCACTTATATGTTTCGGAGTAGTTTGTCATTTGCTCTAGTGCATCACTTATACTCCCTCCGTTCCTATATATAGGGTGTATAGTTTTTGGCACGGAAATTAAAGAACGCACATGGAGGAAAAATTTCACAAGTTTTGGGCGAGATTACACGTGACTAATTGGCATGAGAAAATAGAGGAGGTTGCCTAATATAAGGAAATGTAATCAAATCCCTAAAAATATTATCCAAACGAGTGGTGCAACGCAATACACCTTATATTTCGGGTTTTTTCTCAAAAATCTATACACCCTATATCAAGGAACGGAGGGAGTATCTTTTAGAGCATGGTGGTAGTTTTATTTTTAAGAAATAGATGAACTTTCATGCTTCACTTATATTATTTTGAGAGTCTTAAATAGCATGGTAATTTTCTTAAAATCCTAATATACTTGGTATTCAAGATATGTGAAACTTTCTTTTGAGTGCGTTGAATACTAATAAAAGTTTGATGCTTGATAATTGTTTTGAGATACAGAGGTAATAATATCAAAGTCGTGCTAGTTGAGTAGTTGTGAATTTGAGAAATGCTTGTGTTGAAGTTAGCAAGTCCCGTAGCATGCACGTATGGTTAAAGTTGTGTAACAAATTTGAAACATGAAGTGTACCTGGCTTGTGCATCCTTATGAGTGGCGGTCGGGGACGAGCGATGGTCTTTTCCTACCAATCTATCCCCTAGGAGCATGCGTAGTACTTGATTTTGATGACTTCTAAATTTTTGCAATAAGTATATGAGTTCTTTTTACTAATGTTGAGTCCATGGATTATCGCACTTTTACCTTTCCACCTTTACTAGCCTCTTGATGCACTGTATTGCCCTTTCTCACCTTGAGAGTTGGTGCAAACTTCACGGTGCATCAAACCCGTGATACGATCGCTCTATCACACATAAACCTCCTATATCTTCCTCAAAACAGCCACCATACCTACCTATTATGGCATTTCCATAGCCATTCCGAGATATATTGCCATGCAACTTTCCACCGTTCCGTTCATCATCATCATGACATACTTTACTTTTGTCATATTGCCATTGCATGATCATGTAGTTGACATCGTATTTGTGGCAAAGCCACCATGCATTATTTTTCATACATGTCACTCTTGATTCATTGCACCATCCCGATACACCGCCGGAGGCATTCATATAGAGTCATATCTTGTTCTAGTTTCGAGTTGTAATCCTTATGTTGTAATCAATAGAAGTGTGATGATCATCATTATTAGAGCATTGCCCAATCAAAAAAAAAGAAAGAGAAAGGCCAAAAAGAAAAAAGGAAAGGCCCAAAAAAAGGGCAATGTTACTATCTCTTTTTCCACACTTGTGCTTCAAAGTAGCACCTTGTTCTTCATGTAGTGAGTCTCATATATTGTGCTTCAAATTAGCACCATGTTTTTCATATAGTGAGTCTTATATATTGTTACTTTCATATACTAGCGGGAATTTTTCATTATAGAACTTGGCTTGTATATTCCTACGATGGGCTTCCTCAAATGACCTAGGTCTTCGTGAGCAAGCAAGTTGGATGCACACCCACTAGTCTTCTTTTGTTGAGCATTCATTTATAGCTCTAGTGCATCCGTTGCATGGCAATCCCTACTCCTCATGTTGACATCGATTGATGGGCATCTCCATAGCCCGTTAATTATCCTCGTCAATGTGAGACTTTCTCCTTTTTTGTCTTCTCCACACAATCCCCATCATCATATTCTATTCCACCCATAGTGCTATATCCATGGCTCACGCTCATGTATTGCGTGAAGGTTGAAAAAGTTTGAGATTATTTAAGTATGAAACAATTGTTTGGATTGTCATCGGGGGTATAGAAGTTGGGAACATCTTTGTGTGACGAAAATGAAGCATAGCCTAACTATATGATTTTGTAGGGATGAACTTTCTTTTGCCATGCTATTTTGAGAAGACATGATTACTTTGATTAGTATGCTTGAAGTATTACTATTCCTTTTATCAATATGAACTTTTATTTTGTATTCATTCGGATCTGAATATTCATATCACAACTAAGAAGAATTACATTGAAATTATGCCAAATAGCATTCCACATCAAAAATTATCTTTTTTATCATTTACCTACTCGAGGACGAGCAGGAATTAAGCTTGGGGATGCTTGATACGTCTCCAACGTATCTATAATTTTTGATTGCTCCATGCCATATTATCTACTGTTTTGGGCAATATTGGGCTTTTTTTCCACTTTTATATTATTTTTGGGACTAACCTATTAACCGGAGGCCCAGCCCAGATTTGCTGTTTTTTTGCCTATTTCAGTATTTCGAGGAAAAGGAATATCAAACGGAGTCAAAACGGAACGAAATCAACTGGAGAAGTTATTTTTGGAAGGAAAGCCACCCGATGGACTTGGAGTGCACGTCAGAAAGAAGGAGGTGCTCACGAGGTAGGGCGCCCACCCCTGGGGCGCCCCTGCCTCGTGGCCCCCCCATTCGGTCCACCGACGTACCCCCTTCACCCATATATACCTACGTATCGTAAAACTTCCAGAACAGAAGATAGATCGGGAGTTCCGCCGCTGCAAGCCTCTGTAGCCACCAAAAACCTCTCGGGAGCCCGTTCCGGCACCCTGCCGGAGGGGGAACCCATCACCGGTGGCCATCTTCATCATCCCGGCGCTCTCCATGACGAGGAGGGTAGTTCACCCTCGGGGCTGAGGGTATGTACCAGTAGCTATGTGTTTGATCTCTCTCTCTCTCGTGTTCTCTCTCGTGTTCCCTCTATGGCACGATCTTGATGTATCCCGAGCTTTGCTATTGTAGTTGGATCTTATGATGTTTCTCCCCCTCTACTCTCTTGTGATGAATTGAGTTTCCCCTTTGAAGTTATCTTATCGGATTGAGTCTTTTATGAGAACACTTGATGTATGTCTTGCCGTGTTTATCTGTGGTGACAATGGGATATCATGTGCCACTTGATGTATGTTTTGGTGACCAACTTGCGGGTTCCGCCCATGAACCTATGCATAGGGGTTGGCACGTTCTTGACTCTCCGGTAGAAACTTTGGGGCACTCTTTGAAGTACTTTTATGTTGGTTGAATGAATCTGAGATTGTGTGATGCATATCGTATAATCATGCCCACGGATACTTGAGGTGACAATGGAGTATCTAGGTGACATTAGGGTTTTGGTTGATTTGTGTCTTAAGGTGTTATGCTAGTACGAACTCTTTTATAGATTGATCCGAAAGAATAGCTTTGAGGTGGTTTCGTACCCTACCATAATCTCTACGTTTGTTCTCCGCTATTAGTGGCTTTGGAGTGACTCTTTGTTGCATGTCGAGGGATTGTTATATGATCTATCTATGTTATTATTTTTGAGAGAACTTGCACTAGTGAAAGTATGAACCCTAGGCCTTGTTTCCTATCATTGCAATACCGTTTACGCTCACTTTTATCATTAGTTACCTTATTGTTTTTATTATTTCAGATTACAAAAACCTATATCTACCATCCATATTGCACTTGTATCACCATCTCTTCGCCGAACTAGTGCACCTATACAATTTACCATTGTATTGGGTGTGTTGGGGACACAAGAGACTCTTTGTTATTTGGTTGCAGGGTTGCTTGAGAGAGACCATCTTCATCCTACGCCTCCCACGGATTGATAAACCTTAGGTCATCCACTTGAGGGAAATTTGGAAAAGAACTTGCATGACATCTTTTGTCCTACCCTCCCGTGGCAGCGGGGTCCTAGCGGAAACTAAGGGATATTAAGGCCTCCTTTTAATAGAGAACCGGAACAAAGCATTAACACATAGTGAATACATGAACTTCTCAAACTACAGTCATCACCGAGAAGTATCCCGATTATTGTCACTTCGGGGTTGTCGGATCATAACACATAATAGGTGACTATAGACGTGCAAGATAGGATCAAGAACACACATATATTCATGAAAGCATAATAGGTTCAGATCTGAAATCATGGCACTCGGGCCGTAGTGGTATGTCTCCAACGTATCTATAATTTTTGATTGTTCCATTCTATTATATTACCCCTTTTGGATGTTTATGGGCTTTATTTTACACATTTATATCATTTTTTGGACTAACCTACTAACCGGAGGCCCAGCCCATATTGCTGTTTTTTTGCCTATTTCAGTATTTCGAAGAAAAGGAATATCAAACGGAGTCCAAACTGAATGAAACCTTCGGGAGCGTGATTTTTGGAACAAACGTGATCCAGAGGACTTGGAGTGCAAGTCAAGAAGCAGCCGAGGCCTCCACGAGATAGGAGGGCCCCCCTATAGGGCGCGCCCCTGTCTCGTGGGCCCCTCGGGCGGCCACCGACGTACTTCTTCCTCCTATATATACCTACGTACCCCGAAAACATCCAGGGGCACCACGAAACACAATTTCCACTGTCGTAACCTTCTGTATCCGCGAGATCTCATCTTGGAGCCTTCACCACTCTGCTGGGGGGGAATAAACCACGGAGGGCCTCTACATCAACATCCTTGCCCTCCGATGAGTTGTGAGTAGTTTACCACAGACCTCACGGGTCCATAGTTATTAGCTAGATGGCTTCTTCTCTCTTTTTGGATCTCAATACAATGTTCTCCCCCTCTCTTGTGGAGATCTATTTGATGTAAACTCTTTTTGCGGTGTGTTTGTCGAGATCCGATGAATTGTGGGTTTATGATCAAGTTTATCTATGAATAATATTTGAATCTTCTCTGAATTCTTTTATGTATGATTAAGTTATCTTTGCAAGTCTCTTCGAATTATCAGTTTGGTTTGGCCTACTAGATTGATCTTTCTTGCCATGGGAGAAGTGCTTAGCTTTGGGTTCAATCTTGCGTGTTCTTACCCAAAGGATGAAAGGGTTGCAAGGCACGTATTGTATTGTTGCCATCGAGGATAACAAGATGGGGTTTATATCATATTGCATGAGTTTATCCCTCTACATCATGTCATCTTGCTTAAAGCATTACTCTGTTCTTATGAACTTAATACTCTAGATGCATGCTAGATAGCGGTCGATGTGTGGAGTAATAGTAGTAGATGCAGGCAGGAGTCGGTCTACTTGTTATGGACGTGATGCCTATATACATGATCATGCCTAGATAATCTCATAACTATGCGCTTTTCTATCAATTGCTCGACAGTAATTTGTTCACCCACCGTAATACTTATGCTATCTTGAGAGAAGCCACTAGTGAAACCTATGGCCCCCGGATCTATCTCTTATCATATTTGCTCCCAATCTACTTTTGTTTGCATCTTTACTTTTTTGCATCTATACTATAAAATACCAAAAATATATTTATCTTATCATACTATCTTTATTAGATCTTACTTTCATGAAGTGGCCGTGAAGGGATTGACAACCCCTTTATTGCGTTGGTTGCGAGTTCTCGCTTGTTTGTGTAGGTGCGTGGGACTTTTGAGAAGCCTCCTCTTTGGATTGATACCTTGGTTCTCAAAATTGAGGGAAATACTTACGCTACACTTGCTGCATCACCCTCTCCTCTTCGAGGAAAACCAACGCAAGCTCAAGACGTAGCACCTAGTGACAAGCATTAAGCATAGCAAAGTCATAGAAACATCAATCTCAGAACATAGTGGATACTAGGGATCAAACCCTAACAAAACTAACTTGATTACATGGTAAATCTCATCCAACCCATCACCGTCCAGCAAGCATACGATGGAATTACTCACGCACGACGGTGTGCATCATGAAATTGGTGATGGAGGATGGTTGATGATGACGACGGCGACGAATCCCCTCTCCGGAGCCCCGAGCGGACTCGAGATCAGCCCTCCCGAGAGATTAGGGCTTGACGGCGGCTCCGTGTCGAAAACGCGATGAAACTTTCTCTCTGATTTTTTTCTCCCCGAACGTGAATATATGGAGTTGGAGTTGAGGTCGGTGGAGGTCCAGGGGCCCCACGAGATAGGGGGGCGCGCCCCCCTGTCTCGTGGACAGGGTGTGGGCCCCCTGGTGTATTTCTTTTGCCCAATAATTCTTATTAATTCCAAAAAGTGCCTCTGTGGATTTTCAGGACATTCCGAGAACTTTTTTTTCTAGACATAAAACAACATCTTGGCAGTTCTGCTGAAAACAGCGTCAGTCCGGGTTAGTTTCATTCAAATCATGCAAGTTAGAGTCCAAAACAAGGGCAAAAGTGTTTGGAAAAGTAGATACGTTGGAGACGTATCAACTCCCCCAAGCTTAAACCTTTGCTTGTCCTCAAGCAATTCAGTTGATAAACTGAAAGTGATAAAGAAAAACTTTTACAAACTCTGTTTGCTCTTGTTGTTGTAAACATGCAAAGCCATCATTCAGGTTTCAGCAAATATTATGAACTAACCATACTCACAATAACACTTAGGTCTCACAATTACTCATATCAATAGCATAATCAGCTAGCAAGCCATAATAATAAAACTCGGATGACAACACTTTCTCAAAACAATCATAACATGATATAACAAAATGGTATCTCGCTAGCCCTTTACGAGACCATAAAACATAAATGCAGAGCACCTTTAAAGATCAAGGACTGACTAAACATTGTAATTCATGGTAAAAGAGATCCAGTCAAGTCATACCCAATATAAACCAATAGTAATGAATGCAAATGACAGTGTGCTCTCCAGCGGGTGCTTTTTAATAAGAAGGGTGATAGACTCAACATAAAAGTAAATAGATAGGCCCTTTGCAGAGGGAAGCAGGGATTTGTAGAAGTGCTAGAGCTCGAATTTAAAATAGAGATTGAATAACATTTTGAGCGGCATACTTTCACTGTCAACGCAACAACTATGAGATGGTTGTATCTTCCATACTACATGCATTATAGGCAGTTCCCAAACAGAATGGTAAAGGTTTATACTCCCCCAACCACCAACAAGCATCAATCCATGGCTTGCTCGAAACAACGAGTGCCTCCACTAACAACAGCCCAGGGAGTTTTGTTTAATTATTTTGATTTGCTTTGATCTTTTGGATCATGGGATTGGGCATCCGGTTACCGGCCCTTTCTCGTGAATGAGGAGCGGAGTCCACTCCTCTTGAGAATAACCCACCTAGCATGGAAGATATAGGCAGTCCTAGTTGTAACATGGGCTGCTCGAGCATACAAAACAGAATTTCATTTGAAGGTTTGGAGTTTGGCACATACAAATTTACTTGGAACGGCAGGTAAATACCGCATATAGGAAGGTATAGTGGACTCATATGTAATAACTTTGGGGTTTAAGGAGTTTGGATGCACAAGCAGTATTCCCGCTTAGTACAGGTGAAGGCTAGCAAAAGACTGAGAAGCGACTAACTGAGAGAGCGACAACAGTCATAAATATGCATTAAAATTAATTCACACCGAATACAAGCATGAATAGGATATAATTGATGACCCACAAGTATAGGGGATCTATCCTAGTCCTTTCGATAAGTAAGAGTGTCGAACCCAACGAGGAGCAGAAGGAAATGATAAGCGGTTTTCAGCAAGGTATTCTCTGCAAGTACTGAAATAAGTGGTAACAGATAGTTTTGTGATAAGATAAATTGTAACGAGCAACAAGTAACAAAAGTAAATAAAGTGCAGCAAGGTAGCCCAATCCTTTATGTAGCAAAGGACAAGCCGGGACAAACTCTTATGATAGGAAAAGCGCTCCCGAGGACACATGGGAATATTGTCAAGCTAGTTTTCATCACGCTCATATGATTCGCGTTCGGTACTTTGATAATTTGATATGTGGGTGGACCGGTGCTTGGGTACTGCCCTTACTTGGACAAGCATCCCACTTATGATTAACCTCTATTGCAAGCATCCGCAACTACAACAAAAGTATTAAGGTAAACCTAACCATAGCATGAAACATATGGATCCAAATCAGCCCCTTACGAAGCAACACATAAACTAGGGTTTAAGCTTCTGTCACTCTAGCAACCCATCATCTACTTATTACTTCCCAATGCCTTCCTCTAGGCCCAAATAATGGTGAAGTGTTATGTAGTCGACGTTTACATAACACCACTAGAGGTTAGACAACATACATCTTATCAAAATATCGAACGAATACCAAATTCACATGACTACTAATAGCAAGACTTCTCCCTTGTCCCCAGGAACAAACGTAACTACTCACAAAGCATATTCATGTTCATAATCAGAGGGGTAATAATGTGCATAAAGGATCTGAACATATAATCTTCCACCAAATAAACCAACTAGCATCAACTACAAGGAGTAATCAACACTACTAGCAACCTACTAGCACCAATCCCGGACTTGGAGACAAGAATTGGATACAAGAGATGAACTAGGGTTTGGAGATGAGATGGTGCTAGTGAGGATGTTGATGGATATTGCCCTCTCCCAATGAGAGGAGCGTTGGTGATGATGATGGCGATGATTTTCCCCTCCCGGAGGGAAGTGTCCCCGGCAGAACAGCTCTGCCGGAGCCCTAGATTGGTTCCGCCAAGGTTCCGCCTCGTGGCGGCGGAGTCTCGTCCCGAAAGGTTGCTTATGATTTTTTTCCCATCGAAAGAGCTCATATAGGAGAAGATGGGCGTCAGAGAGCCACCAGGGGGCCCACGAGGTAGGGGGGCGCGGCCAGGGGGCGCGCGCCCCCCACCCTCGTGAGCAGGGTGTGGGCCCCCTGGCCTTCATATTTGGCGATGATTTTTCTTTATTTATTTTAAGACATTCCGTGGAGTTTCAGGACTTTTGGAGTTGCGCAGAATAGTCCTTCAATATTTGCTCCTTTTATAGCCTAGAATTCCAGCTCCCGGCATTCTCCCTCTTCATGTAAACCTTGTAAAATAAGAGAGAATAGCCATTAGTATTGTGACATAACGTGAAATAACAGCCCATAATGCAATAAATATTGACATAAAAGCATGATGCAAAATGGACGTATCAATAATCCACCATGAACATAAATATCATGAAGGCTATGTTGATTTGATTCAACTACATGCGTGAACATGTGCCAAGTCGAGTCACTCAATTCATTCAAAGGAGGATACCATCCCATCATACCACATCATAATCATTCTAATAGCATGTTGGCACGCAAGGTAAACCATTATAACTCATATCTAATCAAGCATGGCACAAGCAACTATAATCTCTAAATGTCATTGCAAATATGTTTACTTCATAATAGGCTGACTCAGAAACGATCAACTCATCATATTTACAAAAACAAGAGAGGTCGAGTTCATACCAGCTTCTCTCATCCCAATAAGTTCATCATATATCGTCATTATTGCCTTTCACTTGCACAACCGAACGATGTGTATAATAATAAGAGTGCACGTGCATTGGACTAAGCTGGAATCTGCAAGCATTCAACTTAAAAGAGAAGGCAAGATAATATGGGCTCTAAGTTAAATAAACAATCATGCATATGAGAGCCACTAAACATTTTCAATATGGTCTTCTCGACCCCCAAAGAAAAGAAAAGAAAAGAAAAGAAAACTATTTACACGGGAAAACTCCCAACAAGTAAAAAGAAGAACTAGAAATCTTTTGGGGTTTTCATTTTAATTTCTACTTCAAGCATGGAAATTAAACTAACTAATTTTTTTGGATTTTCTTAAGGTTTATCAAAAATACAAGAAGAAAAGTAGAAAAAGAAATTTAAACTAGCATGGATAATACAATGAAAGAGTATGAGCACCGAGGACTAGTGTGTGAACATGAATGTAAAGTCGATGAGAAATACATACTCCCCCAAGCTTAGGCTTTTGGCCTAAGTTGGTATCCATAAGTGAAACTGGGGTCGTACTGAGATGCAGCGGCAACCGCCTCCTGAGCTGCGGCGTGTTGGCGGGCTGCCTCCGCTCTCCCCTCGTGTTCAGCTGCTTCCTCCCTGGTGACAACATATCTTCCTTTTGCCTGATAATCAAAAAGGTAGGGAGCAGGAAGAGTAACATGGACGACGTTGCGTCTGTCATAGATTAGTCGATATTGGAGGAATTGTTCATTCCTCCCAAGAAATTGATGATTGACCATAGCTTCAGAATCCAAATAAACAGGAGGTATTAACATATCTCCCTCTCGTGGGGCTATATTAAGATAATTAGCCACACGGGTTGCATAAATTCCTCCAAATAAATTTCCCTTTCTACTATTATTCTGCAACCTACATGCAACTATTGCCCCCAAGTTATAACCTTTATAACCTAACACAGCGCTCTTGAGGACACACAGATCAGGAACACACATGTGACATGCCTCATCTTTACCGTTAATGCATCTACCAATGAAGAGAGCAAAGTAATGTATAGCAGGAAAATAAATGCTCCCTATGGTAGCTTGTGCTATGTCCCTAGATTCTCCCACAGTAATACTAGCAAGGAAATCTCTAAATTCAGATTTGTGAGGATCATTAATATTACCCACTACGGAAGTTTGCAAGCGTTGTAAAATCCTCTAGGTCCATGGTATAAGATGTATCATAAATATCAAATATGACACTAGGGGAATTACGCGTACAGTTATATTTAAACCTCCGCACAAAGGAATCAATCAATTGATAGTACCAAGGACACTTATCTTGTAAGAAGTCCTCCAACTCAGCATTACGCACATACACGTCAAATTCCTCCTTGAAGCCTGCTTCGACCATAAAATCATCGGATGGCCACTCACAAGCTCGTACATCCGCGTCCCTCGGCAATTCAACATCTTGCTCACGTATAGCAATACTGGGCCCTTTCTTCACCGAGGAACCACCTTGGTACATTTTTCTAAGCATAATTCTTTTTCTGAAAAATTTCTGAAATTTTAGTAACTTCAAAATAAAAGTGAATAAAACTAAACAAGATTGATAGCAACTACTACTACGAGTGCGTAGATATCATGCATTGGAATTGCTTGGGACCTCATAAATTTAACATGCAAGCTCAAGAACATGGTCACCTATGCAGCAAAAATTTGCAATGAATAAAGCACTAGAACGATAACTAATTGGACCAATGGAGGAGTCACATACCAAGCAACAATCTCCCAAAGCAGTTTTGTGAATGGAGCTTTGAGCAAGGAGATCGAAAATCGCAGCAAAATGAGCTAGAACTCGTGCTTGAGCTGGATGGGGATTTTTTGGGTAGAAGATGAAGTGTGTGGGTGCTGCCATAAGTGGAGGGGGCCACCAGGGGGCCACGAGACAGGGGGCAGGCCCAGGTGGGGTGGGCGCGCCCTCCACTCTCGTGGCCTGGTGCTTGCCCCTCCAGCAATGATTTTAGTGCCTAAAATCCTCAAATATTCCATAAAAAATCATACTAAATTTGCAGGGCATTTGGAGCACTTTTATTTTCGGGCTATTTTTTAATGCACGGATAATTCAGAAAATAGACAAATAATACTATTTTTGCTTTATTTATTCTAAATAACAAAAAGTAAAAAGAGGGTACAGAAGGTTGTGCCTTCTAGTTTCTTCCATGTCGTGATCATCAAAATGAATCCACTAACAAGGTTGATCAAGTCTTGTTAACAAACTCATTCCGAATAACACGGAACCGGAGAAATTTCGAATAACACTAAGTTACCTCAACGGGGATATGAAAATCCCCAACAATAAGAATATCATACTTTTTCTTGACAGTAGGGAGAGGAAATTCAAAACCTCCAATAATAATAGTTGGAACTTTTCCAATAGAATTGATGCTATGAACTTGAGATTGTTTCCTCGGAAAGTGTACCGTATGCTCATTACCATTAACATGAAAAATGATATTGCCTTTGTTGCAATCAATAACAACCCATGCAATATTAAGAAAAGGTCTACCAAGGATAATAGACATATTATCGTCCTCGGGAATATCAAGAATAACAAAGTCCGTTAAGATAGTGACATTTGCAACCACAACAGCACATCCTCACAAATACCGGCAGTATAGCAGTTGATTTATCAGCCATTTGCAAAGATATTTCAGTAGGTGTCAACTTATTCAATTCAAGTCTACGATATAAAGAGAGAGGCATAACACTAACATCGGCTCCAAGATCACATAAAGCAGCTCTAACATAATTTCTTTTAATGGAGCATGGTATAGTTGGTACACCCGGATCTCCAAGTTTCTTTGGTATTCCACCCTTAAAAGTGTAATTAGCAAGCATGGTGGAAATTTCAGCTTTCGGTATCTTTCTTTTATTTGTGATGATATCCTCCATATACTTAGCATAAGGATTTACTTTAAGCATATCAGTTAAGCGCATATGTAAGAAAATAGGTCTAATCATTTCAGCAAAGCGCTCAAAATCCTCATCATCCTTTGACTTGGATGGTTTAGGAGGAAAGGGCATAGGTTTCTGAACCCATGGTTCTCTTTCTCTACCGTGCTTCCTAGCAACAAAATCTCTCTTATCATAACGTTGATTCTTTGATTGTGGGTCATCAAGATCAACAGCAGGTTCAATCTCTACTTCATTATTTTTGCTAGGTTGAGCATCAACATGAACATTATCATTAACATTATCACTAGGTTCATGTTCATCACCTGATTGAGTTTCAGCATCAAAGATAGAAATATCATTGGGATTCTCAGGTGTGTCTACAGTAGGTTCACTAGAAGCATGCAAAGTCCTATCGTTTTTCTTTTTCTTCTTTTTAGAAGAAATAGGTGCCTCTAAATTATTTCTCTGGGAATCCTGCTCGATTCTTTTAGGGTGGCCTTCAGGATACAAAGGTTCCTGAGTCATTCTACCAGTTCTAGTAGCCACTCTAACAGCAAAGTCATTTTTATTATTTAATTCATCAAGCAAATCATTTTGAGCTTTAAGTACTTGCTCAGCTTGAGTAGCAACCATAGAAGTATATTTGCTAATGAGTTTGAGTTCACCTTTAACTCTAGCCATATTATCGCTCACGCGTCCTATCTCGAAAGCATTATTCTTTAACTCTCTACCCACATAAGCATTAAAACTTTCTTGTCTAGCCATAAAATCATCAAATTCATCTAAGTATGGGCTATGAAATTTAGTAGAGGGGATTTCAACTTTATCATATCTATAGAGAGAATTTACCTTTACTACCTGTGTCAGGTTATCAAGACAATGTGGTTCTTCAACAGGCGGTATATTAAGACCATGTATTTCTTCAATAGGAGGTAAATTCATAACATCTTCAGCTTCAATACCTTTTTCTTTCATTGATTTCTTTGCCTCTTGCATATCTTCAGGACTGAGAAATAAAATACCTCTCTTCTTCGGAGTGGGTTTAGGAATAGGCTTAGGAGTTGGCTTAATTGGTTCAGGAATTGCTTCAGGAATTGGCTCAGGAAGAGTCCAATTATTTTCATTAGTCAACATATTATTCAATAATATTTCAGCTTCGTCGACTGTTCTTTCCCTGAAAACACAACCAGCACTGTTGGGAAACGTAGTAATTTCAACAGTTTTCCTACGCACATGCAAGATCATGGTGATGCATAGCAACGAGAGGGTAGAGTGTGTCCACGTACCCTCGTAGACCGAAAGCGGAAGCGTTAGCACAACGCGGTTGATGTAGTCATACGTCTTCACGACCCGACCTATCAAGCACCGAAACTACGGCACCTCCGAGTTCTTGCACACGTTCAGCTCGATGACGTTCCCCGGACTCCGATCCAGCAAAGTGTCGGGGAAGAGTTCCGTCAGCACGATGGCGTGGTGACGATCTTGATGTTCTACTAGTGACATTCTGTTTGTCTATGTATTCACACATGTATTATGTTTCCGGTTAATACAATTCTAGCATGAATAATAAACATTTATCATGAAATAAGGAAATAAATAATAACTTTATTATTGCCTCTAGGGCATATTTCCTTCAAGCACAACTATCCAAGTAGTCCTTGGAAGCATTGGTTAGTCCATTATAAAAGATATCAAGTATTTCATTTTTCTTGAGAGGATGATTAGGCAAAGCATTAAGTAATCAGAGAAGCCTCCCCCAAGCTTGTGGGAGACTCTCTTCTTTGATTTGCACAAAATTATATATTTCCCGCAAGGCAGCTTGTTTCTTATGAGCAGGGAAATATTTAGCGAGAAGTAATAAATCATATCACGGGACTACGCACACAACCAGGAGCAAGAGAATTATACCAAGTCTTAGCATCACCCTTTAATGAGAACGGAAATATCTTAAGGATATAAAAATAGCGAGACTTCTCATCATTAGTAAACAGGGTAGCTATATCATTCAACTTGGTAAGATGTGCCACAACAGTTTCAGATTCAAGGCCATAAAAAGGATCAGATTCAACCAAAGTAATAATTTCAGGATTAACAGAGAATTCATAATCCTTATCAGTAACACAAATAGGTGAAGTAGCAAAAGCAGGGCCAGGTTTCATTCTAGCATTAAGAGACTGTTGCTTCCATTTAGCTAATAATTGTTTAAGATCATATCTATCATTGCAAGCAAAGATAGCTCTAGCAACTTCTTCATTCATAACATAACCCTCAGGAACAACATGCAATTCATAATCATTGGGAGAACCTTCATCATCACTATCATCAATAATAGCATCTTCAATAATTTCATTCCCCCTAACTCTAGCAAGTTGTTCATCGAGAAATTCACCTAATGGCAAAGTAGTATCACGCACAGAAGTAGTTTCATCATAAGTATCATGCATAGTAGAAGTGGCATCATCAATAACATGCGACATATCAGAATTCATAGCAGTAGCAGGTTTAGGTGTCGCAAGCTTACTCAAAACAGAAGGATAATCTAGTGCAGAGCTAGATGGCAGTTCCTTACCTCCCCTCGTAGTTGAGGGATATATCGTAGTTTTAGCGTCTTTCAAGTTCTTCATAGTGATCAACAGATATAAATCCCAAGTGACTCAGAGAATAAAGCTATGCTCCCCGGCAACGGTGCCAGAAATTAGTCTTGATAACCCACAAGTATAGGGGATCGCAACAGCTTTCGAGGGTAGAGTATTCCACCCAAATTTATTGATTCGACACAAGGGGAGCCAAAGAATATTCTTGAGTATTAGCAGTTGAGTTGTCAATTCAACCACACCTGGATAACTTAGTATCTGCAGCAAAGTGTTTAGTAGCAAAAGTGGTATGATAATAAAGGTAACGGTGGCAAAAGTAAAGATACTAGTTTTTTTGGGTTTTTGTAGTAGTTGTAACAGTAGCAACGGAAAAGTAAATAAGCGAAGAACAATATATGAAAAGCTTGTAGGCAATGGATCAGTGATGGATAATTATGCCGGATGTGATTCCTCATGTAATAGCTATAACATAGGGTGACACAGAACTAGCTCCAGTTTATCAATGTAATGTAGGCATGTATTCCGTAAATAGTCATACATGCTTATGGAAAAGAACTTGCATGGCATCTTTTGTTCTACCCTCCCGTGGCAGCGGGGTCCTAGTGGAAACTAAGGGATATTAAGGCCTCCTTTTAACAGAGAACCGGAACAAAGCATTAACACATAGTGAATACATGAACTCCTCAAACTACGGTCATCACCGAGAAGTATCCCGATTATTGTCACTTCGGGGTTGTCGGATCATAACACATAATAGGTGGCTATAGACGTGCAAGATAGGATCAAGAACACACATATATTCATGAGCATAATATGTTCAGATCTGAAATCATGACACTCGGGCCCTAGTGACAAGCATTAAGCATAGCAAAGTCATAGCAACATCAATCTCAGAACATAGTGGATACTAGGGATCAAACCCTAACAAAACTAACTTGATTACATGGTAAATCTCATCCAACCCATCACCGCCCAGCAAGCCTACGATGGAATTACTCACGCACGGCGGTGAGCATCATGAAATTGGTGATGGAGGATGGTTGATGATGACGACGGTGACGAATCCCCTCTCCGGAGCCCCGAGCGGACTCGGATCAGCCCTCCCGAGAGAGATTAGAGCTTGGCGGCGGCTCGTGTCGTAAAAACGCGATGAAACTTTCTCTCTGATTTTTTTTCTCCCCGAACGTGAATATATGGAGTTGGAGTTGAGGTCGGTGGAGGTCCAGGGGGCCCACGAGACAGGGTGTGGGCCCCCCTGGTGTATTTCTTTCGCCCAATAATTCTTATTAATTCCAAAAAGTGCCTCCGTGGGTTTTCAGGACATTTCGAGAACTTTTCTTTTCTACATATAAAACAACATCATGGTAGTTCTGCTGAAAACAGCGTCAGTCCGGGTTAGTTTCATTCAAATCATGCAAGTTAGAGTCCAAAACAAGGGCAAAAGTGTTTGAAAAGGTAGATACGTTGGAGACGTATCAGCTGGTGTAGCAGCATGAGATTGAACGAAGAAGGCCCAAGATAGCTTTAAAAAATGCAAACTCGAGAGATAGCGGGCTCGATCTCTTCGCATCCTCCCTTCCACCTCCATGACAACAAAGACAGCGGAGTGGAATCCATCCACCATGGATCTACTTCTTCAACGATCTTATTGAGGGAAATAGTGGTGTGCCTTCTTCTTTACCTCGCTCTGACGCAATGGACCCCAACAAGAAGCTTAATCCCGTTACCATCTATTGTTGCTTGCCCACAGTAGGGGGCATCTATGAACAACATGAAACAATCACCCTTATGTCAAATTCAGGCCACATATCCAACCACATATCAAAGTCAGGGATGTTGAGTCCCATCTGGATATCTGGTGCAATAAGAGTGCTTAGTTAAGCTATTTGCTACCACATTAGCTTTTTTATGACAATGAACAAAGCTAACACTAGAAAATTCTAGGACCAATTGCTTGCATTCAGCAGCGAAAACATCTGGACCCAAATAAGTCCCAGTTTGGTTCGCATCTTCATTCGCCAAAGTGCTATTAAACTCAATCGCTAAGCGATTACATCCGAAGTTTGATGCTAGAAAGAGATCATTATGAATCTTACATCTTTCAGTCTTAAAAAGTTCGTCCCCACTGCAAGCAATTCTCTCAACATGCACCCTTCCACCTTACCATGTGTGCCATGTCAGCATCCAATAACATTATTTTTAGCCAAACTTTAATTATTATTACAACATGCATTCTCCCACCTCATCAAGTTATGCATTTCCACCACATCAAATTAATCACATAATTACCCATGTCATGCATCTTAGACAAAATAATGTCATCTTATCCACGCCTGTATGGAAATTTGACTGGAATTGATGGTAGATATTGATCGTTAGAATATATTAAAGAGTGAAAATATGGATCGAAGGAGACAATAGGTACGTAGAAGTGTTGGTTGGTGTGTTGTCTATTTATAGATACTAAAGCATTTTTCTTGAAAAGTCTACAATGCTACAAGACTTTATGAAGATACGTTTATGAAAGTGAAAAAAATACACAATATTAATCTCACAGTCTGATTTGGGATGTTTTCTCATTGGAAATATTAATTTAATTTACTTTAGAAATTGCGCGAATCGCAAGTTTTTTCCACGGAAAAACTTTTGATCCATTCATCTCCAATCATGGCGGTACAACGAACAACAGAACTTAACAAAATAAATGTTAGTATGCACTAATAATATTTCATAGCTACATGTCTCTTATTGTTTCCGTGACAACGTGCGAGGAATCATCTAGTTGCATTAATCTGCGCCAATTCACCTTCTTGCAGTATAATCTTAACAGAGTTTCTGTGATAAGTATGAGAAAACTATCAGAGATTTCTGGTAGGGAGACAAGGATGAGCACAGGAAGGTTCATTGGATGACTTGGGAAGAAATGACAAAACCGAAGAGAGATGGTGGCATAGGATTTCGGGACATGCATCTTTTCAATCAGGCACTGCTAGCACGACAAGGGTGGAGATTGGTACAATACCCACAAAGCTTATGCGCAAGAGTGCTTAAATCTAAGTATTACCCAAATGGTGAACTGCTTGATACAGTCTTCCCCTCGGATGCTTCCCCCTCTTGAAGAGGAATAGAATTTGGTCTAGAGTTACTCAGGAAAGGGATCATATGGCGAGTAGGGAATGGCAAGAGAATTCAAATAACTAGAGATCAGTGGATACCATGGAAAGTTGGGCTAAAAACGGCTAGTTTCAAAAGAAGGTCACGCCTGAGATGGGTGAACCAGCTGATGCATGAGGAATCAAAGGAATGGGACAAGGAGCTCATAAACCAGATCTTTCAGCCTTTTGATGCTGATGAGATTTGCAAAATCAGGATTCCGGCAAGGGAGGTGGAGGACTGTTAAGAGTGCTTATAAACTGGTAGACTCGCTGAAAAGAAATGGAACAGAAATGGCCTCGAGTTCAACCAGCGATCCAGGTGATAGGGGAATCTGGGATGTAATCTGGAAAGCCAAGATACCAGAGTGGATAAAAATCTTCGGGTGGAGAGTAGCTACCAAATCCCTAGCAACGAAACATAACACATTCAAAAGAACTTTAGTGAAGGAGGACATCTGTAACATATGTGGAATGGAGAAGGAAGACGAATACCATGCTGTGATCGCTTGTACCCGCAGCAAGGCCCTAAGATTTGCTATGAGGGCACACTGGGACCTCCCAAAGGAATGTACATTTTTACCTTCAGGCAATGACTGGCTACAATGCCTGTTGATGCCAAACCCCGAGCCGGTCAGAGCCAAGATCCTGATGATTCTCTGGAAAGCGTGGCAACTCAGGAACAATGTTATTCATGGCGATGGAAAGGAAACTGTGTCAGGAGCTGTTCACCAGCTTATCCGGCTAAACAATGATTTAGAGCTGGTAACACAGGCAGGTGAAAAGACGGGGGGCAAGCAACCCCTTTCGGTGCACGCAGAGAGGACAAGCAGGCCTCAGAATCCTGCCCCAGATCATTGGTGTCCCCTCCCCCAGAAGGAGTCGCCAAACTGAATACGGACGCTGCGTTCATAAAAGAGATAGGAATGACCTGGGTGGGAGCAGTGGCCAGGGATTACCATGGGTATGCATTCCTCTCGAGTGGGCGTCAAATCGACCAGTGCTCGAGGGTTGAAGAAGCGGAAGCCTCAGCGATCCTGTGGGGAGTGACTGAGCTAAAGAAATATTTCAATGGCCACCTAATTATTGAAACAGACTGTGCCACAGTGGGGAAGGACCTCAGTTCAGGACAACCGGACAGAGCGCCGTTGTTTGCTCTAATGACTGATACAAAGGAGCAGACTAAAGCTTTCGCCAGTGTCCAGATAAATATCATCAGGAGGAATCAAAATAAGTTAGCCCACGAGATTGCAGCAATAGCAAGGAGACAAGGGAATCACTTCCGGCTAGCTGATGTGCATGATTGTGTTAGACAAACTTTAGTGTCAGAGTACACTACTACCAATGCATAATTTGTATGCTTTGGTTCTAAAAAAAAAATCTTAACAACCCTTCCCCCAACTTTAAAAAAAATCACAACCTTTTCATTTTTTGAGAGAAAAAAATACCACAACTATACATCTGAACCTTCCATCTCGTAGTTCCGACCGAGCTCGAGCTTCTCTTTTTTAGTGTTTTGGACCGGGCTTACACGTGCGAGCATTGAAAAACAACATCCAGGCCGGATCTTCGGGCTTAATTTCGGGCCGGACTCAGACTTGAAAAAGTGTGTATTTCGGGCTCTAGGCCGGGCTTGGGCTTGAGAAAAGAAGGCTGGGCTTTTACAAGCCCGGCCCAAAACCCGGCCCGGCGCAACGGTTGAACTGGTTTTACCGACGACGTATGGCACAAGCCCATTGCAACACGACCCCCACGCAAACGCATCCGGCCGGACTCGCACACTGTAGCCGCGGCCGGCCCCAGCCCACGAAACCCATACCCCCCAATTGAGGGGAAAAAACCCTGGCAAAGGCGAAGCCGTAGTTTATTCCCGGGACTCACTTCCCCGGCGGCGACCACCGCTCGCTGCCGGGACCTTCGTCGCCGCCGGTCCCCGTGCGGCCTCCTCCTCCACGCCGCCGGCCATGGTGAGCTCCTCGCCCCTCGTATTGCGCCCCCTCGCCCTCCCTTGTCTGATTAATTTGCTTCTCACCCCGCCCCTCCTCCCGCGCCTCCGCAGTTCTCCATCGCGGCCATCAACGAGAGCGACACCGTCGGCCAGTGGGAGCCGCTCGCGCCGACCAAGGAAGCACAGGTACGAACTCCTCTCCCCGCCCTTCCTCCCATCCGTCTCTCTCCGAGCGCGCCACGCTCCTAATGCCTGAAATTCCAGCGGGGCTTGGTGTGTAGCTCGTCACCCGGGCCACGTTAGGGTTTTCGATTTCGCCGAGCGCAATGTGATGGGTTAATTGGGGTTTTATGTGATTCAATTAAACGCGGCGTGGTAGATGAAATTACACAAGACTCCAATGCTTGCATTGTCAAGATTGCAGGCGCAGGAGGGCGATACACAGTTAGATCTTTCATGTTTTGTGCAAGTAGTACTAATGCTGAGTTATGTAGTGTACACACCATATTTGATTCAAAAGGAGGACTTCCTTGTAGTTATATATATGCACATAGCCTTGTATTTGCTACCAAGGCTCAGTTTGCAGTTGCTGAACTGTGCTTCATTGTGCTTGTTTTATAATCTGCTGTGGGAAAATAGCCACGAAACTAGAGGTAAGTTGGTTAAACAAACATCAAAATAGGCAAACGCTGGTGGGATAAGCTGGATTACCATAATCCACCGTAATGCTAAACACAGCCTATAAAGGGTTAGAGTCAGATTTTTGAGTTGCAGAAGCTTTTAATATGGCTGTCAAAACATATTTGCTACTAAGAAGGGGCTATAGTGACTTTTGAGTTTTAGAAGCTCTTAATATGGTTGTCAAAATATATTGTGTTATTGAAATAACCTTTTAATGCTGTCAGGAATCTGCACTTTCGCATAAATACCATGAGGGACTCCTCAAGTTGCAAGAAAAAGACTACACAAAAGCTTGTGAACTTTTGGAGGATGTTTTGAAGGATCCACTAATATCTGAAATTCAGGCAATCTCACTAAGAATATTTCAGATGTTCTTCTGTTGCCTCCTCCATAACAGCAAATTGATCATTTCAACAATTGTTTATTTCAACAGGTTGAGAATATTGGCAGTGATCAGCATTTGCTGCAGCTAAGGTTTTCTTTGTCATCTTTTTGTAATGGTCACGCTGTAAATGTACTTTTTTATTCGTCATTGAGTGGATTATGTGTCTGTCAAACTCCTGGGCATAATGTGGATGCTATGCAAAATTGGATAAAACAGGTCACTATTCACAAAACAATGTTATTGCAAATACTAACCTTTACCCCTATAAAAGATGTCAACTAGTGGCAGTGGTCTATTCACCATTGTCTACACCACATGTTGGATCTGGCATATATGGTTGACAAGAGGGCAAGTATGTCTGTATCCGTAGTTCGATCTGGCACAAGTGGCATATTTCCTATTTTCTTTAGTTCTATAGTATTTTTTTGAATCTATCTCACTACACATATATTATGCTAGTTATTTCAAATCTATCAGTATGAATCAGAATGGTGTGCCGGCTCTAGAAAGTAGCTAATCCTATGCATGTCATAATAAAATCATAATGCACTGCTTGCATGTCATAACATGCTGAAGCCTGAAGGTTTATCGTAGAACACATTGCATAGTTTGTCTTTGTTTTTTTTTTGTGTGTGTGTAAATGGTCGGTCTTTGTCTTGATCTTGAATTGGTTGACTGACTTGAAATGTGCGGCATTAGTATTTGCTGTTCAAAATGCTGACCTTTGTCCTTAATTGCACAGGTTTTTGACATTGAAAAACCTTGCATCTGTTTTCCTTCGACAAGGATCAAAATTTTATGATAACGCTCTCCGCTGTTACCTACAAGCTGTGGAGCTTGATACAAATGATTCAGTTGTATGGAATCATCTGGGAACACTCTCGTGCACAATGGGTTTGCTGAGCATATCAAGATGGGCATTTGAGCAAGGGCTTCTATGCAGCCCAAGCAACTGTATGATGTCCTTCTCATTCCATTTTTCTTTTGATTTAATCAGCTACTTAGTAGTTTAACTACCATGTCTTAAACTTGTGATGCCTATTTTTGTTTTTTCATTCAGTTTTGGTTGCTTTATACAGGGAACTGCATGGAGAAACTTTTGGAGGTCCTTATAGCGATCCGTGATGAAGTCGCTTGTCTTTCAGTAGCAAATTTAATACTTATGAATTGGCCATCACATCATCGTGCATTACATGTAAAGAAGACCATTGAAGATGTGGAACCAGTGCCGTTTGCACCACGGGGTATCGACATCCTTGAACCAAAGCATGCCAAACTTGAATTTTCCAATAAAAGAAAATCTGCAGACAATGTATTAAATCAAGAAACAAGGAAGAGGAGTAAACGGGGTGCAACATTGCAACTTGTTGAAGCCAAATGGACATCGGTTTTAGATGGCATCATAAGTCTCTTAACTGCAAAAAACGTGAAAGCTGATGAAAATCATTGTGCAAATACTGAGAATAGATGTTCAGACACCGAGGGGACTGTCAAGGGGCTTGCTTATAACACGGTGGATGTCGTCTTATCTATAGGTACATCCAAACCTATGGAATCTGCTGGTGAAAGTGAAAATGTTTTGTACCGGGATGGTGAAAGTTTACAATCGCATGATGGCACACCTACAGTTAAAGAGAAAGATGTTAATTCAGACAGAGAACATCCTCATGAAAGGCGAAGCAGACGCCTTGAGAGGCTGCGGAGTCGCAAACCCGAAAAAGATGAAAATGAATCCAATGGCAAAGATTTATCGCATGCAATAACTCAGTTTCTAGACTCATTTATCCTGAAGGGGGCAAGCACTGCGTATAAGACTGATTCTTCTGGAAATGCTGACATTTCTAATCCAGAAATTCCCACATATACGTCCGACTGTGAGGCAGATGATGTTAAGCAATTTCTATTGAAGATATGCAAGAATAATGGTCCTTGTCATATTGGCTTTCTGTTATTGGAGGAGATTGCTCATATCAACATACCTTTTCAAGATTACTTTGCTAACTTCGTTGAACTAGATAAACTTACTAGAGGCTGGGCGCAAGATAGATCTGCGCTGTGCAGTTTATTTCTTGCTGAACTATACTATGATCGAGCTATATGTTCTGGAAGCCCATCAACATCCTCAGAACTATCTGATTCTTCTTACCATCTTTGTAAGGTCATCGAATCAGTAGCTATGGAATTGCCATTATCTGTTGAGAAAATGAACTCCACCAGCTTTGATTTGGACAAGGAAAACTGCAAGGCAGAAATACGTTCAAGTGATAAAACAGAGAGAAATGCTTCAGATACGTCCAAAAGCTGTTCAAACTCTAACGGATCAATTTCCAGTAACATGTTTTGTGATGAAACATCTTCTTCAAATACTGATTATGCGTTCTGGATTCGCTTCTTCTGGCTGAGTGGCTGTCTGTCCCTTGCACAAGAGTGCAAAGAAAAAGCTTATAAGGAGTTTAATGTTGCTCTGTCACTCCTGAGAAGTAGCAGCAAAACCAATGGCAGCAGAGAGTTTATCCCTCTACCTCACAGCAAGCTTGTAAAGTTTCTGACAGCTGATAGGATTCTGCGTGAAATTAACTTGATCAAGCTCGATTATTTACTTTGGAAGAATGATGAAAATATCAACAACATAACTCATACAGAGTTCAAGGAATTGCTTCCTCCACTGTTGCTTTCCACCAATGATGTCTATGGTGGCAATGCATATGATTTGCCGAGCAAAAGTGAGAACGTGATTTCACTTGAGTTGGGTGCCTTGGATGTCTTAATATCTGCATGTGAAAAGGCTAAACCAATGAACGTCAATATCTATCTTGACTCTCACCGAAGGAAAATACAAGTTCTAACTGTGGCAGCTGGCATGATTGGATCTATTACTCCCCACAAGGGAAACATTTCAAGTGATGCGGATTTCGTGGAAGCAATGAACAGGAATCGGTTGGACAGTGTTGTGGATGCAGTCAAGGACGTATCACGAAGTGTCAGTACAGCAAAAGACGTTATTGATCAGTCTGGTACTTCTGTAAGTCATCTCTTCATTTGTCTATGGATCTCTGTAGCAGTCATTTTTTAGTTCAGATCTTACGAATGCTATCTACTATCCCTGTTTCTAAATATAAGACGTTTTGTCAGTTTAAATTGAACTGCCAAAATGTCATTTAGGGACAGAGGGCATACTAGATATCA
The DNA here is from genome assembly GCA_021605205.1 of Aegilops longissima. NCBI lineage: Eukaryota > Viridiplantae > Streptophyta > Magnoliopsida > Poales > Poaceae > Aegilops > Aegilops longissima. The sequence continues at coordinate 7,903,879 of CM038679.1, forward strand.
GCACGTTTGTGTTCTCTTAGCCAGAAATATTTAGGGCATGTTTGGTTGATGCCAAAATATGGCAAGCCCAAAAAGATGGTTATCTGTTGATTGCCTACCAAATTACATTGCATATCTCTACAAAAATTGCTGTACATTGACAGGTTTTGGCATTGCCAAATATTGGCTTGCCAATGTTTTTGCTGCAGACCAAGCATACCTTTAACTATTTAAGATGAGCATAAGTGAGAAGTCATTGTCAAATCTTTAGAGTTTTTGTAGCCTTGATGTTAAAGGATATTTGGTACTCCCTCCGTCCCATAATATAAGATCTTATTACATCCAATATGTGAGTATATTGGATGTAATAAGATCTTGTATTATGGGACGGAGGGAGTAAATATTATAGCTGTATGTAGGCTGCATAGATGGGATGTTGGAATATTTAAAATTTGGTGTATTTATGAATTATGACAGCTTGTCTAACTTTGGCCATTTATTATATATTTTATTTATAAACACCTAGATTCGCCATGGAGAAAAATAAATAAGCATGTTTGTTGTGAACATATACTTCGCACATTATTATCTTTTTTCACTACCATATTATCTTAGTAGTCAAACTACATGACGACATAGTAGATTGGCAAGTTTTCCAGACTCGCAGGCTGCAGCTGCGAAAAGTTACACATATGATCATATTGATGCCATTATGTTATCCTGCTATTTTTAAAGCTCTGTAATTAGATATAATAGGAAGTTAATGTTATTTAGAATGTTGAAGCATTTCAGTGGTTAATTTCTTGCGCATGCGAGAAGTTCATCTGAGCTGTCTGCTATTCATTATTGGATCTAAGCATTATTATGGTGGTATGGGGACACTGGGGAATTTGCTATGCTGTTCATTCTAGGATGATTTATGTTGCGCTTCGTATGTGTTTGCTCCTTTGGCTGTCTCATAGTACATTGTAAAGTTGCTTATCAAAGGTGTGCTAGGATGGTGTATGGTATTATGTGTGTTGTAACTTATGCCTATTCAATGTACTTAGTAATATGTCATGATTATCCCTGTAAAAATACGACACCCCACATCAGTCAGTAATTTAATGTATCCTAACAGTGTCACCAAAGTGACCGTTTGCTATTATTTGCAGGATGGGCAAGAGGGCTTGAGTTCACTAGTTCATATCATTGGCAATATTCAATCATTGCTTCTTACAATCATGTGTGCTGCTGTCAAGATGATTGTATGGAGAAAACTCTCGTGCTCTGGAACCTCGGATGAGGCTGACCAGTTGGAGAGTTCTTGCCTTGTAGATGCAGCCATTGCGTTTTGCAAACTTCAGCATCTTGATCCAACGATATCGGTCAAAACTCAGGTATATGTTTCCTTCATATTACTGATAAGATTAATGGTGTTGATTTTTTGATGTTCAATTTACTTTTGTTCACCTATGCAGGTTGACTTAATTGTCGCAGTCCATGATTTGCTTGCTGAGTATGGGCTCTGCTGTGCCGGAAGGGACGGTCAAGGGGAGGAAGGGACTTTCCTCAAGTTTGCAGTCAAACATCTCATGGCACTAGACGTGAAGCTAAAGTCTCAACTTAGTAGGTTTTTCTTAGCAAACTTATTCTGTTGGACATGTTTCTTTGTCAGTTAACAGCTTGCACTGGTCTTCTCTATCTTTATTATCTAGATCCAAATGGGGCGGAAAGAGATTCGCTTCCAGAAAATGGCAGAGCAGAGGATAGTGTAACTGGTGAACGCTCTATTTGTGATGATAAGCATAACTCTGAGGATGAGGAAGAATCGGGTAGGCCTCGATTACCCTGACCATTTTTATAATGTGTATCTCCTATTTATTACTATGTGGTAGAGAACTACAGATGTTGTATAATGCCAGATGATGCTGGCTAGTTTTGTCTCTGTGAGCATATAGAACTGGTCCTTACTCCTTAATTCTTTGTGCTGCACTGAAAGTATTAATTAACAAATAAACAATGTAGCCTTTTGTTGGTGTTTATCCTGATAAATGCTCTGCCAATGCAGACTTGGAGGAAATGCAATCAAGTATCGATAGTGCCTTGGACCAGGCTTTTTTCTGCTTATATGGTTTGAAGATAAACCCGGATTCTTGCAGTGAAGATGATCTAGCCGTACATAAAAATGCAAGCCGCGGTGACTATCAAACAAAAGAACAGTGTGCTGATGTGTTTCAGTATGTCCTACCATATGCAAAAGAGCTATCCGTGAGTAAATTCATAATGAGCTGTTAGTTTCATTTTTGATATGAATCATTAAATATAGAGAATTAATGGATTTTCTGTTCATAATTTATTATTTCAGAAAACTGGTTTGGTTAAACTACGGAGAGTGCTGCGCGCGATACGTAAACATTTTCCGCAGCCACCTTCTGAAATATTAGTTAATAACCCCCTTGACAATTTCCTGGACGGAACTGATTCATGTGAAAAGACACTCTGTGAAATTTATGATACCCATGGATCTAGGGAAGCAGTCCTGAATGTACTATTTCCAGGTGAAACAGGCTATGAAGCATTCAAGAAACTTTCCGCTGACAGGTTTTACATTGAACCTAGACTCCCTTAAGCACTGAAACAGAATAGTAGAGGATATACACTAACTATTTTTTGTGTGACTAATTCATACAGCTCCGAGCCTTACTCAGATGTTTATGGAAGCCTGTATCACTACATCGCAGAGGCTGAAGATACAAGTCCCAGCGACAAGTACACAGGTTTTGTGTTGAAAAAGGAAGGAGGAGAATTTGTTGAACAAAGTGCAAATCTTTTCAAGTATGATCTGTTGTATAACCCATTACGGTTTGAAAGCTGGCAAAGGCTTTCAAGTTTATATGATGAGGTAATATTCTTAGTTATGCCAATTGGCTGAAGTTTGGCTTGTATTATAGTCAATGCTGTTGTATAACCGGTGTTTGTCATGCGCCCACAGGAAGTTGACCTGTTGCTGAACGATGGTAGTAAGCATATAAGCATTTTGGATTGGCGAACAAATACAGCTTTAATTCAAAGGGTTGAGGCAGGCCGTAGACATAGTCGACGCAGCCTGATGATGAGTTTAATATTGGCTAAAACTATTCCTGATAAGGTGCATCCATCAGAGTATTGTTTTTCCGGTACTCACCAGTGAGATGCCCTTGTGTTGGGAATGACATCTAATCACCCTTTTTCAGGTTGAAATGCATGAATTGTTGGCCCTAGTTTACTATGACAGCGTTCAAAATGTGGTACCTTTTTATGATCAAAGATCTATATTGCCTGTGAAGGATACAACATGGGACATTAACTGCCGAAATTCGCTGAAGCAATTTGAGAAGGCTTTTGAACTCATGTAATCTGACACACAAAACCTGTACTCATCTTTTTATCTTCTGTTTTTTGGAAACACAGTACAGATGTAGACTCTCACAAATACGCACACACACTCACCCCTATGAATGTAGCATGCACACCCTAGCTCTACCCCTATGAGCACTTCCTAGAGTCTGAGCCGTACATGTAATGATATGATGCTTATTTATCTTGCAGGTCTCAGTGGCTCCATGCATTTTACCTTGGAAAGCTGTGTGAGAAACTGGGGCAATCACCTGCTAAGGCATTTTCATACTACAAGAAAGCCATCACATTGAATCCAACTGCGGTTGACCCGGTTTACAGGATGCATGCATCACGCTTGAAATTACTTTATACCCGAGGGAAACAGAATCTTAATGTGATACAGGTTTGTTAAGATAACATATGTCAATTGATTTTTAAACAAATGGAGAGAAATGTTAGGCAGCAGTTTAGTCTCTTCATTTGATGGTTTTAGTATACTCCTGTCCTCACCCGGATATGCTTTTGCATATTGACTGACTTGTGAGTGATGGTATGGAATGTTCCACCAGTGAAGCCATGCCCATGTTGATAATCAAATGGCTGAGTCTGTGTTTCTTCAGATGGTTTCGCTTTTAAAAAGGGTAATTTAGCACATTAGTGAAGTACATTTATAACTGTATCTTGGACAAGATCTGGCATCTTGATAGCTCAGGTGGTTACATTTGGTCACTGGATTTTAGGGGCTATGCTAGGCATTGCAGTTCTATCAGGCATTCTTATATATACTCAATAAATAATGGTTCCATACAGGCCATATAAATAATTAAAGTTCTAGAACAACGCAAGTAATAGTTTCACTAAGTTCAACAACCACCAACCAAGTGTCTCATAGATAAAACCCCCCGACATATGTGATGTCAAAATACCAACTAATCAAGTGTGGCCTTATGTTCTATAGGATAGACTAGATGTGGTTCGGGCTATATTACACATGAAACGAGCTAATGAGCTGCTGATGAACCAGCTTGGCTCATTAAGACAACGAGTGAAAAGACAAAGCAATGCTCGGCTCAGCTCGTTCTTGCGAACTGAGCCACCGACAAGTGAGCCCAAGTCAAATCAGGATCTTTGAGCTCTTTGGCTATTGGGCAACTTGTCTGGCACCAAGAGCTCAATTTTAAATATTATATATAACACCAAACTGTGAATTAGAATCTTAAATATTAAAATCTTGTAATGTCAAAATACTTTATGAGACCTTCCTCATTCTGGATTTCCAATCAGAGACGCATCCTTGTTGGTAGTTATGGTTTTATCTGTGTCATAGTAGTTTAGTAATAGGTAATTAAATATTAACTTTGTGGATTGTGTGGTTTGTAGGTAGTTGCTGATTACACATACAACCAGTCGACTAAGGAAAATGTCTTGAGCATGCTGGGGTCCTCTGAACAGAATAATAATGCTCTGGATGATGCGGAGGGAAATAAGTTAGTTAAGCCTGATTTACTTGATAAAGCATGGCACATCCTTTATGATGACTGTCTGCATGCCCTTGGTACTTGTGTGGAAGGGGAGTTAAAGCATTTCCACAAGGCAAGGTACAAGCTTGCTCAAGGATTTTATAGGAGGGGTGAAGCAGGGGACCTGGAGAGGGCTAAGGAAGAGCTCTCATTTTGTTTCAAATCCACTCGCTCTTCCTTTACAGTGAATATGTGGGAAATTGATGGTGCTGTTAGAAAAGGAAGGTAAAGCCTCTTTTGCTACATGTGTAATGTTGTTGTGAACTTACATACTGATGTAATTGACTTTTACAACTTCTGATATTGATAGTTCCCCCAAAGAATTCTTATTGTCCGTTCTTTCTTTCAGGAGGAAAAATCCGAATGTCGGTGTTTCCAGAAAGAATCTGGAGGTCAGTTTATCAGAAAGTTCACGGAAATTCATTACATGCATCAGGAAGTATATGCTACTGTACTTGGACCTGTTGGAGAAGAACATGGATTTGTGGACTCTTGAGAGGGCATACACATACCTGCGAACGGATAAGAGGGTACCTCCTAATTATCAGTATAATGATGTTAATACATACCTTTTTTCTGGATATACAATACCTATTTGTTCTCGTTTGTAGTTTGCTCTATGTTTGGGTGATATTGTTCCTGTCGGTCTCGGGAAGTATCTTCAAGTTTTAACAGCAGCGATCCGTGATCCTGAGATCCGTCGAGTTTGTGGTGATGTTTCTACTGAGCAACTACTTGAGAAAATGTTTGGTGTATTCATGGACCATGCAAACATGTTGGCTGATATAAGCACCATACCAGAGGTGAACAGTCCAGAGTTGTCAGAAAGCAATCTTTACGGGTAAGTAACTCAATCAGAGTGCAATACACTATTCTTTAAGCTAGATAGTTGTCTTATTAGTGCTTCCTTATGGCAGCTATATCCACCAATATATCCATTTGCTCGAAAGCGATGTCCGAGTAGATGTTCTTGAAGCACTAAACGAGAAGATAAGAAAGCGTTTCAAGACACCTAAATTGACAAATAGCAACTTTGCGAAGATCTGTAAGCATGCTTCTCTGTCATGGTGCCGGTGTATACTCATCAAATTGGCCTCAATCACCCCGCTGCCTGAATCTATGGACACAGACAATCAGCCTGTTCCATTATCCAATGGCCTTCTATTGTATGTTGATCTGCAACCTGATGAGCTCCTTATCTCATCCCCTGATGGGCCTACTCAATTCAAAGGTCTTGACATGAATTGGTTTGAGACACTTGCTAGAATTAAAAACATTCCGATCAGACAGACATCCGAAGATAACATGGAGACTGCAGTTACTGTAATGAAGAGCACTTACAACTTTTATCGGGACAGTTCTTGTGGAACATTTCCCTCAGGTATTAATCTCTACACAGTAACCCCATCCCAGGCATCTGTTGAAGGGTTATTACAGCAAGCCCCCGGTATAGTTGACACCCTTGACCTAAGCATCCCAAGGAAGCTCCTTCTGTGGGTATATACATTAGTTCAGGGTCGATATTGCAACATATCCGCTGTCGTAAAGTACTGCGATGAGATGAAGGTACGTCCCGCACTGCTCATCACGGGAGTACTTGCTGTGTAGCGCTTAATCCTTCACATCATTTCATTCCTTTTGCAGGCAAGAAATAAAAGAGGAACCCTAACGGCGGCAGCTTCGTCACAAGTCACGCCCCCGGCACCCCACAGCTCTGTTTCTTCTCATGGTATTCCACGCAACTCCTGACATCTGGACGATAGGATAGCTACCTTCCCTCTTCTTTACCTTGATATGTGTTGTTTGTGTTGTTCACAGTTACATCTAAAGAAAAGAGTGCGCAAACCGTGTCCAGTGAAGCTCAAGAAGCAAATGCTTCTGCTCCAGTAGCGGCCAGTGTTCCTCTCCACCAAGAAGCAGAGGGCAGCGCATCGCTGATTGCCACCGAGGCACAGAAACCCAGCACATTGGCATCCCAACTCTCGCGCAGCGGCTCATCTAGAACAATGGAAAGTGCTCCGGATGGCGGTCAAGGCAATGCCGGTGCAGCTTGATTGTGCATCATGCTTCTCTACACCCATGTCACCATGTGAGCTCCGATGATGGTCATGAGTATGAGTTCTGATTAGATTGAAGGCTTCTTCCCTTCCAGCAGAAATATGATGTACTGCAGTTGTAGCAGGAGTAGGTCTGATGCCTTTCCTGGTGTATAAAACTAACCTTGTACTCCCTCTGTCCGAAAATACTTAGTCATCAAAATGGACAAAAAGGGATGTATCTAGAACTAAAATACATCTAGATACATTCACTTTTATTCATTTTGATGACAAGTATTTCCGGACGGAGGGAGTCGAAGCTAATGCAACACTAAGGACATGCAAGTTCGGTGAGTGTTTGGTTGTAGTCAGAGTTGTGATTCGCCACACTTTTTTAACACCTTACCCCACTTTTCAGACTTGTTTCTAGCCATCTTTTTCCACAGCTGTGAGAGCCTGTGACGACCAATTTTACATTTTTGGATCTAATCCTACCATCTTGAATTTCTAGGCAGTGTTAAGAACTTGCAACAGATTAAAACAGAAAGGGTGAGATATTTGCAACAGAGTAGTTAAATGCATCATTGATGCATCAACTTGTCCCCAATGCTCACTTTAGCACATCATCTTGCACTTGCTACATTTTGAACCCTAAATTTTCCGATAAAAAACATTTTGCACCCAAAACTTTCCCATAAAAAAACATTTTGCGCCCTAAACTCGTCCCCAACACTCAGATTAGTACAATTTTTTTTCTAGAACACACAAAAAAAATATTCTCACTTTTTCTTCGTTTCAAGCATAAACTTTTTCTTCATTCTCAACTCTCCAGAGAAAAAAACTTATTCTTCAGTTTCTCTAGGGGTATACTTTTCCTTCAGTTTTTTTTAGGGGTGACTTTTTCTTCAGTTAAACAGAACTGAAAATGAGCGGACTAGGCTAACTTCTGATATCACCTTCCGGCCCAAAATTGTTGGGCCGGGTTGGGCCGGCCATCATCTGCAAATCCATGTTGACATCGCCGCCGGCCACGCACCCACCCACCATCCCTAACCACGAGACGCCGACCGGGCCGGAGGAAGAAGACATTTCCTCAGATCGATCCCCCTCGCGAGCGAGAGAGAGAGAGAGAGCGAGAGGAGCCTCGGCCGCCATGGGATTCATCATGGAGTTCGCGGAGAACCTGATCCTGCGGCTGATGGAGGACCCGGACCAGCGGGACGAGGCGCAGCGGGCGCACGTCTACCGGATGAAGGAGCGGTGCGAGCGCACCAAGGCCGCCTGGGCGCTCCCGCTCCGCCCCTACGGCTTCTGGACCTTCGACCGCTTCAACTCCCAGCTCTCCTGGGACCCCCAGATCAGCCAGGCCGCCGGCCGCCGCGACCCCTACGACGACCTCCTCGCCCGCCACGCCGGCCCCGCCCCGCCCTCCTCGTCCTGAAGACCGATTCCGGTGCGTCTCCTCCCCTCCCCTCCAGCTAGATCTACATACCCGCTTGTTGCTCCCGCCGTCCATGTTACCGTGCCCGCAGTCGTCTCTGCCTGCCCAGGGAGGGATTCGATTGATAGCGCAGACGGATTCGTATGTGGGAATCCGTGGAGAATTCGGTGTTCCTCGGCCGTAGGTTAGAAATGCTCCAGCTAGGTTTAGTTTAGTTTAGGCTGCATAGTTTGGTATTGTAGGTTAGTATTGTCAGATTTTGGGTGCTGCTGGGGTGAAGGGCGGAGTAGTTCATATGGCTTGCCGCTCAGTTGATTCGCGAAACTGCAGTGGGTCGCCTTATCTTACACCTGCTATTCATTGGGTATCTGCTGGTAGGAGAAGCCTTCAGTGGAGTTTTGTTTCAAGTTTTGATGAGTTAGGCTTTGTGTTTCCCCAGCCTCTGGCTTTCTGTTAACATAGTGTGTTTCGTGTTGCTGTCTGGATCCCCAGTCCTGTTTAATGTTTCGTGAGCGGCGAGAAGGCTGGTACACATGCTTTGAACATTCAAAGTATGCCGCCCCTTTCAATGGTTTGTGCTTCTCGTTAGGCTGTTTTGATTTTGTTGAAATCTCAGCCTTTTATTTAGTTTTTGTTATGCGATTGCCTGACTGGGCCACTGGAGCATTTCTGCCTCACATGTACCAGGGCATGCTTGAGGAATCATGCAAGTAGACTCCAAAAATGTTGGTGACATTGTTCTGGAGAGTCAAGGATTTAGATAATGATTTCTTCAAACTTGTAGGTTCTATCTATCTATGTACTTGGCTCATGTATCAGACTTTATTCTGTAACCTTAGGTCCTCTGTTAGCCAAAGCGGGTGACAGATAAGTATATTCACTTGAATTTAGCAACTTGCTGGTTGTCAAGGTTCTAGTTCATACATGATCCATTAGGCTTTGTTAGTATTGATACCATAAGCTCTGAGTGGCAATAGTTGAGACCTTAATGCTCTTCTAACTACATCAATATGACCTGCTTTGCAAATTTAGCATTGTTCAAAATTTCAAAATTGAACATCAGGTAGCTATCGTGCTGTCTATATAGTGGAGACATAAACTCATAAGAGACACACAGTTTTGCGTATGATACAACTTACTCCCTCCATTCTGAAGTATATGCCCTTTTAGAATGTGCACAATCAGAGTTTTGAAAACGCTGACCAATATAGACATAAGTATTTGGACTTGTTGTATGGAAATGTATGGCTAAATGTGTGTATTGAGAGTTTGAGACTGTCGATATCTAAGTCACATTTATTAAGGAACAGTGGGAGTAAGAGATAGTACTATTTACCAACTCATTACTCTCAGGTGGATCCTGGATTTGAGAATTGAGTTGCTGATAATCAACACCCACTTTTTGATGATTAGTTTGCCATCTTCCCTAGTTTTTGATGATTAGTTAGTTTGTGCTTTGAACTTACTCTCCTTGTTTTACTACGAAGAAGCAATTCCATTGATTAGAAGAAAATGTCTATTCTGAGGGCCTTATGAGTTTTGGCTGCTATATAATCATAAAATTTTGTATTTCTTTTTCCTGTACCCTTAGCTCAAGTATGTCTGCCACACAATCAAATAACAGAAGGTTGCACCCTTGGAAATACCAGATGATTTTCAGTCACTTCTTGCATGATCATTCACTGCTCACTTTAAATCATTTGAACATTACAGTAGCCTAGCCGTGAATTATACCTCAGGTTAGCTTTTGAATTGCTATCTTTCTATCATGGGAAGTCGTGTTTGAGTGTCTATATACCGCAAAGAACAGAAGGTTGTGCACTTGGGAGTACCAGCTGATTGTCAGCCGCTGCTTTGCATGTTCATTCCATGCTCGATTTAACTCATTTGAACGTTCTGATAACCTAGAAGATGCACATTTTCCAAGAAACTATATCATGACCCGGTCTGCTATCGAATTGTTATCTTTCAATCATGGGAAGTCGTGTTCTAGGGTCCATATATCCGTTTGTGTTGCCTGACAAATAATACATTGCTTAATCCATATGGTTTGCGAGTCGGCGCGTCGTCAATATGCTTATTTTGCTTAAAAAACAGCTGCCCGCTTGTGTTCTCCAAGTTTTATTTCCGTCACGCTTGAGAACTCGGATGGTTTCATGACGTTTAATTCGTTTCCCCGCAGGCATCATCCGTGAGGAAGTGTGGTTGCACCGGATCTACGCGCGTGGCAATAAGGAGCTCATTTCCCTCAAAATGACTGTGATTACATTCCCTTCTGTTTCATTTTTATCCTTGAACTGCCCCAGTTGGTTCATCTGCTGAATGGTTACTTTGACAAACTTCCTGTTCGGCAAGATACCTGAAATGCTTTGTATCTGTTGATTTTCAGTCTTTGTACCATGAAAGCTTTCAATAATCTCACTGTGCACATGTTTTTCCTTTTGGTGATTTGAAAATCTTCCGATGATACGAGTTTCTGGTGGTTTAATTATCTCGCCGCGCACATGCTTGAAACCTGTGCGTTCTTAGGCTGGCCTTGATGGTTTGGTTTATCAAATGTTAATGGCAACGAATCATGTGAAAACCGATTTTTGGTGCAAATCTGAAATTTCCAATCAGAGCCATCGGATCCTGAACGGATTCCTCCGCCTCAAACGCCCGGGCACGCTTGGGCGGACGGCCTGGTCATGAAAATAAGCCCCAGACGGGCTCCTCAAACGCCCGGGTTGACTGGCGCTTTTCATGTCCAACTTAAATATGGGGTGGATATGGGGTGCCCGGGCGCGTCCATCACGTTGGACTGACGTTGAAGCTCGTCTCCTCCGTCGGATCGATGGCATCGCGTGGTGACGCTTCGACTGGTTGTGTAGTGGCTAGCCCGGTTAGTTAAGCTGACCGCCGGCACCTAAACCCTACCCGCCCACATTTTCCCTTCCCGTCCGCCGTCGTCGTCACTTTCCACTACCCGTGCGCGATCACTAGTAGACATGCCCCCACTCTACTGGGTAAGGAGCCACCCATATCTAACAACGGAGTGCGGGCTGCAATTCTTTGAGCAGATCCGGGAAATGTGCGAAGCCCGGATCGCAGTGGGGCTACCTCCGAATGCAGTAGATTCGGAGGACCTGGAGGAGGAGGAGCCGGAAGAGGATGTGGGGACGCTCGGAACGCGGATCTGCAGGCCGAGCAGCATGCCATCCTCGACCCTCCCCCCCCCCCCCCTCCCACCCCCGCTAGGAGTCGGATGCGAAGGCTAGACGGCACCGTCGGCAAGAGATGGAGGCGGAGCACGCCGCGGAGGAGGAGGAGGAGGAGGCAGAGCCCTCCTATGCGCCCGTCCACCCGACGCCCCGCGCCAATGTCTTGGACATCTCCTACGATGAATTGTAGCTAGGATGCCGTAGTACGTAGGTTTATTTTGCATGGTTTGTAGGGATTTAAGGGGTGAAATATGAGAAATTCGGATGTAGAGGAGCAAATCTGAAACGTGACCGGTCACGTTTGAGGGCCGGATTTGCGAAGTCCGGCTACTCTTGCCAAGACGCCAACCAGTTCCTCACCATAGATACAGTAACCCTGACATCCCTTCTTTGCTTTATACACACATTTCACTGTAGCTTTGTGACATCCCTTGAGGATGTTAGAGGATCCGCTTCCCCTTGGCTGTAGGTTACACCAAACCAGAGAAGTTTAGTCGCAAGAGATGTTTTCTATTTTCATGTGGTTTGCACTCTTATGTTTCCTGGTTTCATGCGGTTTACGCTCATACATTTTTAGATTTCACACAATTTACAATCCTTATCTCTCTCTAATTAGAGTGGCAACCCAAATCAGTGTTGATCTGTAGGTAACTGCATAAGTTATGTATCAAGCAACCCAGAAGGACCGCTCCAAAGTTAATTTTGCCATATTGTTTGCTAGGACATAAGGTTGTAAACCGCATAATATTGAAAGTTCTTGGATATTCATAAATTTTTCTATATATGGTTTACACAATGTTTATGCTATTTGACTATAAAAAAAATCAAAGTGTATATTTTGTATGCAAATTATAAGTTTTGGGCCCAGGGTTGCTGCTCCGTTCATGCTTTGAATGTTTGTTCGATAAATGTTACCATTTTGCAAATACACGTTGAACTTTTTTGAATTGGCACAAAACATTTTTGTTAAACCACTCAAACATCTTTTACATTGTATAAGCATTTTTTTAGAAAAAATCCTGAACATCTTTTTAGAAACGTGAGAATAGTTCTTTGAAATGTCATGTACACTTTCTTGAATGGTACGAGACTGTTTTTTATACTACGCAAATATATTTGAACATTGTATAAATTTTTTCTTAAAATATGACATACATATTTTGAAATACGTGAACTTTTCTTTGTGGCACCCCGGCTCAGAGAGACCAGAACGCCCCGTATTCCAGCCCAGAGATCGAGGAGAAGTCTTCTAGAATACGGCACTGCTTGGCGTAGAACAAATCAGTCTTTTATTACAATCTATATGGATACAAGGGAATTACATCGGCACGGCGACACTACGTCTGCCACGGTTGCTCTATGCAAGCAGTAGAACAACTCGAAGCAGCGGAATATCTTCTAGCAGCGGAACAACGACGACAGCAATGGACTCCACTCCGCAGGGACTCTGGCTGGGACACGATCTAAATAGCACGAACGGTAACCTCGACAAGCAATCAATCACGGCATCACCTGCAATCTGGCATGACATGCCAAGTCAGTACATCGAATGTACTTGCAAGCTCACAGCAACCAAAAGCAAGCAAGACCAACAACAACATGACATTTACAGGTTAAACAATGATGAGCATGATATCACTAGAACAACATCAGATGAGCATGGCATGAACATGTTGAACATAACACATCTATCATCACATGAAATGAGCATGGCAAGGTTACTCATGATATGCACAAGATGATACTAGCATGCAACATACTTAACATGATCCACTTACTCTGTTCGGGGTTACATCGTAACCACCACATGAATCACTTACCATCATGGTCATCACACGATCACCTCAGGATCAAATCAAGCTTGGTATTAACAATACCGTAGTAATCATTACATGACCACAAGGAGCTTGATCTTTACCCGTGATTACCGCATAACACCACAAACATCAACCAGCTTCGGTATCCACGATACCACTGTGATCCTCTCACGATCACATAAAGATCAACCAACTTCTTTCCTCATCAAACCAGGGTTATTATTAAGCAGGTTATTATTACTATTGACCCATAGTGTGACCTACTATGAACCGGGCCATATCCACGGGCGCAGCTATCGATAGATTATACACTCTGCAGAGGTTAGTACACTGTACACACACTACGGAACCCAAGGCCTCGTGCTCCCATTCGGGTGGACCAACGGCGTTCCGACAAAACCAATCTACTACCATGACACTCTCCCGGCCACTCTGACAAACTCCCCTTTGGGCTAAGTCATGGGTGGCCCTGATGCCACTCTGGACATCCAACGGCCACCGTTGTGGCAAAACAAAAACGGTCCCAAACGGGGACATGAGATCTCAATACCAAACACGAGCACACAAGGCTTATGCCCACCTACCCGATCAGGGTAGCGCTCGCCCATAACCTTCCCTATTTGGAGGCACCGGTGAGAGGCATGACAATAGACCGCATTAGGATCTTCCCATAAAGACAAATGTGGTTGCACTGGTCAGTTCGGTTTCGATGGCACTATGACTCAGCCAACAGATATTCAAGTTCGGTTAATATCCGGTTAAACTTGAACGTAACGAGCTGAGTCATGACAATGTAACATGATGAACTGAACATGGAAAACATGAACATGAATGGGAAAACACAATCATGGATCATATTATCAACAACATGAAATCATTAACTCTACTCGATGCAAGTAAGCATGGCATAGAGGTGAGCATGAACAACATCAGTATAACAGACGATCAACATGCAGGCATATCATCAACATTAGCATGAACTAACTGCAAGAACTAACCATGAGCATAATGCTATTAACAAGTACTTAATAACTAGCAAGATGAACATGGATAGAGTATCAAAATAAGTACCGATTCACGAGCATATAAAGTGTTCACAAGAATATTAACATGCACACAATATTTAAATATTCAAGTAGGGACCAAGACTATTGCCAGGCAATCATGTAAGTGGCTGTCTTGGCTTGCCTGGCGATGAAGAATACTCCAGGAAGAAGTGCGGTGAAGCTGCGGAAAAGGTTCGACGGAAACAGTTCTCTCCCGGAGGGGGCTGTTTAGAGGCAAGGGCAAAATGGTCATTTTCACAGTGTGACAACCTAGTGAAAATGGTACCAACAAATCGGGCTTGACGAAGCGGAGACGTGGGCTTTGGAATCACCTGATTCGGAGCTACGGTCGCGAAGATACGGACGGATGAATGCCAGGGACTAATCTATAAAATAAATATCCACAAACAAGTCCCCGGCGGTTAAAAGAGAAAGCGCCTTCTAAATAAATACGCCTTCTGCAAAAGAAAACGCATTTTCAGCCGCAGTAGAACCAGAGTACGCTTTCTACACGAGAAAACGCCTTCCAGGCTGAAGCAGTAGCGGAACACACTTTCCTGAAGGCCAAACGTATTCCCTCGAACGCGCTTTCACTTACTCTTGCGGGCCCGGTGGCTGTGTGGCTGACAGTGGGTCCCGCGTTGACTTCTCTCTCTCCTCCTGGTTTCTTCTTCAACCTCCCGTCGACGCAGAGGAGAAACGAGGCCGACCGCCCCGACGGAGTTTCCCGGCGACTCCGGTCATATCTAGCGGCGCTTCGCATACATATGAGCTCGTCTCGGAGTGGCGCATCCAATGGTTTACGCGGCGACCTCCGGGGAGGACCGAGGCGTCGACAACTTGGACTCCAACGGAGGTGGCCTTTGGCCGAAGTTGGGCACGGCGCTCCGGTGGAGTAGGTGAGGGGCTGGAGGTATGGGACGACTCGTGAAGGTCCGGGGAGTTCTCAGGTGGTGGTGGAACGGAGGGAAAGGGCCTGGTTCGCCGGAATTAAGGCGGAACCGAGCAGCGGACATGGCGGTCAACCGAGGCGAGGAGGGGCTCTGGAGGCGAACAGATGGGTCGAGGAGGTTTCTAGGAGAGTAGTAAGAGTCTGGTGTGGTCGGGCGAGCTCGGGGATGGCTATATATAGCCGGGGGCGAAGTGACCAAGCTAACAGACACACAACTCGCGTCCATGGCGTGCCAGGGCGGTGGTGACCGCGTGAACGCGACGAGTACACGTGCTCTGGTCGGCCCAACCATGTCTGGGAGATAGACGAAACTACCCTGAGTGCCAAGGAAGGAACAACCAAGGGCAGGGGAAAAGAAGAGAAATGCACTTGGCTCCAAAGAAGAACAACAACAACCTGTTTGAAGTGAACTGGGAGAGCTTGAGCAGGAGATAAACTCTGATATTTGGCCTAGTTTGATCACATGCTAAGGTGACTGTGTTGGCCAAAACTCAGACGAAATGGAGGTGTCTAGATGGCACTTGCTGTAAAAACTACCCCACTGGTAAGAATTGCAAGATATGAAGTAGCACTCTCATACTTACTTGGATTGAGCTGAAAATGGTCATGGCCTGATGATATGTCCATATGAGGGTGCCATAAAATTTTCATACCATTCGGATAAGCCAAAACGGTACTTGCTTCACAATGCAGCTCTCTGATAGAATTTAAGAAAAAATGCTGAGGGAAAATGGATAGATAAAATAAGTCCAAATTTTGGGGAGAGAGTTTATATGGGTAGGATCATGCCCTGGCAAAATTTCAGCAATATAAAATATAGTTGCTTCACAATCTGAAAATCTGACGAGAAGCCAAGATTTGAAGCTGAGCTCACATAGAGTGATGACATGAGCCCAAATCTTGAGGAGAGTGATGATTTGATCATATGAAGGACCTTGAATTTTTTTAAATCATTAGGATTACCCTAGTTAGTACTTCCTTCACAAAGGCTTCCCTCAGACAGGAACTTTGAAAAATTGCTCAGGAATATTCACTAGGCAAATTGAGTTGAATTTTAACAGGAGGCAATGATATGGACATGAAAAGGTGTCCAAAAAGTTTAGGGTCAATCAAGCAAAGATAAATGACACTTCCTTCCCAAAAAGCCACTTTGGGCAGAATGAGAAAAGGAATATTTATGAATTATCTTTGATGATGTCAAGGAAGGGTTTTGACATATATGTGGAAGATATGACCCAAACAATTTATAAGAATTAATTGGGAATTATGAGAGAAACAGAAATATAGGTTGCTTCACAACCTAGGGCAAAAAGGATTATTCCCAATAAAAAGAATATTGGGATTGTGCTAAGATGAAAATGACAAGGTCTTGAGATGGTTTAAGGATGACAAGCCATTTGGGAGAGGAATCAAAGGTGATCTCCTCATGTTTCAAGTCCACAGAGCCACGGAAAAAGAAATCTCAAGCAAAATTATTAGAAAATCAAAAGAAAAAGAAAGGGCCAAAATACAGGGTGTCACATTTTACTTTTCAAAATGTCACGTACATTTTTCTGATCGGTACAAACATATTATTATTGCAATGCACACACTTTTTCTTATATTGTATACACATAAAAATCACATCCATACTTTGAAATGCGAAAACAATTTTTTGTTGTCACAATTTTTTTAATGCTATCAACATTTTTTGTAAGTTGCGCAAACATTTTTTAACACCACCAACCATCTTCTCAAATGGGGGCCGAGGGAGAATGTTGTCGAGCTTCTCTGGCGGAAGCTATGTCAGGTAGTCCAGGTAGGCCACCGACGCCTCCTCAACCTAACGATGACTCATGGAGGAGGAACCCAGCTCGCCATTCTCTCCAATGGGGATTTGCAGACTGGGATGGTGGGAGAGAGGGGGTGTAGCGACTGCGTGTGTCATTAATTCTACAGCTGTTGCGTGCCCCAATGGACAATGTAGTGCTATAGATGCAAAGCAAGGGGCATACCCAACACGTGTGTGCTTGCATGCATGTAATCGTCGATGACTATATTGCGTTTACATTTCTTGAAAAAACAAACACATGTCACATTCTATTAGGAAGCCGTCATCAACCACGCTCTGATCGCCAAGTTCAACAAACATCTCATAGCACAACAAGTAAAAATGTCAGGACTATGCCGAGGGAAACGGGCGATCCAAGCTTTTGGGGTCATGGTTCGGGGCGAGGATGATAACCGAACCGCATGATCAATCTTCAATATTTCTACTAAATATAGAATGTTAATAATGTTAGACATATACAAAGTGAGGATTCATTGGACCAAGTGACACACTAACTGCACAGGCTTTATGATGAGGATCACATCATGGGCTTAGAGTGATATCCTATAGGGCATCAACTGGTTGTCGATAGGCACCATGGAGGAGAGGGCGACCACCGGTCAGTTGAGGATGATAATGAAGAACATTGGCTACAGGGAGTCGCCCTAGCACATACCTCGTTGGCGCTGGAAGGAATCCTTCAGCTCACCATTTATTAGAATTTGTGTGGTTGAGGTTGTTTGGAAAGCCAAAATCAAGTCCCTCCACCTAAAAGCCCTTGGCCTCAAGAACCTCCAGTAGCATCTCTTGAGAAACAATGTTGAACGAGCTTCTCAATGTTCAACTTTACCGTGAGAGTCGGTGCTTTGGACTGCGTGAACACCCTACAAATTTTTTGACATAAGCATGATTTTCATGGATGGTCTTGTCTTAGAAGAAAGTGTTTTGGTAGGGCTAGACAAGCTCATTTATCTGCAGGATCAAACAGTAGGGAAAAATCTTCTTCTCCATCTTGGTGAAGCTTTAAATAAGGATTATAAGCCTAATAACGCATGGAGAGATTGCAATTTCACGCTTGGGAAGCACACCATAATATTCGAGTTTATAACATGCAACTTGAACATGCATAGGTTCTCAATCGCTTCACCGCTTTAATTGCAGAACCTACATACTCATCATTGCAGAGTTCCATATCAAATATCACTGAATATTTTGACACCAGAAATACAACTATGCTTCCACAATCAAGAAAATAAAACATAATTTCGTTTGCAACACATTACCACAAGTTAGTTAATGCTGGACCATTACTAAATAAATACTATATATGACCATTATGCAGTGTCATAGTGTTGCTCTTAGAGGCACTTGTGGAGATCTACAAAATGTACCATATCTTTTTTTCATCTATGCATCTAAAAACAACAAGTCATAAATATGGCAATTCACTACTAGGGAAAACCTTATACACAGCATCTTAGCAGTAGCGCTGGACAAAATCATGCCCTACTGCTACTTAGTAGTAGCGCGTGTAAATAAACCGCGCTACTGCTATCCTTTTATCAGTAGCGTGTATTAGCAAAACGCGCTGCTGCTAAGTTTGAACTGGGCGCACATGGCTAGCCCCACTTAGCAGCAGCGCGTATCCGTACCCAGCGCTATTGCTATGCTTCATAGCAGTAGTGCTTTTCTTGAACCCGCGCTACTACTAAGACTACCTTATCCTCCCCACGCGGCTGACCCTCTCACTCTTCCTCCCAGTCACTCTCCCCCGCACGCCCCGTCGTCCGCCGCCGCCGCCGCCGTGCTGCTCCTCCATCGAGGTACTCTCTCCATCCCTCCTCCCTCCTCCCCTCCCTCCTCCTCCGGCCGTCCCCTCCTCCCTCCTCCTTCGGCCGCCCCCTCCTTCCTCCTCCCTCCTTTGCCGGCAGCCCTTCTCCTCCGCCGGCCGCCCCTCCCCCTCCTCTTCTCCCTCCTCCCACCCCTCCTCCCTCCCTCCACCTCCCTCCTCCGATCCCACCGCCCTCCTCCCCTCCTCCTCTCTCCTCCCTCCTCTTCCTCTCTCCTCCCACCCCTCCTCCCTCCATCTCTATTTTTTTGTTTTTTATTGTAGTTTTTTACTATTGTATAATGTACTTTTTACAGTTTTTAGTAAGTGTTTAATAGAATTAGTAAGAAAATTAATAGAACTAGTTTATTTTTAGTAAGAACTAGTATATTAGTATTTATAGTAAGTGCTTAGTTGAACTAGTTGAATTAATAGAACTAGTCTAATTAAATATTTAATATAGAACTAGTTTATTTTTAGTAAGAAAATTAATAGAACTAGTTTATTTTTAGGTGTATTTAACAATATTCTAGGTTGATTTGTTTTGAAGTGGACATGTCAATTCGACGATGTACGGGCGCAAGAGATGATTTAGTTTTGCTTATTGAATGCATGCTATTTGAATACTTATTTATTTTATGATTTGGTTTTGCTTATTGAATGCTCAAATTGGAGAACTACTCCTATTTTGAATGCTCAAATTGGACCCCACTATGCAAGGCATATGCATTTGATTAGTTGATAGCTTGTAGGGTTTTTGTTTTTGCAGAAATCAAGGAGCTCCTCCATCATCCCCGCCATCGTCCCCGTTACCGACCCCCTCCGACCTCGAGGTGAGACCAACCAAATCTCCATGTCAATATGAGTCCTATAAGATATTTTGAAATGTTTTTGTTCATATTTTCAACCATTGAAATGCAATGACCATCAAGTTTGAATGCTCATATGATGTAGATATAAACATGTATATCTTGTGTTGCTCAAATAGGATATGTGCTTGCCCAAGTGGTCGACCATGTTTGCAGGTCACACCTCCGAGTGGCCTATGTTTTGCCGGAGTGTTGATTAATTTCCATTCTGGCAAATTTCAGGCGCCCGATATGTCCTTTTTAGCAAAGGTCATGCCGGATTTTTCCGTGAACTTTGGCATGACTTGTGCTAGAATATGTAGGAAATATCGAGTGGCCTGGATTTTCTAGAAAGATAATTAAACGACATTTCGGGTTGACTTTAAGTTTGTCGAGGCTCCATACATGACAGTCAACAAATGAGTGAGGGAGAAAGTCTGCACCATATATGAGAGAAGAAGAATCCCGACTATTGTCATGGGGTTCGTTTTTTCCTTCTTCTCCTTGTGCTAGACCTTTGTTATGCACTAGGGGAAGGAGGAATGACGACCATCACCGATGGTCAAAAAATCAGTGAGGGAGTGTGTCCACCATATATGAGAGAGGACGAAGAATCACGACTGTTGTCATGGGGGTCGTTTCTCCTTCTTCTCCTTGTGCTAGACCTTTGTTATGCACTAGGGGAAGGAGGAGTAACGACCATCACCGACGGTTGCAAATGTCAGAGAGGAATCAGTGAGGGAGAGTCTCCACCATATATGAGAGGACGAAGAATCCCGACTCTTGTCGTGGGGGCCGCTTCTCCTTCGTTCCCATGTGCTAGACATTTTGGTGTAATGCACTCGGGGACGAAAGGAGGAGCGACCATCACCGACGGTTGAATAACACCACGTGAGCTGAGAGTTTTTAAGAAAAGACTCGGTAGACCGATAGTCAACCCGTGATGAATAATAATGATCTGATTTAGTTTTTGTAGTACATATATTTAATTGTACAAGTTTAATCTTTGAATTATGAACATAGGAAATGTCGACATCGGACGACAAACGTCTCCCGCGGGAGTGCGACTGGTGCAACGACGACCGAGGTTTGTGCGAGAGGCCTCACCTGGACGAAGGTCGGCGCTTCAGCATTAAGCTTCAGGAGACCTTCGACGTTGAAACGGTACGCAACGACGACAAGTGTTTTTTTTGTAATTAAGCACGACTTCAACTACTTCAACGTGTATTTTCTGTCTTTTACAATTCGAATAGCTTATCCCATGCCATGCAAGACGCTATGTCTTGGAGAGGATAGATTTTGAAGATCATGAAAGTATGGAAAGAAAGAAAATTCACCTAAGGACCCATCATGGTATGGATTTTGAAGTAAATCTGTACAATTCTGAGAGCGTAACCCATTTTGGTTACCCGAATTGGGAAGCACTTTGCGAGATGTATGATTTTCATGAGGGTATGTTTGTCACCATGGATTTTGATGATCCTGACATCGCCCAAGACAATATGGACATTTGGGTCCTTGTTGATACGCTTCCAATTCTACCGATATGTGAGTTTCTCAAACATAGTTATTAAGTAATTTATATTGTTTATTTCAAAATAGTTGACAACTTATTTCCATTGACAGCTTATTTTCATTCTTCAAAGAATGTGTGGAAGATGGTAGACAGAACCTACTACACCGATGGCTCAGAATTAACTTATCAGGAGAAAAATCATCTGATCTCATTTATTACTAATCTTGAGAATTACAATATCTATTATCAAACTCCTCCACATTATGGTCAATACGTGCCACTAGTGCACGTGTTGAACTACGGTAACATCCATGGAGATGCCATGGTAAGATTTTTTACTATTACGACATCCGTGCATCTTTTGCATAAATTCTTCTAAAACTGAACTACATTGCTAACTACGAAGTTATTACTATGTTTTTCAACAGAAACTCCCGAAGGATTGTGTGCCTCATCTGATGTTTTAGAAAGGTCGCCTTGATGTTTTGAACATACGGCCAGGTCATCCTACGAATCACTCCTGTCCATATCGGATTTCTAAAACCGATGAAGACATGACAATCAAAGATTGGAAAAAATGTATGGTCAATCATAGGGAGCTACTTGGAAACAACCTTGTGCGAAGGGCAAGAATTGGAGACAGGATAATCTCCATTCTCAATAATGGAGAGTCAGGGCCTATCTTATTTTATGCTATTTTACCTAAGAGAAGGTAGTAGGTCCTATGAGAGAAGTAGGTCCTAGGTACAATGTGTTATTATATGGTACAATGTGTTAGAGTTGATGATGATGAGGAGGAGTTGTGATTATGACTAGTGACCAACTTGCTATATGATGTCTCATTGATGAAAATGATGATCATGAAGAGGTGTTATATGACAATGATGTATTATGATGATAAGTTGTTAATGATATGATGATGATATTTATTATATCATTGGGTGAAAGAACCGCGGATTAGTTTCAAGTGGATGGACATCCACTTGAAACTAGTCCACGATTCTTGCACGCAGTGATGTAATAACTCTTATGATGTAAAAATAATCTCTAAATTGCTGCTGTATGAAAACTTGTATAAAGGTGTATGAATACAACATGAAATAAAAAATAATTATAATATGGAATAGTAGTAGTAGCGCGGGCTGCGGAAAGCGCTACTAGTAATTACTAGTAGCGCCCTTTCCAGGAAGCGCTACTACTAAGTGGATATAGCAGTAGCGCGGGTAAACCCACGCTACTGCTAACCTTTAGCTGTAGCGCCGTACTAGTAGCGATGCAACCCGTGCTACTGGTAGGCCAAAAACCCGCGCTCTGCTAGGCTTTTTCCTAGTAGTGATTGGCGCAATTCACTCAAAAAGGAAACAAGTTGTTTGTACAACAATGGTGCACAACTACGTTTCTTATCCATCCATGGTGTAATGATACGTCCATTTTGCATCATGCTTTTATATCGATATTTATTGCATTATGGGCTGTTATTACACATTATGTCACAATACTTATGCCTTTTCTCTCTTATTTTACAAGGTTTACATGAAGAGGGACAATGTCGACAGCTGGAATTCTGGGCTGGAAAAGGAGCAAATATTAGAGACCTATTCTGCACAACTCCAAAAGTCCTGATACTCCACGAAAGTCATTTTTGAAATATATTAAAAATATTGGGTGAAGAAAGCACCAGAGGGGGGGGCAACCAACGTCCACGAGGGTGGGGGGCGCGCCCTACCCCCTGGGCGCGCCCCTGCCTCGTGGGCCCCCTGGCAGGCCTCCGATGTCCATCTTTTGCTATATGAAGTCTTTCACCCTGGAAAAAATCATAAGGAAGCTTTTGGGACGAAGCGCCTCCGTCTCGAGGCGGAACCTTGGCGGAACCAATCTAGGGCTCTGGCGGAGCTGTTCTGCCGGGGAAACATCCCTCTGGGAGGGGGAAATCATCACCATTGTCATCACCCTCGATCCTCTCATCGGGAGGGGGTCAATCTCCATCAACATCTTCACCAGCACCATCTCATCTCAAACCCTAGTTCATCTCTTGTATCCGATCTTTGTCTCAAAACCTCAGATTGGTACCCGTGGGTTGCTAGTAGTGTTGATTACTCCTTGTAGTTGATGCTAGTTGGTTTATTTGGTGGAAGATTATATGTTTAGATCCTTTATGCACACTAATACCCCTCTGATTATGAACATGAATATGATTTGTGAGTAGTTACGTTTGTTCCTGAGGACATGGGGGAAGTCTTGTTATAAGTAGTCATGTGAATTTGGTATTCGTTTGATATTTTGATGAGATGTATGTTGTCTTTCCTCTAGTGGTGTTATGTGAACATAGACTACATGACACTTCACCATTGTTTGGGCCTAGAGGAAGGCATTGGGAAGTAATAAGTAGATGATGGGTTGCTAGAGTAACAGAAGCTTAAACCCTAGTTTATGTGTTGCTTCGTAAGGGGCTGATTTGGATCCATATGTTTCATGCTATGGTTAGGTTTATCTTAATAATTCTTTTGTAGTTGCGGATGCTTGCAAGAGGGGTTAATCATAAGTGGGATTCTTTTCCAAGGAAGGGCAGTACCCAAGCACCGGTCCACCCACATATCAAATTATCAAAGTAACGAACGCGAATCATATGAGCATGATGAAAACTAGCTTGACGATAATTCCCATGTGTCGTCGGGAGCGCTTTCCTTTATATAAGAGTTTGTTCAGGCTTGTCCTTTGCTACAAAAAGGATTGGGCCACATTGCTGCACCTTGTTTACTTTTGTTACTTGTTACCCGTTACAAATTACTTTATCACAAAACTATCTGTTACCGATAATTTCAGTGCTTGCAGAGAATACCTTACTGAAAACCTCTTGTCATTTCCTTCTGCTCCTCGTTGGTTTCGACACTCTTACTTATCGAAAGGACTTAGATAGATCCCCTATACTTGTGGGTCATCAAGACTCTTTTCTGGCGCCGTTGCCGGGGAGTGAACCGCCTTTGGTAAGTGGAATTTGGTAAGGAAAAATTTATATAGTGTGCTGAAACTTACTGTCACTTGCTATGGAAAATAATCCTTCGAGGGGCTTGTTCGGGGTATCTTCACCCCGACCAGTAGAGCAAAGAGTTGCTCCTCAACCTACTGAACCTACTGAAATATTTTTACTTTGAAATTCCTTCGGGTATGATAGAGAAACTGCTAGCTAATCCTTTTACAGGAGATGGAACATTACATCCCGATATGCACCTAATCTATGTGGATGAAGTTTGTGGATTATTTAAGCTTGTAGGTATGCCCGAGGATGTTATCAAGAAGAAGGTCTTCCCTTTATATTTTAAGGGAAAGGAATTGACATGGTTTAGGCTATGTGATGATATTGGATCATGGAACTACAACCGATTGAAATTGGAATTTCATCAGAAGTTTTATCCTATGCATCTGGTTCATCGTGATCGTAATTATATACTCCCTCCGTTCCTTGATATAAGGTGTATAGATTTTTGAAAAAAAGTCCGAAATATAAGGTGTATTGCATTGCACCACTCGTTTGGATAATTTTTTTAGGGATTTGATTACATTTCCTTATATCAG
Organism: Aegilops longissima; assembly: GCA_021605205.1. NCBI lineage: Eukaryota > Viridiplantae > Streptophyta > Magnoliopsida > Poales > Poaceae > Aegilops > Aegilops longissima. The sequence goes on from CM038679.1 coordinate 7,928,805, forward strand.
GAAAGCTCCTCTATCTCCTCATGTCAATTAGCCAGGTGTAATCTCGCCCAAAACTTGTGAAATTTTCCCTCCACGTGCGTTCTTTAATTTCCGTGCCAAAAACTATACACCCTATATCTAGGAACGGAGGGAGTATATAATTTTTGGCCTTGCGAAGGAGAAAGTATCGCTCAAGCTTGGGGGAGGCTTAAGTCAATGTTATATTCATTCCCCAATCATGAGCTCTCAAGAGAAATTACTATTCAAAATTTTTATGCTCGGCTTTGTCTCAATAATCGCTCCATGCTCGATACTTCTTGTACTGGTTCTTTTATGATGAATACTATTGAATTCAAATGGGATTTATTGGAAAGAATTAAACGCAACTCTGAAGATTGGGAACTCGACAAAGGTAAGGAGTCAGGTATAACACCTAAGTTTGATTGTCTTAAATCTTTTATGGATACCGATGTTTTTCATGAATTTAGCACTAAATATGGACTTGACTCTGAGATAGTAGCTTCTTTCTGTGAATCATTTGCTACTCATGTTGACCTCCCTAAGGAGAAGTGGTTTAAATATCATCCTCCCATTGAAGTAAAGGTAGTTGAACCTATTAAAGTTGAAGAAAATACTATCACTTATAATGTTGATCCTATTGTTCCTACTGCTTATATTGAGAAACCACCTTTCCCTGCTAGAATAAAGGATCATGCTAAAACTTCAACTGTGGTTCGTAAGAGTAATGCTAGAACACCTACACCCACTGAGCAAATTAAAGTTGAACCTAGTATTTCTATGGTTAAAGATCTCTTGGTCGATAATATTGATGGGCATGTTATTTACTTCTGTAATGAAGCTGCTAGAATTGCTAGACCCGATACTAAAAATAAACATAGACCTGTTGTAGGCATGCCTATTATTTATGTTAAAATAGGAGATCATTGTTATCATGGCTTATGTGATATGGGTGCTAGTGCGAGTGCAATACCTCATTCCTTATACGAGGAAATCATGCATGATATTGCACCTGCTGAGATCGAAGATATTGATGTTACAATTAAGCTTGCCAATAGAGATACTATTTCACCAATTGGGATTGTTAGGGATGTTGAAGTCTTGTGTGGGAAAGTTAAATATCCTACTGATTTTCTTGTTCTTGGTTCCCCACAAGATGACTTTTGTCCCATTATATTTGGTAGACCCTTCTTGAATACTATTAATGCTAAGATAGACTGCAAAAAAGACATTGTTACTGTTGGTTTAGGGGATATGTCTCATGATTTTAATTTTGCTAAATTTCGTAGACAACCCCATGATAAAGAATTGCCTAGTAAAGATGAAATTATTAGTCTTATTCTATTGCCGTGCCTCCTAACGATCCTTTAGAACAATACTTGCTAGACCATGAAAATGATATGTTTATGAATGAAAGAAGGGAAATAGATGAAGTATTCTTTAAACAGGGACCTATTTTGAAACACAACTTGCCTGTTGAAATTATAGGGGATCCTCCTAAAGGAAATATGCCCTAGAGGAAATAATAAAGTTATTATTTATTTCCTTATTTCAAGATAAATGTTTATTATTCATGCTAGAATTGTATTAACCGGAAACTTGATACATGTGTGAATACATAGACAAAACAATGTGTCCCTAGTATGCCTCTACTTGACTAGCTTATTTATCAAAGATGGTTATGTTTCCTAGCCATAGATATGTGTTGTCATTTGATGAACGGGATCACATCATTAGGAGAATGATGTGATGGACTCGACCCATTCCGTTAGCTTAGCACTTGATCGTTTAGTATGTTGCTATTGCTTTCTTCATGACTTATACATGTTCCTATGACAATGAGATTATGCAACTCCCGAATACCGGAGGAACACTTTGTGTGCTACCAAACGTCACAACATAACTGGGTGATTATAAAGGTGCTCTACAGGTGTCTCTGATGGTACTTGTTGAGTTGGCATAGATCAAGACTAGGATTTGTCACTCCGATTGTCAGAGAAGTATCTCTGAGCCCTCTCGGTAATGCACATCACTATAAGCCTTGCAAGCAATGTGACTAATGAGTTAGTTGCGGGATGATGCATTACAGAACGAGTAAAGAGACTTGCCGGTAACGAGATTGAACTAGGTATTGAGATACCGACGATCGAATCTCGGGCAAGTAACATACCGATGACAAAGGGAACAACATATGTTGTTATGCGGTTTGACCGATAAAGATCTTCGTAGAATATGTAGGAACCAATATGAGCATCCAGGTTCCGCTATTGGTTATTGACCAGAGATGTGTCTCGGTCATGTCTACATAGTTCTCGAACCCGTAGGGTCCGCACGCTTAACATTCGGCGACAATCGGTATTATGAGTTTATGTGATTTGATGTACCAAAGGTAGTTCAGAGTCCCGGATGAGATCAGAGACATGACGAGGAGTCTCGAAATGGTCGAGACGTAAAGATCAATATATTGGAAGGCTATATTCGGACATCGGAAAGGTTCCGAGTGATTCGAGTATTTTTCGGAGTACCTGGGAGTTATGGGAATTCGTCCGGGGAGTCAATGGGCCTTAATGGGCCTTAGTGGGAAGGAGAGGCAGCAGCCAGGAGGTGGCGCGCGCCCCTCCCAAGCCCAGTCCGAATTGGACAAGGGGTTTGGCCCCCCCCCCTCTCCCTTCCTTCTCCCCTCCCCCTCCTTTCCCCCTTCTCCTAGTTGGACTAGGAAAGGAGGAAACCTACTCCTACTAGGAGTAGGAATCCTACTCCCTTGGCGCGCCCCTCCTAGGGCCGGCCTCCTCCTCCCTCCCTCCTTTATATACGGGGGCAGGGGGGCACCCCAAGACATAAGTTGATCATTGATCTTTCTTAGCCGTGTGCGGTGCCCCCCTCCACCATAATGCACCTCGGTCATATCGTAGCAGTGCTTAGGCAAAGCCTTGCGTCGGTAACTTTATCAACACCGTCACCACGCCGTTGTGCTGACGGAGCTCTTCCCCGAAGCTCTACTGGATCGTGAGTTTGCGGGACGTCACCGAGCTGAACGTGTGCTGAACGTGGAGGTGCCGTATGTTCGGTGCTGAGGATCGGTTGATCGTGAAGACGTACGACTACATCAACGACATTGTTATAACGCTTCCACTTACGGTCTACGAGGGTACATAGATGACACTCTCCCTTCTCGTTGCTATGCATCACCATGATCTTGCGTGTGCGTAGGAATTTTTTTGAAATTACTACGTTCCTCAACAGTGGTATCAGAGCCAGGTTTATGTCTAGATGTTATATGCACGAGTAGAACACAAGTGAGTTGTGAGTGATACAAGTCATACTGCTTACCAGCATGTCATACTTTGGTTCGGCGGTATTGTTGGATGAAGCGGCCCGGACTGACATTACGCGTGCGCTTACGCGAGGCTGGTTCTACCAACGTGCTTTGCACACAGGTGGTTGGCGGGTGTCAGTTTCTCCAACTTTAGTTGAACCGAGTGTGACTACGCCCGGTCCTTGAGAAGGTTAAAACAACACTAACTTGACGAACTATCGTTGTGGTTTTGATGCGTAGGTAAGAACGGTTCTTGCTCAGCCCATAGTAGCCACGTAAAACTTGCAACAACAAAGTAGAGGACGTCTAACTTGTTTTTACAGGGCATGTTGTGATGTGATATGGTCAATACATGCTGCTATATTTTATTGTATGAGATGATCATGTTTTTTATAGAGTTAACGGCAACTGGCAGGAGCCATATGGTTGTCGCTTCATTGTATGCAATGCAATTGCCCTGTAATTGCTTTACTTTATCACTAAGCGGCAGCGATAGTCGTAGAAGTAATAGTTGGCGAGATGACAACGATGCTATGATGGAGATCAAGGTGTCGTGCCGGTGACGATGGTGATCATGATGGTGCTTTGGAGATGGAGATCAAAGGCACAAGATGATGATGGCCATATCATATCACTTATATTGATTGCATGTCATGTTTATCCTTTATGCATCTTATTCTGCTTTGATTGACGGTAGCATTATAAGATGATATCTCACTAAATTTCAAGGTACAAGTGTTCTCCCTGAGTATGCACCGTTCCCAAAGTTCGTCGTGCCGAGACACCACGTGATGAACGGGTGTGATAAGCTCAACGTTCACCTACAACGGGTGCAAGCCAGTTTTGCACACGCGGAATACTCAGGTTAAACTCGACGAGCCTAGAATATACAGATATGGCCTCGGAACACTGAGACCGAAAGGTCGAGCGTGAATCATATAGTAGATACGATCAACATAGTGATGTTCACCATTGAAAACTACTCCATCTCACGTGATGATCGGACATGGTTTAGTTGATATGGATCACGTGATCACTTAGATGATTAGAGGGATGTCTATCTAAGTGGGAGTTCTTAAGTAATACGATTAATTGAACTTAAATTTATCATGAACTTAGTCCTGGTAGTATTAGCATATCTATGTTATAGATCAATAGCTCGCGTTTAGCTCCCCTGTTTTATTTTTGATATGTTCCTAGAGAAAACTAAGTTGAAAGATGTTAGTAGTAATGATGCGGATTGGATCCGTGATCTGCGGATTATCCTCATTGCTGCATAGAAGAATTATGTCCTTGATGCACCGCTAGGTGACAGACCAATTGCAGGAGCAGATTCAGACGTTATGAACATTTGGCAAGCTTGATATGATGACTACTTGATAGTTTAGTGCACCATGCTTTACGGCTTAGAATCGGGGCTTCAAAATCGTTTTGAACGCCACAGAGCATATGAGATGTTCCAAGAGTTGAAATTGGTATTTCAGACTCATGCCCATGCGAAAGGTATGAGACCTTTGACAAGCACTTTGCCTACAAGATGGAGGAGAATTGCTCAGCTAGTGAGCATGTGCTCAGAATGTCTGAGTACTACAATCACTTGAATCAAGTGGGAGTTAATCTTCCAGATAAGATAGTGATTGACAGAGTTCTCTAGTCACTATCACCAAGTTACTAGAACTTTGTGATGAACTATAATATGCAAGGGATAACTGAAACGATTCCCAAGCTCTTTGTGATGCTAAAATCGATGAAGGTAGAAATCAAGAAAAGCATCAAGTGTTGATGGTTGACAAGACCACTAGTTTCAAGAAAAGTGCAAAGGGAAGAAGGGGAACTTCAAGAAGAACGACAAGTAAGTTGCCGCTCAAGTGAAGAAGCCAAAGTCTGGACCTAAGCCTGAGACTAAGTGCTTCTACTGCAAAGGGACTGGTCACTGGAAGCAGAACTACCCCAAGTATTTGGCGGATAAGAAGGATGGTAAAGTGAAAAGAGGTATATTTGATATACATGATATTGATGTGTACTTTACTAGTGTTTATAGCAACCCCTCGGCATTTGATACTGTTCAGTTCCTAAGAGTAGTAACTCGAAACAGGAGTTGCAGGATGAACAGAAAGTAGTTAAGGGCGAGGTGACGATGTGTTGGAAGTAGTTCCAAGATTGATATGATCATCATCGCACACTCCCTATATTTTTGGGATTAGTGTTAAAACTAAATAAGTGTTATTTGGTGTTTGCGTTGTGCATGAATATGATTTGATCATGTTTATTACAATACATTTATTCATTTAAGGTTAGAGAATAATTGTTGTTCTGTTTACACGAATAAAACCTTCTATGGTCATACACCTAATGAAAATGGTTTGTTGGATCTCGATCGTAGTAATACACATATTCATAATATTGAAGCCAAAAGATGCAAAGTTAATAATGATAGTGCAACTTATTTTTGGCACTGCCGTTTAGGTCATATTGGTGTAAAGCGCATGAAGAAACTCCATGCTGATGGGATTTTGGAATCACTTGATGCTTGCGAACCATGCCTTATGGGCAAGATGACTAAAAATCCGTTCTCCGGAACAATAGAGCGAGTAACTGACTTATTGGAAATAATACATACTGATGTATGCGATCCGATGAGTGTTGAGGCTTGCGGCGGGTATCGTTATTTTCTGACCTTCATAGATGATTTGAGCAGATATGAGTATCTCTACTTGATGAAACATAAGTCTGAAACATTTGAAAAGTTCATATAATTTCAGAGTGAAGTGGAAAATCATCGTAACAAGAAAATAAAGTTTCTACGATCTGATCATGGAGGAGAATATTTGAGTTACGAGTTTGGTCTTCATTTGAAACAGTGTGGAATAGTTTCACAACTCACGCCATCTGGAACACCACAGCGTAATGGTGTGTCCGAACAACGTAACCGTACTTTATTAGATATGGTGCAGTCTATGATGTCTCTTACCGATTTACCACTATTTTTTTGTGGTTATGCATTAGAGACTGCTGCATTCATGTTAAATAGGGCACCATCTAAATCCGTTGAGACGACACCATATGAACTGTGTTTTGGCAAGAAACCTAAGTTGTCGTTTCTTAAAGTTTGGGGTTGCGATGCTTATGTGAAAAAGTTTCATCCTGATAAGCTCAAACCCAAATCGTTGAAATGTGTCTTCATAGGATACCCAAAGGAGACAGTTGGGTACACCTTCTGTCACAGATCCGAAGGCAAGACATTCGTTGCTAAGAATGGATCCTTTCTAGAGAAGGAGTTTCTCTCGAAAGAAGTGAGTGGGAGGAAAGTAGAACTTGATGAGGTAATTGTACCTTCTCCCGAATTGGAGAGTAGTTCATCATAGAAATCAGTTCCAGTGATGCCTTTACCAATTAGTGAGGAAGTTAATGATGATAATCATAAAACTTCAGATCAAGTTACTACAGAACTTCGTAGATCAACCAGAGCACGATCCGCACCAGAGTGGTACGGTAGATCAACTTGACCATGACGAACCTACGAACTATGAGGAAGCGATGATGAGCCCAGATTTCGCAAAATGGTTTAAGGCCATGAAATCCGAGATGGGATCCATGTATGAGAACAAAGTATGGACTTTGGTTGACTTGCCCGATGATCGGCAAGCCATAGAAAATAAATTGATCTTCAAGAGGAAGACGGACACTGATAGTAGTGTTACTATCTACAAAGCTCGTATTGTCGAAAAAGGTTTTTGACAAAGTTCAGGGTGTTGACTATGATGAGATTTTCTCACTCGTATCGATGCTTAAGTATGTCCGAAACATGTTAGCAATTGCCACATTTTATGAAATCTGGCAAATGGATATCAAAACTGCATTCCTTAATGGATTTATTACAGAAGAGTTGTATATGATGCAACCAGAAGGTTTTATCAATCATAAAGATGTTAACAAAATATGCAAGCTCCAGCGGTCCATCTATGGACCGGTGCAAGCATCTCGGAGTTGGAATATACACTTTGATGAGTTGATCAAAGCATATAATTCTATACAGACTTGCGGTGAAGCCTGTATTTACAAGAAAGTGAGTGGGAGCACTACAGCCTTTCTGATAAGTATATGTGAATGACATATTGTTGATCAGAAATGATAGAATTTTCTGGAAAGCATAAAGGATATTTGAAAGGATTCTTCAAAGAAGACCTCGGTAAAGCTGCTTACATATTGAGCATCAAGATATATAGAGATAGATCAAGACGCTTGATAAGATTTTCAATGAGAATATACCTTGAAAAGATTTTGAATTAGTTCAAGATGGAACAGTCAAAGAAGGAGTTCTTGCGTGTGTTTCAAGGTGTGAAGTTGAGTGAAGACTCAAAACCCGACCACAACAGAAAATAGAAAGAGAATAAAAAGTCATTCCCTATGCCTCAGTCATAGGTTCTATAAAGTATGCTATGCTGTGTACCAGACCTATTGTGTACCTCACCAAGAGTTTGGCAAGAGGGTGCAATCGTGATCTAGGAGTAGATCACTGGACATCCTTCAAAATTATCCTTAGTGGAATAAGGAAATATTTCTCGGTTATGGAGGTGATAAAGAGTTTGTCGTAAAGAGTTACGTCGATACAAGCTTTGACACCAATCTGGATGACTCTAAGTCTCGATCTAGATACATATTGAAAGTGGGAGCTATTAGCTAGAGTAGCTCCATGCAGAGCATTGTAGACATAGAAATTTGCAAAATACTTACGGATCTGAATGTGACAGACCCGTTGACTAAAATTATCTCACAAGCAAAACATGATCACACCTTAGTACTCTTTGGGTGTTAATCACATAGAGATGTGAACTATATTACTGACTCTAGTAAACCCTTTGGGTGTTGGTCACATGTCGATGTGAACTATGGGTGTTAACCACATAAAGATGTGAACTATTGATGTTAAATCACATGGCGATGTGAACTAGATTATTGACTCTAGTGCAAGTGGAATACTGAAGGAAATATGCCCTAGAGGCAATAATAAAGTTATTATTTATTTCCTTATTTCATGATAATTGTTTATTATTCATGTTAGAATTGTATTAACCGGAAACTTGATACATGTGTGAATACATAGAAAAAACAATGTGTCCCTAGTATGCCTCTACTTGACTAGCTTATTCATCAAAGATGATTATGTTTGCTAGCCATAGACATGTGTTGTCATTTGATGAACGGGATCACATGATTAGAAGAATGATGTGATGGACTTGACCCATTCCGTTAGCTTAGCACTTGATCATTTAGTATGTTGCTATTGCTTTCTTCATGACTTATACATGTTCCTATGACTATGAGTTATGCAACTGCCGAATACCGGAGGAGCACTTTGTGTGCTACCAAACGTCACAACATAACTGGGTGATTGTAAAGGTGCTCTACAGGTGTCTCCGATGGACTTGTTGAGTTGGCATAGATCGAGACTAGGATTTGTCACTCCGATTGTCGGAGAGGTATCTCTAGGCCCTCTCGGTAATGCACATCACTATAAGCCTTGCAAGCAATGTGACTAATGAGTTAGTTGCGGGATGATGCATTACAGAACGAGTAAAGAGACTTGCCGGTAACGAGATTGAATTGGTATTGAGATACCGGCGATCTAATCTCGGGCAAGTAACATACCGATGACAAAGGGAACAACGTATGTTGTTATGCAGTTTGAACGATAAAGATCTTCGTAGAATATGTAGGAACCAATATGAGCATCCAGGTTCCTCTATTAGTTATTGACCAGAGATGTGTCTCGGTCATGTCTACATAGTTCTCGAACCCGTAGGGTCCGCACGCTTAACGTTCGGTGACGATCGATATTATGAGTTTATGTGATTTGATGTACCGAAGGTAGTTCGGAGTCCCGGATGAGATCGGGGACATGACGATGAGTCTCAAAATGGTTGAGACGTAAAGATCAATATATTGGAAGGCTATATTCGGACATCGGAAAGGTTCCGAGTGATTCGGGTAATTTTTGGAGTACCTGGGAGTTACGAGAATTCGTCCGGGGAGTCAATGGGCCTTAATGGGCCTTAGTGGGAAGGAGAGGCAGCAGCCAGGCGGTGGCGCGCGCCCCTCCCTAGCCCAGTCCGAATTGGACAAGGGGTTTGGGGCGCGCCCCCCATCTCCCTTCCTTCTCCCCTCCCCCTCCTTTCCCCCTTATCCTAGTTGGACTAGGAAAGGAGGAAACCTACTCCTACTAGGAGTAGGAATCCTACTACCTTGGCGCGCCCCTCTGATACGTCTCCAACATATCTATAATTTTTGATTGTTCCATGCTATTATATTATTTGTTTTGGATGTTTATGGGCTTTATTATGCACTTTTATATTATTTTTGGGACTAACCTATTGACCTAGAGCCCAGTGCCAGTTCCTGTTTTTTCCCTTGTTTCAGTGTTTCGAAGAAAAGGAATATCAAACAGAGTCGAACGGAATGAAATCTTCTGGAGAAGTTATTTTTGGAAGGAAAGCAACCCGGGAGACTTGGAGTCCACGTCAAGGAAGCTACGAGGAAGGCACGAGGCAGGGGGGCGCGCCCTCCACCCTCGTGGGCCCCTCGTGGCCCCCCTGACGTACTTCTTCCTCCTATATATACCGTATACCCTAAAAACTTCGGGGAACATAATAGATCTGGAGTTCCGCCACCGCAAGCCTCGGTAGCCACGAAAAACCAATCGGGACCCTGTTCCGGCACCCTGCCGGAGGGGGGAACCCTCACCGGTGGCCATCTTCATCATCCCGGTGCTCTCCATGACGAGGAGGGAGTAGTTCACCCTCGGGGCTGAGGGTATGTACCAGTAGCTATGTGTTTGATCTCTCTCTCTCTCTCTCTCTCTCTCGTGTTCTTGATTTGGCACGATCTTGATGTATCGCGAGCTTTGCTATTATAGTTGGATCTTATGTTTCTTCTCCCCCTCTACTCTCTTGTAATGGATTGAGTTTTCCCTTTGAAGTAATCTTATCGGATTGAGTCTTTAATGACTTGAGAACACTTGATGTATGTCTTGCCGTGCGTATCTGTGGTGACAATGGGATATCACGTGATTCACTTGATGTATGTTTTGGTGATCAACTTGCGGGTTCCGCCCATGAACCTATGCATAGGGGTTGGTGTTGGGGAACGTAGTAATTTCAAAAAAATTCCTACGCACACGCAAGATCATGGTGATGCATAGCAACGAGAGGGGAGAGTGTGTCCACGTACCCTCGTAGACTGAAAGCAGAAGCGTAAGCACAACGCGGTTGATGTAGTCGTACGTCTTCACGATCCGACCGATCAAGTACCGAACGCACGGCACCTCCGAGTTCAGCACACGTTCAACCCGATGACATCCCTCGAACTCTGATCTAGCCGAGTGTTGAGGGAGAGTTTCGTCAGCACGACGGAGTGGTGACGATGATGATGTTCTACCGACGCAGGGCTTCGCCTAAGCACCACTACAATATTATCGAGGTGGACTATGGTGGAGGGGGGCACCACACACGGCTAAAAGATCAAACGATCAATTGTTGTGTCTTTGGGGTGCCCCCATGCCCCCGTATATAAAGGAGCAAGGGGGGGGGGTGCGGCCGGCCAGGAGGAGGGCGCGCCAGGAGGAGTCCTACTCCCACTTGAGTAGGACTCCCTCCCTTTTCCTAGTTGGACTAGGAGTGGAGGGGGAAAGAGGAGGGAGAGAGGAAGGAAGGGGCGCCCCTCTCTCTGTCCTATTCACACTAGGGGGGCGCGCGACCGCCTGCAGCCGCCTCCTCTTCTCCACTAAATCCCACTATGGCCCATTAAGCCCCGGGGTTTCCGGTAACCCCTCGGTACTCAGTAAATCCGATTTCACCCTAACACTTCGATATCCAAATATAGGCTTCCAATATATCAATCTTCATGTCTCGACCATTTTGAGACTCCTCGTCATGTCCGTGATCACATCCGGGACTCCGAACAGACTTCGGTACATCAAAACATATAAACTCATAATATAACTGTCATCGAAACTTTAAGCGTGCGGACCCTACGGGTTCGAGAACTATGTAGACATGACCGAGACACGTCTCCGGTCAATAACCAATAGCGGAACCTGGATGCTCATATTGGCTCCCACATATTCTACGAAGATCTTTATCGGTCAAACCGCATATCAACATACGTTGTTCCCTTTGTCATCGGTATGTTACTTGCCCGAGATTCGATCGTCGGTATCTTAATACCTAGTTCAATCTCATTACCGGCAAGTCTCTTTACTCGTTCCGTAATACATCATCCCGCAACTAACTCATTAGTTACAATGCTTGGAAGGCTTATAGTGATGTGCATTACTGAGTGGGCCCAGAGATACCTCTCCGACAATCGGAGTGACAAATCCTAATCTCGAAATACGCCAACCCAACAAGTACCTTCGGAGACACCTGTAGAGCACCTTTATAATCACCCAGTTATGTTGTGAGGTTTGGTGGCACACAAAGTGTTCCTCCGGTAAACGGGAGTTGCATAATCTCATAGTCATAGGAACATGTATAAGTCATGAAGAAAGCAATAGCAACATACTAAACGATCAAGTGCTAAGCTAACGGAATGGGTCAAGTCAATCACATCATTCTCCTAATGATGTGATCTCGTTAATCAAATGACAACTCTTTGTCCGTGGCTAGGAAACATAAGCATCTTTGATTAACGAGCTAGTCAAGTAGAGGCATACTAGTGACATTCTGTTTGTCTATGTATTCACACATGTATTATGTTTCTGGTTAATACAATTCTAGCATGAATAATAAACATTTATCATGCAATAAGGAAATAAATAATAACTTTATTATTGCCTCTAGGGCATATTTCCTTCAGTCTCCCACTTGCACTAGAGTCAATAATCTAGATCACATCGCCATGTGATTTAACATCAATAGTTCACATCACCATGTGATTAACACCCATAGTTCACATCGTCATGTGATCAACACCCAAAGGGTTTAGTAGAGTCAATAATCTAGTTCACATCGCTATGTGATTAACACCCAAAGAGTACTAAGGTGTGATCATGTTTTTCTTGTGAGAGAAGTTTAGTCAACGGGTCTGCCAATTCAGATCCGTATGTATTTTGCAAATTTCTATGTCTACAATGCTCTGCACGGAACTACTTTAGCTAATTGCTCCCATTTTCAATATGTATCCAGATTGAAGACTTAGAGTCATCTGGATTAGTGCCAAAACTTGTATCGACGTAGCCCTTTTACGACGAACCTTTTGTCACCTCCATAATCGAGAACCATATCCTTATTACACTAAGGATAATTTTGACCATTGTCCAGTGATCTACTCCTAGATCACTATTGTACTCCCTTGCCAAAATCAGTTTAGGGTATACAATAGATCTGGTACACAGCATGGCATACTTTATAGAACCTATGGCCAAGGCATAGGGAATGACTTTCATTCTCTTTCTATCTTCTGCCGTGATCGGGCTTTGAGTCTTACTCAATTTCACACCTTGTAACACAGGTAATAACTCTTTCTTTGACTATTCCATTTTGAACTACTTAAAAATCTTGTCAAGGTATATACTCATTGAAAAACTTATCAAGCATCATGATCTATCTCTATAGATCTTGATGCTCAATATGTAAGCAGCTTCACCGAGGTCTTTCTTTGAAAAACTCCTTTCAAACACTCCTTTATGCTTTGCAGAATAATTCTACATTATTTCCGATCAACAATATGTCATTCACATATACTTATCAGAAATGCTGTAGTGCTCCCACTCACTTTCTTGTAAATACAGGCTTCACCGTAAGTCTATTTAAAACTATATGCTTTGATCAACTCATCAAAGCGTATATTCCAACTCCGAGATGCTTGCACCAGTCCATAGAAGGATCACTGGAGCTTGTATATTTTGTTAGCACCTTTAGGATTGACAAAACCTTCTGGTTTCATCATATACAACTCTTCTTTAATAAATCCATTAAGGAATGTAGTTTTGTTTATCCATTTGCCAGATTTCATAAAATGCGGCAATTGCCAACATGATTCGGACAGACTTAAGCATAGATACGAGTGAGAAACTCTCATCGTAGTCAACACCTTGAACTTGTCGAAAACCTTTTGCGACAATTCTTTGCTTTGTAGATAGTAACACTACTATCAACGTCCGTCTTCCTCTTGAAGATCCATTTAATCTCAATGGCTCACCAATCATCGGGCAAGTCAATCAAAGTCCATACTTTGTTCTCATACATGGATCTCATCTCAGATTTCATGGCCTCAAGCCATTTCGCGGAATCTGGGATCACCATCGCTTCTTCATAGTTCATAGGTTCGTCATGGTCTAGTAACATAACTTCCAGAACAGGATTACCGTACCACTCTGGTGTGGATCTTACTCTGCTTTACCTACGAGGTTCGGTAGTAACTTGATCTGAAGTTACATGATCATCATCATCAGCTTCCTCACTAATTGGTGTAGAAGTCACATGAACAGATTTCTGTGATAAACTACTTTCCAATAAGGGAGCAGGTACAGTTACCTCATCAAGTTCTACTTTCCTCCCACTCACTTCTTTCGAGAGAAACTCCTTCTCTGGAGAGATTCCAATTTTAGCAACAAAAGTCTTGCCTTCGGATCTGTGATAGAAGGTGTACCCAATAGTCTCTTTTGGGTATCCTATGAAGACACATTTCTCTGATTTGGGTTCGAGCTTATCATGTTGAAACTTTTTCACATAAGTATCACAGTCCCAAACAACTTTGGTTTATTGCTAAACCATAGTTCATACAGTGTCGTATCAATGGATTTAGATGGTGCCCTATTTAACGTGAATGCAACTGTGTCTAATGCATAATCCCAAAATGATAGTGGTAAATCGATAAGAGACATCATAGATCGCACCATATCTAATAAAGTACGGTTATGACGTTCAGACACATCATTACACTGTGGTGTTTCAGGTGGCGTGAGTAGTGAAACTATTTCACATTGTTTTTACTGAAGGCCAAACTCGCTATCTCAAATATTTTACTTCTGAGATCATATTGTAGAAACTTTTATTTTCTTGTTACGATGATTCTCCACTTCACTCTGAAATTCTTTGAACTTTTCAAATGTTTCAGACTTGTGTTTCATCAAGTAGATATACTCATATCTGCTCAAATCACCTGTGAAGGTCAGAAAATAATGATACTTACCGCGAGACTTAACACTCATCGGACTGCATACATCAGTATGTATTATTTCCAATAAGTCAGTTGCTCGCTCCATTGTTCCGGAGAACGAAGTCTTAGTCATCTTGCCCATGAGGCATGGTTCGCAAGCATCAAGTGATTCATAATCAAGTGATTCCAAAAGCCCATCAGCATGGAGTTTCTTCATGCACTTTACACCAATATGACCTAAACGACAGTGCCACAAATAAGTTGCACTATCATTATTAACTTTACATCTTTTGGCTTCAATATTATGAATATGTGTATCACACGATCGAGATCCAACAAACCATTTTCATTGGGTGTATAACCATAGACGGTTTTATTCATGTAAACAGAACAACAATTATTCTCTGACTTAAATGAATAACCGTATTTCAATAAACATGATCAAATCATATTCATGCTCAACGCAAACACCAAATAACACTTATTTAGGGTCCACACTAATCCCGAAAGTATAGGGAGTGTGCGATGATGATCATATCAATCTTAGAACCACTTCCAACACACATCGTCACTTCACCCTTAACTAGTCTCTGTTCATTCTGCAACTCCCATTTCGAGTTACTAATCTTAGCAACTGAACCAGTATCAAATACCGAGGGGTTTCTATAAACACTAGTAAAGTATACATCAATAACATGTATATCAAATATACCTTTGTTCACTTTGCCATACTTCTTATCCGGCAAATACTTGGGGTAGTTCCGCTTCCAGTGACCAGTCCCTTTGCAGTAGAAGCACTTAGTTTTAGGCTTAGGTCCAGACTTGGGCTTCTTCACTTGAGCAGCAACTTGCTTGCCGTTCTTATTGAAGTTCCCCTTCTTCCCTTTGCCCCTTTTCTTGAAACTAGTGATCTTGTCAACCATCAACACTTGATGATTTTCTTGATTTCTACCTTCGTTGATTTCAGCATCACGAAGAGCTTGGGAATCTTTTCCGTTATCACTTACATATTATAATTCATCACAAAGTTCTATTAACTTGGTGATAGCGACTAGAGAACTCTGTCAATCACTATCTTATCTGGAAGATTAACTCCCACTTGATTCAAGTGATTGTAGTACTCAGACATTTTGAGCACATGCTCACTAGCTGAGCTATTCTCCTCCATCTTGTAGGCAAAGTACTTGTCAAAGGTCTCATACCTTTCGACACGGGCATGAGTATGAAATACTAATTTCAACTCTTGGAACATCTTATATGCTCCGTGGCATTCAAAACATTTTTGAAGTCCCGGTTCTAAGCCGTAAAGCATGATGCACTAAACTATCAAGTAGTCATCATACCGAGCTTTTTTCAAACATTCATAACGTCTGCATATGCTCCTGCAATACGCCCGTCACTTAGCGGTGCATCAAGGACATAATTCTTCTGTGCAGCAATGAGGTTAATCCTCAGATCACGGACCAAGTCTGCATCATTGCTACTAACATTTTTCAACTTGCTTTTCTCTAGGAATATATCAAAATATAAACGGGGAGCAACATCGCGAGCTATTGATCTACAACATAGATATGCTAATACTATCAGGACTAAGTTCATGGTAAATTAAAGTTCAATTAATCAAATTACTTAAGAACTCCCACTTAGATAGACATCCCTCTAATCATCTAAGTGATCACGTGATCCAAATCAACTAAACCATGTCCGATCATCATGTGAGATGGAGTAGTTTCAATGGTGAACATCAATATGTTGATCATATCTATTATATGATTTACGCTCGACCTTTCGGTCTCCGTGTTCCGAGGCTATATCTGTTATATGCTAGGCTCGTCAAGTTTAACCTGAGTATTCCGCGTGTGCAACTGTTTTGCACCCGTTGTATTTGAACATAGAGCCTATCACACCCGATCATCATGTGGTGTCTCGGCACGAAGAACTTTCTGGCGGTGCATACCGGGAGAACACTTATACCTTGATAATTTAGTGAGAGATCATATTATAATGCTACCGTCAATCAAAGCAAGATAAGATGCATAAAAGATAAACATCACATGCAATCAATATAAGTGATATGATATGGCCATCATCATCTTGTGCTTGTGATCTCCATCTCCGAAGCACCGTCATGATCACCATCGTCACCGGCGCGACACCTTGATCTCCATTGTAGCATCGTTGTCGTCTTGCCAATCTTATGCTTCTACGACTATCGCTACCTCTTAGTGATAAAGTAAAGCATTACAGGGCGATTGCATTGCATACAATAAAGCGACAACCATATGGCTCATGCCAGTTGCCGATAACTCGGTTACAAAACATGATCATCTCATACAATAAAATTTAACATCATGTCTTGACCATATCACATCACAACATGCCCTGCAAAAACAAGTTAGACGTCCTCTACTTTGTTGTTGCAAGTTTTACGTGGCTGCTACGGGCTTAGCAAGAACCGTTCTTACCTACGCATCAAAACCACATTGATAGTTTGTCAAGTTGGTGCCGTTTTAACCTTCGCAAGGACCCGGCATAGCCACACTCGGTTCAACTAAAGTAAGAGAAACAGACACCCGCCGGTCACCTCTAAGCAACGAGTGCTCGCAGCGGTGAAACCAGTCTCGCGTATGCGTACGCGTAATGTCGGTCCGGGCCGCTTCATATCACAATACCCCGAACCAAAGTATGACATGCTGGTAAGCAGTATGACTTATATCGCCCACAACTCACTTGTGTTCTACTCGTGCATATGACATCTACGCATAAAACCAGGCTCGGATGCCACTGTTGGGGAATGTAGTAATTTCAAAAAATTTCCTATGCACACGCAAGATCATGGTGATGCATAGCAACGAGAGGGGAGAGTGTGTCCACGTACCCTCGTAGACCGAAAGCGGAAGCGTTAGCATAACGCGGTTGATGTAGTCGTACGTCTTCACGATCCGACCGATCAAGTACCGAACGCACGACACCTCCGAGTACAGCACACGTTCAGCCCGATGACATCCCTCGAACTCCGATCCAGTTGAGTGTTGAAGGAGAGTTTCGTCAGCACGACGGCGTGGTGACCATGATGATGTTCTACCGACACAGGGCTTCGCCTAAGCACCGCTACAGTATTATCAAGGTGGACTATGGTGGAGGGGGGCACCGCACACGGCTAAAAGATCAAATGATCAATTGTTGTGTCTTTGGGGTGCCCCCTGCCCCCGTATATAAAGGAGCAAGGGGGGGTGTGGCCGGCCAGGAGGAGTCCTACTCCCATCGGGAGTAGGACTCCCTCCCTTTTCCTAGTTGGACTAGGAGTGGAGGGGGAAAGAGGAGGGAGAGAGGAAGGAAAGGGGGCGCCGCCCCCCTCTCCTTGTCCTATTTGCACTAGGGGGAGGGGCGCGCGGCCCTGCCCTGGCCGCCTCTCCTCTTCTCCACTAAATCCCACTATGGCCCATTAAGCCCCCGGGGGGTTCCGGTAACCCCTCGGTACTCCGGTAAAATCCCGATTTCACCCAGAACACTTCCGATATCCAAATATAGGCTTCCAATATATCAATATTCATGTCTCGACCATTTCGAGACTCCTCGTCATGTCTGTAATCACATCTGGGACTCCGAACAACCTTCGGTACATCAAAACATATAAACTCATAATATAACTGTCATCGAAACTTTAAGCGTGCGGACCCTACGGGTTCGAGAACTATGTAGACATGACCGAGACACGTCTCCGGTCAATAACCAATAGCGGAACCTGGATGCTCATATTGGCTCCTACATATTCTACAAAGATCTTTATCGGTCAAACCGCATAACAACATACGTTGTTCCCTTTGTCATCGGTATGTTACTTGCCCGAGATTCGATCGTCGGTATCTTAATACCTAGTTCAATCTCGTTACCGACAAGTCTCTTTACTCGTTCCGTAATACATCATCCCGCAACTAACTCATTAGTTACAATGCTTGCAAGGCTTGTAGTGATGTGCATTACTGAGTGGGCCCAGAGATACCTCTCCGACAATCGGAGTGACAAATCCTAATCTCGAAATACGCCAACCCAACAAGTACCTTCGGAGACACCTTTAGAGCACCTTTATAATCACCCATTTACGTTGTGAGGTTTGGTGGCACACAAATTGTTCCTCCAGTAAATGGGAGTTGCATAATCTCATAGTCATAGGAACATGTATAAGTCATGAAGAAAGCAATAGCAACATACTAAACGATCAAGTGCTAAGCTAACGGAATGGATCAAGTCAATCACATCATTCTCCTAATGATGTGATCCCGTTAATCAAATGACAACTCTTTGTCCATGGCTAGGAAACATAACCATCTTTGATCAACGAGCTAGTCAAGTAGAGGCATACTTGTGACATTCTGTTTGTCTATGTATTCACACATGTATTATGTTTCCGGTTAATACAATTCTAGCATGAATAATAAACATTTATCATGAAATAAGGAAATAAATAATAACTTTATTATTGCCTCTAGGGCATATTTCCTTCAGTTGGCACACGTTTTCGTCTTGATTCTCCGGTAGAAACTTTGGGGAACTCTTTGAGGTTCTATGTGTTGGTTGAATAGATGAAATCTGAGATTGTGTGATGCATATCGTATAATCATACCCACGGATACTTGAGGTGATATTGGAGTATCTAGGTGACATTAGGGTTTTGGTTGGTTTGTGTCTTAAGGTGTTATTCTAGTACGAACTCTAGGGCTGTTTGTGACACTTATAGGAATAGCCCAACGGATTGATTGGAAAGAGTAACTTTGAGGTGGTTTCGTACCCTACCATAATCTCTTCGTTTGTTCTCCGCTATTAGTGGCTTCAGAGTGACTCTTTGTTGCATGTTGAGGGATTGTTATATGATCTATCTATGTTATTATTGTTGAGAGAACTTGCACTAGTGAAAGTATGAACCCTATGCCTTGTTTCCTATCATTGCAATACCGTTTACACTCACTTTTATCCTTAGTTACCTTGCTGTTTTTATATTTTCAGATTACAAATACCTTTATCTACCATCCATATTGCACTTGTATCACCATCTCTTCGCCGAACTTGTGCACCAATACAATTTACCATTGTATTGGGTGTGTTGGGGACACAAGAGACTCTTTGTTATTTGGTTGCAGGGTTGCTTGGGAGAGACCATCTTCATCCTACGCCTCCTACGGATTGATAAACCTTAGGACATTCACTTGAGGGAAATTTGCTACTGTCCTACAAACCTCTGCATTTGGAGGCCCAACAACATCTACAAGAAGAAGGTTGCATAGTAGACATCACCCTCCTAGGGCCGACCTCCTCCTCCCTCCCTCCTTTATATACGGGGGCAGGGGGGCACCCCAAGACACAAGTTGATCATCGATCTTTCTTAGCCGTGTGCGGTGCCCCCCTCCACCATAATCCACCTCAGTCATATCATAGCGGTGCTTAGGCGAAGCCCTACGTCGGTAACTTCATCAACACCGTCACCACGTCGTCGTGCTGACGGAGCTCTGCCCCGAAGCTCTACTGGACCGTGAGTTCGTGGGACGTCACCGAGCTGAACGTGTGCTAAACGCGGAGGTGCCGTACATTCGGTGCTGAGGATCGGTCGATCGTGAAGACGTACGACTACATCAACCGCGTTGTTATGACGCTTCCGCTTACGGTCTACGAGGGTACGTAGATGACACTCTCCCCTCTCGTTGCTATGCATCACCATGATCTTGCGTGTGCGTAGGATTTTTTTTGAAATTACCACGTTCCCCAACACATCCTCCACCAAAGGGTGATCCCGTGTTTGAGCTTAAACCATTACCTGATACTCTCAAATATGCCTATCTTGATGAAAAGAAAATATATACTGTTATTATTAGTGCTAACCTTTCAGAGCAGGAAGAAGAGAAATTATTGAAAACTCTGAAGAAGCACTGTGCTGCTATTGGATATACTCTTGATGATCTTAAGGGCATTAGTCCCACTCTATGCCAGCACAAAATAAAATTGGAGAAGGACGCTAAACCGGTTGTTGATCACCAACGAAGGTTAAATCCTAAGATGAAAGAAGTGGTAAGAAAAGAAATACTAAAGCTTCTGGAGGTAGGTATAATTTATCCTATTGCTGATAGTCAGCGGGTAAGCCCTGTCCATTGTGTCCCTAAGAAGGGAGGTATTACTGTTGTTCCTAATGATAAAGATGAATTGATCCCACAAAGAATTGTTACAGGTTATAGAATGGTAATTGATTTCTGCAAATTAAATAAAGCTACTAAAAAGGATCATTACCCTTTACCTTTTATTGCTCAAATGGTAGAAAGATTATCCAAACATACACATTTTTGCTTTCTAGATGGTTATTCTGGTTTCTCTCAAATACCTGTGTCAAAAGAGGATCAGGAAAAGACCACTTTTACTTGCCCTTTCGGTACCTTTGCTTATAGACGTATGCCTTTTGGTTTATGTAATGCACCTGCTACCTTTCAAAGATGTATGACTGCTATATTCTTTGACTTTTGTGAAAAGATTGTTGAGGTTTTTGTGGACGATTTCTCCGTGTACGAAACTTCTTTTGATGATTGCTTAAGCAACCTTGATTGAGTCTTGCAGAGATGTGTAGAAACTAATCTTGTCTTGAATTGGGAGAAGTGCCACTTTATGATTAATGAAGGTATTGTCTGAAGGAAATATGCCCTAGAGGCAATAATAAAGTTATTATTTATTTCCTTATATCATGATAAATGTTTATTATTCATGCTAGAATTGTATTAACTGGAAACATAATACATGTGTGAATACATAGACAAACAGAGTGTCACTAGTATGCCTCTACTTGACTAGCTCGTTAATCGAAGATGGTTATGTTTCCTAACCATAGACATGAGTTGTCATTTGATTAACGGGATCACATCATTAGGAGAATGATCTGATTGACATGACCCATTCCGTTAGCCTAGCACTTGATCGCTTAGTATGTTGCTATTGCTTTCTTCATGACTTATACATGTTCCTGTAACTATGAGATTATGCAACTCCGTTTACGGAGGAACACTTTGGTGCTACCAAACATCACAACGTAATCGGGTGATTATAAAGGAGTACTACAGGTGTCTCCAAAGGTACATGTTGGGTTGGCGTATTTGAGATTAGGTTTTGTCACTCCGATTGTCGGAGAGGTATCTCTGGGCCCTCTCGGTAATACACATCACATAAGCCTTGCAAGCATTGCAACTAATAAGTTAGTTGCGAGATGATGTATTACGGAACGAGTAAAGAGACTTGCCATGCGAGATTGAACTAGGTATTGGATACCGACGATCGAATCTCGGGCAAGTAACATACCGATGACAAAGGGAACAAAGTATGTTGTTATGCGGTTTGACCGATAAAGATCTTCGAGAATATGTAGGAGCCAATATGGGCATCCAGGTTCCGCTATTGGTTATTGACCAAGAATAGTTCTAGGTCATGTCTACATAGTTCTCGAACCCGTAGGGTCCGCACGCTTAAGGTTTCGATGATGTTATATTATGAGTTTATGAGTTTTGATGTACCGAAGGAGTTCGAGTCCCGGATGAGATCGGGGACATGACGAGGAGTCTCGAAATGGTCGAGACGTAAAGATCGATATATTGGACGACTATATTCGAGTTCGGAAAGGTTCGAATGATTCGGTATTTTTCGAGTACCGAGAGTTACGGGAATTCGCCGGGAGAAGTATTGGGCCTTATTGGGCCCTGCGGAAAAGAGAGGGGCTGCCTAGGGCAGGCCGCGCGCCCCCCCATGGCCTAGTCCGAATTGGACTAGGGGGAGGGGCCGCACCCCCTCCTTCCTTCCCTTCTCTTTTCCCCTTCCTAGTCTCCTACTCCTACTACTTGGAAGGACTCCTAGTTGGACTAGGAAAAGGGGAATCCTACTCCCGTGGGAGTAGGACACCCCTAGGGCGCCTCTCTCTCCTTGGCCGCCCCTCCTCCTTGCTCCTTTATATACGGGGCAGGGGGCACCCCATAACACACAAGTTGATCTACGGATCGTTCCTTAGCCGTGTCGGTGCCCCCTCCACCATATTCCACTTCGGTCATATCGTCATGAGCTTAGGCGAAACCCTGCGCCGAGAAGTCATATCGTCATGAGCTTAGGCGAAGCCCTCGTCGGTGGAGCATCATCATCGCCTGCACGCCGTCGTCTTGACGGAACTCATCCCGACACTTTGCTGGATCGGTCCGGGATCGCCATCGAGCTGAACGTGTGCAGAACTCGGAGGTGCCGTGACGTTCGGTGCTTGGATCGGTCGGATCGTGAAGACGTCACGACTACATCAACCGCGTTGTTATAACGCTTCGCTTTCGGTCTCACGAGGGTACGTGGACATACACTCTCCTCTCGTTGCTATGCCATCACCATGGTCTTGCGTGTGCGTGAGATTTTTTTGAAATTACTACGCTCCCCAACAATGGCATCCGAGCCTGGTTTTATGCGTTGATGTCATATGCACGAGTAGAACACAAGTGAGTTGTGGGCGATATAAGTCATACTGCTTACCAGCATGTCATACTTTGGTTCAGCGGTATTGTGAGATGAAGCGGCCGGACCGACATTACGCGACGCTTACGCGAGACTGGTTTCACCGCCGAGCACTAGTTGCTTAAAGGTGACCGGCGGTGTCTGCTCTCTCACTTTAGTTGAACCGAGTGTGGCTACGCCCGGTCCTTGCGAAGGTTAAAACAGCACCAACTTGACAAACTATCGCTGTGGTTTTGATGCGTAGGTAAGAACGGTTCTTGCTCAGCCCGTAGCAGCCACGTAAAATTTGCAACAACAAAGTAGAGGACGCCTAACTTGTTTTTGCAGGGCATGTTGTGATGTGATATGGTCAAGACGTGATGCTATATTTTATTGTATGAGATGATCATGTTTTGTAACCGAAGTTATCGGCAATCGGCTGGAGCCATATGGTTGTCGCTTATTGTATGAAATGCAACGCCTGTAATTGCTTTACTTTATCACTAAGCGGTAGCGATAGTCGAGAAGCAATAGATGGCGAGGCGACAACGATGCTACGATGGAGATCAAGGTGTCGCGCGGTGACGATGGTGATCACGACGGTGCTTGGAGATGGAGATCACAAGCACAAGATGATGATGGCCATATCATATCACTTATATTGATTGCATGTGATGTTTATCCTTTATGCATCTTATTTTGCTTTGATTGACGGTAGCATTTTAAGATGATCTCTCACTAAAATTATCAAGTAGTGTTCTCCCGAGTATGCACCGTTGCCAAAGTTCGTCGTGCGAGACACCACGTGATGATCGGGTGTGATAAGCTCTCGTCCATCTACAACGGGTGCAAGCCAGTTTTGCACACGCAGAATACTCAGGTTATACTTGACGAGCCTAGCATATGCAGATATGGCCTCGAACACGGAGACCGAAAGGTCGAAAGCGTGAATCATATAGTAGATATGATCAACATAAGATGTTCACCATTGAAAACTACTCCATCTCACGTGATGATCGGTTATGGTTTAGTTGATTTGGATCACGTGATCACTTAGATGACTAGAGAGATGTCTGTCTAAGTGGGAGTTCTTAAGTAATATGATTAATTGAACTTTAATTTATCATGAACTTAGTCCCGTAGTATTTTGCAAATTATGTTGTAGATCAATAGCTCGCGTTGTTGCTTCCCTATGTTTTCATATGTGTTCCTAGAGAAAATTGTATTGAAAGATGTTAGTAGCAATGATGCGGATTGGATCTGTGATCCGAGGTTTATCCTCATTGCTGCGTAGAAGAATTATGTCCTTAATGCACCGCTAGGTGACAGACCTATTGCAGGAGCAGATGCACGTTATGAACGTTTGGCTAGCTCAATATGAGCGATACGACGTTATGAACGTTTGGCTAGCTCAATATGATGACTACTTGATAGTTTAGTGCACCATGCTTAACGGCTTAGAATCGGGACTTCAAAGACGTTTTGAACGTCATGGACCATATGAGATGTTCCAGAATTGAAGTTAATATTTCAAGCAAATACCCGAGTTGAGAGATATGAAGTCTCCAACAAGTTCTATAGCTAAAAGATGGAGGAGAATCGCTCAACTAGTGAGCATGTGCTCAGATTGTCCGAGTACTTCAATCACTTGAATCAAGTGGGAGTTAATCTTCCGATAAGATAGTGATTGACAGAATTCTCTAGTCACCATCACTAAGTTAGTAGAACTTCGTGATGAACTATAGTATGCAAGGGATGACGAAAAAGATTCTCGAGCTCTTCGCGATGCTAAAATCGGCGAAGGTAGAAATCAAGAAAACATCAAGTGTTGATGGTTGACAAGACCACTAGTCTCAAGGAAAATGGCAAAGGAAGAAGGGAACTTCAAAAGAACGGCAAGCAAGTTGCTACTCGAGTGAAGAAGCCCAAGTCTGGACCTAAGCCCGAGACTAAGTGTTTTTGCTGCAATGGAACTGGTCATTTGAGCGGAATTACCCCAAGTATTTGGCGGATAAGAAGGATGGCAAAGTGAACAAAGGTATATTTGATATACATATTATTGATGTGTATTTTACTAGTGTTTATAGTAGCCCCTGAGTATTTGATACTTGTTCGGTTGCTAAGATTAGTAACTCGAGGCAGGAGTTACGTAATAAATGAGAAACTAGTTGAAGGGAAGTAACGATGAGTGTTGGAAGTAGTTCCAAGATTGATATGATCATCATCGCACACTCCCTATACTATCGGGATTAGTGTTGAACCTAAATAAATGTTATTTGGCGTTATGCGTTGAGCATGGATATGATTTGATCATGTTTATTGCAATACGGTTATTCATGTAAGTTAGAGAATAATTATTGTTCTGCTTACATGAATAAAACCTTCTATGGTCATACACCCAATGAAAATGGTTTGTTGGATCTCGATCGTGTGATACACATATTCATAATATTGAAACCAAAAGATGTAAAGTTAATAATGATAGTGCAACTTATTTGTGGCAATCGCAGTTTAGGTCATATTGGTGTAAAGCGCATGAAGAAACTCCATACTGATGGGCTTTTGGAATCACTTGATTATGAATCATTTGATGCTTGCGAACCGTGCCTTATGGGCAAGATGACTAAAAACTCTGTTCTCCGGAACAATGGAGCGAGCAAATGACTTATTGGAAATAACACATATATACCGATGTATGCGATCCAATGAGTGTTGATGCTCGTGGCAAGTATCGTTATTTTTCTGACCTTCACAAGATGATTTGAGTAGATATGGGTATATCTACTTGATGAAACATAAGTCTGAAATAGTTGAAAGGTTC
The DNA here is from genome assembly GCA_021605205.1 of Aegilops longissima. Taxonomy (NCBI): domain Eukaryota; kingdom Viridiplantae; phylum Streptophyta; class Magnoliopsida; order Poales; family Poaceae; genus Aegilops; species Aegilops longissima. Next base: position 7,954,586 of record CM038679.1, read on the forward strand.
AAAGAATTTCAGAGTGAAGTGGAAAATCATCGCAACAAGAAAATAAAGTTTCTGCGATCTGATCGTGGAAATGAATATTTGAGTTACGAAGTTTGGTCTTCAATTAAAACAAAGGTGGAATAGTTTCACAGCTCACGCCACATGGAACACCACAACATAATGGTGTGTCCGAATGTCGTAACCGCACTTTATTGGATATGGTGCGATCTATGATGTATCTTACCGATTTACCACCATCGTTTTGGGTTATGCATTAGAGACAGCTGCATTCACGCTTAATAGGGCACCATCTAAATCCGTTGAGATGACACCGTATGAACTATGGTTTAGCAAGAAACCTAAGCTGTCATTTCTTAAAGTTTGGAGTTGTGATGCTTATGTGAAAAAGTTTTCACCGATAAGCTTGAACCCAAATCGAGAAGTGCGTCTTCATAGAATACCCAAAGGTAACTATTGGGTACACCTTCTATCACAGATCCGAAAGCAAGATATTTGTTGCTAAGATGGATCCTTTCTAGAAAAGAAGTTTCTCTCGAAAGAAGTGAGTGGGAGGAAAGTAGAACTTGATGAGGTAATTGTACCTTCTCCTTATTGGAAAGTAGTTCATCACAGAATCAGTTCCAAAGGATTCCTACACCAATTAGTGAGGAAGTTAATGATGATGATCATGAAACTTCAGATCAAGTTGCTACCAAACCTCGTAGGTCTTCCAGAGTAAGATCCGCACCAGAGTGGTACGGTAATCCTATTCTAGAAGTCATGTTACTAGACCATGATGAACCTACGAACTATGAGGAAGCGATGATGAGCCCAGATTCCGAAATGGTTTGAGACCATGAAATCTGAGATGGGATCCATATATGAGAACAAAGTGTGGACTTTGATGGAGTTGCCCGATGATCGGCAAGCCATATTATATAAATGGATCTTCAAGAGGAAGACAGATCTGATAGTAGTATTACTATCTACAAAGCTCGACTTGTCGCAAAAGGTTTTCGACAAGTTCAAGGTGTTGACTACAATGAAATTTACTCAACTGTAGCGATGCTTATGTCTGTCCGAATCATGTTAGCAATCGCCACATTTTATGAAATCTGGCAAATGGATGTCAAAACTACATTCTTTAATGGATTTATTAAAGAAGAGTTGTATATGATGCAACCGAAGGTTTTGTCAATCCTAAAGGAGCTAACAAAATGTGCAAGCTTCAAATGATCCATCTATGGACTGGTGCGAGCATCTCGGAGTTGGAATATACGCTTTGATGTGTTGATCAAAGCATATGATTTTATACGGACTTTTGGAAAGGCCTGTATTTACAAGAAAGTGAGTGGGAGCACTACAGCCTTTCTGATAAGTATATGTGAATGACATATTGTTGATCGGAAATAATGTAGAATTATTCTGCAAAGCATAAAGGAGTGTTTGAAAGGAGTTTTTTTTCAAAGAAAGACCTCGGTGAAGCTGCTTACATATTGAGCATCAAGATCTATAGAGATAGATCAAGACGCTTGATATGTTTTTCAATGAATACATACCTTGACAAGATTTTGAAGTAGTTCAAAATGGAACAGTCAAAGAAAGAGTTCTTGCCTGTGTTACAAGGTGTGAGATTGAGTAAGACTCAAAACCCGACCACGGCAGAAGATAGAAAGAGAATGAAAGTCATTCCCTATGCATCAGCCATAGGTTTTATAAAGTATGTCATGCTGTGTACCAGATCTATTACATACCCTACCACTAAGCTTGGCAAGGGAGTGCAATAGTGATCTAGGAGTAGATCAATGGACGGCGGTCAAAATTATCCTTAGTAGAATAAGGATATGTTTCTCGATTATGGAAGTAAAAAAGGTTAAGTCAGTAAGGGTTACGTCGATGCAAGTTTTAACACTAATCTAGATGACTCGAGTCTCAATCTGGATACATATTGAAAGTGGGAGCAATTAGCTAGAGTAGCTCCGCAGAGCATTGTAGACATAGAAATTTGCAAAATACTTACGGCTCAAATGTGATGACCCGTTGACTAAGCTTCTCTCACGAGCAAAACATGATCATACCTTAGTACTCTTTGGGTGTTAATCACATAGCGATGTGAACTAGATTATTGACTCTAGTAAACCCTTTGGGTGTTGGTCACATGACGATGTGAACTATGGGTGTTAATCACATACAGATGAAAATATTAGTGTCAAATCACATGGCGATGTGAACTAGATTATTGACTCTAGTGCAAGTGGGAGACTGAAGGAAATATGCCCTAGAGGCAATAATAAAGTTATTATTTATTTCCTTATATCATGATAAATGTTTATTATTCATGCTAGAATTGTATTAACTGGAAACATAATACATGTGTGAATACATAGACAAACAGAGTGTCACTAGTATGCCTCTACTTGACTAGCTCGTTAATCAAAGATGGTTATGTTTCCTAACCATAGACATGAGTTGTCATTTGATTAACGGGATCACATCATTAGGAGAATGATCTGATTGACATGACCCATTCCGTTAGCCTAGCACTTGATCGTTTAGTATGTTGCTATTGCTTTCTTCATGACTTATACATGTTCCTGTAACTATGAGATTATGCAACTCCGTTTACGGAGGAACACTTTGGTGCTACCAAACGTCACAACGTAAATGGGTGATTATAAAGGAGTACTACAGGTGTCTCCAAAGGTACATGTTGGTTTGGCGATTTCGAGATTAGGTTTTGTCACTCCGATTGTCGGAGAGGTATCTCTGGGCCCTCTCGGTAATACACATCACATAAGCCTTGCAAGCATTGCAACTAATAAGTTAGTTGCGAGATGATGTATTACGGAACGAGTAAAGAGACTTGCCAGTAACGAGATTGAACTAGGTATTGGATACCGACGATCAATCTCGGGCAAGTAACATACCGATGACAAAGGAACAAAGTATGTTGTTATGCGGTTTGACCGATAAAGATCTTCGTAGAATATGTAGGAGCCAATATGGGCATCCAGGTTCCGCTATTGGTTATTGACCAAGAATAGTTCTAGGTCATGTCTACATAGTTCTCGAACCCGTAGGGTCCGCACGCTTAAGGTTTCGATGACAGTTATATTATGAGTTTATGAGTTTTGATGTACCGAAGGAGTTCGAGTCCCGGATGAGATCGGGGACATGACGAGGAGTCTCGAAATGGTCGAGACGTAAAGATCGATATATTGGACGACTATATTCGGAGTTCGGAAAGGTTCGAATGATTCGGTATTTTTGGAGTACCGGAGAGTTACGGGAATTCGCCGGGAGAAGTATTGGGCCTTATTGGGCCTGCGGGAAAGAGAGAGGGGCTGCCTAGGGCAGGCCGCGCTTCCCCATGGCCTAGTCCGAATGGACTAGGGAGGGGCCGCCCCTCCTTCCTTCCCTTCTCTTTTCCCTTCCTAGTCTCCTACTCCTACTACTTGGAAGGACTCCTAGTTGGACTAGGAAAGGGGAATCCTACTCCCGGTGGGAGTAGGACACCCCTAGGCGCGCCTCTCTCCTTGGCCGCCCCTCCTCCTTGCTCCTTTATATACGGGGCAGGGGCACCCCATAACACACAAGTTGATCTACGGATCGTTCCTTAGCCGTGTCGGTGCCCCCTCCACCATATTCCACTTCGGTCATATCGTCATGAGCTTAAGCGAAGCCCTGCGCCGGAGAAGTCATATCGTCATGAGCTTAAGCGAAGCCCTGCATCGGTGGAGCATCATCATCGTCACCACGCCGTCGTGTTGACGGAACTCATCCCGACACTTTGCTGGATCGGAGTCCGGGATCGTCATCGAGCTGAGCGTGTGCGAGACTTCGGAGGTGCCGTGCGTTCGGTGCTTGGATCGGTCGGATCGTGAAGACGCGTCGACTACATCAACAGCGTTGTTATAACGCTTCGCTTTCGGTCTACGAGGGTACGTGGACATACACTCTCCCCTCTCGTTGCTATGCCATCACCATGGTCTTGCGTGTGCGTAGGATTTTTTTTTTGAAATTACTACGTTCCCCAACATTGTCTTGGGGCATAAAATTTCTGAAAGAGGTATTGAAGTCGATAAAGCTAAAGTTGATGCTATTGAAAAGATGTCGTGTCCTAAGGACATCAAAGGTAAAGAAGTTTCCTTGGTCATGCCGGTTTTAATAGGAGGTTCATTAAAGAATTCTCAAAAATTTCTAGGCCTTTGACTAATCTCTTACAAAAAGATGTTCCTTTTGTCTTTGATGATGATTGTGTAGAAGCATTTGAAATACTTAAGAAAGCCTTGATTTCTGCACCTATTGTTCAGCCACCTGATTGGAATTTACCCTTTGAAATTATGTGTGACGCTAGTGATTATGCTGTAGGTGCTTGTCGGTTCTATATCCGGCGTATCTCGTAGTAGGGGTCCTAAGCTAGGCGTCTTGGAGCGATGGTAACATGGACACGGGATTTTACCCAGCTTTGGGCTCTCTCGAGGAGATAATACCCTACATGCTGCTTTTGATTGTTTTCATATGGGTGTTGTCGGTGTCAAAACCGGCGGATCTCGGGTAGGGGGTCCCGAACTGTGCGTCTAAGGCGGATGGTAACAGGAGACAGGGGACACGATGTTTACCCAGGTTCGGGCCCTCTCTATGGAGGTAATACCCTACTTCCTGCTTGATTGATCTTGATGATATGAGTATTACAAGAGTTGATCTACCACGAGATCATAGAGGCTAAACCCTAGAAGCTAGCCTATGGTATGATTGTTGTTGTATATGTCTATCGACTAGCCTGCCTCAGTTTATATAATGCACCAGAGGCCTAGGATAACAAGAGTCCTAGCCGAATACGCCGGTGGGGAGGAGTCCTTGTCTTGATCGCCAAGTCTTGTGGAATCTTCCTTGTATGCGGCAACTGTCCGGACTGGCCCATGAGTATACGGCCATGGGGGTCCTCGGTCCAATCCAACTGATCGGGAGACGATGTGGTGAGTACCCCCTAGTCCAGGACACCGTCAGTAGCCCCCTGAACCGGTCTTCAAGTTAGGGACGCTCCTCGATTCTTCCGAACTGTTCTTCATCTTCGGTCGTCGGTCTTGAAAACTGGTTCAACGAATCTTCTCATCTTCGATCTTGAGGATCGCCGAAATGCATTCGACGAGTTTACACGTCGGGTATCCATGGAGCCCCTTTAAGTTTCTGGCCTTTATCAATGCCTTGTTATTTTTATGCCACACCTCGGGTTTGAAGTTGTTCCCGGCGGCGCGTCCTCTTCGCGTCCGAAGCTCCAACGCCGGACTGCATCCGAGGTATCTTTGCAGCCGAGCACCAATGCGGACTGCTTCCCAGCTCTTCGCGGACTATGCATCCGAGATCCAACGCCGGACGGTATCCGAGCTCCAACGCCGGACTATGTATCCGAGCTCCAATGCCGGACTGTATCCGAGGTGTCGTAAATCACCTTGGTTCAAAGAAGTTTGAAGGAGTTTAGCTGAGCTTAATGCCGGAAATGCCCTCTATGGAGCCAGCCACTAGCGCCCGAGCTTTATGCCGGACTGCTTTCGAGGTGGTGCACCACCCCGAATGTGGGCCGATTTTTGTCAATATTTTTGATTGGTGCAATTTATTCTCTGCCGAGATACATAGCAAGTAGCCCACAAGGTGTGTATCGGTCTAAAACCCGAGATGCACATGAAGGATGACATAAGACCGCTGATCCCCGTAGCCACTGAGACTCAGGTTGATTTGCAAAATCGGTCTGAGGATCAAGTCCTAGCTCGGCAGAATACTTCGGGACACAAAAAGCGGCGTGCTTAGTCCTCAAGACTCAGGTTGGGTGCGGCCGACCAACCTGAGGATCAAAATCTCCTCGGAAACTGTATTGCACTTAAAATTTTCTGCATAGAACAGGCAATGCAGTAGCCCCCGAGACACTAGTCGGGTGGCAACACCAGATCAGGGGATCGATGTGCCCCTTTAATATTTGTAAATAATAAGCCCGAAGCCCAGTAGCCCCCGAGCCTTAATGCGGGCACGGGAGGCCGAATTAAGGATTGATATCCATAGTAAAATCACAAATTATGTGTAATGACTCTATGTATCCAAGTACTTTACGTCATTAATGCTCGGATCCGCATTGTACAAAACTTTGTTGACCGACCATCGGCTTCCACCTCCTTGGCCAATAGCCGAGGAGTGTTTGTCCTACTTTATAAAGCCTTTATGAGGACAAAGATTTACAACAAACAAGGCAATCTGGCCATACGTTTTTATAAACAAAGGTACGCGGAGAGATATGTTATATTACTGTTTAACAAAAGAAATGTCTTCCAAAGAAAATAGTCCCGCTATCGGTTCCTTTCTTTGGGTTGTCATGCTAAGCATGATCACGAAACCTCAGCTCCAATGTAAGAGCAAAATATCGAGGATTTAGTTTGGGAGGCCAGTTAATAGCCCCCGGTGGTGTTCGGCGACAGTCGAGGTCAAGCCGTAAATACTTTGGCCATTGTTATGAATGGCCCGTCGTTTAACACCGTCATCGGATCGCTGACCAGTTTACGCCTATTGTGACAGTCAGTTTTCGGCTTTCTCCATTGAGGTGCTTAACCATGTGAGCTGGAAGCACAATCACAATGGTTCTCCCTTTGCACACCTAGCCGAGCAAAGCGGAACGTAGGAGGCAAGCGCAGGAGCCGGGCAACCCAACTATTGACCGAAGACACAATTCGAAACCGATGCATATAGAGCAGTATCCGAGAATGTTTTTGCCGAATCTCTAAAGGTGTCCGGCGTTGCACTGCGAGACTTGTGCTGAAAACACACAAATAGTTTAAAAGTGCCATGGGCTCGAAAAGCCAAAAAACTTATTCAAAAGGTTAATGTACGAACTAGATCAAGTGTTCGGTGCCAATACGAAAATTGGACTTTAGAAAAAAAAGGTGCTTCTGCCGTGCTTTAACATGACACATCCTATCTCAAAACTTCAAGCGGGTCAGCCTACGGCTTTAACCTCCCATCCCGAAGGCGGAGTACTTCTTACTAGGCCAGTTTAGCAAACTAAACTCTAACGGCTTTGAGAGAGAAATTAGGCTCCCCGGCTAGTGACCGCACACTTGTGTCGAAAAAAGGAGTGATAAATAATAATAAAAACTTTGCAACGACTAAGAAGAAAAACACTTATTATAAAACGGCTCAAATAAACATAAGAGCCCCCAAGTGACTTGGGTAAAAGAATGATTGTATGTACCGAAGTACTTATATCATATCTATGTTCAACTGAACTTTAAACGCGTCTTAACCGACCGTCGGCTTCTCCCTCTTCGGTCAAGGACCGAAAAGTGTTATGTACTCCATCTGTCGAGAATATCGACGGTGTTTCCAATAACCAGGCAATCAGGTCATAAGGCTGTAATAGACAAAGCGCGCTCATGGAACTTATGCTATATTACTAATAAAGTGTAAGAAGCATCTTCGAAGAAAATAGTACCCCCACCGATACCTTTCTTCGGTGCTCATTGGTAATATGAGACTTGTGCAATAGATTTTTTGTACCCATGAGTCCGTTGTGTGCCGACCATTATTGAAAACAGTAAGAGCGCTAGCTTTCGGCTTCACCCAGTCTGAGGTCCGGCTCGGGTGACCCAATCGTGACAATCGCAGAGGTGCTCCCTTTACTCCTAGCCGAACAATCGAGAACGTAGGGGTAAACACAGGAGCGAGGCAACCCAGCTTGCAAATCGCTTAAGTCAATATGGTGCATATTGTGGCGTAATACACAAACAAGGAATGAAGCCGTACAAGTATAATCATATGCAATAGGAAAAGCTTCATGAAGGAAGCCCCCAAATGAATTGGGTATTTGAATTTATGCGTCACAAACAAAGTTTGGACAAGAATTTTTTTTACAAGCAACATTTTTCCAAAAAAGTATAATGCTTGGTCGAACCGAACACAAGTTTAGAAATGAAAGCTTTGAGCATGAAAGCGACTTAGCTGGTTAATGTGTTCGGTATTGATGACGCGGTCCGAGCTTGATACGAGACAAGGTTCCATCCCCCAAGCCGGTCCCGAGGTGGCGGAGCAAAGAGCTCGGCACTCCGAAGTGGTGACATAGCACGGTCAATGCAGGACGGCAGGTGATGCCAAGTCCCGGCATGGGGTAATGAAGTGTTGACGGCCCCGTCCAGCCGAGGTGACGCTAAAGGATATAGTCCGGCTGGATCATTTTCCTGTGCACAAAAAATAGTGCAAACCGGAGATAATAGTAATAAAAAATTGTTGCATAACAAATAATTTATGCAAAGTGAGTAATAAAAGAAATATGGCTTGGCGCCGAAGTCAATGTCGATGCAGGGCGGCGGCGTGATGCGGTAAATGTTGGGGAACATTGCAGAAAATTAAAAATTTTCCTACGGTTTCACCAAGATCCATCTATGAGTTCATCTAAGCAACGAGTCATGGGAGAGATATTGCATCTACATACCACTTTGTAGATCGCGAGCGGAAGCGTTCAAAAGAACGGTGTTGAAGTAGTCGTTCTCGTCGTGATCCTATCACCGGAGATCCTCGCGCCGAACGGACGGCACCTCCGCGTTCAACACACGTACGGAGCGGATGACGTCTCCTCCTTCTTGATCCAGCAAGGGGAAGGAGAGGTTGAGGAAGATGGCTCCAGCCGTAGCACGATGGCGTGATGATGGTGGAGAGGCAAGATCTGGCAGGGCTTCGCCAAGCACTCAACGGAGGAGGAGAGGTGTTGGGAGGGAGGGCTGCGCCTGAAGTGTGTTGCAGCCTCCCCGCCTCTATTTATAGGGAAGGGAGAAGGGGCGGCCCCTCTAGATGGGATCTAGAGGGGGCGGCCAAAGGGAGGGGCTTGCCCCCAAGCAAGGGGGCCCCCTCGGGGTTTCCCCAACCCTAGGCGCATGGGCCCTAGGGGAGGGCGCCCAGCCCACTTTGGGCTGGATCCTTCCTCATACAGCCCATAAGGCCCTCCGGAGAGGTGGCCCCTCGGTGGACCCAGAACCCCTCCGGTGGCCCCCAGACAATACCGATATGCCCCGAACCTTTCCGGTGACCGTATGATGACTTCCCATATATAAATCTTTACCTCCGACTATTCCGAACTCCTCGTGACGTCCGGGATCTCATCCGGACTCAACAACATTCGGTAATCACATACAAGTCTTCCTAATAACCCTAGCGCCACCGAACCTTAAGTGTGTAGACCCTACGGGTTCGGAGACATGTAGACATGACCGAGATGGCTCTCCGGTCAATAACCAACAGCGGGATCTGGATACCCATGTTGGCTCCCACATACTCCTCGATGATCTCACGGATGAACCATGATGTCAAGGATTCAAGCAACCCCGTATACTATTTCCTTTGTCAATCGGTATGTTACTTGCCCGAGATTCGATCGTCGGTATCCCAATACTTCGTTCAATCTCGTTACCGGCAAGTCACTTTACTCGTACCATAATGCATGATCCCGTGACCAGACACTTGGTCACTTTGAGCTCATTATGATGATGCACTACCGAGTGGGCCCAAGGATACCTCTCCGTTATACGGAGTGACAAATCCCGCCTCGATCCGTGTCAACCCAATGACACTTTTGGAGATACCTGTAGTGTACCTTTATAGTCACCCGATTCGTTGTGACGCTTGGTACACCCAAAGCACTCCTACGGTATCCGGAGTTACACGATCTCATGGTCTAAGGAAGAGATACTTGACATTGGAAAAGCTCTAGCAAAACGAACTACGATCTTGTGCTATGCTTAGGATTGTCTTGTCCATCACATCATTCTCCTAATGATGTGATCCCGTTATCAACGACATCCAATGTCCATAGTCAGGAAACCATGACTATCTATTGATCAACGAGCTAGTCAACTAGAGGCTCACTAGGGACATAATGTGGTCTATGTATTCACACGTGTATTACGATTTCCGGATAATACAATTATAGCATGAATAAAAGACAATTATCATGAACAAGGAAAAATAATAATAATCCTTTTATTATTGCCTCTAGGGCATATTTCCAACAGTAAAGGCATGGCAAGGCCTGAATTCACAGGTCGGTTCGAGTTCCGGATGCGGCGTTCGCCGGACTATGTACGGAAACTGACCGAACCATCATGCGACCGTCGATAATGCGGCCACCACTTGATAGACCTGTCTACATATGATGGACAAACTAGAGTAATAATTCCTTGGGAAAAATGAACCCAAACAAGCAAAAAATACTGGGATTAATAGCACCTGGTTTATTTGTTGTAGCAATCCGAAGGGAGGTGATTCCCAAAATTGGGACTCGATCCGCGCACCCATTGCCTGATGGGCGATAAAACGACGGCATGGCAATGCTAGCAAAGGTTGGCTCGCCGAGGCAAAGCCCTTGGTCCAGCTAACGTGACAGAGCTGGTCGGCTAGCGACGCTGAAGCGTCCGGAATAGGTTGATGAAGAGATGGCGAAGCCCCCGGTCCAGCCGAGATGTCGAAGTAGGCCGGCGTGATGGACACCAGCTTGAAGAAGCAATAGTGCGGCCCTGCCGATGCAGGTCGTGACGTGGTCGATGCCGGCTTGATGAAGCGACCGTGCGGTGATGCGGTATGCCCTCCCGTAATCCGTGGGGCGGTGATGTTGGTGATGATTTATCCTTGCGATGCCGGACTCTTGTTCGCTTGCCGAGATGATGATCCGAAGAAGTTGAGCTCGGCTCAACAAAGTGACGACGTGTCTAGCGCAGTCGGCGGCCGTGGAGCAATATTGCCGACTGGTTTGACACCAAAGCATGATGTTGAAGATCATGTTCAAAAGATTTTAAAGTTAGTGGGATGTGTTCGGGAACAAAACACAACACCCCATGCAAAACTTCCTTCAAAAAGGATGTCCGAAATCCCGTTCATAAAAAAGACGAACTTGGGTCGGATTCGTTTTCGCGCAGAAAACAGATCTGAAAAGTGATGCACTGATCGGAAGGTTTCCGGAGTTTGGACGGTCGGATCGAGCTGAAATTTTGAGGGATGGTAGATATAGGAATTCCGCAGCCGATCAACGGTTGGATCTTCCAAGGGAAGTCCGAGCTAGAAGCTGGACACCACGCCCTAAACTCGTCCGGATTCTCGTCCAGATTCAATGCGGCTCCGGTATATCGGAGATTGCCGAGATTCCTCCTTCAAACTCGGCGAAATTTTCCAGGGTTGTTGTAGACTCAATTCCGCACATTCCACGAAGCAATCGTTAAACGATGCTTGAGGAGGCGGTGGCGGCGGACACAAGTCCGCATTCCGAAAAAACAAAGACGGTCGCCGAGGGCAATGTTGACGTTGAGCCCCTGCTCCTGGATGATTCCTCCATGATCTTGATAGAGATCGGAGTTGATGTTGATGAAGGCCCTCATCCAAACATGACGATCGGAGGTAGGGTGCAGTCCTTGGTCGAACCAAGGTGACCAATGAGTGGGCGGCGAAGATGCGAAGTCGCAGCTTGATCTCGCAGCGTAGCCATCGACCTTTTGCCAACACACATCGGAACTCTCAATGAAAGCACCAATGTCGGTGACAAACCGCGGATCTCGGGTAGGGGTCCTGAACTGTGCGTCTAAGGCGGATGGTAACAGGAGACGGGGACACGATGTTTACCTGTGTTCGGCCCTCTCTATGGAGGTAATACCCTACTTCCTGCTTGATTGATCTTGATGATATGAGAATTACAAGAGTTGATCTACCACGAGATCATAGAGGCTAAACCCTAGAAGCTAGCCTATGGTATGATTGTTGTTGTATATGTCTATCGACTAGCCTGGCCTCGGTTTATATAATGCACCAGAGGCCTAGGATAACAAGAGTCCTAGCCGAATACGCCGGTGGGGAGGAGTCCTTGTCTTGATCGCCAAGTCTTGTGGAATCTTCCTTGTATGCGGCAACTGTCCGGACTGGCCCATGAGTATACGGCCATGGGGGTCCTCGGCCCAATCCAACTGATCGGGAGACGATGTGGTGAGTACCCCCTAGTCCAGGACACCGTCAGGTGTAGTACAGAGTACATGTATCTACCACAAGATTGTAGTAATGAATATGATATTGTCTATTGACTAGCCTAGCCTCGGTTTATATATGCACCGTAGGCCTAGGGTTTTGGAGAGTCCTTGGCTTGGGCACCAAGTCTTGTGGAAACCTCCTTGTATGCGCGGCATGGGCTGCCCGAAGTGGCCCATGAATGAACCGCCGTGGGGGTCCTCGGCCCAACCCAGCTGGTCGGGTGACGACGTGGTGAGTACCCCCTAGTCCATGACACCGTCAGTAGCCCCCTGAACCGGTCTTCAAGTTTGGGATGCTCCTTGATTCTTCTGAACTGTTCTTCATCTTCAGTTGTCGGTCTCGAAAACTGGTTCGACAAATCTTCTCATCTTTGATCTTGAGGATCGCCGAAGTGCATCCGAAGAGTTTACACATAGGGTATCCGAGGAGCCCCTTTAAGTTTCTGTCCTTTATCAATGCCTTGTTATTTTTATGCCACACCTCGGGTTTGAAGTTGTTCCCGGGCGGCAGTGTCTTGTTGCGTCCGAGTTCCAACACCGGACTGCATTCGAGGTATCCTTTGCAGCCGAGCACCAATATCGGACCGCTTCCGAGCTCCAACGTCGGAATGTATCCGAGCTCCACCGCCGGACCGTATCCGAAGAGTATTGTTACAGCTGAGCTCCAACACCGAACTACATCCGAGCTCCAGCGTCGGACTGTATCCGAGCTCCAACGCCGGACTATGTCCGAGCTCCAACGCCGGACTGTATCCGAGGTGTCATAGATCACCTTGGTTCAAAAAAGTTGAAGGAGTTTAGCCAAGCTTAATGCCGGAAATGCCCTCTATGGAGCCAGCCACTGGCGCCTGAGCTTTATGCCGGACTGCTTCCGAGGTGGTGCACCACCCTGACTACGGGCTGATTTTTTGTCAATATTTTTTATTCTCTGCCGAGATATATAGCTAGTATATGTATATCCAGTAGCCCTCAAGGTGTGTGCCGGTCTAAAACCCGAGATGCACCTGAAGGAAAACATAAAACTGCTGATCCTAGTAGCCCCTGAGACTTAGGTCGATTTGCAAAATCTGCCTGAGGATCAACTCTTAGCTCGGCAGCATACATAGGAATAGAAACACAATGTATTATATTAGAGGTAATAGTTATCGGCGGACAGGCCCCTGAGAGTGGGTCGTAAGAAGCCGCCGTGATATATCAGCTTGATGCCGGATAAGTCCCAGACGGTACTTATTATTGTCCGAAGACGAGCTTGTCCATAGTTCGGTCATGCCGAACACTGTGCACTTTGAATTTTCTGCATTGAATAGGCAATGCAGTAGCCCCCGGGCCACTGGTCGGGTGGCAACACCAGATCAGGGGATCGATGTGCCCCTTTAATATTTATAAATAATGAGCGCGAAGCCCAGTAGCCCCCGAGCCTTAATGTGGCACAGGTGGCTGAATTAAGGATCGATATCCGGAGTAAAATCACAAATTATGATTCTATGTGTCCAAGTACTGGACATAATTAATGCTCGGATCCGCATTGTACAAAACTTTGTTGACCGACCATCGGCTTCCACCTCCTCGGCCAGTAGCTGAGGAGTGTTTGTCATACTTTATAAAGCCTTTATAAGGGCAAAGATTTACGGCAAACAAGGCAATCCGGCCATACGGTTTTATAAACAAAGGTACGCGGAGAGATATGCTATATTACTCGTTGAAGTAAGAAACATCTTCCAAAGAAAATAATCCCGCTATTGGTTCCTTACCTTGGGTTGTCATGCTGACCATGATCATGAAACCTCACCTTCAAGCAATGTGGGAGGAAAATATTGAGGATTTAGTTCGGGGAAAGTTTCCGAACTCTGTGCTCTAAATGAACCAAAATTTTCAGTTCCGTCGTTGCCGACCAATTATATCCTTTAAGATTGCTAGCTTTCGACTTCACCCAGTCTGAGGTACTAACTCAGATGAACCGGTAGTAACAATCACAGAGGTGCTCACTTTACCGCCTAGACGAACAATCGAGAACGTAGGGGTAAGCACAGGAGCCAGGCAACCCAGCTTGGCCAAAATTTTAAGTCAAATTGATGCATATTTATGGCTTTATAACGAGAATTATGGAAGGCAACGTTCATATATTGAATACAAACGCTAAGGATATGTTTATTTTGACTCTGTTGCGACCGTTTATCATTTGAAAGTGGCACATCATCGGCTTCCACCCCTTTTTAGATGCTACACAGGGTGTTTCTGCAATAACAAAACAACCCTTAGCCGACGTCTCGGTGCCCGAAGGCGGTTGTGCTAGCGGAAACAAGGCAATCAGATATGCGGGCATTATAACTTTCACTTAGTCATAGGAGCTTAAAGTTGGGAAGCCAGCTACTAGCCCCTGGTTAGTGTTCGACGACAGCCAAGGTCAAGCTGTAAACACTTCGGCCAATGTTATGAACAGTCTGTCATTTAACACACTCATCGGATCGCTGACCAGTGTACGCTTATTGTGACAGTCAGTTTTCGGCTTTCTCCACTGAGGTGCTTAACCATGCGAGCTGGAAGCACAATCGCAGTGGTTCTCCCTTTGCGCAGCTAGCCGAACAAAGCGGAACGTAGGAGGCAAGCATAGGAGCCGGGCAACCCAACTATTGACCGAAGACACAATTCGAAACTGATGCATATAAAGCAATATCCGAGATTTTTTTTGCCGAACCTCTAAAGGTGTCCGGTGTTGCACTGCGAGACTTATGATGGAAAAACGCAAATAGTTTAAAAGTACCATAGGCTTGGAAAACCAAAAAACTTCAGTAAAAACTTTATGCCTGAACTAAATCAAGTCATTTGGTGCCAATCCGAAAATTGGTCTTACTTTTGTGCTTCTGTCGTGCATTAATATGACACATTCGATCTCAAGACCTCAAGCGGGTCAGCCCACGGCTGCGACCTCCTATCCCGAAGGCGGAGTACTGCTCGTTAGGCTACTTTAGCGAACTAAACTCAAACGGCTTTGAGAGAGAAAACTAGGCTCCCCGGCTATCGATCACACACTCACATCAGAAAAAGGAGTGATAGAAAAAGATTTTGCAGCGACCAACAAGAAAATATTTATTATAAAATGGCTCATGTAAATTTAAGAGCCCCCAAGTGACTTGGGTAAAAGAATTTTATGTATAATGATTGTATGTACCGAAGTACTTATATCATATCTGTGTTCACCCGAACTTTACGCGCGTCTTATCCGACCGTCAGCTTCTCCCTCTTTGGTCAAGGGCCGAAAAGTGTTATGTACTCCACCTGTTGAGAATATCGATGGTGTTTCCGATAACCAGGCAATCAGGCCATAAGGCTGTAACAGACAAAGCGCGCTCAGGGAACTTATGCTATATTACTGACGAAGTGTAAGAAGCATCTTCGAAGAAATAGTACCCCCACCGATACCTTTCTTTAGTTGCTCATTGTTACTATGAGACTTGTGCAATATATTTTTTGTACTCATGAGTTCTGTTGTGTGCCGACCAAGATTAAAAACAATAAGAGCGCTAGCTTTCGGCTTCACCCAGTCTGAGGTCCGAGCTAGGATGACCCGATCGTGACAATCGCAGAGGTGCTCCCTTTACTCCCTAGCCGAACAATCGTGTCACATCCCTAGTCCTGGTATGCACTAGGCTAGCCCTTCGTGTGTGCATCATGTTTAAATTTTATTTAACTTGAAATGGGGATGTTCAAACCCTAGCACTTAATCAACTCAACTAGGGTGGATTAAAATCTTTTTCAATAAACCCAAAATGCCCTTCAGAAAAGTTCATCATTTTTGGATTGGTTTAAAACCTCTGCAAAAATTGGTGCACATATCTCTAGGTCATTCCTGGATTTTTGAATTAAATCATATTGTATTTGACTTTGGGCATTTAAACACTATAATTAATTTAAATGCTCAGATAATGCTGAAATTAAATGTGGGCCACTGGAATACTCTAGAGAGTCTCCACAAATTATTCCAGCATTTTACAAAATGCTTTAGTATTTCTACTAAAGCCAAAACAGCAGCAGAAAAAAAGAAAACTTAAACTAAAAAGAGAGAGAGAGAGTTTTTACCTGGCCTTACCTGCAGCCCAACCAGGCAAAGCTGGCCGGCCCACTGGCCGTGCCAGTCACCACCAACCTCTCGCCAGAAGGACGAGAAGCGCGTGGCCGCCGCGCGCTGGCACGCGCCCGAGCCACCTCCTGCTTTCGCCGACGCTGGGGGCTGGCTGGAGACGCCACGCAACCCCCCGACTCACTCTGGCCTGTCCACTCCTCTCTCCCCTCCCTTGTCTCTCTCGCACGCAGCCACCGAACACCGCCGCCGCCGCGCTCCTTGCCACCGCGGCCACCGGCCACCCCACGCCTCGCCTACGCACCAAGAAGCTCCGCCTCGTCCCCCTCTTCCTCATCGACGAGCCACGCATTGCCGGAAGCAGTGGAGCCTCGCCATCAAGCTCGACCCCGCCGCCTCTGCACCGAGATCGCTGGCGACCGTACGCCGTCTCCGACGCCTCCCCGAGCCGTCTGAGCTTCTCTGCGAGAAAGTTGTGAGCCCCCCCGTCGAACCCCCCTCTCCCCTACTCTTCTGGCGCCCTCTAGCCCCTCTGCCGCTCGAGCCGAGCTCCGGCCGCCGCCCTGAGCTTCGCTCCGGCGCCCCCGCAGCCTCCCACTTGCTTCCACGATGCGACGACGACGGCTACGCCCGGTGGTCTCCGACGCCCAGCCGCCAGAAGCGCAAGTCCGCGAAGTCGCCGCCACGTTGTTGGTCGCCGCCGGCCAAAACTCCGGCGGGCTGACGTGGATGTTTAGTTAGGTGCTAATCACCGCTCAATTAACCCCCTGACACTGACCAGTGGGCCCCAGGGCTTAGTCAAAGCTAATCAGCCCAGGTTTGACTCGGGGTTAACCCCAGTGTCACTAACGTGTGGCCCCCACACGTCAGGTTTGACCATGGTCAGCTACGGTTGACCTGCTGCCATCATGCTGTTGTCATGCTGACGCAGTAAAGCATTTTCTGGATTTAAGTTTATCCAGGAAATTCCAGAAAATAGTGCTAACTTCTAAAAATCATATAAATCAACCGTAACTCCAAACGAGATAAATTATATATGAAAAATGATCAGAAAAATCCAATCTATCCATCAGTACCATTTTCAGGCATGTTAGAACAACTTATAGCTACCGTTTGGGACAAATCAAATGAATGGCATTTAAATAACCATATGTGGAGTTTGAATTTGAACCTTGGGTTCAAACCAACTTCATTTAACCTGCTGCTAGTTGCATTAGCTCAAACCACATCATATTGCCATGTCATGATCATGCATCATATTGTGCATTGCATTGATGGTGTTTCCTTCTGTGTTGCCGGTGTTCGTCCCCTCTCGATAGACGTGGTTTCGACAATGAGATCGATGACACTGATGAAGAGCTATATTATCTTCGGAAGTGCCAGGCAAGCAAAACCCCTTTGTTCATTCCGATACAATCCCACTCTCTCGCTCCTGCTCTCTTTTACTGCATTAGGACAACAACGATTCATCTGTTACCTGCTGCGGTAGCTGAACCCTTTATCCTCTCGCATGACTGTCATTCCACAAGAATAGATGAAACCCACTAGCATGAGTAGGAGTTGTTTGAGCCTCACAGCCTACTCATTCATGCTTGTTTGTCATGCCTGCTACTGCTTAGAGTTGAGTCAGGTCTGATTCATCGGAAATGAATCGGAGGTGTGTGAACATGTCCTACTGTTGAGAGCTAAGTGTGTGAACACGTTTTGGTAAAGGTAGCGGTGAGAGGCCATGTAGGAGTACATGGTGGGTTGTCTCATTGAAGCCGTCCTCAGGAACTGAGTTCTGTGTTTGTGATCCATGAAACAGTTACTACCACGCATTGGGCACGAAACCAATGGATCCTCTCGGCTTCTTAACCACCCTTGTTCTCTGTCCAGGAGTTGCAACTAGTTTCTGGTGTTTGTAGGATATGTGTTGGAGGCCGTGCGTAGTGCTGACCCTAGGGGTGGGCTATGATGCGGTAGATACACCATGGCACGGTGTACCGAATGCCCGTATGGTATCTCGGGAACCCTGCACACATCGTTCGGGGCTGTTAGTGGAAACCTCGGCCGGACTCCCTGCGGATGGAACCTGAATAGGCGATGAACCTGGACTAGAGACTTGAGTGTTTAGGTAGGCTGTGGCCGACACCCAAGTTGGGCTTCCGCTTGAAGGTTGCCGAGTACATGTCGTGTAAACGACGGTAAGTGGTGAGAGCATGTGTGAAGAAGTACACCCCTGCAGTGTTAACATCATCTATTCGAATAGCCGTGTCCGCGGTGAAGGACTTCTGGGTTGCCTATAATAGTTCATAGACAAGTGAAAGTGGATACTCTAAAATGTGCAAGATAAGCGTGAGTGCTATGGATGGCGTTCTCGTAGGGAGACGGGATCGGATCCATAGTGGTGTATTGATATGGTGAATATGTGGACTTGTGTGCGCCACCTCAAAAGAGTTACTTGCAATGTAGTTCAGATAGCCACCGAGTCAAAGCTGGCTTGCTGCGCTTAAACTCCACCACCCCTTTGTTGATAATGATGCATATGTAGTTAGTTCTTATGTAAGTCTTGCTGAGTACATTTGTACTCACGCTTGCCTATTTTATGTTTTTGCAGAGAGACTTCAGTCTCACTAGTAGTTCCGCGTGGACTTGACGCTTAGCTTGTTACCTCAGCTATGATCTTGTGCCCTCGGCAGATCGTAGATAGTCGCTTCTAAGCTTTTTCATTTGTAGATGTCTCAGACTCGGACATGTTAAGCTTCCGCTTGTGCTTTGACTTGTATGTTTCGAGTGTTGGGTCATGAGACCCATGTTTGTAATATCTTGGCTCCTCGGAGCCTAATGAATAAATATTTGAGTCGTAGAGTTATGTTGTGATGCCATGTTGTATTTACACATATTGAGCATATTGTGTGTATGTTTGAAATGCTTGGTATGTGTGGGATCCGACAATCTAGTTGTTTATGCTTGGCAGCCTCTCATATGGGGAAATGCAGTCTAGTGCTTCCTGAGCGATAGTAGTCCGCTAGAGCCCGGTACACCGGAGTCCTGCTAGCCCAGCACTACTGCTCTGGACACTTGACTGGCCGGCATGTTTTCACTTCGCTCTGTTCCGTCCCTTTGGGAAATGTCACGCGTGACATCCGAGTCCTGCCTAGCCTGCTATAGCCCGGGTTCTCGAGTCCTGTTAGCCCAAGGCTACAGCCCGGATTCACACGCTGACGACCGACATGCTCGATGTGATTCATGTATGCCTGTCCCCATGGGTTAGCGCCGCTTTGGGTTCACGACTAGCCATGTCGGCCCGGGTTCTCTGTCATATGGATGCTAGCGACACTATCATATACGTGAGCCAAAAGGCGCAAAACGGTCCCGGGCCCTGGTAAGGCGACACCCGTGGGAATACCGTGCGTGAGGCCGCAAAGTGATATGAGGTGTTACTGGCTAGATCGATGTGACTTGGAATCAGGGTCCTGACAAATCGGGAACGTAGGTGTAAACACAGGAGCAAGGCAACCCAGCTTGGGGAACACTTAAGTCAACATGGTGCATATTGTGGCGTAATACATGAACAAGGAACGAAGCCATACAAGTATAATCATATGCAAGAGGAAAGGCTTCATAAAGGAAGCCCCCAAATAAACGGGGTATTTGAATTTGTGTGTCACAAACAAAGTTTCGACAAGGAACTTTGTCACAAACAACTTTGTGCCAAAAAGTATAATGCTTGGTCGAACCGAACAAAATTTAAAACTGAAAGTTTTTGAGCATGAAAGCGACTTAGCTGGTTAATGTGTTCGGCATTGATGATGTGGTCCGAGCTTGATGTGGGACAAGGTTCCATTCCCCAAGCTGGTCCCGAGGTGGCGGAGCGAAGAGCTCGGCACTCCGAAGTGGTGACATAGCATGGCCAATGCAGGCCGGCAGAGTGACGCCAAAGTCCCCGGCGTGGGTTAATGAAGTGTTGACGAAGACCCCCATCCAGCCGAGGTGACAACACTGCCAGACCCGGATCATTTACCCGTGCACAAAAAATAGTGCAAACCGGAGATAATAGTAATAATAATAAATTAAAAAAATTGTTGCATAATAAATAATTTATGCAAAGTGAGTAATAAAGGAAATATGGCCTGTGCGCTGAGGGAGGCGTCGACGCGAGTTGGGTTCAGCGTGATCCGACGATGTTGTGACAGAATCGGATAGCTCGGTCTGTGTCCCCTACGCTAGCACATAGTTTGGCCGCCGGGTCTCATGTTGCCGCTGCCAAATCCAATCTGATCTGGCGTCGTCTGAAGATCCGATCCGGATGTCCATAGACTTTGGACACAGGCCGAACTCATGCTGCCATCTCGCCCCTGTGCTGATATATGTCTAGATTGGTCTTGCGTGCAACACGCACATCGACTGCCTGGGCTTTTTTTTAAAAGGAAATACAACAAGAGCTGCCAAAAGGTATTCTAGTGCAATTCAAATAAGCACCAAGGAAAAATACCACCTGGATTTCAATTGTGAGGGGATAAACACTTCAATTGTTTTTCAATCGTCCTCGAAATCAGCACGCGATGGTTTACCGAGGCACCGACCCCGTCCGATCGAATCGAGACAGCCGAGAGACGGCTGGACATGGGTGCCGCAGCTGGCGAACATCACCGCAGCTCGTCGATGATCCCGTAAGACTGATTTTCTTTGCTCATGGCGACGTAGAAATCCGAGGTAAAAAGTCCGACGATGAATAAACTAGCACCACTTTGTGCGGAGATTGTGACCACGGAAAGCGTAAGTACTTTTGAGTGGATTCCACGTGGGCATCTATTCCATGGAATTTGATCTCTCCAAAGTCTTGCTTTGCATGCCAGCCCAAATTTAAGGTAGCGGCCAAGGATTAATTAAACATGGCAGGAATTTTCCAAGCTTCATGCGTCCTTAGAGACCAGGGATCGCATGCGACCCTAGGCTAGTGCGTCTCTGGTTCGGACGCAGCCTCCACGATCCTCGGCTGTTCGGGTGTTTTGCTGCTTAACGGCCGCCGCACATGAACTCTCTTTATCCGATCTAAGATCAGATTCGACGTCGGAGAAACCTACGAAAAACAGGTTTTCGAGAACAACAATTCTTAAAGAAACTAATTTGTATAGAACAGATCTAACTGAAAAAATATCACCTGATTATCCCATCGATCCGTGACGATTGCCCAACAGGCTCTCAATGAAAGCACCAATGTCGGTTCTATATCTGGCGTATCTCGTAGTAGGGGTCCTAAGCTAGGCGTCTAGGAGCGATGGTAACATTGACACGATATTTTACCCAGCTTCGGGCTCTCTCGAGGAGATAATACCCTACATGCTGCTTTTGATTGTTTTCATATGGGTGTAGTACATAGTACATGTATCTACCACGAGATTGTAATAATCAATATGAGATTCTCTATTGACTAGCCTGACCTTGGTTTATATATGCACCGGAGGCCTAGGGTTTTGGAGAGTCCTTGGCTTGGGCGCCAAGTCTTTTGGAAACCTCCTTGTATGCGGCATGGGCTACCCGAGTGGCCCATGAATGAACCGCCGTGGGGGTCCTCGGCCCGAGCCAGCTGGTCGGGTGACGACGTGGTGAGTACCCCCTAGTCCATGAGACCGTCAGTGCTATTCTAGGACAAAAAGTCGATAAGAAATTAAATGTTATCCAATATGCTAGTAAAACACTAGACAGTGCCCAAAGAAATTATGCTACTACTGAAAAAGAATTTTTGGCAGTTGTATTTGCTTGTGATAAGTTCAGACCTTCTATTGTTGATTCTAAAGTAACTGTTCACACTGATCATACTGCTATTAAATATCTTATGGAAAATAAAGATGCTAAACCTAGACTTATTAGATGGGTTCTCTTGCTATAAGAATTTGATTTGCATATTATTGATAGAAAGGGAGCTGAGAACCCCATTGCAGACAACTTGTCTAGGTTAGAGAATGTTCTGGATGACCCACTACCTATTGATGATAGCTTCCCTGATGAACAATTAGTTGTCATAAATGCTTCTCGTACTGCTCCATGGTATGCTGATTGTGCTAATTACATTGTTGCTAAATTTATACCACCTAGTTTCACATACCAGCAAAAGAAAAAGGTTTTCTATGATTTAAGGCATTACTTCTGGGATGACCCACACCTTTATAAAGAAGGAGTAGATGGTATTATTAGACGATGTGTACCAGAGCATGAACATGAACAGATCCTACGCAAGTATCACTCCGAGACTTATGGAGGACACCACGCTGGAAATAGAACTGCACATAAGGTATTGCAATCCGGTTTTTATTGGCCTACTCTCTTCAAAGATAACCGTAAGTTTATCTTGTCTTGTGATGAATGTCAAAGAATTTTTAATATTAGTAGATGTCAAGAAATGCCTATGAACTATCACTTGTTATTGAACCATTTGATGTTTGGGACTTTGATTATATGGGACCTTTTCCTTCCTCTAATGGGTATACACATATTTTAGTTGCTGTTGATTACGTTACTAAGTGGGTAGAAGCTATTCCAACTAGTAGTGCTGATCATAAAACCTCTATTAAGATGCTTAAAGAAGTTATTTTTCCGAGGTTTGGAGTCCCTAGATATTTAATGACCGATGGTGGTTCACATTTTATTCATGGTGCTTTTCATAAAATGCTTGCTAAGTATGATGTTAATTGTAGAATTGCATCTCCATACCACCCACATTCTAGTGGTCAAGTAGAATTGAGTAATAGAGAGATTAAATTAATTTTGCAAAAGACTGTTAATAGATCTAGAAAGAATTGTTTCAAGAAACTTGATGATGCATTATGGGCCTATAGAACTGCATATAAAAATCCTATGGGTATGTCTCCGTATAAAATGGTTTATGGAAAAGCATGTCACTTACCTCTCGAACTAGAACATAAGGCATATTGGGCCATTAAAGAGCTCAATTATGATTTCAAACTTGCCGGTGAGAAGAGACTATTTGACATAAGCTCACTTGATGAGTGGAGAACCCATGCGTATGAGAATGCCAAACTGTTTTAAGAAAAAGTTAAAAGATGGCATGACAAAAGGATACAAAAGCGTGAGTTTAATGTAGGTGATTATGTTTTGTTAGACAACTCTCATTTAAGATTTTTTGTAGGAAAACTTCTCTCTAAATGAGAAGGTCCTTACGTTATCGAGGAGGTCTATCGTTCCGGTGGCATAAAAATCAACAACTTCGAAGGCACAAATCCAAAGGTGGTGAAAGGTTAAAGAATCAAACATTATATCTCAGGTAATCCCATAAATGTTGAAACTAATGTTATTGAAACCGTAACCCCGGAGGAATACATAAGGGACACTTTCCAGAACGTTTTAGACTCCGAAAAGGAATATGTATGGGCTACGGTAAGTAAACCGACTCCAAAACAGTTCGTGTAGCAATTTTTCTTTGTTTTAGAATATTTAGGAAAATAGGAAAATAAGAAGTAGTCCGGGAAGTACACGAGGCATCCAAGAGGGTGGAGGGCGTGCCCTACCCCCTGGGCGCGCCCCCTGCCTCGTGGGCACCTCGTGTGCCCCCCGGACTCCGTTTTCTTGCACGATACTTCTTTTGGTCGGTAAAAATTCATTATATAATCTCCCAAAGGTTTTGACCACCGTATCAAGCAAATATCTCATGCTTTTGTTTCGAGCTGTTTTTCTGACAGATCTAGATCACCATGACGTCTTCAATCGCCCGCAAGGACAACTTTTTCGAGAAGGTCATCAACCCCTACCTCGTGGAGGTGCCGCGACACCCTCAAACCATTGGGATGCATGATGGGTTGCTGCGCATCAGCGATGTTGAGGGACCAAGGAGGACCGGAAGCTTGGAGACAAGACTCAAAGCGATGGAGCAACAAGTTTTCAAGTGCCAGGGGATGGTGGAACGTGGACTCAACGCCAACCACATGATGATCGCTGAGTTTAGCAACAACCACAAGCTGGATGCCAAGAACATTGGGGAGACCATCTTCAAGTTTCATGAGAAAATCGAGCATCTTCAAGCCCAGGTCTACGACATGCAAAACCAAAACTGTGAGTATGAATATGGATTCAAGAGGATGAGTTTGGCTGCAGATTTGAGGATCCCGGAGACTTGATCACCCTTCTATGATGGTGATCCTATGCCTTGGAAGATGGACAACAAGCCTACATCATCAACAACTCCATCATCACCACCTCCAAAGAAAGAGACATAATCACATGGGTATGGGCACTCCCCTTGGCAACTGCCAAGCTTGGGGGAGGTGCCCGGTATCGTATCACCATCACACTCCTATCTTTACCGTTTTTCTTAGTTCGATCCTTTTGGTTATATCTTGATCTAGTAGAATAAAGTTTAGTATGATCTAGCTTTGAGTTTTTGTGTTGATCCTTATCTATGTAATCGAGTCCGTGAGCTATATATAATAAATATTAGTTTTGAATTGAGGGCTTGGTTATCCTGCTATGATCTTGGGGGAATAATAGTAAAACGAAAGAATAAAAAGAAATAAACAGATCATATTGATCTTATGGAGAGTAATGCCTTCATATATAAAAGAGTATGATGAATAAAAGTTGTTGAGAGTTGACAAACATAGTTTTGGTCATCGTTGCAATTAATAGGAAGTGATAAAGAAAGAGAGGCTCTCACATATAAATACACTATCTTGGACATCTTTTGTGATTGTGAGCACTCATTAAAATATGACATGCTAAAAAGTTGATGTTGGACAAGGAATATAACGTAATGGGTTATGTTTTCTTATATCCGAAATAAAGCATATTGTCATGGATCATCCAACATGTTGAGCTTGCCTTTCCCCCTCATGCTAGCCAAATTCTGTGCACCAAGTAGAGATTCTACTTGTGCTTCTGAATATCCTTAAACCCATTTTTGCCATGAGAGTCCACCATATCTACCCATGGATTGAGTAAGATCCTTCAAGTAAGTTGTCATTGTTGCACGCAATAAAAATTGCTCTCTAAATATGTATGATTTATTAGTGTGGAGAAAATAAGCTTTATACGATCTTGTGATATGGAAGAAATAAAAGCGACAGACTACATAATAAAGGTCCCTATCACAGGTGGCAATATAAAGTGACGTTCTTTTGCATGTCAACCTCCGCTTCCTTCTGTGAAGGGCCTGTCTTTTATTTTTGTCTTAAACCTTATGCAAAAGTCATGGTGATCTTCACCTTTCCTTTTTACATTTTATCCTTAGGCAAGCACATTGTGTTGGAAAGATCCTGATATATATATCCAATTGGATGTAAGTTATCATAAACTATTATTGTTGACATTACCCTTGAGGTAAAAGGTTGGGAGGAAAAACTATAAGCCCCAATCTTTCTCTGTGTCCGATTAAAACTTCATACCCATAAGTATTGCATGAGTGTTAGCAATTGTGAAAGACTAAATGATAGTTGAGTATGTGGACTTGCTGAAAAGCTCTTATACTGACTCTTTCTGATGTTATGATAAATTGCAATTGCTTCAATGACCGAGATCATATTTTGTTAGTTTTCAATGAAGTTTCTGATTCATACTTGACATTGTGAATAGATTGTTACTTTGGCATAAGAAATCATACGACAATATATATATATATATATATATATATATATATATATATATATATATATATATATATATATATATATATATATATATATATATATATATATATATATATAGGTAACGCTATTCTAAGCGTGAGTGTAGAATAGCTTATTCTACACCCCTAGTAACGCTATGTACAAAATCTAGTAAAACGGTGTACAAAATGTAGTAATTCGGAAAATATTACTTTATCATCTAAGTTTGTAATTTACTGTATTTTTACGAAAATTACTATATTTTACATAGTGTGTTACTGGATTTTGTATGTATCGTTATTGGGGTGTAGAATAGGCTATTCTACACTCACGCTTAGTTTAGCGTTACTATATATAAATGTTGCTGTTACAACATATATATATATATATATATATATATATATATATATATATATATATATATATATATATATATATATATATATATATATATATATATATATATATATATATATATATATATATATATATATATATTGTTGTTACAAGAATGATCATGATGCCCTCATGTCCGTATTTTATTTTATCCACACCTCTATCTCTAAACATGTGGACATATTTTTCGTTATCGGCTTCCGCTTCAGGACAAGTGAGGTCTAAGCTTGGGGAAGTTGATACGTCCATTTTGCATCATGCTTTTATATCGATATTTATTGCATTATGGGCTGTTATTACACATTATGTCACAATACTTATGCCTTTTCTCTCTTATTTTACAAGGTTTACATGAAGAGGGAGAATGCCGGCAGCTGGAATTCTGGGCTGGAAAAGGAGCAAATATTAGAGACCTACTCTGCACAACTCCCAAAGTCCTGAAACTCCACGAAAGTCAGTTTTGGAATATATTAAAAATATTGGGCAAATAAAGCACCAGAGGGGGGCCACCCACTGTCCACGAGGGCAGGGGGCATGCCCTACCCCCCCTGGGCGCGCCCCCTACCTCGTGGGCCCCCTGGCAGGCCTCCAGTGTCCATCTTTTGCTATATGAAGTCTTCGCCCTGGAAAAAATCATAATGAAGCTTTCGGGACGAAGCGCCGCCGTCTCGAGGTGGAACCTTGGCAGAACCATTCTAGATCTCTGGCGGAGCTGTTCTGCCGGGGAAACATCCCTCCGGGAGGGGGAAATCATCACCATCGTCATCACCATCGATCCTCTCACCGGGAGGGGGTCAATCTCCATCAACATCTTCACCAGCACCATCTCATCTCAAACCCTAGTTCATCTCTTGTATCCGATCTTTCTCTCAAAACCTCAGATTGGTACCTGTGGGTTGCTAGTAGTGTTGATTACTCCTTGTAGTTGATGCTAGTTGGTTTATTTGGTGGAACATTATATGTTCAGATCCTTTATGCACATTAATACCCCTCTGTTTATGAACATGAATATGATTTGTGAGTAGTTACGTTTGTTCCTGAGGACATGGGAGAAGTCTTGTTATAAGTAGTCATGTGAATTTGGTATTCGTTCGATATTTTGATGAGATGTATGTTGTCTTTCCTCTAGTGGTGTTATGTGAACGTCGACTACATGAAACTTCACCATTGTTTGGGCCTAGAGGAAGGCATTGGGAAGTAATAAGTAGATAATGGGTTGCTAGAGTGACAGAAGCTTAAACCCTAGTTTATGCGTTGCTTCATAAGGGGCTGATTTGGATCCATATGTTTCATGCTATGGTTAGGTTTACCTTAATACTTCTTTTGTAGTTGCGGATTCTTGGAAGAGGGGTTAATCATAAGTGGGATGCTTGTCCAAGGAAGGGCAGTACCAAAGCACCGGTCCACCCACATATCAAATTATCAAAGTAACGAAGGCGAATCATATGAGCATGATGAAAACTAGCTTGACGATAATTCCCATGTGTCCTTGGGAGCGCTTTCCTTTATATAAGAGTTTGTCCAGGCTTGTCCTTCGCTACAAAAAGGATTGGGCTACCTTGCTGCACCTTGTTTACTTTTGTTACTTGTTACCCGTTACAAATTACTTTATCACAAAACTATCTGTTACCGATAATTTCAGTGCTTGCAGAGAATACCTTACTGAAAACCACTTGTCATTTCCTTCTGCTCCTCGTTGGGTCCGACACTCTTACTTATCGAAAGGACTACGATAGATCCCCTATAATTGTGGGTCATCATTTAAGCAGACATCAACTCAAAGGATTAGGGGATTGAGGGTACATACTATTCTCAAATATTTGGGGGTGTCTTATGTTTAGGCCTTTGATACGTCCATTTTGCATCATGCTTTTATATCGATATTTATCGCATTATGGGCTGTTATTACACGTTATGTCACAATACTTATGCCTATTCTCTCTTATTTTACAAGGTTTACATAAGGAGGGAGAATGCCGGCAGCTGGAATTCTGGGCTGGAAAAGGAGAAAATATTAGAGGCCTATTCTGCACAACTCCAAAAGTCCTGAAACTCCACGAAAGTTATTTTTGGAAATAATAAAAATATTGACCGGAAGAAGTACACCAGAGGGGGCCCCACCTGGCCACGAGGGTGGGGGCGCGCCCTACCCCCAGGGCGCGCCCCCTGCCTTGTGGGCCCCCTGTTGGCTCTCCGGTGGCCATCTTCTGCTATATGAGGTCTTTCATCCAGGAAAAAAATGATAAGCAACCTTTCGGGACGAGACTCCGCCGCCACGAGGTGGAACCTTGGCGGAACCAATCTAGGACTCCGGCGGAGCTGTTCTGTCGGGGACACTACCCTCCGGGAGGGGGAAACCATCGCCATCGTCATCAACAACGCTCCTCTCATCGGGAGAGGGCAATCTCCATCAACATCTTCACCAGCACCATCTCCTCTCAAAACCCTAGTTCATCTGTTGTATCCAATTCTTGTCTCCAAGTCCGGGATTGGTACTAGTAGGTTGCTAGTAGTGTTGATTAATCCTTGTAGTTGATGCTAGTTGGTTTATTTGGTGGAAGATCATATGTTCAGATCCAATATGCATATTAATACCCCTCTGATTATGAACATGAATATGCTTTGTGAGTAGTTACGTTTGTTCCTGAGGACATGGGAGAAGTCTTGCTATTAGTAGTCATGTGAATTTGGTATTCCTTTGATATTTTGATGAGATGTATGTTGTCTATCCTCTAGTGGTGTTATGTGAACGTCGACTACATAACACTTCACCATTATTTGGGCCTAGAGGAAGGCATTGGAGAGTAATAAGTAGATGATGGGTTGCTAGAGTGATAGAAGCTTAAACCCTAGTTTATGCGTTGCTTCGTAAGGGGCTGATTTGGATCCATATGTTTCATGCTATGGTTAGGTTTACCTTAATACTTTTGTTGTAGTTGCGGATACTTGCAATAGAGGTTAATCATAAGTGGGATGCTTGTTCAAGTAAGAACAGCACCCAAGCACCAGTCCACCCACATATCAAATTATCAAAGTACCGAACGCGAATCGTATGAACGTGATGAAAACTAGCTTGACGATAATTCCCATGTGTCCTCGGGAGCGCTTTTCTCTATATAAGAGTTTGTCCAGGCTTGTCCTTTGCTACAGAAAGGATTGGGCCACCTTGCTGCACTTTATTTACTTTTGTTACTTGTTGCTCCTTACAAATTATCCTATCACAAAACTATCTGTTACCGTTTATTTCAGTACTTGCACCTTGCTGAAAACCGTTTATCATTTCCTTCTGCTCCTCGTTGGGTTCGACACTCTTACTTATCGAAAGGACTACGACAGATCCCCTATACTTGTGGGTCATCAAGACTCTTTTCTGGCCCCGTTGCCGGGGAGTGAAGCGCCTTTGGTAGGTGGAATTTGGTAAGGAAAAATTTATATAGTGTGTTGAAATTTACTGTCACTTGTTACTATGGAAAGTAATCCTCTGATGGGCTTGTTCGGGGTATCTTCACCCCGACCAGTTGAGCAAAGAGTTGCTCCTCAACCTACTGAACCTACTGAAAATGAAAATGTTCCCTTTGAAGTTCCTTCGGGTATGTTAGAAAAACTGCTAGCTAATCCTTTTGTAGGAGATGGAACGAAGCATCCTGATGAGCACCTAATATATGTGGATGAAGTTTGTGGATTATTTAAGCTTGCAGGTATACCCGATGATGTCATTAAGAAGGTCTTCCCTTTATCTTTGAAGGGAGATGCATCGACATGGTATAGGCTATGTGATGATACGGGATTATGAAACTATAAACGATTGAAATTGGAATTTCATCAGAAGTTTTATCCTATGCATCTTTTTCACCGTGATCACAATTATATATATAATTTTTGGCCTCGCGAAGGAGAAAGCATCGCTCAAGCTTGGGGAGGCTTAAATCAATGTTATATTCATGCCCCAATCATGAGCTCTCAAGAGAAATAATTCTTCAAAGTTTTTATGCTCGGCTTTCTCGTAATAATCAATCCATGCTCGATACTTATTGTGCTGCTCTTTTATGATGAAGACTATTGAATTCAAATGGAATTTATTGGATAGAATTAAACGCAACTCTGAAGATTGGGATCTCGACGAAGTTAAGGAGTCAGGTATGACACCTAAGTTTGATTGTGTTAAATCTTTTATGGATACCGATGTTTTCCGTAAATTTAGCACTAAATATGGCCTTGACTCTGAGATAGTAGCTTCTTTCTGTGAATCTTTTGCTATTTATGTTGATCTCCCAAGGAGAAGTGGTTTAAATATCATCCTCCCATAGAAGTAAAAGTAGCTACACCTACTAACGTTGAAGAAAATACTATCACTTATAATGATCTTGTTGTTCCTACTTCTTATGTTGAGAACCCACCTTTCCCCGTTAGGATAAAGGATCATGCTAAAGCTTCAACTGTGGTTCGTAAAAGCAATATTAGAACTTATACACCTTCTGAGCAAGTTAAAGTTGAACCTAATATTGCTATTGTTAAAGATCTCTTGGCTGATAATATTGATGGGCACGTTATTTATTTCTGCGGTGAAACTGCTAGAATTTCTGTTAAAATAGACATAGACCTGTGGTAGGCATGGCTGTTATTTCTATTAAAATTGGTGATCATTGTTATCATGGCTTATGTGATATGGGTGCTAGTGCTAGTGCAATACCTCATGACTTATACAAAGAAATTATGCATGAAATTGCACCTGCTGAGATAGAAGGTATTGATGTTACTATCAAACTTGCTAATAGAGATACAATATCACCCATTGGAATTGTTAGAGATGTTGAAGTCTTGTGTGGGAAAACTAAATATCCTACTGATTTTCTTGTCCTTGGTTCCCCACAAGATAGCTTTTGTCCCATTATATTTGGTAGACCCCTCTTGAACACAGTTAATGCTAGGATAGACTGCAAAAAGAGTGTTGTTACTATTGGCTTGGGTGATATGTATCATGAGTTTAATTTCTCTAAATTTAGTAGACAACACCGTGAAGAAGAATTCCCTAGTAAGGATGAAATTATTGGTCTTGCTTCTATTGCCGTACCTCCTAGTGATCCTTTAGAACAATATTTGCTAGATCATGAAAATGATATGTCTATGAATGGAAGAAGGGAAATAGATGAAGTGTTCTTTAAAAAGGAACCTATCCTGAAACACAATTTGCCTGTTGAAATCTTAGGGGATCCTCCTTCACCCAAGGGTGATCCCGTGTTTGAGCTTAAACCGTTGCCTGATACTCTTAAATATGCTTATCTTGATGAGAAAAAGATATATCCTGTTATTATTAGTGCTAACCTTTCAGAGCATGAAGAAGAGAGATTATTGAAAACTCTGAAGAAGCACCGTGCTGCTATTGGATATACTCTTGATGATCTTAAGGGCATTAGTCCCACTCTATGTCAACATAAAATAAATTTGGAAGAAGATGCCAAACCAGTTCGTGATCATCAACGACGGCTGAATCCTAAGATGAAAGAAGTGGTAAGAAAAGAAATACTAAAGCTCCTGGAGGCAGGTATAATTTATCCCGTTGCTGATAGTCAGTGGGTAAGTCCTGTCCATTGTGTCCCTAAGAAGGGAGGTATTACTGTCGTTCCTAATGATAAAGATGAATTGATTCCGCAAAGAAATATTATAGGTTATAGGATGGTAATTGATTTCTGTAAATTAAATAAGGCTACTAAAAAGGATCATTACCCCTTACCTTTTATCGATCAAATGCTAGAAAGATTATGCAAACATACACACTTTTGCTTTCTAGATGGTTATTCTGGTTTCTCTCAAATACCCGTGTCAGCCAATGATCAATCAAAGACTACTTTTACTTGCCCTTTTGCTACTTTTGCATATAGACGTATGCCTTTTGGTTTATGTAATGCACCTGCTACCTTTCAAAGATGCATGATGGCTATATTCTCTGACTTCTGTGAAAAGATTTGTGAGGTTTTCATGGACGACTTTTCCGTCTATGGATCCTCTTTTGATGATTGCTTGAGCAACCTCGATCGAGTTTTGCAGAGATGTGGAGAAACTAACCTTGTCTTGAATTGGGAAAAGTGCCACTTTATGGTTAATGAAGGTATTGTCTTGGGGCATAAAGTTTCTGAAAGAGGTATTGAAGTTGATAAGGCCAAGGTTGATGCTATTGAAAAGATGCCATGTCCCAAGGACATCAAAGGTATAAGAAGTTTCCTTGGTCACGCCGGATTTTATAGGAGGTTCATTAAGGACTTCTCCAAAATTTCTCGGCCTCTAACTAATTTATTACAAAAAGATATACCATTTGTCTTTGATGATGATTGTGTAGAAGCATTTGAAATACTTAAGAAAGCATTGATCTCTGCACCTATTGTTCAGCCACCTGATTGGAATTTACCCTTTGAAATTATGTTTGATGCTAGTGATTATGCTGTAGGTGCTGTTCTAGGGCAAAGAGTTGATAAGAAATTAAATGTTATCCAGTATGCTAGTAAGACTCTAGACAATGCTCAAAGAAATTATGCTACTACTGAAAAAGAATTCTTAGCAGTCGTATTTGCTTGTGATAAGTTCAAGCCTTATATTGTTGATTCTAAAGTAACTATTCACATGGATCATGCTGCTATTAAATATCTTATGGAAAAGAAAGATGCTAAACCTAGACTTATTAGATGGGTTCTCTTGCTACAAGAATTTGATTTGCATATTGTTGATAGAAAGGGAGCTGAGAACCCCGTTGCAGACAACTTGTCTAGGTTAGAAAATGTTCTTGATGACCCACTACCTATTGATGATAGCTTTCTTGATGAGCAATTAAATGTCATAAATGCCTCTCGTAGTAATCCGTGGTATGCTGATTATGCTAATTATATTGTTGCCAAATTTATACCACCTAGTTTCACATACCAACAAAAGAAAAAGTTTTTCTATGATTTGAGACATTACTTTTGGGATGACCCACATCTTTATAAAGAAGGAGTGGTTGGTGTTATTAGAGGTTGTGTACCTAAGCATGAACATGTGACACCCAAAAAAAAAATTCTAACCTTGTTTTGTTAATTAAAATCTTGCCAGGAATTTTTAAACTTTCCTTTTCTTGGTTTTTCTTGATTTCAGAACCTTTCCTTCTTGGGTTTTATGGAGTTTTTACCCCAAGTGAGAACTTCCCAATCTTTTTGGACTCTCTTACTTTCTCTAATAAAACAATTCTTTATCAGTAGGATTATTTATATAATTAATTTTTCCCCCTGAGCTTTGTTTCTCTAAATTGGTTTTTCATAAGTTTAGGGTCCCATTTGAACTGCAACCCTTTTATAAATTCATTCTATATTATCACTAAACTTTGGAGATGTCATATGGAGCATTTAAACCAATTTTGTGCAAAAATATCTTCTACCCATTGAATATTCTGAGCTCTACACTATATTTGAAAATCTGGTCCAGTGAACAGATTTGCACTACAACCCATTTGAAATTTTTCCTTAGAGCTTCCAACAAAGTTTTGGGATGTCAGTAGTAGCATAGTATTCAACCTTTTGCAAAAACCTAGCGATGTTCTTTGGAGAAATTGAGTGAATCATTCTCTTTTCCATTCTGGTCCAACTTGAGGTTTTGTACAACAACCACCTTTTTGGTTGCCCCTTGTTCCATGATTCCTTTTCCTACTTGTAGTACTCCCTGCCAAACCCTTAAGTCCAGGAGAGTGGACCCATTGGATGATTCTATGTGCTTGCAACAATGCCATTTACTTTCTATCCAAAATTGTAGCTTTGCAAAACTTGCACTAACAAGTTTCTCATTTTAGCAAACTAACTTCACCACCCTCTCATGCATCCAAGGAGACACTAACCTGGAGATTTTGGCCACTCGAAATGCCTAAGTGCCCTTGGCATTTTGTCAAACACCTTATGGGCATGATCTGTTTTGACATGAGTTTTTGTTTGCACTATGAACTTGGTCTCCTGACCAAACCACTTTGTCCCTTGATCTCCCCTCTATCTCTAACTTAGTCCTGTTGCTTGCCAACCTCATTCGAGCCCCCCAGCATGTATTGGCATTTCGTCGAGCACGTTCAATGCGTGCTCTGGGCGCGAGCAGAGCACGCGTATTGCACGTGCCGCGCCCGAGCCGACACGTCGCGCCCCTGGTTTTTGCCCTCGCTTCAGAGCCGCGCCACGCAAACCCCCTCATCAGAATGCGCCAGGCAGCCCCTCGCCACGTCTCCGGCAAGCCAGGAGCTAGCCGCCACGGCCGCCCGACAACCCTGCTCAGGTCGGCGCCGCCCGAGCCTCTCCCGCTCGCCACCTACCCCCTGGAGCAGCGCAAGCTCATCCTCAAGCGTGTCCACTAGTGCTCGTCGCCGCCACGACGTCCTAGCTACAGAATGCCGGTCGCCGGCGACCTTATCCGCGGCAACTGTCGGAACCGACCCCGATCACCTATTTAAGACGCCCGGAGCTCGTCCCCGCACGCAGGTAGTCGCTAGCCATCTCCCTAGGACCCCCATTGGCAGCCAATCGACCCGGGGAGGTCTCCTTCCCCATCTCCGGCAACCGCAGCTGCCGCCACTGCCCCGGCCATTCCGGCGCCACCAGAGCCTCCCCCTCTCCGTTCTCTTCACCAGGAGCTCTCTCTTCCTCCCGTGAATACAACCCCCTGCTCGATTTTGATCGGGAACCACCGTAGCCCCAAACCCAGTTTGCTCCCGAAGCCCCATCCGCCGCGAAGCTCACCGTCGGCGACTCACTCCACCTCCCGACCCAACGACCACCGGAGGACCGCCCGTCTTGCGGATCCATCCGACCCTCTGGAGTCAAGGAAGCCGCCGTTCGCCAGCGTTGATCGCCGTTGCCTCGCCGCCGTTCGGCGCGAAGAAGAGGAGGAGAGATAGATGGTCAAACCTGACCAATGGGCAAAGGGCCCACCGTCGATGACCAGTGCGGTCCCACTGGATAAGTGAAGGCGATTCCCGAGTACGTCTTCGACGTGTACTTATCTCAAACGTTTTTCTTTTCCTTCTTTTCTGCTTTTATTTAAAAGCGAATTTGACTAAACTTTGACCAGCTATATCTTTTAAGATAAAACCCCAAATGAGTTGATTCTTTTTCCTACCTCTCTCAAATGTTGTCTAGTTTATTCTAAGATTTATTTGAAAAAAATTCAGGAAACTTTTTTGTGCTGTTTTGAAAATGTGTGTTAATCCAATTTTTTTTTTAAAAAAATAGGATTTTGGAGAGAGAGGAGGAAACTTTCAAAAGTTTTGGAGAAAACCTCACCCCTCCACAACTTGAAGGCAAGCATTCTGAACCCCGGCATGATATATTTTGGTGTGTTAGTTGACGCGTTTATAACACCGCTTTATTTCGGAGTACTTATTATTTCATGTGATAGGAACATTTGCATGGATGCATATTAGTGATTTCCTTGCTGTTGGAAGTGAATATGCTTGTGATGGTAATCGTCCCCATGTGCCCTGCATGCATGCCGGAAAGGAATCCGGGAGAACCTCTGCCTTGGGTAGGCATGAGTTTGTCGCCGGTCTCCGTCGTGAGACGGTTATGTCCGTATGGCATGGTCAGGTATAATGGGTGTTGATTTTGTTGGTTGATATATATTTGTGATACATGTCATACAGGGAATTCATAAACCTCCTGAGTCGACCATAGATCGAGTCTTGTATCCAGTTACCCCATACTTGCCTCGTACTACCACTTGCCCCTGCCGCAGGTAGGGTACGGTTCAGTAAGTCGTCAACCCCTTTCGAGCACACACCGTACATAGAGGCCACGGTGGAAGATACCGGTTGTAGCCGGTAGGCATGCCACCTGGTTCGGGGGCATGGGTGTTTCCGATTGAGACCGAGAGGGGAGGCCACCCCTTAGAGCGCGCGATATAAATTTGATCCCATGCTACGCGAGGTTGTAGCCTCCCCACTTAAAGTTTTGCTTAACAAGTGTCGTGGGTGATTCCAGACCCCAGTAAGTCAAGCTGGTGTGTGCAAGTCAGGTGTGTTTTCAATTAAAAGACCGTAGACGGAATTAGTCCCGATGGACTAAAGGAATCCGTTGCTCGTGGGTAAAGAGTACACCCTCTGCAGAGATTAAACCTATTCGAGTAGCCGTGTCCATGGTTAATGGACTACAGTCTGGGTTGGGTCAAGTGTCGGTCTTAGTGTCGGTCTTCGGAGGGGAAACCATTAAAAACAAAACTTGGATCATGACTTGTGCTGATTATGATAATTTTTATTATTATTATGCACTAACCCATTATATTATTTGAATTATTGAGTATCCCTGGGACGGTTCTACCCCCTGGATATTCATTGTTATTATTTGTTTTATAAGCCCTTTATGCGGTGTCATTTGAGGCCTGATCGTGGCATTGCTTGTTATTTATTTACTTTATAAGCCCTTTATGCGGTGTCGCTGAGACGCCCGACTGTGGCATTGCTTGTTATTTATTTACTTTATAAGCCCTTTATGCGGTGTCGCTGAGATGCCCGACTGTGGCATCGCTTGTTATTTATTTACTTTATAAGCCCTTTATGCGGTGTCGCTGAGACGCCCGACTGCGGCATTGCTTGTTATTTATTTACTTTATAAGCCCTTTACGTGGTGTCGCACAGACACCCGACTGCGGCATTGTATTTCCACTCCATTATTACTCGTTCATGTTGCATATAAATAACCTGTTTGCATGCATAAGAGATTTTATTTATGACGGACGATGTGATCATAGAATATTTCGGTGCATGTTTATCATTCATATTATCCCAGTGTTCATAATGTTTGCGAGTACATTCAAAGTACACTGGCTTGTCCCTGGCTATTGTCTTGGCCAGATTTCTTGCTCGGAGAGGAGCGACGCGATGACGGCCCCGGAACCTAAGCAACGGTGATAGCAGCCTCGTGAAGATAGGAGTTAGCCTGGTCAGCTGTTCTTGTGGGAAATGGAGTCCCATAGACATTGACGATTCACAAACCGCTTCCGCCATAAACCACTAGAAACCATTTGTTGTGCTCACAGGCCAGAATGGTCTTGTACTGCATATTTTGTATTTTGCTTGGAGATTCTGTATCAAGTCGGTGTCTCATCAACTAACAGTAATCCTGGGGCTGGTGAGCACGGCGGCCCTTTCCTGGAAATTAATACCCGGAAAACCGGTCCCGACAGACTTGGTATCAGAGCCAGGCTGACCATTGGCTAAATCCTATCTTAGCCAGGTCAATAATCTTAGGCAAACCAACCCACCAAGCCATAACCGAACCCCAGCCAAGCTTCTCGTGCAAGATGACCGCACAGTGACCCGACACCTTTTGGCAGTCGGTGCCAAACCTATCAACCTAGCATGTCGATCACGCGCCAGTGACCAGCACCCAAGGTGTCTCATTCGCAAGCATGCGAAGGAAGACTCCTCCCCTTTTTCCTATAAAAAGGGCACGCTAGCCCCAACCCAGCACAGCACAGCCGCTAACCCCAAACCGAGCCACAATGCCTGGTCCCGTCGTGCACACTGAGACCACAGCAACCAACCTTGGAGGTTTTGTGACCATACTTGCAAACCTCACCCGCCGTGCCTATGCGTTAGAAGAGCCCCCAGAATATGTTGTGTACCAAGGACCCATGAGCGGTGAGAGCCGTCAATTCTGGGCCACTGTACACATCTACGATAGGGGTCTAGCGCCCGAACGCCCCTACAGGTTCACCGGAAGGACAACTTCCTTTGAGCCACAAGCCATTCAACTAGCTGCTCGAGAGGCTATAGTTCATCTCAGGCACTTGTCGCCCAGAGTTAACTGTCGCTCGTTCCACTACTACCCCAGACGTGAAGGGTATGGTAGACCACCCCAAGTCGCCAATGGAGATCACGAGACAGATCCTGCACTGTTGCACCTAGTGCGCTATGTGGGTGCACTAGAGGAACTGTTCGATCAAATCACCATCGATCTGATCGCAGCTCGTGGAGAGCTGGTTCGTCGAGCCCCGGCGAGAGAAGAAAACGAGCCCGACGCCGACGACCCAGTCGTGCTGTTCGGACACCCGATCGAGACCCTGAGGCCAACCCCATCCATCAACCAAGGTGCTTTGATGACCCCAGAAGTACTTCGTCGTCTTTTGGGAGCACACTCCAACGGGATTGTGGCCAACAATCCCCGCGATGGTCATCATGCTACCCCGAGCCTGCAGCCCCTCAACCCTCTCCGGCTGATTCCGACGGTGAAACCCGTGGAGAAGCCACGACATCCACAAGGCACGCCCGCTTGGATGTAAACGAGGTAGACTAAGTCACTTGAGTAGTGTCGAGACCCAGTGTATCCTTGCTTTGTAATCGTGTGACCTTGTAAATAAACGCAGCCTATCGTCATGCCTCTGTTTTAAATAGTAGCCTTGCATGGATATATTATCATGCAGTGTGATTTTTTCTATCCCAGGCACAGCCACCAAAACTACCCCGACAATCCCCACAGTGATACGTCACTTTAGTGAGATGTGTGTATCTGTGGCTTGACCCCGAGCTGAGCCGACTGATTCTTTACCTTTCACCAAGGTAGAATGACCCAACCCCGGTGCTATAAAAAGGCCACCGCGTGACCTTGCCAAACACCCCTAACCTTGTGCACCATCCTCACAACCATTTCCTGCCATGCCGAGCCCTAGTATTTACCTGAGAACTCCAGATGCAACCCCGGGTAGTTTTGTCAAGATATTGTGGGATTTTACCTGCAGTACCGTGGGCGCTACCCAGCCACCCCAGTACGAGCTGTTCAAATCGAGGATCACCCCTTCCACCTCGAGATATTGGGCAGCAGTACACATCCCTCCCGTAAACCCAAACCAAGAACCAACAGAGGTCTCCTTCGTGGGGAAATCTATGCCAACCCCACATATGGCCGTAGAAGCTGCTGCATGCGAAGCGCTTGCTCGCCTTCGATTCGCGGTACCTTATGCCAGCGAACGAGGGTATTATTATTTTCCGAGCCGTGCAGCGCCCGGAGGAGTAACATCTTTTCTCGATGGACGAATTGAGAGAGACCCAGTCCTGGCCAACCTTGTCCAGTACGTCATCGCTCAAGAACGTTTAACCCAACGTGTGATGGGTTATCTTCAGAGCCTCGCGGATTTAAATCCTCAGATCGCCTTCGGCAGATCACTGAGGCCCGACCAGGAGAGACACATTCATCGGCTGGTCAATCCACTTTCCCCAATAGAAGAAGAATGTATCCCAGTACCAGAGACGTTTTCTCAGGACCCCGTCCAATTACCGTTTGCATTATAGACATCACTGCTGTGTTTATTCCTGCAACTGTGTTTATGTGTTGTAACTTATGCATGGTACCCCGAGTTCGCGCAGCGAGTAAACCTTTTAATTTCTATTAATGTGAGTAGCACTGTTGCGGTTTTGACTCTAAGGTATATTACTGTTTTCTCTCACGAAAAATTCTGGAGTGAGATTTCTTTTCCCTGAGTTGCTGCATCTACACCTTCTCATGACGTGGATTATTTTATTTCACGCAGCACCATGGCAACAGACTCACAATCATTCAAACACATACACTACTTGCAAAACCTTGCAACGGTGTTGCATCTAACTGAGCACCTCCGAACAACAGTTAGCACCCGACACACCCCACCTACTCCTCGTGATCACCACCACCGTGGAGAGCCAACACCCGAGCCGCAGCATCGCGACGATCATCGAGGATCATCGGCACAGGAGCACGGAGAGCCCCAGCACCGCTGCCAGTCCTCCGCACAGCAGGATCACGTACCAGTCTGGCATCTCCGCCGCCATTGGAGCCTCGTCTCGAGCTCCGGCAAACGGAAACAGAGGAGAAGGAAGAAGGAGGAGAAGCGAGGCCAGGTGTGAGGAGAAGAGGAGAACACCTCGGCCGTTTTATAGCTTGAGCTTGGTGTACGGTGGTCGAGGTCCACCAGCGCCGCTCGTCGCCCGATCGCCGGTGTTCGGAGGCGAATCCTCGAGCAGTGCCGACAGCGCACTGGCCCGCGAAGTGAGTGCACGCTGCACCGGCAGCTAGCACGCCGCGCACTACCGCAGTACAGCCTAGATGCCCTACATGCTAGGCATCGTCGGTGGAGAAAGCGCGGAGTAGCGCGCGGGAGAGAGGAAGAAGAAGAGGCTGACCGTGGGCCCGGGTCCACCTGTCAGCCAGAGAGAGCACTGTGCTCTCGGGTACGACCAGCGTATTAATAAATTTGGAATTTATTCTAAATTTATATTCAGTGTAGAAATCGCTCGTTTATCCCCAAAACCATAGATTTTTCCACGCCACGCCAGTGTTCCACACTGTATTTTTGCACCAATTATTGCCCTCTCACTGTAACCATTTTTGTTTTAATGTGTTTTTTTTAAAGCAGCTCCTAGCAAATCTCGAGGACGAGATTTTTTCTTAAGGGGGGTAGTGTTGTGACACCCAAAAAAAATTCTAACCTTGTTTTGTTAATTAAAATCTTGCCAGGAATTTTTAAACTTTCCTTTTCTTGGTTTTTCTTGATTTCAGAACCTTTCCTTCTTGGGTTTTATGGAGTTTTTACCCCAAGTGAGAACTTCCCAATCTTTTTGGACTCTCTTACTTTCTCTAATAAAACAATTCTTTATCAGTAGGATTATTTATATAATTAATTTTTCCCCCTGAGCTTTGTTTCTCTAAATTGGTTTTTCATAAGTTTAGGGTCCCATTTGAACTGCAACCCTTTTATAAATTCATTCTATATTATCACTAAACTTTGGAGATGTCATATGGAGCATTTAAACCACTTTTGTGCAAAAATATCTTCTGCCCATTGAATATTCTGAGCTCTACACTATATTTGAAAATCTGGTCCAGTGAACAGATTTGCACTACAACCCATTTGAAATTTTTCCTTAGAGCTTCCACCAAAGTTTTGGGATGTCAGTAGTAGCATAGTATTCAACCTTTTGCAAAAACCTAGCGATGTTCTTTGGAGAAATTGAGTGAATCATTCTCTTTTCCATTCTGGTCCAACTTGAGGTTTTGTACAGCAACCACCTTTTTGGTTGCCCCTTGTTCCATGATTCCTTTTCCTACTTGTAGTCCTCCCTGCCAAACCCTTAAGTCCAGGAGAGTGGACCCATTGGATGATTCTATGTGCTTGCAACAATGCCATTTACTTTCTGTCCAAAATTGTAGTTTTGCAAAACTTGCACTAACAAGTTTCTCATTTTAGCAAACTAACTTCACCACCCTCTCATGCATCCAAGGAGACACTAACCTGGAGATTTTGGCCACTCCAAGAAATGCCTAAGTGCCCTTGGCATTTTGTCAAACACCTTATGGGCATGATCTGTTTTGACATGAGGTTTTGTTTGCACTGTGAACTTGGTCTCCTGACCAAACCACTTTGTCCCTTGATCTCCCCTCTATCTCTAACTTAGTCCTGTTGCTTGCCAACCTCATCCGAGCCCCCCAGCATGTATTGGCATTTCGTCGAGCACGCTCAATCGTGCTCTCGGGCGCGAGCAGAGCACGCAGACAGTGCACGTGCAGCGCCCGAGCCGACACGTCGCGCCCCTGGTTTTTTCCCTCGCTTCAGAGCCGCGCCACGCAAACCCCCT
Source organism: Aegilops longissima (assembly GCA_021605205.1). Taxonomy (NCBI): domain Eukaryota; kingdom Viridiplantae; phylum Streptophyta; class Magnoliopsida; order Poales; family Poaceae; genus Aegilops; species Aegilops longissima. The sequence goes on from CM038679.1 coordinate 7,996,280, forward strand.
CACCAGAACGCGACAGCAGCCCTCGCCACGCCTCCGCAAGCCAGAGGTAGCCGCCACGGCCGCCCGACAACCCTGCTCAGGTCGGCGCCGCCCGAGCCTCTCCCGCTCGCCACCTGCCCCCTGGAGCAGAACAAGCTCATCCTCAAGCGTCTCAACTAGTGCTCGTCGCCGCCACGACGCCCTAGCTATAGAATGGCGGTCGCCGACGACCTTATCCGCGGCCACCGTCGAAACCGACCCCGATCACCTATTTAAGACGCCCCGAGCTCGTCTCCGCACGGAGGTAGTCGCTAGCCATCTCCCTAGGACCCCCATTGGCAGCCAATCGACCCGGGGAGGTCTCCTTCCCCATCTCCGGCAACCGCAGCCGCCGCCACTGCCCCGGCCATTCCGGCGCCACCAGAGCCTCCCCCTCTCCGTTCTCTTCACCAGGAGCTCTCTCTTCCTCCCGTGAATATAGCCCCCTGCTCGATTTTTATCGGGAACCACCGTAGCCCCAAACCCACTTTGCTCCCGAAGCCCCATCCGCCGCAAAGCTCACCGTTGGCGACTCACTCCACCCTCCCCGACCCAACGACCACCGGGAGGACCGCCCCGGTCTTGCGGATCCATCCCGACCCTCTGGAGCCGCGGGAAGCCGTCGTTCGCTAGCGTTGATCGCCGTTGCCTCGCCGCCGTTCGGGCAGAAGAAGAGGAGGGAGAGATAGACTGGTCAAACCTGACCAGTGGGCCAGGCGGGCCCACCGTCAGTGACCCAGTGCCGGTCCCCGCTGGATAAGTGAAGGCGTATTCCCAGAGTACGTCTTCGACGTGTACTTATCTGAAACGTTTTTCTTTTCCTTCTTTTCTGTTTTATTTAAAAACAGAATTTGACTAAACTTTGACCAGCTATATCTTTTAAGATAAAACCCCAAATGAGTTGATTCTTTTTCCTACCTCTCTCAAATGTTGTCTAGTTTATTCTAAGATTTATTTGAAAAAAATTCAGGAAACTTTTTTGTGCTGTTTTGAAAATGTGTGTTAATCCAATTTTTTTTTTAAAATAGGATTTTTGAGAGAGAGGAGGAAACTTTCAAAAGTTTTGGAGAAAACCTCACCCCTCCACAACTTGAAGGCAAGCATTCTGAACCCCGGCATGATATATTTTGGTGTGTTAGTTGACGCGTTTATAACAGCGCTTTATTTCGGAGTACTTATTATTTCTTGTGATAGGAACATTTGCATGGATGCATATTAGTGATTTCCTTGCTGTTGGAAGTGAATATGCTTGTGATGGTAATCATCCCCATGTGCCCTGCATGCATGCCGGAAAGGAATCCGGGAGAACCTCTGCCTTGGGTAGGCATGAGTTTGTCGCCGGTCTCCGTCGGGACGGTTATGTCCGGTATGGCATGGTCAGGTATAATGGGTGTTGATTTTGTTGGTTGATATATATTTGTGATACATGTCATACAGGGAATTCATAAACCTCCTGAGTCGACCACAGATCGAGTCTTGTATCCAGTTACCCCATACTTGCCTCGTACTACCACTTGCCCCTGCCGCAGGTAGGGTACGGTTCAGTAAGTCGTCAACCCCTTTCGAGCACACACCATACAGAGAGGCCACGGTGGAAGATACCGGTTGTAGCCGGTAGGCATGCCACCTGGTTCGGGGGCATGGGTGTTTCCGGTTGAGACCGAGAGGGGAGGCCACCCCTTAGAGCGCGCGATATAAATTTGATCCCATGCTACGCGAGGTTGTAGCCTCCCCACTTAAAGCTTTGCTTAACAAGTGTCGTGGGTGATTCCAGACCCCGGTAAGTCAAGCTGGTGTGTGCAAGTCAGGTGTGTTTTCAACTAAAAGACCGTAGACGGAATTAGTCCCGATGGACTAAATGAATCCGTTGCTCATGGGTAAAGAGTACACCCTCTGCAGAGATTAAACCTATTCGAGTAGCCGTGTCCATGGTTAATGGACTACAGTCTGGGTTGGGTCAAGTGTCGGTCTTCGGAGGGGAAACCATTAAAAACAAAACTTGGATCATGACTTGTGCTGATTATGATAATTTTTATTATTATTATGCACTAACCCATTATATTATTTGAATTATTGAGTATCCCTGGGACGGTTCTACCCCCTGGATATTCATTGTTATTATTTGTTTTATAAGCCCTTTATGCGGTGTTGCTGAGACGCCCGACTGTGGCATTGCTTGTTATTTATTTACTTTATAAGCCCTTTATGCGGTGTCGCTGAGACGCCCGACTGTGGCATTGCTTGTTATTTATTTACTTTATAAGCCCTTTATGCGGTGTCGCTGAGACGCCCGACTGTGGCATTGCTTGTTATATATTTACTTTATAAGCCCTTTATGCGGTGTCGCTGAGACGCCCGACTGCGGCATTGCTTGTTATTTATTTACTTTATAAGCACTTTACGTGGTGTCGCACAGACACCCGACTGCGGCATTTTATTTCCACTCCATTATTACTCGTTCATGTTGCATATAAATAACCTGTTTGCATGCATAAGAGATTTTATTTATGACTGACGATGTGATCATAGAATATTTCGGTGCATGTTTATCATTTATATTATCCCAGTGTTCATCATGTTTGCGAGTACATTCAAAGTACTCACTGGCTTGTCCTTGGCTATTGTCTTGGCCAGATTTCTTGCTCGGAGAGGAGCGACACGATGACGGCCCCGGAACCTAAGCAACGGTGATAGCAGCCTCGTGAAGATAGGAGTTAGCCTGGTCAGCTGTTCTTGTGGGAAATGGAGTCCCATAGACATTGACGATTCACAAACCGCTTCCGCCATAAACCACTAGAAACCATTTGTTGTGCTCACATGCCAGAATGGTCTTGTACTGCATATTTTGTATTTTGCTTGGAGATTCTGTATCAAGTCGGTGTCTCATCAGCTAACAGTAATCCTGGGGCTGGTGAGCACGGCGGCCCTTTCCTGGAAATTAATACCCGGAAAATCGGTCCCGACAGAACAAGAACAGATCCTACGCAAGTGTCACTCCGAGGCTTATGGAGGGCACCACGCTGGAGATAGAACTGCACATAAGGTATTGCAATCCGGTTTTTATTGGCCTACTCTCTTCAAGGATGCCCATAAGTTTGTGCTTTCTTGTGATGAATGTCAAAGAATTGGTAATATTAGTAGACGTCAAGAAATGCCTATGAATTATTCACTCGTTATTGAACCATTTGTTGTTTGGGGCTTTGATTATATGGGACCTTTTCCTGCCTCTAATGGTTATACACATATTTTAGTTGCTGTTGATTACGTTACTAAGTGGGTAGAAGCTATTCCAACTAGTAGTGCTGATCATAACACCTCTATTAAAATGCTTAAAGAAGTTTTTTTTCCGAGGTTTGGAGCCCCTAGATATTTAATGAGTGATGGTGGTTCACATTTTATTCATGGTGCTTTCCGTAAAATGCTTGCTAAGTATGATGTTAATCATAGAATTGCATCTCCTTATCACCCACAGTCTAGTGGTCAAGTAGAATTGAGTAATAGAGATCTCAAATTAATTTGCAAAATACTGTCAATAGGTCTAGAAAGAATTGGTCCAAGAAACTTGATGATGCATTATGGGCCTATAGAACTGCATATAAAAATCCTATGGGTATGTCTTCGTATAAAATGGTTTATGGAAAAGTATGTCACTTACCTTTCGAACTAGAACACAAGGCTTATTGGGCTATTAAAGAGCTCAATTATGATTTCAAACTTGCCGGTGAGAAGAGGTTATTTGATGTTAGCTCACTTGATGAATGGAGAACCCAGGCTTATGAAAATGCCAAGTTGTTTAAAGAAAAGGTTAAAAGATGGCATGATAAAAGGATACAAAAGCGTGAGTTTAATGTAGGTTATTATGTATTGCTATACAACTCTTGTTTAAGATTTTTTGCAGGAAAACTTCTCTCTAAATGGGAAGGCCCTTACGTTATCGAGGAGGTCTATCATTCCGGTGCCATAAAAATCAACAACTTCAAAGGCACAAATCCGAAGGTGGTGAACGGTCAAAGAATCAAACATTATATCTCAGATAATCCCATAAATGTTGAAACCAATGTTATTGAAACCGTAACCCCGGAGGAATACATAAGGGACACTTACCAGATCGTTTCAGACTCCGAAAAGGAATAGGTATGTGGTATGGTAAGTAAACCGACTCCAAAACCGTTTTTAAGGCAATATTTCTCCGTTTTGGGATATTTAGAAAAATACAAAAATAAGAAGCAGTCCGGGAAGGACACGAGGCCTCCACGAGGGTGGAGGGCATGCCCTACCCTACTGGACGCTCCCCCTACCTCGTGGGCACCTCGTGCGCTCTCCGTACTCCGTTTTCTTGCACATTACGTATTTTGGTCGGTAAAAATTCATTATATAATCTCCCGAAGGTTTTGACCACCGTATCATGCAATTGTCCTCTGTTCTTGTTTCGAGTTGTTGCTGCTGCAGATTAGAGCAAGATGTCTTCTCAAGAGTCAGTCGGGGAGAGCCGGGTGTCTCATCCGGCATCGAGATCAAGGACAAACAGCGATGCTGACCACTTTGGGCCAGCAACGGAGGAAGAGATGGAGGCTGACTTAATGAGGATAGATTCCATGGCGGAGGATCAAGAAGTCACTTCTCGCTTCCGAGCTGGATTCACGATGGGAGAACTACAGAGCTCAGCTATTCCAAACTCGGTTATCCCTTCCAATGTTAGATTACTTTCTAATGAAAATATGAATAGGAGTGTCACTTGTTCTCCCGCAGCTATGCAACACCCTTGGGTGCAAGGAGCCTTAGCCATTATAGGAAAGCTTCTTAAAGAAATAATGGACCTCAAGCAGCAAGTCAATAAGCTCGTGGAGGAGAATCGTATCCTGAGGGGCATCATCGCCAAGAATATTACACCATCACCAAAGAAGGAGATAAAATCACATGGGTATGGGCACTCCCCTTGGCAACCGCCAAGCTTGGGGGAGATGCCTCGGTATCGTATCACAACCACACTCCTATATTTACCGTTTTTCTTAGTTCGATCCTATTTAGTAGTATCTTGATCTAGTAGAATAAAGTTTATGGCATGGTCTAGTTTTGAGTTTTTCTTTATGATCTCTCTATGTAATCGAGTCTGTGAGATATATAATAAAGATTAGTGTTGAGTCAAGGGCTTGATTATTTTGCCATGGTCTTGAGTGAATAAAAGAAAAGAGAAAAGAATAAAAAAAGAAACAAAGAGATCATATTGATCTTATCGAGAGTAATGACTTCACATAGAAAGAGTATGATGATTAAAAGTTGTTGCAAGTTGGCAAACATAGCTTTGGTCATCGTTGCAATTAATAGGAAGTAATAAAGAAAGAGAGGTTTCACATATAAATATACTATCTTGGACATCTTTTATGATTGGGAGCACTCATTAAAATATGACATGCTAAAGAGTTGATGTTGGACAAGGAAGACAACGTAATGGGTTATGTTTTCTTATATCTGAGATAAAGTATATTGTCATGGATCATCCAACATGTTGAGCTTGCCTTTCCCCCTCATGCTAGCCAAATTCTTAGCACCAAGTAGAGATACTACTTGTGCTTCCAAAAACCCTTAAACCAGTTTTTCCATGAGAGTCCACCATACCTACCTATGGATTGAGTAAGATCCTTCAAGTAAGTTGTCGTCGGTGCAAGCAATAAAAATTGCTCTCTAAATATGTATGATTGATTGGTGTGGAGGAAATAAGATTTATACGATCTTGTGATGTGGAATAAATAAAAGCGACGGACTGCATAATAAAGGTTCATATCACGAGGGGCAATATAAAGTGACGTTCTTTCGCATTAAGATTTTGTGCATCCAACCCTGAAAGCGCATGGCAATCTCTGCTTCCCTCTGCGAAGGGCCTATCTTTTATTATTATCTTATACCTTATGCAAGAGTCATGGTGATCTTCACCTTTCCTTTTTACATTTTATCCTTTGGCAAGCACAGGGTGTCGGAAAGACCCTGATAGATATATCTAATTGGATGTAAGTCAGCATGAGTTATTATTGTTGACATTACCCTTGAGGTAAAAGGTTCGGAGGCGAAACTATAAGCCCCTATATTTCTCTGTGTCCGATTAAAACTCCGTAACCACAAGTATTGCGCGAGTGTTAGCAATTATGAAAGACTAAATGATAGTTGAGTATGTGGACTTGCTAGAAAGCTCTGACATAGACTCTTTCTGATGTTATGATAAATTGCAATTGCTTCAATGACTGAGATTATAGTTTGTTGGTTCTGAATAAAGTTTATGATTCGTACTTTTGCATTGTGAATAGATTATTACTAGAGCATAAGAAATCATATGACAATGTCCTTATATGTTGCTGTTATGAAAATAATCATTATGCCCTCATGTCCGTATTTTATTTTTTTCGACACCTCTACCTCTAAACATGTGGACATATTTATCGTTATAGGCTTCCGCTTGAGGACAATCGAGGTCTAAGCTTGGGGGAGTTGATACGTCCATTTTTCATAATGCTTTTATATCGATATTTATCGCACTATGGGCTGTTATTACACGTTATGTCACAATACTTATGCCTATTATATCTTATTTTACAAGGTTTACATTAGGAGGGAGAATGTCGGCAGCTGGAATTCTCGGCTGGAAAAGGAGCAAATATTAGAGACCTATTCTGCACAACTCCAAAAGTCCTGAAACTCCACGAAAGTTATTTTTGGAAATAATAAAAAATATTGAGCGAAAGAAGTACGTCAGGGAGGGCCCCACCCGGCCACGAGGGTGGGGGCGCGCCCTACCCCCAGGGCGCGCCCCCTGCCTCGTGGCCAGGTGGGGCCCTCCCTGACGTACTTCTTCCGCTCCCTGTTGGCTCTCCGGTGGCCATCTTCTACTATATGAGGTCTTTCGTCGAGGAAAAAATCATAAGCAACCTTTCGGGACGAGACTCCGCCGCCACGAGGCGGAACCTTGGCGGAACCAATCTAGGGCTTCGGCAGAGCTGTTCTACCGGGGACACTTCCCTCCGGGAGGGGGAAATCATCGCCATCGTCATCACCAATGCTCCTCTCATCGGGAGAGGGCAATCTCCATCAACATCTTCACCAGCACCATCTCCTCTCAAAACCCTAGTTCATCTCTTGTATCCAATTCTTGTCTCCAAGTCCGGGATTGGTACTAGTAGGTTGCTAGTAGTGTTGATTACTCCTTGTAGTTGATGCTAGTTGGTTTACTTGGTGGAAGATCATATGTTCAGATCCAATATGCATATTAATACCCAGCTGATTATGAACATGAATATGCTTTGTGAGTAGTTACGTTTGTTCCTGAGGACATGGGAGAAGTCTTGCTATTAGTAGTCATGTGAATTTGGTATTCGTTCGATATTTCGATGAGATGTATGTTGTCTATCCTCTAGTGGTGTTATGTGAACGTCGACTACATAACACTTCACCATTATTTGGGCCTAGAGGAAGACATTGGGAAGTAATAAGTAGATGATGGGTTGCTAGAGTGACATAAGCTTAAACCCTAGTTTATGCGTTGCTTCGTAAGGGGCTGATTTGGATCCATATGTTTCATGCTATGGTTAGGTTTACCTTAATACTTTTGTTGTAGTTGCGGATGCTTGCAATAGAGGTTAATCATAAGTGGGATGCTTGTTCAAGTAAGAACAACACCCAAGCACCGGTCCACCCACCTATCAAATTATAAAAGTACCGAACGCGAATCATATGGATGTGATGAAAACTAGCTTGATGATAATTCTCATGTGTCCTGATGTCTACTACGCAACCTTCTCCTTGTAGACGTTGTTGGGCCTGCAAGTGCACAGGTTTGTAGGACAGTAGAAAATTTCCCTCAAGTGGATGACCTAAGGTTTATCAATCCGTAGGAGGCGTAGGATGAAGATGGTCTCTCTCAAGCAACCCTGCAACCAAATAACAAAGAGTCTCTTGTGTCCCCAACACACCCAATACAATGGTAAATTGTATAGGTGCACTAGTTCGGCGAAGAGATGGTGATACAAGTGCAATATGGATGGTAGATAAAGGTATTTGTAATCTGAAAATATAAAAACAGCAAGGTAACTAAGGATAAAAGTGAGCGTAAACGGTATTGCAATGATAGGAAACAAGGCATAGGGTTCATACTTTCACTAGTGCAAGTTCTCTCAACAATAATAACATAGATAGATCACATAACAATCCCTCAACATGCAACAAAGAGTCACTCTGAAGCCACTAATAGCGGAGAACAAACGTAGAGATTATGGTAGGGTATGAAACCACCTCAAAGCTATTCTTTTGGATCGATCTATAAAAGAGTTCGTACTAGAATAACACCTTAAGAAACAAATCAATCAAAACCATAATGTCACCTAGATACTCCATTGTCATCTCAAGTATCCGTGGGCATGATTATACGATATGCATCACACAATCTCAGATTCATCCAACCAACATAGAAGCACTTCAAAGAGTGCCCCAAAGTTTCTACCAGAGAGTCAAGAACGTGTGTCAACTCCTATGCATAGGTTCATGGGTGGAACCCGCAAGTTGGTCACCAAAACATACATCAAGTGGCACATGATATCCCATTGTCACCACAGATAAACACGGCAAGACATACATCAAGTGTTCTCACAAAAGACTCAATCCGATAAGATAACTTCTGTAGCGACCAGACCCAAATGGATCAAGTCTCTGTGCTCAGTGTCATCCCTGGATCAGTAATGCTGACACCACACAGTACTTCGAAGGATTTATAGCAGAGTAGCAATCACACACTTATTACATCGTTGTCCACAAGGAACTGAATACAATAATATGGCTTAAGGCCATCTAATAATAACAGCGGAAGGCTTGGAAGATAAGCGAGTCCATCAACTCCAACGGCATCACTGAGTATAGAACCACGACCTAACACCTTACTCGTCGTCTGAAAAGTCTGCAACATGAAAAGTTGCAGCCCGAAACGGGTCAGCACATGGAATATGCTGGCAATGTAACACATAAAGAGCAATGAAAGAATAAGCCTATACTACATGCACATTTGGCTGGTGGTAAGGCTCTACGGTTACATTTGCATAAAGCTGATTTTTCCCTACATCAAAGGAATAATTTTATTTAACTATCATGGTGGTTGTTAAACATTGAGAATGGTTGACAGCATCCTCAATCCCAATTAAAAAGTACTCATCAAAATCCAATACATTTATTAGAAGTAACATGTTGAGATTCACATGATATTCAAGTACCGGATACTCAAATTGTCCATAACCGGGGACACGGCTAATCATGATTAGTTTATACACTCTGCAGAGGTTTATGACTTTTCCCCACAAGACTCGATCGCCTCCGCTTGATTCTCGCACTACATGGTGTTTGAGAAACGGATGACCGAGACATAGTCTTTCAGAAGCGCTAGCACCTTACATGTGGGTAGACCGTACCAACCTACATCCCCTACATCAGCTAGCCTACCCGTAAGAGTTCGCACAACTTAGTCAACTACGCCAGAGCCCATAATTGGCTTGTGGCTGCACACGGAAGTTTCCAGTTTGAATAATCTTATGATCCCTTAGAGCACAGGTGGCGGTCCAAGAAATACAGTAAGTCTGATGGAAACCAGGTGCCTCAATCCACCCAGATGTGTGTTTAGGTTGCCACCTTAGATAAACCATTAATTAACAATCTCACATCTGTCATGGATATTCACTCACCCAATCCACGTCTACTAGCATAGCATGGCATGAACAAGCAAACGTAGAAGTAACTCCCAAGGTTTCATAAGTAAAACAGGTAATAGGTACTACCTCAATCTACTTCCCAATACCCACAATTTAATTAGATCCTAATCATGCAAGTGTTTGAGGGTTTGATCTAATGCAAAACAAAAACTGGGTATGAGAAAAGGTATGATCAAATGTTACTTGCCTTGCTGATGATCCGCGAGTCCTAGAGATTCGAAGTAACAAGCGGCGCACTCCGGGTGATCTAACGCAGACAAACAACAAGCATACAATAAGTACTCATCTAATGCACAGGGAAATCTCGAATAAAAGATCTAACCAGAAAGTTCAACTTAAGAACCCTGGTTGCAAAAGAATCGAATCAAAATAAACTCCGAAAGTCGAAACTCGAGAGAGAACGTCTCGGTTTAGCAATCTGAAATTAGGTCAAAGTTTCACAGTGGCAAAACTCTGTGAAAGTAGGGTAGTCGGAACGGCGGTTTCGTTACGAAACTCCAGGCGCTTGAATCACCTGATTCCGATAAACGAGCGAGAAATAAAACAGTTTTGAAAATCGAATCTGAAATCGAATCAGAAAAATAACGGACTAAATCCGATTAAAAGAAAAACGACGAACGGGTTAAATAGCGGACGTTCGTTAACAGAACGAATCTAACGAACGCGTTCATTGAAACAAACGGTTCGGTGAACGTCCGTTAAATAAGAAAACCGAGAAAAATAAAACCAATCTAGGGTTTTTAAAAAAAACCAAACATATTTTTTTAAAAAAAAATAAACCGGACGGTTCACGGGGAGAAAACCGAATCGGCGCGGGCGGCGGTGGCTACCTCCGGCGGTCTCGCCCGCGAGGCTCGGGGCTCCGGGCGAGGGGCGAGGGCGGCGGGGTGGAGGCGAGGGCGGCGGGGTCCGGGGTCCGGCGTCGGGGGGAAACGGCGGCGGCGGCTTTTGGGCGGGTCGAGGTGAGGGAGAGAGGGGGGGGCGAGTATTTATGAGAGGGGGGGAGGGCGGCGACTTGGGAGGGGGCAAGGCGCCTGGTCGGGGTGGGACTCGGGGCGGCGGGCGTCGTCTGCGGCGGGCACCGCCTGGGCGCAAGCGCGCGAGAGGAGGAAGCGGAGGTGGGCAGGCGCTGGCTGGCCTGGCTGGCTTGGGCCGGCTGGCCTCGGTCCAGGGGGCGCTGTTTTTTTTAAATAAAAATTAAACCAAAACGAATAAAAAAAATACCAAATGATCTCGGATTTAAATAAAACAAATTTTCCCCGACTCCTAAAAATGAGTCGAACAAATTGAACTTTAAAAACAATATACATGCATAAAATTTTTAAAATGCTCATTTTTGCCTAAGCAAAATAAATCTTCCAAAACCAAATTAGGTTTATTTATAATATCTTCATTTTTCCTAATTGCTTGGGAAAGTCATATTATTCCCTCTCAAAATATTTTTGTAGGAAAAACTTTATGAAGATAATTTAAATAAATCCAATGATCCTATTTTCAAAATTTGAGGATTCCCAAATATGAAAATAATGAAACTTCCAACTCTCTCCGAGGGTCCTTGAGTTGCGTGAAATTTCTAGGATCAGAAAAATGCGAGAAAATATGATATGCATGATGACCTAATGTATAACATTCCAAATTGAAAATTTGGGATGTTACAACTTCAAAGGGGAAACTCAATTCATCACAAGAGAGTAGAGGGGGAGAAACATCATAAGATCCAACTACAATAGCAAAGCTCGGTATACATCAAGATCGTGCCATAGAGGGAACACGAGAGAGAGAGAGAGATCAAACACATAGCTACTGGTACATACCCTCAACCCTGAGGGTGAACTACTCCCTCCTCGTCATGGATAGCGCCGGGATGATGAAGATGGCCACGGATGAGGGTTCCCCCCTCCGGCAGGGTGCCGGAACAGGGTCCCGATTGGTTTTTGGTGGCTACAGAGGCTTGCGGCGGCGGAACTCCTGATCTATCTTCTGTTCTGGAAGTTTTAGGGTACGTAGGTATATATGGGTGAAAGGAGTACGTCGGTGGAGCTACGGGGGCCCCACGAGGCAGGGGGCGCGCCCAGGGGGGTGGGCGCGCCCCCCACCCTTGTGAGCACCTCCCGTATCTTCTGACGTGGAGTCCAAGTCCATCAGGTGGGTTTCCTTCCAAATATAACTTCTCCAGTTGATTTCGTTCCGTTTTGACTCCGTCTGATATTCCTTTTCCTCGAAACACTGAAATAGGCATAAAACAGCAAATCTGGGCTGGGCCTCCTGTTAATAGGTTAGTCCCAAAAAATAATATAAAAGTGGATAATAAAGCCCAGTGTTGCCTAAAACAGTAGATAATATAGCATGGAGCAATCAAAAATTATAGATACGTTGGAGACGTATCAAGCATCCCCAAGCTTAATTCCTGCTCGTCCTCGAGTAGGTAAATGATAAACAAGATAATTTTTGATGTGGAATGCTAGTTGGCATAATTTCAATGTAACTCTTCTTACTTGTGATATGAATATTTAGATCCGAAAGATTCAAGACAAAAGTTCATATTGACATAAAAATAATAATACTTCAAGCATACTAATCAAAGCAATCATGTCTTCTCAAAATAACATGGCAAAAGAAAGTTCATCCCTACAAAATCATATAGTTAGGCTATGCTTCATTTTCGTCACACAAAGATGTTCCCAACTTCTATACCCCCGATGACAAGCCAATCAATTGTTTCATACTCAAATAATCTCAAACTTTTTCAACCTTCACGCAATACATGAGCGCGAGCCATGGATATAGCACTATGGGTGGAATAGAATATGATGATGGGATTGTGTGGAGAAGACAAAAAAGGAGAAAGTCTCACATTGACGAGGCTAATCAACGGGCTATGGAGATGCCCATCAATTGATGTCAACATGAGGAGTAGGGATTGCCATGCAACAGATGCACTAGAGCTATAAGTATATGAAAGCTCTACAAAAGAAACTAAGTGGGTGTGCATCCAACTTATTTTCTCACGAAGACCTAGGGCATTTTGAGGAAGCCCATCGTAGGAATATACAAGCCAAGTTCTATAATGAAAAATTCCCACTAGTATGAAAAGGACAACTAATGAGACTCACTATATGAAAAACATGGTGCTACTTTGAAGCACAATATATGAGACTCTCTACATGAAGAACAAGGTGCTACTTTGAAGCACAACTGTGGAAAAAGAGATAGTAACATTGCCCTTTTTATTTATTTTCTTTATTTTATTTATTTTCTTTTTTGGGCCTCTTTTTTTGGCCTTTCTTCTCTTTTTTTTGGGCAATGCTCTAATAATGATGATCATCACACTTCTATTGATTACAACATAAGGATTACAACTCGAAACTAGAACAAGATATGACTCTATATGAATGCCTCCGGCGGTGTATCGGGATGGTGCAATGAATCAAGAGTGACATGTATGAAAATTATGCATGGTGGCTTTGCCACAAATACGATGTCAACTACATGATCATGCAATGGCAATATGACAAAAGTAAGGTATGTCATGATGATGATGAACGGAACGGTGGAAAGTTGCATGGCAATATATCTCGGAATGGCTATGGAAATGCCATAATAGGTAGGTATGGTGGCTGTTTTGAGGAAGATATAAGGAGGTTTATGTGTGATAGAGCGTATCATATCACGGGGTTTGGATGCACCGGCGAAGTTTGCACCAATTCTCAAGGCGAGAAAGGGCAATGCACGGTACCGAAGAGGCTAGCAATGATGGAAAGGTAAGAGTGCGTATAATACATGGACTCAACATTAGTCAAAATAACTCATATACTTATTGCAAAAATTTAGAAGTCATTAAAAATCAAGTACTACGCGCATGCTCCTAGGGGGATAGATTGGTAGGAAAAGACCATCGCTCGTCCCCGACCGCCACTCATAAGGATGCACAAGCCAGGTACACTTCATGTTTCAAATTTGTTACATAAATTTAACCATACGTGCATGCTACGGGATTTGCTAACTTCAACACAAGCATTTCTCAAATTCACAACTACTCAACTAGCATGACTTTAATATCACTACCTCCATATCTCAAAACAATTATCAAGTATCAATCTTTTCTTAGTATTCAACACACTCATAAGAATTCTTACAAATCTTGAATACCAAGCATATTAGGATTATTTAAGCGAATTACCATGCTATTTAAGACTCTCAAAATAATATAAGTGAATCATGAGAGTTCATCTATTTCTTCAAAATAAAACTACCACCGTGCTCTAAAAGATATAAGTGATGCACTAGAGCAAATGACAAACTACTCCGAAAGATATAAGTGAAGATCAATGAGTAGTCGAATAATTATGCAACTATGTGAAGACTTTCCCATTTAATAATTTCAGATCTTGGTAATTTATTCAAACAGCAAGCAAAGCTAAATAAGACTACATGGCAAGGATAGCACAACTCATGTGAAGAAGCAAAAACTTAGGCTCAACCGATACTAACCGATAGTTGTTGAAGAAGAAAGGTGGGATGCCTACAGGGCATCCCAAGCTTAGATGCTTGAGACTTCTTGGAATATTATCTTGGGGTGCCTTGGGCATCCCCAAGCTTGAACTTTTGTGTCTCCTTAATTCCTCTCATATCATGGTTTCTCTTTTTATCAAAAACTTCATTCACAACAAACTCAACAAGAACTCGTGAGATAGGTTAGTATAAACCAATGCAAAACCTTATCATTTTTTACTGTAACAAATCACTAAAATTATTATTAAACATTGAATACTAAATGCCTCTGCATATTTAATACTTCAATCCTCAAATAGAATCATTAAACAAGCAAACATATGCAAACAATGCAAACATAACAGCAATCTGCCAGAACAGTACAGTCTGTAAAGAATGCAAGATTCATCATACTTACCTAACTCCAAAAATTATGAAAGAAAATTCCCACTGTAGTAAATTTATCAGAGCTCAATATGCAAAAATATTCAACATTATACCACTCTTTGACTTTTCTAGGGAATTTTTGCAACAGCGGTAAACTTTCTGTTTTCAAACAGCAACATGTATACTAGCAAAATAAGCATGGCAAAGGCTATCCTTGACTTTTTTTATTGAAACTAAAGATGCAAAACATTAATCTAATTAACATCAAGCAAATACTAACAAAATAAAATGTCACTCCATGCAAAACACATATCATGTGGTGAACAAAAATATAGCTCCAAGTAAAGTTACCGATGAACGAAGACGAAAGAGGGGATGCCTTCCGGGGCATCCCCAAGCTTAGGCTCTTGGTTACCTTGAATATTACCTTGGGAAGGCATCCCCTCTTTCGTCTTCAGCATTATCTGTAACCTCACTTGGAGCTATGTTTTCATTCGTCACATGATATGTGTTTTGCTTGGAGCATCAATTTATTTTGTTAGGATTTGATTGCTGTTATTTAGAATAATGTTTTTCATCTTTATTTTCAATAAAAATGTCAAGGTCCTTTCCATGCTTATTTTGCAAGTCTACATGTTGCTGTTTAAAAACAGAAAGTTTTCTATCATTGTCTGAATTCTTATGGAAAGTCAGAACATGATAAAATCTTGAATTGTTTTACAAAATATGCTATGGTAAATTTTCTACGGTGTGGTAATTTTTCAGAATTTTTTGAGCTAGGGAAGTATGAGGAAAGTTGCATTCTTTACAGACTGTACTGTTTTGACAGATTGCTATTATGTTTGCATATGTTTGCTTGTTTAATGATTCTATTTGAGGATAGGAGTATTAAATATGCAGAGGCATTTAGTATGAAATGTTGAATAATAATTTTAGTGTTTTTCTACAGTAGAGAATGATAAAGTTTTTGCATTGGTTTATACTAACTTATCTCACGAGTTCTTGTTGAGTTTTGTGTGGATGGAGTTTTTAAGATCTAGGGAAATCGTGATATAAAAGGAATTAAGGAGACACAACAACTCAAGCTTGGGGATGCCCAAGGCATCCCAAGAAAATATTTCAAGAAGTCTCAAGCATCTAAGCTTGGGGATGCCCCGGTAGGCATCCCACCTTTCTTCATCAACAGATATCCGTTAGTACTGGTTGATCCTAAGTTTTTGCTTCTTCACGTGATGTGTGCTATCCTTGGAATGTCATTTTTTGTTTTGATTGCTGTTTTAATAAAGTACTTAGATGTGAAAGTTTTTAAATACAATGGAGTCCTCAAATAGTTACCAGGGAGGCTAGGTAAGCGGCACGCACATCCCGTCAACGAAGCTCTTTTCTATGGCATTGCTCTAGTGCTTCACTTATATCCTATGAGTAAATTGTTGAATAAATTGAATGTCATGAAGTTGAAATCACATCATGACTAGTGGTAGCTTCACATTGGGTTTAGGAAGTGAAATCTTTTGAGGCTTGACAATCACAATATTGGTCATACAAGCAATTCACGAATAATTAGTATAAGGAAGAGAACTTTCACATGCAAATACACTATCTTGGAAATCGTTTGTGATTGTGAGCCCCATCAAAATATTATATGCCAAAATTGTTGACATTGAACAAGGAAGACAACGCAATGATTTATATTTGTTCATATTCACATAGAATATTGTCACAGATCCTTCAACATGTGGTGCTTGCCCCCCATCTTTGCTAGCCAAAATTTCGCACCAAGTAGAGATACTACTTGTGCATCCAAAAACCCTTAAACCCAAATCTTATTTTGAAGAGTCCACCATACATACCTAAGGATTGAGCAAGATCCTTCAAGTAAGTTGGCATCGTTGCAATAAGGCAATAAAAAATGCTTCTAAAAGTGTTAGATAATTTAATGTAAGATAAAATTGAGCCTTGTACAAACTTGTGATGGCAAAGAATAAAAGCGACAGACTGCATAATAAAGGTTGCTATCATAAGGGGCAATATAATGTGACGTTCTTTTGCACTAAAGGGTTGAGCATACAAACAAATAAGCGCATGGCAACCTCTACTTCCCTCTGCGAAGGGCCTATCTTTTCTTTTCTGTATTTACTTTTGTGCAAAGAGTCAAAGTTTCTCTCTATTCCTTTTTATTTTTATCTTTTGGCAAGCATCATGTGATGATGAAAGATCTAGGCACATATGTCCAGTTGAATATGGGTAGCATGAGTTATTATTGTTGACATCATCCTTGAGGTGAATACGTTGGGAGGCAAAACAATAAGCCCCTATCTTTCTATGTGTCCGGTTGAAACGTTTTGTTCATGTGTATACGGTGAGTGTTAGCAATCATAGAAGACTATAAGAGGGTTGAGTATGTGGAGCTCTTACTTAAACTCCGTTGAATAAGTTGAATTGAAATTGCTCAGTGACTAAGAACATAGGTTGTTGAGTTTCAAGAGAGTTCACTGTTTGAACCTTAACATGTGAATTGGTTGCTACTTTAACATGAGAAATTTTATGAGAAAGGATTTTTGTTATGGTGCTAGGAAAAGTGATTGAAATTATCATTTGTCAAACTTATGCACTTTGCTAGTATTCACACTTCATAAATTATTTCTTTTATCATTTACCTACTCGAGGAGGAGTAGGAATTAAGCTTAGGGATGCTGATATGTCTCCAACGTATCTATAATTTATGAAGTATTCATGTTGTTATTTTATCATTCTTGGATGTTTTACAATCATTTTATAACAACTTTATATCATTTTTTGGGACTAACCTATTGACCCAGTGCCCAGTGCCAGTTGTTTTTTGCTTGTTTTTTACATCACAGGAAATCAATATCAAACGGAGTCCAAACACCGTGAAACTTTTTGTTGATTTTTATGGACCAAAACACCCAGGATGGGCCAGAGCAGCACCTGGGGGTGCCCCGAGGGGGCACAACCCACCAGAGCGCGCTTAGCTGCCCAGGCGCACCCAGGTGGGTTGTGCCCACCTCGGTGGCCTCCAGCACCCCCTCTTTACCCTATAAATTCACAAATATTCCAAAAACCCTCGGGGTTAACCTAGATCAGAAGTTCCGCCGCTGCAGGCCTCTGTAGCCACCCAAAACCAATCTAGACCCTTTCCGGCACCCTGCCGGAGGGGGAATCATCTCCGGTGGCCACCACGATGAGGAGGGAGTAGTCCACCCTGGGGCTGAGGGTTTGTACCAGTAGCTATGTGGTTAATCTCTCTCTCTCCCTCTCTCTCTCTCTCTCTCTCGTGTTCTTGAGATGTCATGATCTTGATGTATCACGGGCTTTGTTAATATAGTCGGATCATATGGTGTTTCCCCCTCTCTATCTTGTTGTGATGAATTGAGTTTTTCCCTTTGAGATTTCGTTGTTATCGGATTGAATATTTTTATGGATTTGAGAACACTTGATATATGTCTTGCAATTGAATACTCGTGGTGACAATGGGTTATCGTATTGATTCACTTGATATATGTTTTGGCACTCAACTCGCGGATTCCCGAGGTGACATTGGGGTAATCTATGCATAGGGTTGATGCACGTTCTTGTCTTTGTTTCTCCTGTAGAAATCTTGGGGCACTCTTTGAAGTTGTTTGTGTTGGATTGAGTATTATGAATATGAATTTGCTTTGGTGTTATTTTAGTACGAACTCTAGGATAGATCAAACGGAAAGAATAGCTTTGTGTTATTTTAGTACAAACTCTTGAATAGATCGAATGGAAAGAATAGCTGAAAGGATCGATATGGTTGACTAGAGGGGGGGTGAATAGGCAACTAACAATTTTTAAGCTTTTCTTTACCAATTTAAACTTTGCAATAATAAAGGTTCTCTAGATGTGCAACTAGATGGACAACCTATATGATGCAACAACACAAGCACACGAGCAAGCAAGGATAAGAGCACAAATAAGCTTGCATAAGTAAAGGGATAAGATAACCAAGAGTGGAGCCGGTGGAGACGAGGATGTGTTACCGAAGTTCCTTCCTTTTGAGGGGAAGTACGTCTCCGTTAGAGTGGTGTGGAGGCACAATGCTCCCCAAGAAGCCACTAGGGCCACCGTATTCTCCTCACGCCCTCACACAATGCGAGATGCCGTGATTCCACTATTGGTGCCCTTGAAGGCGGCGACCGAACCTTTACAAGCAAGGTTGGGGCAAACTCCACAACAACCGGAGGCTCCCAACAACAACAACAACACCACGAAGCTTCACCACAATGGAGTATGGCTTGAGGTGACCTCAACAATCTAGGGTGCTCAACACCCAAGAGTAACAAGATCCATAAGGGATAAGTGGGGAATCAAATTTCTCTTGGTGGAAGTGTAGATCTGGGCCTTCTCAACCAATCCCGAGCAAATCAACAAGTTTGATTGGCTAGGGAGAGAGATCGGGCGAAAATGGAGCTTTGAGCAACAATGGAGCTTTGGGGGAAAGAGGTAGGTCAACAAGGAGGAAGAAGACCCCTTTATATAGTGGGGGAACACATCCAACCGTTATCCCACTGAGCAGCCCCGCACAGACTACCGCTAGGGAAGGGCGGTACTACCGCTGATGGCGGTACTACCGCTCCCTACCAAGCGGTACTACCGCGCTGAAGAGAAAGGCAGGCCACTGGCCCCAGAGCGGTACTACCGCGGGAGTAGAGCGGTACTACCGCTTCTACTGCCGCTACTAGTGCCGCAAAACCCGACACGAGAAAACTGAAGGAAATATGCCCTAGAGGCAATAATAAAGTTATTATTTATTTCCTTATATCATGATAAATGTTTATTATTCATGCTAGAATTGTATTAACCGGAAACATAATACATGTGTGAATACATAGACAAACATATAGTCACTAGTATGCCTCTACTTGACTAGCTCATTAATCAAAGATGGTTATGTTTCCTAACCATAGACATGTGTTGTCATTTGATTAATGGGATCACATCATTAGGAGAATGGTGTGATTGACATGACCCATTCCGTTAGCCTAGCACTTGATCGTTTAGTATATTGCTATTGCTTTCTTCATGACTTATACATGTTCCTGTAACTATGAGATTATGCAACTCCGTTTTACGGAGGAACACTTTGGGTGCTACCAAGCGTCCAACGTAATCGGGTGATTATAAAGGAGTACTACAGGTGTCTCCAAAGGTACATGTTGGGTTGGCGTATTTGAGATTAGGTTATGTCACTCCGATTGTCGGAGAGGTATCTCTAGGCCTTCTCGGTAATACACATCACATAAGCCTTGCAAGCATTGCAACTAATAAGTTAGTTGTGAAATGATGTATTACGGAACGAGTAAAGAGACTTGCCGATAACGAGATTGAACTAGGTATTGGATACCGACGATCAAATCTCGGGCAAGTAACATACCGATGACAAAGGGAACAACGTATGTTGTTATGCGGTTTGACCGATAAAGATCTTCGTAGAATATGTAGGAACCAATATGGGCATCCAGGTTCCGCTATTGGTTATTGACCGAGAATAGTTCTAGGTCATGTCTACATAGTTCTCGAACCCGTAGGGTCCGCACGCTTAACGTTACGATGACAGTTTATTATGAGTTTATAAGTTTTGATGTACCGAAGTTTGTTCGGAGTCCCGGATGTGATCACGGACATGACGAGGAGTCTCGAAATGGTCGAGACATAAAGATCGATATATTGGAAGCCTATGTTTGGACTTGGAAGGTTCCGATAAAACGGATTTTACCGAACACCGGGTTACTGAACCCTCCGGGGGTCAATGGGCCTTGATGGGCCATAAGGGAGAAGAGGAGGGCGGCCAGGGGCAGGCGCGCCCCCCCCTCTAGTCTGAATAGGACAGGAGAGGGGGCGGCGCCTCCTCTTCCCCTTCCCCAAGACCTAATCCAACTAGGAAGGGGGAGTCCTACTCCGGTGGGAGTAGGACTCCTCAGCGCCGCCTCCTAGGGCCGGCCGCACCCCTTGCTCCTTTATATACGGGGCAGGGGGCACCCCATGACACACAAGTTGATCTACGTGATCGTTCCTTAGCCGTGTCGGTGCCCCCTCCACCATATTCCACCTCGGTCATATCGTCGCGGAGTTTAGGCGAAGCCCTGCGCGGTGGAGCATCATCATCGTCACCACGCCGTCGTCTTGTGGAACTCATCCCCGACGCTTTGCTGGATCGGAGCTCGGGATCGTCATCGAGCTGAGCGTGTGCTGAACTTCGGAGGTGCCGTGCGTTCGGTACTTGGATCGGTCGGATCGTGAAGGCGTCGACTACATCAACAGCGTTGTTATAACGCTTCCGCTTCGGTCTCACGAGGGCGTGGACATACACTCTCCCTCTCGTTGCTATGCCATCACCATGATCTTGCGTGTGCGTAGGAAATTTTTGAAATTACTCGTTCCCCAACAGTGGTATCGAGCCTGGTTTTATGCGTTGATGTCATATGCACGAGTAGAACACAAGTGAGTTGTGGGCGATATAAGTCATCTGCTTACCAGCATGTCATACTTTGGTTCAGCGGTATTGTGAGATGAAGCGGCCGGACCGACATTACGCGTGACGCTTCGCGAGACTGGTTTCACCGCTTGAGCACTCGTTGCTTAAAGGTGACGGCGGTGTCTGTCTCTCTCACTTTAGTTGAACCGAGTGTGGCTCGCCCGGTCCTTGCGAAGGTTAAAACAGCACCAACTTGACAAACTATCGTTGTGGTTTTGATGCGTAGGTAAGAACGGTTCTTGCTCAGCCCGTAGCAGCCACGTAAAACTTGCAACAACAAAGTAGAGGACGTCTAACTTGTTTTTGCAGGGCATGTTGTGATGTGATATGGTCAAGGCGTGATGCTATATTTTATTGTATGAGATGATCATGTTTTGTAACCGAGTTATCGGCAATGGCGAGAGCCATATGGTTGTCGCTTTATTGTATGAAATGCAAGCGCCATGTAATTGCTTTACTTTATCACTAAGCAGTAGCGATAGTCGTAGAAACAATAGTTGGCGAGACGACAACGATGCTACGATGGAGATCAAGGTGTCGCGCCGGTGACGATGGTGATCACGACGGTGCTTCGGAGATGGAGATCACAAGCACAAGATGATGATGGCCATATCATATCACTTATATTGATTGCATGTGATGTTTATCCTTTATGCATCTTATTTTGCTTTGATTGACGGTAGCATTATAAGACGATCTCTCACTAAATATCAAGAAGTGTTCTCGCTGAGTATGCACCGTTGCGAAATTTCTTCATGCTGAGACACCACGTGATGATCGGGTGTGATAGGCTCTACGTTCAAATACAACGGGTGCAAAATAGTTGCACACGCGGAATACTCAGGTCAAACTTGACGAGCCTAGCATATACAGATATGGCCTCGGAGCACGGAGACCGAAAGGTCGAACGTGAATCATATAGTAGATATGATCAACATAGTGATGTTCACCATTGAAACTACTCCATCTCACGTGATGATCGGACATGGTTTACTTGATTTGGATCACGTAATCACTTAGATAACTAGAGAGATGTCTATCTAAGTGGGAGTTCTTTAGTAATATGATTAATTGAACTTAAATTTATCATGAACTTAGTACCGATAGTATTTTGCTTGTCTATGTTTCTGTAGATAGATGGCTCGTCTTTGTTGTTCCGTTGAATTTTAATGCGTTCCTTGAGAAAGCAAAGTTGAAAGATGATGGTAGCAATTACACGGACTGGGTCCGTAATCGAGGATTATCCTCATTGCCGCACGTAAGAATTACGTCCTGGAAGCACCGCTGGGTGCCAGGCCTGTTGTTGATGCAACCGACGACGTTAAGAACGTCTGGCAGAGCAAAGCTGATGACTACTCGATAGTTCAGTGTGCCATGCTTTACGGCTTAGAACCGGGCCTTCAACGACGTTTTGAACGTCATGGAGCATATGAGATGTTCCAGGAGTTGAAGTTAATATTTCAAGCAAATGCCCGGATTGAGAGATATGTAGTCTCCAATAAGTTCTATAGCTGCAAGATGGAGGAAAATAGTTCTGTCAGTGAACACATACTAAAAATGTCTGGGTATAATAATCACTTGATTCAACTGGGAGTTAATCTTCCTGATGATAGTGTCATTGACAGAATTCTTCAATCACTGCCACCAACCTACAAGAGCTTCGTGATGAACTATAATATGCAAGGGATGGACAAGTCTATTCCCGAGCTCTTCGCAATGCTAAAAGCCGCGGAGGTAGAAATCAAAAAGGAGCATCAAGTGTTGATGGTTAACAAGACCACCAGTTTCAAGAAAAGGGCAAAGGGAAGAAGAAGGGAACTTCAAGAAGAACAGCAAACAAGTTGCTGCTCAAGAGAAGAAACCCAAGTCTGGACCTAAGCCTGAAATCGAGTGCTTCTGCTTGCAAGCAGATCGACATTTGAAGCGGAACTGCCCCAAGTATTTGGCGGATAAGAAGGATGGCAAGGTGAACAAAGGTATATGTGATATACATGTTATTGATGTGTACCTTACTAATACTCGCAGAGTACACAGGTATTTGATACTGGTTCTGTTGCTAATATTTGCAACTCGAAACAGGAACTACGGATTAAGAGAAGATTGGCTAAGGACGAGGTGACGATGCGCGTGGGAAATGGTTCCAAAGTTGATGTGATCGCGGTCGGCACGCTACCTCTACATCTACCATCGGGATTAGTTTTAGACCTAAATAATTGTTATTTGGTGCCGCGTTAAGCATGAACATTATATCTGGATCTTGTTTGATGCGAGGCGGTTATTCATTTAAGTCGAGAGAATAATGGTTGTTCTATTTATATGAATAATATCTTTTATGGTCATGCACCCTTGAAGAGTGGTCTATTTTATTGAATCTCGATAGTAGTAATACACATATTCATAGTGTTGGAACCAAAAGATACAGAGTTGATAATGATAATGCAACTTATTTTTGGCACTGCCGTTTGGGTCATATCGGTGTAAAACGCATGAAGAAACTCCATACTGATGGACTTTTGGAATCACTTGATTATGAATCACTTGGTACTTGCGAACCATGCCTCATGGGCAAGATGACTAAAACGCCGTTCTCCGGAACTATGGAGCGAGCAAAGGATTTGTTGGAAATCATACATACTGATGTTTGTGGTCCAACGAATGTTGAGGCACGCGGCGGGTATCGTTATTTTCTCACCTTCACAGATGATTTGAGCAGATATGGGTATATCTACTTAATGAAACATAAGTCTGAAACATTTGAAAAGTTCAAGGAATTTCAGAGTGAAGTGGAGAATCATCGTAACAAGAAAATAAAATTTCTACGATCTGATCGTGGAGGAGAATATTTGAGTTCTGAGTTTGGTCTGCACTTGAAACAATGCGGAATAGTTTAGCAGCTCACGCCACCCGAACACCACAGCGAAATGGTGTGTCCGAGCGTCGTGTCGTATTTTACTAGATATGGTGCGATCTATGATGTCTCTTACTGATTTACCGCTATCGTTTTGGGGTTATGCTTTAGAGACGGCGCATTCACGTTAAATAGGGCACCATCAAAATATGTTGAAACGACACCTTATGAACTATGGTTTAGCAAGAAACCAAAGTTGTCGTATCTTAAAGTTTGGGGCTGCGATGCTTATGTGAAGAAACTTCAACCAGATAAGCTCGAACCTAAATCGGAGAAATGTGTCTTCATAGGATACCCAAAAGAGACTATTGGGTACACCTTCTATCACAGATCTGAGGGCAAGATTTCGTTGCTAAATTCAGATCCTTTCTAGAAAACGAGTTTCTCTCGAAAGAAGTGAGTGGGAGGAAAGTAGAACTTGATGAGATAACTGTATCTGTTCCCTTATTGGAAAATAGTTCATCACAAGAACCGGTTCCTGTGACAACTACACCAATAAGTGAAGAAGCTAATGATATTGATCATGAAACTTCAGATCAAGTTTCTCTTGAACTCGTGAGGTCAACTAGAGTAAGATCCGCACTGAGTGGTATGGTAATCCTATTACGGAAGTCATGTTACTTGACCATGGCGAACCTACAAACTATGAAGAAGCGATGGTGAGCCCAGATTCCATAAAATGGCTGGAAGCCATGAAATCTGAGATGGGATCCATGTATGAGAACAAAGTATGGACTTTGGTTGACTTGCCCGATGATCGGCAAGCCATTGAGAATAAATGGATCTTTAAGAAGAAGACCGACGCGATGGTAATGTAACTGTCTATAAAGCTCGACTTGTTGCGAAAGGTTTTCGACAAGTTCAAGGGGTTGACTACGATGAGACTTTCTCACCCGTGGCGATGCTTAAGTCTGTCCGAATCATGTTAGCAATTGCTGCATTTTATGATTATGAAATTTGGCAAATGGATGTAAAACTGCATTCTTGAATGGATTTCTAGAAGAAGAGTTGTATATGATGCAACCAGAAGGTTTTGTTGATCCAAAGGGTGCTAACAAAGTGTGCAAGCTCCAGCGATCAATTTATGGTGCAGTGCAAGCCTCTCGGAGTTGGAATAAGCGCTTTGATAGTGTGATCAAAGCATATGGTTTTATCTGAGACTTTTGGAGAAGCTTGTATTTACAAGAAAGTGAGTGGGAGCTCAGTAGCATTTCGATATTATATGTGGACGACATATTATTGATTGGAAATGATATAGAATTTCTGGATAGCATAAAGGATACTTGAATAAAAGTTTTTCAATGAAAGACCTCGGAGAAGCTGCTTACATATTGGGCATCAAGATCTATAGAGATAGATCAAGGCGCTTAATTGGACTTTCACAAAGCACATACCTTGATAAAGTTTTGAAAAAGTTCAAAATGGATCGAGCAAAGAAAGGTTTTTACCTGTATTACAAGGTGTGAAATTGAGTCGACTCAATGCCCGACCACAATGAAGATAGAGAGAAATGAAAGATGTTCCCTATGCTTCAGCCATAGGCTCTATCATGTATGCAATGCTGTGTACCAGACTGACGTATGCTTAGCAATAAGCTTGGCAGGAAGGTACCAAAGTAATCCAGAGTGGATCATTTGGACAGCGGTCAAGAACATCTGAAATACGAAAAGGACTAAGGATATGTTTCTCGTATATGGAGGTGACAAAGAGCTAGTCGTAAATGGTTACGTCGATGCAAGCTTTGACACTGATCCGGACGATTCTAAATCGCAAACCGGATCGTGTTTTTATTAAGCGGTGGAGCTGTCACCGTGCAGTTCTAAACAAAGCGTCGTGGCGGGATCTACATGTGAAGCGGAGTACATAGCTGCTTGGAAGCAGCAAATGAAGGAGTCGGATGAAAGAGTTCATTTCGATCTAGGTGTTATACCTAGTGCATCGGGACCAATGAAGATCTTACGTGACAATCTTGGTGCAATTGCCTTGGCAAAGGAATCCAGATTTCACAAGAGGACCAAGCATATCAAGAGGCGCTTCAATTCCATTCGGGACCAAGTCCAAGTGGGAGACATAGAGATTTGCAAGATACATACGGATCTGAATGTTGCGACCCGTTGACTAAGCCTCTTCCACGAGCAAAACATGATCGAACCAAGACTCCATGGGTGTTAGAATCATTCTTGTGTAATCTAGATTATTGACTCTAGTGCAAGTGGGAGATGAAGGAAATATGCCCTAGAGGCAATAATAAAGTTATTATTTATTTCCTTATATCATGATAAATGTTTATTATTCATGCTAGAATTGTATTAACGGAAACATAATACATGTGTGAATACATAGACAAACATATAGTCACTAGTATGCCTCTACTTGACTAGCTCATTAATCAAAGATGGTTATGTTTCCTAACCATAGACATGTGTTGTCATTTGATTAATGGGATCACATCATTAGGAGAATGGTGTGATTGACATGACCCATTCCGTTAGCCTAGCACTTGATCGTTTAGTATATTGCTATTGCTTTCTTCATGACTTATACATGTTCCTGTAACTATGAGATTATGCAACTCCGTTTACGGAGGAACACTTTGGTGCTACCAAACGTCACAACGTAATCGGGTGATTATAAAGGAGTACTACAGGTGTCTCCAAAGGTACATGTTGGGTTGGCGTATTTGAGATTAGGTTTTGTCACTCCGATTGTCGGAGAGGTATCTCTAGGCCTTCTCGGTAATACACATCACATAAGCCTTGCAAGCATTGCAACTAATAAGTTAGTTGTGAAATGATGTATTACGGAATGAGTAAAGAGACTTGCCGTAACGAGATTGAACTAGGTATTGGATACCGACGATCAAATCTCGGGCAAGTAACATACCGATGACAAAGGAACAACGTATGTTGTTATGCGGTTTGACCGATAAAGATCTTCAGAGAATATGTAGGAACCAATATGGGCATCCAGGTTCTGCTATTGGTTATTGACCGAGAATAGTTCTAGGTCATGTCTACATAGTTCTCGAACCCGTAGGGTCCGCACGCTTAACGTTACGATGACAGTTTATTATGAGTTTATAAGTTTTGATGTACGAAGTTTGTTGAGTCCGGATGTGATCACGGACATGACGAGGAGTCTCGAAATGGTCGAGACATAAAGATCGATATATTGGAAGCCTATGTTTGGACTTGGAAAGGTTCGGATGAAAGCGGGATTTTACCGAACACGGGGGGTTACCGGAACGCTCCCGGGGTCAATGGGCCTTGATGGGCCATAAGGGAGAAGAGGAGGGCGGCGGGGGCAGGCCGCGCCCCCCCCCTCTAGTCCGAATAGGACAAGGAGAGGGGCGCGCCGCCTCCCTCTTCCCCTTCCCAAGACCTAATCCAACTAGGAAGGGGGGAGTCCTACTCGGTGGGAGTAGGACTCCTCCAGCACGCCTCCCTAGGGCCGGCCGCACCCCTTGCTCCTTTATATACTGGGCAGGGGGCACCCCATGACACACAAGTTGATCTACGTGATCGTTCCTTAGCCGTGTCGGTGCCCCCTCCACCATATTCCACCTCGGTCATATCGTCGCGGAGTTTAGGCGAAGCCTGCGCGGTGGAGCATCATCATCGTCACCACGCCGTCGTCTTGTGGAACTCATCCCCGACGCTTTCTGGATCGGAGCACGGGGATCGTCATCGAGCTGAGCGTGTGCTGAACTCGGAGGTGCCGTGCGTTCGGTACTTGGATCGGTCGGATCGTGAAGACATCGACTACATCAACCGCGTTGTTATAACGCTTCGCTTACGGTCTACGAGGGTACGAGGACATACACTCTCCCCTCTCGTTGCTATGCCATCACCATGATCTTGCGTGTGCGTAGGAAATTTTTTGAAATTACTACGTTCCCCAACAAAAACATCGTCTCGAATCGAGGCGGCGTGAGGCGCGTACTACGCGGTACTACGGCGAAGCCATGAGCGGTACTACCGCTCTGCGTGGCGGTACTACCGCTTAGAGCGGCATTGCCGCTCGTGGAGCGGTATACTACCATTGGGGGCTTCGGCGGTACTATCATGTGAGACCGCGGTACTACTACCGCACAGAGCGAAGCAGTGTACGGAAGAGATAGGTGCAGCTCAAAGATGCGAAAGGAAGACGACGGGTGTGATAAGGATGTGTACGTGTTGATTCCACCCTAGTCTTACCAAAACGGATCCCCCCTTAATAGTACGGTGACTCCTACGAAACTAGTCCACCAACAACGAAGAGCAATAGCTACACCGTCTTGAATAGAAACACCGAGGGGAGGAAATCGTCTCGTGCCAATGAATGATCCTCTGAAAGAACTTAACGCACACGATTAGTCCGCAAAAGCATTGTCATCAATCACCAAAACCACTAGGGAATAAATATGCCCTTACAATCTCCCCCTTTTTGGTGGATTGATGACAATACGGGATTTGCATAATCACGATATAGTAAGCAAACAAACCCGACGGTCCTAACATTTAGATGGGCTCCTCCTCGATGTGTGCTATTTAGATAAGTGCTTTGGACTGCACAGCACACATACTCGGATCAAAGCTCCCCCTACATTTTAGAGACCAAAAATCTAAGCATGGTGTAAGAGAGCAGCATAGATGATATAACAAGAAAAGCACACAACTCATGAGCTAGATAGACATAGATAATGATACTGAAAGGGTAGGGTAGCATATGTCTCACACCATATGACTTGAACTAAAGTCTTACTCGAACTTAGGTCTCACAGACAAACCAACCAAAGCTAACCAACCAAAACACAAACAAGACAAGACACACGAAAGAGACACCACTCGCAAATCCCTAAGCTCTCTCCCCCTTTGGCATCGAGACACCAAAAAGGAGAGGGAGCGCTGCTACGTCCCCAGGTGAGAGCAAATGAGGGACACACGCATCAGAGCCCAGCAGAGTCATCGGCACCACCGTCGTCAGTCTGGAAGTGCTCGGCCTCAGAATCGGTCCATCGGCAGTGCTGCTGAATCCACTCCTCCTCCTCAGTAAGCTGGTCCTCAGATCCACTCTCGACTGTAGCACCCAACTGACGCATGAGCTGCTTGTGACGACCACGGGCCTTCTTCTCAGCCACGTGAGCCATGTACTGACCGTGAGACTCCATGCAGAAGAGCTTCTTTACCTTGGCCTTGAGCTTCTTGGCCCAAGATGGCTCTGTCCCAGAGGGCACGTAGTCATCATCCTCATCATCAGCCTCAGCATCAACCTCCTCTTCAGTCTCCATAGCAGCAGCAGATGACGGAACACCAGTCCTAGGGGCCTGAGTGCCCCAGTTATCCTTCTTCCTCAGACGCTTGACATCGTGAGAAACCAAGTCTCCAAGCTCCAGCGCCTCCTTGGGATAGACATGATCCCAGGCCTTCTCAATGAGCAGCATAATGAACGGACCATAAATCGGGCATTTGCGCTCGGAGATTGCAGAAACCAGCTCAGACCACATAACATGAGAGATATCCAAGGACTCTCCGGTGCTCTGCCCTTCTCCCGCCGATGAAGATAAGCATGTCCACAAGATAAGAGTGAACCTGGTCCAGATTCGATGCGAGGGAAAAGAGTTTCTCTGAAGATATGGTGAAGTATATCCAGATAGGCAGGCAGCTCATAGGTCTCCTTCTTTGTCTCAGGGTTGATCTTCAGAGTGCAGTAGGGCCACAGAGCTTGCTTGTGAGTGGCGAAGGGCTCGACGGTGGGGGCGAAGCCGACAGCAGACTCAAGTCCAAGATCTTCCACCCCAATCAACTGCATGAAAGCTTTCCACTTGATCGACAACAACTTGCCATTTGTCATCCAGTCGAGTCCTATCCTCATCACCCCAAGGTGAACCGTGGCATTGAACTGAGCCACAACAGCAGATCATAGTCCTTGTTGAATTGCATGATCCCGAGAATGTTCAGCTGAGTGCACATCTCAAGAGCTTCACCAAAGTAGTCAGGATCACTCTTCATATGCTCGATGTCGATGGAGTGCACGTTGACATAGAGATTCTTCTTGGCCTTGAGAACATCAAAATAGATGGCAAACTGGAACCTGTTCCAGAACGGACGGTTGACCAAAGTGGGATCTTGGTCGACCTCATACGGGTTGCGTCGGCGCCTTGCCCAGAACTCCTTGGGCTGCATTTCTGGCACAGTTTTGCCCGGCTTTGACTTGACCCCAGTCTTCTTCTGCATTTGGGGAGGAGGTGGAGCACTAGAAGATCCTCCGGCAGGCTCAGAGGTGCGGTAGCGCTTGGACGAAGCACGACTGGGGTTGACACGACGAGCTTGATGCTCAGGAACCTCATCACCTGGAACCACACACACGAAACACGCAAACAACCAGAAGAAACGAGTATAAGCCACAAACACGAACAACGAGGATCACGGAGAGGTAGGAGTAGGATGGAATCCGGTAGAGGGCGGTAGTACCGCTCGGGGCGGGGAAACAACCGTTTCCTACTACCGTGGTTAGATCCGGTACTACCGTCCTACCAAATTCAAAAATACTCCAACCAAACACTAATCCAAACTGCCTAGAAGCATTCTCCATCCTACTCAAGCCTAGATTTGGCCAAAAATCTAAGGATGCAACCGCTACTGCCCCTAAGAAGCTAGATTGGAAACCTAGACAAAAAGAACAAGAGAACGGGGGCAATACCGGCATCCATGGCAAGAGGACGAGGTGGGGATCGACTCCACCGAAGGGAATGGAGAGGGACGGCCCGGAGAGGGAGACCACGGAGCCCTCCATGGCGCCAATTCTTTGGAGAGAGAGAGAGAGACAGGCGAGGGGGCGTGTGAATGGGTATGGGGGAGAAGAAACTCCCCCTGCCCCCGATATAACCCCCACCCACGCCTCCAAAGGGTAGTATCATGTTGGAGGGCGGTAGTACCGCTGAGCGGTAGTACCGCTACCAAAGAGCGGTAGTACCGCCAGCAACCAAAAGAAGGGCCTCTTAGGCAAACAAAAGAAGAAAAATACATCGAACGGAACGGGAAGGCAAGGACAAGAGAGAGACCAGGAAGACAACACACACGAAACACGAACCGGAACCCACTCCTTCAAAGCAAACAACAACAAAAAGAGCGAGCTCAGGCCTCTCTCAAGAGAGGGCGGTGGCCGGAGCCACCTATGTTTGAGTCAATTGGTATGGCACCGCGAAGAATTATCCTTGGGTCCATGACCAAAACTCCTCTTTGAAGCACAAGCACCATCAACGATGGCTAAAGTGAAAGAGTTGATCGTTTTATGCATAAAAGGGGGGAGGGAGAGTTCATTGAGAGAACAACACTCCCCCTATGTCCATGCCTACACCTAAACTAGACATCACATTGAGTGTGGTGGGGTTGCACGGGTTCAAGTCACATTGCTCAAATCAATGATATTTAGCTCATGCCTTAACTCGCGAAATCTTGCTTCATCCAAGGGCTTCGTGAAAATATCTGCAAGGTTATCATGAGTGTTGACATACTTGAGCTCGATCTCCCCTCGCCTAATGTGATCCCGGATGAAGTGATACCGAATCTCAATGTGCTTCGTCTTGAAGTGTTGCACCGGGTTGAGAGAAATCTTGATGGCACTTTCATTATCACACCAAAGAGGCACTTTGTCACAATTGACACCGTACTCCTTTAAAGTTTGCCTCATCCATAGGAGTTGAGCACAGCAACTACCCGCCGCCACATACTCCGCTTCGGTGGACGAGAGAGACACACAACTTTGCTTTTTGGAAGACCAACTTACCAAAGAGCAACCAAGAAATTGGCATCCTCCGGAAGTGGACTTCCTATCCACTTTGTCTCCCGCCCAATCGGAATCCGTGAAGCCTTCAAGCTTGAAGTTTGCTCCTCTTGGGTACCATAAGCCAAAGTTTGGGGTATGAGCCAAATATCGAAAGATTCGCTTGACCGCCACATAGTGACTTTCCTCCGGTGCGGCTTGAAACCTTGCACACATACCCACACTCAACATGATATCCGGTCTAGATGCACAAAGGTAAAGCAAAGATCCAATCATGGAGCGATATACCTTTTGATCCACCACTTTACCATTGGGATCAATGTCAAGTTGGCACTTGGTGGGCATTGGTGTAGTAGCCGGCTTGACATCATTTAGCTTGAATCTTTTGAGCATGTCTTGAGTGTATTTGGCTTGGTTGATGAAGGTTCCTTCTCTTCTTTGTTTGATATCGAAACCAAGGAAGAACTTCAACTCTCCCATCGAAGACATCTTGAACTTGGAGGTCATGAGAGCGGCAAATTCCTCATTGAAAGCTTTGTTAGGAGAACCAAAGATAATATCATCAACATATAGTTGGCATACAAACAACTCCCCATTGACCTTCTTAGTAAAAAGAGTGGGATCGATTTGCCCCACTTCAAAGCCACGATCTTGTAGCAACTCGGTAAGGTGGTCATACCACGCACGTGGGGCTTGTTTAAGGCCATAGAGTGCCTTATCGAGTTGATACACATGATCCGGAAAGTAGGGTCCTCGAACCCGGGGGGTTGCTTGACATAGACCAACTCATTAATGGGACCATTAAGAAAAGCACTTTTCACATCCATTTGTTGCAACTTAAAGTTGTGATGGGAAGCATAAGCAATCAACAAATGAATGGATTCAAGACGAGCAACGGGAGCAAAGGTTTCACCGTAGTCGATACCCTCGACTTGGGAGTAGCCTTGTGCTACCAATCTTGCCTTGTTGCGAATGATGTTCCCATGAGCATCTTGCTTGTTCTTGAAAATCCACTTGGTTCCAATGACGTTGTGGTTCTCCGATGGCCTTGGCACCAATCTCCACACCTTGTTGTACTCAAAGTTGTTGAGTTCTTCATGCATGGCATTGAGCCAATCCGAGTCTTCAAGCGCCTCATAGACCTTTTGAGGTTCAACACAAGAGACAAACGCGTGATGTTCACAATAGTTTGCCAATTGTCTACGAGTGCTTACCCTTTTCTTAGGCTTCCAACCACATTCTCCATGAGATGGCCTTTGGTAGTGAGTTTGAAGCAATCTTGGCGGCACGACGCCTAATTCCTCCTCGAGGTGAGATGAGGAGGGTCACTTGATCATCTTGAGCGCCGCCTTGAGCATGACCTTCATCTTGAGCATGCTCGGGAGAGAACTTGACCTTGGGCATCATTTAAGGTGATATCATCGTCTTGAGCACGATCTTGCCCTCGGTCTTGTTCTTGAGGTTGAGGGCCTTCACTTTGTTCTTCGGAAGCGTGTGGGCCTTGGGTTGGTAATGGCTCCACTTGAGTGGAGCATTGTCCTTCTCCTTCGGCCACAAGGGGTTCCTCAATGGGTAGGATAAAGCCAACTCCCATTCTTCTTATGGCTTGGGAAGGAATTTCATCACCTACATCACAAGTGCCACTTTGCTCCACTTGGGAGCCGTTATTCTCATCAAACTCCACGTTACACGTCTCCTCAATAAGTCCCGTGGATTTATTGAGGACACGGTAAGCATGAGAATTTGTAGCATAACCAACAAATATGCCCTCATGAGCTCTAGCTTCAAATTTAGACAAACGAACACCTTTCTTGAGAATGAAACACTTACACCGAACACCGGAAGTACTTGAGGTTGGGCTTGTTGCCGGTGAGTATCTCATAAGGAGTCTTGTTCAAGCCTTTGCGGAGATAGAGCCGATTGGATACATGACAAGCGGTGTTGATGGCTTCGGCCCAAAAGTTGTATGGAGACTTGAACTCCGCCATCATGGTCCTTGCCGCATCCATCAACGTCCGGTTCTTTCTCTCCGCCACACCATTTTGTTGAGGGGTATATGGTGCAGAGTATTGATGCTTGATTCCCTCATCACTAAGAAACTCATCCAAGGTGTAGTTCTTGAACTCGGTGCCGTTGTCACTTCTTATAGTCAAGATCTTTGCATTATGTTGACGTTGAGCTTCATTTGCAAAGTCGATGATGGTTTGTTGGGTCTCACTCTTCCTCTTGAAGAAATATACCCAAGTGTATCTCGAATAGTCATCCACGATCACCAAGCAATACTTTCTTCCTCCAAGACTATCAAATGATGGTGGCCCAAAGAGATCCATGTGAAGGAGCTCCAAGGGTATCTTTGAGTATATGATAGTTGTGGGAGGTGAGCCTTCTCATGAAGCTTTCCTTCAATACAAGCACTCGCAAGCACGGTCTTTGGCAAAACTAACATTTGTTAGTCCACGAACATGGTCCCCTTGAGAAGACTTTGCAAAGATCTCATATTGACATGGGCTAAACGGCGATGCCAAAGCCATCCCACGCCAACTTTAGCCATTAGGCATGTCGCGGTCTTAGTGGGTCGCTCAAAATTTAATCACATAGAGACCGCTTTCGACATGCCCAACAAAGGCTACTTTAAGAGTCTTGCTCCACAAGAGGGCCACAGTATCAATGTCAAAGAAAGTAGCAAAACCCTTGACTGCAAGTTGACGAACGGAAAGCAAATTGTATGCAAGGGACTCAACAAGCATGACTTTCTCGATCGTAAGATCATGAGAAATGACAACCTTGCTGAGACCCAATACCTTAGAATGTGATGCATCACCCCACTCGACATCGGTGGGCATAGATGGAATCTCTTGCACGTCCACCACCATGTCCTTGCTCCGGTCATATGATTTGTTGCTCCACTATCAAGCAACCATGATCCCCACCAAGCAAACCCCTACAAGAGATCAATGCTTGGTTTTAGGTACCCATTTGGTAATGGGTCCTTTGATGTTAGTAACGAGGGTCTTAGGAACCCAAATAGTCCATTCAATGTACTCATAAGAAGAACCAACAAATTTAGCATACACATGCCCATCACTAGCACGGCACAACACATAAGAGGGGTTAAAGTCGCCGGCTATGTTCATGGGGATGACGTTGTCCTTCTTGGCATTGCCACCCTTTGCACGGTTCTTCTTCTTCTTGAAGCACCCTCTCCTCCCTCACAAAAGTTTGCTTGAGAGGGGAGGTTGCTTGGTCTTGTCATTCTTCTTCTTGCTCTTGGGCTTGGGCGCCAACCCAATCCCTCCTTGACACAACTTCCTTTTGATTACTCAAAAGGTCGTTAAGGTTCTTCTCACCTTGAATGCATGTGACAAGGCCCTTTTCAAGTTGCTCCTTCAACTTAGCATTCTCTCAACAAGATGCACATGCTCACAACAAGGGTTAGTAGCATTTGCATTATCAATCAATATCATATGAGGAAAAGTGGCTTTCTCCTTGGTTAGCTTCACTTGGAGTTGATCATGAGACTCTTTGAGACTAGCATGAGCACCCTTCAAGACTTTGTGAGCCTTGTCGAGAGTGTCAAAGTCCTCGTTGAGTCTAGCAAGATCAACTCCAAGCTTTGCCTTCTCGGAACTAAGCACACGAGACACAACAAGAGCATGATCAAGGTCTTTCTTTAATTTAGCGTGATCATCATTTTGTGACTCCTCAAGAGCCAAACGAA
This sequence comes from Aegilops longissima, assembly GCA_021605205.1. NCBI lineage: Eukaryota > Viridiplantae > Streptophyta > Magnoliopsida > Poales > Poaceae > Aegilops > Aegilops longissima. Next base: position 8,031,820 of record CM038679.1, read on the forward strand.
GGCCACGCTCTTCCTCAAGAGCATTGGAAAGATCCGAAATCTCATCGGCATAGTCACGACTATGCCCTTTCATCTTAGAGATGGTTTCTTCATGGGTCTCGATCATGACATTGGCTTCACCAAGTTGTTCCAAGAGAGCAACGAAGTGCTTCTTGGATTTGCCCTTGAGTTTACTCATAAAGATCTCAAATTCATTTTCCTCTACATTAGTCCTCTCATGTTCATCAATGCAATCCACAAAGAAGAATGATTGATGATGGTAGTTTTGATGTTGGGAGTTACCTTGTTGGTGGCTTTAGCCATGAGGCACTTGGCGGTGATGTTTTCATTGGGTGAACCAAGAGAGACACCGAGGAGTCATTGCAATGGCCACGGAGGCCATGGCAACCGTTCACCATCCTCATCATCATCATCATCCTCATTGTACTCTTCTTGAACCACCAAGGCTTTGTGAGGAGTCTTCTTTGGAAAGTTGCTCTTGTTGGGGAAAGACTTGACCTTGTCCTTACGGATGAGCTTGCCACCATTGTCTTCCCTCTTCTCATATGGGCATTCCGCAACAAAGTGACTCACATTGCCACAATTGAAACACGTCCTCACACGTTGCTTGCCCTTAGAGCCACTTGAATTGCTCTTGTTGAAGTTGGGCCTTGAGTTCTTCTTGCTCCAAAATTGTCTTGAAGCAAGGGCCATGTGTTCATGATAATCATACTTAGTATCTTCGAGGTTGCTCTCTTCTTCTTCCCTCTCTCCATCTTCTTCGACACAAACCTTGTCCTTCAAAGCGAGGTTGGGCTTCTTTGCTCTTTGGGAGCGAAGCACCGCATTGTCGGCGGTCTTGTCCAATATGCTCATAGTCACAAACTCATCCAACACATCACTTGAGGACAAGGTGTGGAAGTCCGGTCGTTGACGGATGATGGAGGACATGGCTTTGTGGTATGGCATCATTGCCTTGAGAAATTTGCGCTTGATCCAGTTGTCATCAGTGTCCTTACTTCCATGATCCCGGAGGGAGACGGCAAGCTTGGTTACTCTCCGATAGAGCTCACGAGGTTCTTCTTCTTCCTTCATTGCAAACTCATCGGCTTCATCTTGGACCACTTCATAATTGGAACGTTGAATGCTTGCGCTTCCTCGATACATGGAAACCACCTTGAGCCAAGCATCTTTGGCACGGATGTAAGGCCGAGATGAGGAGGTCTTCGGAAGGATTGCTTCTTGGATGATGAAGAGAGCATTCTCATTGAATTGATGGTCCACGACCTCTCTAGGAGAAAAGTTGCTTGAATCATGCGGATAGAAACCTTCTTCAATGATTCTCCAAAGGTTAGTGTTCACATGATTTAAATGACGCTTAAAACGATAAACCCATGAATCAAAATCCTCCTTTTTATCAATCTTAGGTGGTGGACTGGCATGATTCAAATGAGTGGAAGGAATCGGTCCACCATAAACGGGAGGTTGCACATGGGCGAAGATGCCGGTGCCATTCTTACCGCTAGACGAGGGGGCTTTCTCACTAGTAGCTTCCCCCTTATCGGAGTTAGCATCCGCTCCCGTGTTGGCGGGATCACCCACTTTCACGGGTGCGGTGGAAAGTTTAAGCCCTTCTAAGAATTCCTTAAACATGTCCTTGACCTCGCTCGTCATGGAGTTTTTCAATGTGTCCAACACCACATTGAATTCCTCACGAGAGATCGAGGTACTCCCATCTCCCGTAGATGATGTCGGATTCGCACCGGAGTGCTCCCCCACATCATCTACGACGTCAACCATACTCTACGGACGGTAAAGTCCTTAAAAAGAGACGAGGCTCTGATACCAATTGAAAGGATCGATATGGTTGACTAGAGGGGGGGGGGGTGAATAGGCAACTAACAATTTTTAAGCTTTTCTTTACCAATTTAAACTTTGCAATAATAAAGGTTCTCTAGATGTGCAACTAGATGGACAACCTATATGATGCAACAACACAAGCACACGAGCAAGCAAGGATAATAGCACAAATAAGCTTGCATAAGTAAAGGGATAAGATAACCAAGAGTGGAGCCGGTGGAGACGAGGTAGGTCAACAAGGAGGAAGAAGACCCCTTTATATAGTGGGGGAACACATCCAACCGTTATCCCACTGAGCAGCCCCGCACAGAGCGGTACTACCGCTAGGGAAGGGCGGTACTACCGCTGAGGGCGGTACTACCGCTCCCTACCAAGCGGTACTACCGCGCTGAAGAGAAAGGCAGGCCACTCGCCCCAGAGCGGTACTACCAAGGAGTAGAGCGGTACTACCGCTCGAGCGGTATTACCGCTTCTCCTGCCGCTACTAGTGCCGCAAAACCCGACACGAGAAAACATCGTCTCGAATCGAGGCGGCAGTAGGCGCGGTACTACTCGGTACTACGGCGAAGCTCATGAGCGGTACTATCATACTGCGAAGCGGTATTACCGCTTAGAGCGGCATCGCCGCTACGTGGAGCGGTACTACCATGGGGGCTTCATGGTATCACTGTCAGAGACCATGTACTACTACCGCATAGAGCGAAGCAGGTACGGAAGAGATAGGTGCAGCTCCAAAGATGCGAAAGGAAGACGACGGGTGTGATAAGGATGTGTACGTGTTGATTCCACCCTAGTCTTACCAAAACGGATCCCCTCTTAATAGTACGGTGACTCCTACGAAACTAGTCCACCAACAACAAAGCGCAGGAGCTACACCGTCTTGAATAGAAACACCGAGGGGAGGAAATCGTCTCATGCCAATGAATGATCCTCTGAAAGAACTTAACACACACGATTAGTCCGCAAAAGCATTGTCATCAATCACCAAAACCACTAGGGAATAAATATGCCCTTACAATAGCTTTGAGGTGGTTTCGTACCCTACAAACAATTTATTCTTATGTTCTCCGCTAGATAGGAACTTTGGAGTGATTCTTCATCGCACTTTGAGGGGTGGTTATATGATCCAATTATATTAGCACCGTTGAGAGATTGCACTAGCGAAAGTACGGACCCTAGGCCTCATTTTTAAGCATTGCAATACCGTTTTTGTGCCCGTTTACTATTTGCTACCTTGCTGTTTTTATTTATTCAGATTATAAAAATATATTTCTACCATCAATATTACATTTTTATCACCATCTCTTTGCGGAACTAGTGCACCTATAAAAATTACCATTGTATTTGGTGTGTTGGGGACACAAGAGACTTTTTATTATTTGGTTGCAGGGTTGTTTGAGAGAGACCATCTTCATCGTATACCTCTCACGGATTGATAAACCTTAGGTCATCCACTTGAGGGAAAATTGCTACTGTCCTACAAAACTCTGCGCTTGGAGGCCCAACACGAGTCTATAAGAATAAATTTGCGTAGTAGACATCAATACGTCTCAAACATATCCACAATTTTGATTGTTTCTTGCTATTATAATATTACTTTTGCGTACATTTTGTAGGAATTTTGTTTTTTTGGACTAACCTATTAATTCAGTGCCCAAATACTTAAAATCTTGATACCCCTCGTACCATTTTTTGTGATTTTTTTTCTCCGCCGCAAGTTTCTATTCCAGGGAGACCAATCTGGAGGCTTGTTCTGACACATGCCAGAGGGTGAATCCAACACCGGAGCCATCTTCATTGACCTTGCTTCCACCAAGACCATGTGTGAGTAGTTTCCTTAGAATCTTAGGGTCCATAGCAGTATCTATAGGATATCCTCTCGCCGTTGTGATTCAACAGAAAGTTCTTGTGAGCTGCCTCACAAGATCGGGATCCATATGATGTAATCGGTAGTTGTGTTCGTTCTGATACGATGAATTGTCAACTTATGATCAGACTGGTTATCGAATTATATTGAATCTTTTTACAATCTCCTTGTTGCATAATTAACTAGTCATGTATGCTCTCCGATCTATTCGTCTTCAATGGCCAAGATGGATTAGTAGTTCTTTAAAGGGAGTGTTGCATTCTAGGGGGTTCAATCTTGCGGTATCCTAATGACCGAAATGGAACATATAGATATTATATTGTATTGTATTTTATTCTTGCTACTAAGTATAAAGTTAAGGTTGCTTTATCACACTTGGATGATAGTTTTACGGTCCATATTATGTCATCATGCTTATTGAAATGCTCAGTTTGTCATAAACTTAATACTTCGAGATGCATTTTCTCATGCTTAGGTTGGACACAAAATTTTGAACCGCATATGGTTAATTTTTTGTGGGGGTAATTTTTTTGTTTTTGTTGTTAAATCTTTCAATATATGGTTAGATCATAGCCTGGGGCGGAGCTGGCCCACCCTCCTAGTGGCGGCTGGGGTGTGACTAAACCCGGGCATGGGCAACCCGGCCCGAGCCCGGCCCGAAAAAACCGGGCCAGGCCAGGCCGGGCTTGACATTCAGGCTGGGCTCAGGCTTTGTTTTGCAGCCCGAAAGATAGTTCGGGCCGGGCTCGGGCTTCAATTTTTCCGTATTTCGGGCCGAGCTTGCACGTGCGCGTACTAAAAAACAGCATTCGGGCCGGGCTTTCGGGCTTCGGGCTCGAAAATAGGGAGTATTTCGGGCTTCGGGCCAGGTTCGGGCTAGAGGAATGAAGGTCGGGCTTTTACAAACCCGGCCCGAAACCCGGCCTGGCCCGACGTTTGCCCAGGTTTAGGTGTGACGTCCATGCACACATGTGTAGGATATTGTAGTGAACCACACCGCCTAGTGCAAACCTAGCTCCTCCCTAGGCTATAGGTAACACGAAACCAGATAAGCCTGGCCGCAAGATACGTTTTATATTTTCATACGGTTTACACTCTTACTTTCCTGGTTTCATGCGATTTATGCTCGTACGTTTTTTCTTGATTTCACGCGATTTACACTCCTTTTCTCTCTCTAAGTAGAGTGGTGACACAAATCACGTGTTGATTAGTAGATAACTACATAAGTTATGCATCAAGCAATCTAGAAAGACTGCTCCGAAGTTACATTTTGCCATTGTTAGCTAGGACACAAGGTTGTAAACCACATAATATGTTGAAATTCTTGGATATTCTTAAAATTTTCCATATATGGTTGACACAATTTTTATGCTATTTGACTATAAAAAACTCGAGTGTATATTTCTTACGCAAATTATAAGTTTTGGCCCAGAGTTGCTGCTCCGTTCATGCTTCAAACATTTGTTCGACACAGGTTACCATTTTTCAAGTACACATTTTTTTTTCAAGTGCCACGAAACTTTTTTGTTAAACCACTCAAACATATTTTACATAGTATAAACATTTTTTAGAAAAATGTCATGAACATCTTTTGAAAAACATGAGAATATTTCTTTAAAACGTCACGTAATTTGTTCTTGAATGATAAGAAACAATCTTTTGTACTACGTAAGCATTTTAAAAATTGTATAAATATTTTCTAAAATGTGTTGTACATATTTGGAATATGTGATTTTTTTCTTCAAAATGTCATGTACATTTTTTGATTGGTATGAAACATATTGTTTTTGCAATGCACAAACTTTTTCTTACATTGTATGCACATAAAATACACATCTATTTTTTGAAATGCGGAAACATTTTTAATCGTCACAAAAAAATATAAGTTGCACAAACATTTTTTTAACACAACCGACCAACTTCCCAAAGGGGTGCTGGGCAAGGATGTTGTCGAGCATCTTTGGCGGAAGCGGCACGGGTAGTCCAGGTCGGCCATCGGTGCCTCCTCAACCTAACGGTGACTCGTTGAGTAGGAACTCACGCTCGCCATTCTCTCCATTGGGGATTTGCGGACTGGGGTGGTGGGAGGGAGGGGGTGTCGCGGCTGGATGTGTCGTTAATTCTACAACTGTTGTGTGCCCAAATGGACAATGTTGTGCTTTAGATGCAAAGCTAGGGGCATACCCAACACTTGTGTGCATGCATGCATGTAATCATCTTTGTCTATATTACGTTTACGTTTCTTGAAAAAATGAACACATGTCACATTTTATTGGGAAACCGTCGTCAACCACAATCCGATAACCAAGTTCACCAAACATCACATAGAAGACCAAGTAAAAAAAAATGCCATGACTATGCCGAGGGAAACGGGCCAACCAAGCTTTTGGGGTCATGGTTCGAGGCGAGGATGATAACTGAACTGCGTGATCAAGTTTCAATATTTCTACTTAATATAGCATGTTACTAATGCAAGACATATATAAAGAGAGGATTCACTAGACCATGTGATACATTGACTGCACAGGGTTTATGAAGAGGATCACATCATCGGCTTAGAGCGATTTCCTATAAGGCATAAACTAGTTGTCTACATGCACCAAGGAGGAGAGGACGACCACTAGTCAGTTGAGGATGATGATGAAGAACACTGGCTATAGGGAGTCGCCCTAGCACAAACCTCGTTGGCACTGGAAAGAATCCTTTAGCTCACCATCTAACAAAAATTTGTGTGGTCAAGGTTGATGGCAAAGACAAAATCTAGTCCCTCCACCTAGTGCCAAAAGCCCTTGGCCTCAAGGACCTCCAGTAGCATCTCCCGAGAAACGATGATCGTCCATCTCAATGTCCAACTTTACCATGAGCGTCGGTGGTTTGGACTACAGGAACACCCCTAAAAAATTTCTGACGTAACCACAATTTTCATTGATAGTCTTGTCTCAAAATAAAGATTTTTAGTAGGGTTAGACGAGCTCATTTATCCGCAAGTACAAATGACAGGCCAAAATCTTCTTCACGATCTTGGTGAAGCTAGAAATAAGGCATATAGGCCTGGAAATGCATGGAGAGATTGCAATTTAACTCCTTGGAAGCAAAACCATAATATCCGAGTTTATGACATGCAACTTGGACGACCATAGGTTCTTAACTTATTTCAAAGCTTTAATAGCAAAACCTTCACGCCCATCATTGCAGGGTTCAGATCAACTCTCACTCATCAAAAATACAACTATGCTTACAAAATCAAGAAAATAAAACATAATTTGACTTGCAACACATTACCACAATTCAGTTAATGCTGGACCATTACTAAATAAATGCTATATATGACCATTCTGCAAGGTTATGGTGTTGCTCTTAGTGACACTTGTGGGGATCTATAGAATGTACCATATATTGGTTCATCTATGCATCTAAAAACAACCGGTCACGCATATGGCAATTGGTGCAGTCCACTCAAAAGGGAAACAAGTTGTTAGTACAACAATGGACAACAACTACATTTCTTTTCCATCAATGGTTTAAGTAGACATGCTCTAAACGGATTATAGGATTGAAGGTACATAATGTTTGGAGTGGCTTATGTTTAGGCCTTACTATGAGCATAGATTATGGCGAAACCTTTTCTCATGCTACTAACTCTTTACATGCATGCTTCCACAGAAGATATGGTTTCTGAAGAAATATGCCCTAGAGGCAATAATAAAGTTGTTATTTTATATTATATTTCCTTATTCATGATAAAGATTTATTATTCATGCTAGAATTGTATTGATCGAAAACTTAAATACATGTGCGAATACATAAACAAATATCGTGTCCCTAGTAAGCCTCTACTAGACTAGCTCGTTGATCAATGATGGTTAAGGTTTCCTAACCATAGACATGTGTTGCCATTTGATAACGGGATCACATCATTAGGAGAATGATGTGATGGACAAGACCCATCTGTTAGCTTAGCATAATAATCGTTCAGTTTATTGTTATTGCTTTCTTCATGTCAAATACATATTCCTTCGACTACGAGATTATGCAACTCCCGAATACCAGAGGAATACCTTGTGTGCTATCAAACATCACAACGTAACCGGGTGATCATAAAGATGATCTACAGGTATCTCTGAAGGTGTTTGTTGAGTTGGCATAGATCGAGATTAGGATTTGTCACTCCAAGTATCGGAGAGGTATCTCTAGCCCTCTCGGTAATACACATCATAAGCTTGCAAGCAAATGACTAAGGAAGTTAGTCACAAGGTGATGTATTATGGAACGAGTAAAGAGACTTGCCGGTAATGAGATTGAACTAGGTATGAAGATACCGACGATCGAATTTCGGGCAAGTAACATACCGGTGGACAAAGGGAATTACGTATGTTGTCATAACGGTTCGACCGATAAATATCTTTGTAGAATATGTAGGAGCCAATATGGGCATCCATGTTCCGCTATTGGTATTGACCGGAGAGGTGTCTCGGTCATGTCTACATAGTTCTCGAACACATAGGGTCCGCACGCTTGATGTTCATTGACGATATAGTGTTATATGAGTTATATGTTTTGGTGACCGAATGTTGTTTGGAGTCCCGGATGAGATCACGGACATGGCGAGGAGTCTCGAAATGGTCGATAGGTAAAGATTGATATATAGGACGATGGTATTTGGACACCGGAAGTGTTTCCGGACATACCGGGAAGGAATCGGGTCACCGGAAGGTGTTCCACGCACCCCCGGCAAGTTATGGGCCTTATATGGGCCAAAGGAGGGGACAGACCAGCCCACAAGTGGGCTGGTGCGCCCCTCCCTTGTTTGGCCAGCCCTAGGGAAGGAAAAGGGGGAGGGCTAGCCCCTCCTGCCTTTCCCTCTCATGGGAGAAAGGAAAGGGCGGGGGGGGGGGCACCTCCGCTGCCTTTCCCCGCACTCCAAATAAGGAAAGGGGGGCGACTTGGGAGGGACCCCAAGTAGGATTCCTCCTACTTGGGCGCCTCCTTTTTCTGCTCCTCCCTCCCTCCCACCTATATATATGTGGGAGGGGGGGCGCCTAGCACACAACATACAATTGCCTAGCCGTGTGTGGCGGCCCCCTCCATCGTTTACACCCCCGGTCATATTTTCGTAGTGCTTAGGAGAAGCCTTGTGGAGATTACTTCACCATCACCGTCACCATGCCGTCGTGTTGCTGAAACTCATCTACTACCTCGCCGTCTTGCTGGATCAAGAAGGCGGAGGACGCCACCGAGCTGAACGTGTGCAGAACGCGGAGGTGTCGTACGTTCGGTACTTGATCGGTTGGAGTGCGAAGAAGTTCGACTACATCAACCGCGTTGTTAAATTCTTTCACTTATGGTCTACGAGGGTACGTAGACACACTCTCCCCTCTCGTTGCTATGCATCTCCATGGATAGATCATTGCGTGTGCGTAGATTTTTTTTTGTTTTTCATGCAACGATTCCCAACAGTGGCATTAGAGCTAGGTCTATGCGTAGATGATGCACGAGTAGAACACAAAGAGTTGTGGGCGGTGATGTTCATACTGCTTACCACCAACGTCTTATTTTGATTCGGCGGTATTATGGGATGAAGCGGCCTGGACCAACCTTACATGTCCACGCACATGGGACCGATTCCATCGACTGACATGCAACTAGTTTTACATAAAAGGTGGCTGGCGGGTGTCTGTTTCTCCTACTTTAGTTGAATCAAATTTGACTATGGCCGGTCCTTGAAGAAGGGTAAAACAAAAAACTTGATGAATCTTCGTTATGGTTTTATGCGTAGGTAAGAACAATTCTTGCTAGAAGCCCATAGCAGCCACGTAAAACTTGCAACAACAAAGTAGTGGACGTCTAACTTGTTTTTGCAGGGCATGTTGTGATGTGATATGGTCAAGATATGATGTGATATATGTTGATGTATGAGATGATCATGTTTTATAATATCGACAACCGGCAGGAGCCTTAGGGTTTTTTCTTTATTGTATGAAGTGCAAGCGTCATGTAATTGCTTTATTTTATCACTATGCATTAGCGATATCTGTAGAAGCAATAGTTGGCGTGACGACCTCGACGCAACGACGCTACGATGGAGATCAAGGTGTCAGGCCGGTGACATGGAGATCATGACGTTGCTTTGGAGATGGAGATCAAAAGCACAAAATGATGATGACCATGTCATGTGACATATTTTGATTGCATGTGATGTTTATCTTTTATGCACCTTATTTGGCTTAGAATGGCGGTAGCATTATAGGATGATCCCTTCACTTAATTTCAAGATAAAAGTGTTCTCCCTGAGTATACACCGTTGCTACAGTTCGTCGTTTTGAGACACCACGTGATGATCGGGTGTGATAGACTCTACGTTCACATACAACAGGTGTAAGACAGTTTTGCAGATGTAGAATACTAGGGTTAAACTTGACGAACCTAGCATGTATAGACATGGTCTCGGAACACTGGAGACCGAAAGGTCGAACGTGAGTCATATAGTAGATATGATCAACAAAGAGATGTTCATCATTGATGACTACCCCATCTCACGTAATGATCGGACATGGGTTAGTTGATTTGGATCACATATCACTTAGATGACTTGAGGGATGTCTATTTAAGTGGGAGTTCATTAGTAATTTGATTAATTGAACGTAAATTTACCATGAACTTAGTCTTAAAAGTTTTTGCATATCTATGTTGTAAATCAATAGCTCGTGATATAGCTCCCCTAATTTTTTATATAAATAGAGGCAAGCTAGACTTTATCAAGACGGTACCAGTGCGACTGATTGGGCCGGCCCATGAAGCTTAAAGGCCCCGTGACCCGGAAAGAATCAAAAACTTCACTGGCAAGCGGGAGGAGAAGAACCCCCCTCCCCCCATGAAGACTCAAGAGGCCGGACGCATGAAGAGAAGAGCCCGACGGAGACCTCGAGCCCGAACGCCCTCGCTCGGGGGCTACTGAGGGAGTCCCAATCCGAGGGTGCCTAATGCGAGGGGGCCCAACCTCAACCTCATTCATGGTGCCAAAGCCCACGGGAGTCAAGGAACCCTAAGGAGGCAAAAGGCGACGGATGTGTTCCCCAAGGTGCAGGGCGGTGGCCAAATAGATTCGTTCTCCCCAGGAGGGAAAACCCTAGACTTCTCATGCCTATATAAAGGGAGGCCTAGGGCTTAGTTAGTGATCTAATCTAGAAAACTCAACTCTCAGTAGACATTTCAAACATCATGGTAATCCTCCGCACGAGGTATCCCCTCACTATGAATACCAAGACGAAGCATGATGTAGGGTATTACTCTTCGGAGGCCCGAACCTAGGTAAATTGTGCGTGCAGAGTCCGGTACTTCCAGTCTTATCATGAACCCTGCCGAGGGATCTGACGGAAATCTGCTCCGTCAGCGCCCCTGCAAGCCATTCTGTATTAGGATTGCCTTAGCAGCCATGCGCCATTAAGATTGGCTTAGGAGCCATTCATTAAGAAGTCCTTAGCAGCCATTCATCATTATTTTAGGCAGTCGATATCATTTACTACATGGAGTTTCCTTGGATTCCTCGTGTGGAAGACAAGGCCATGTTGCACGTGACTCAACACATCCAATGCATTTCCCAAAGTCAACCGTGCACACACACTGAGTCGGATCGTCGTGGTTGTGTCCAGGTTAAAAGCGCAGGCTGGCTTTTTGCTTATTGTTGGGTATATTTGGCTTCAGAGTTTGTCACAACTAGAATTTCCCATTTCTTGTAGTGATGTGGGGTTCTCCTAATACTTTAGTATTCAAAATTTAGTATAAATTTCTCTACCAAATGCCTCCTAGTGGTATGACTAGAGGTAGTATTTTATTACTACTTAAAAACTTTAAAAAACACTAGGTGAACTCCACTATTTTGGCAGTTACTTGGCCTTGCTAGAGTAGAGCTCAACACATTGCTTCGTGTAGTACCTATCTACGATAGCCACAGTTTTCCAAAAGGTGCGGTGCCCCTGCAAACCATTCTATATTAATATTGCCTTAGACTAGCCATAATGGAAGTAACTTTGGTAGTAACATCAAGTCCAACTCAGCAAATTTGCTTATGTGGCAGTGAGTTAATGAGGAGAGATGTAGTACTAGTAACTTAGCTAGTTACTGTAACATCACATGTCCCAACGCAATATGAGTCTATAACCTAATAAATGAAGCTTTACATGTTACCACACTTATGTTACTACCCACTATTGAGGTAGTAACATAGTCTAGGGATATGTGTATGTTACTAGTGTATGTTACTAGTGTATGTTCATAGTGGGAGTAACATAGGTAGTAACTTAGATGCCACATAAGCAAAAATGATGAGGTGGCAAGTAGTTAATGAGGAGAGAGACAAATAGAGTAACATACTATGTTACCATCACATAGCGCTTCCCGATGCAAAATGAGTCTACAAAGTAATAAATAAAGACATCTATGTTACCATATATATGATACTACCCACTATGAAGGTAGTAACATAGACTAGTAACATATGCATGTTACTAATCTAAGTTACTCTCCATTGTGGCTAGCAGCCATGCACCACTAAGATTGGCTTAGCAGCCATTCATTAAGAAGTCCTTAGCAGCAATTTGTCATTATTTTAGGCAGTTGACATCATTTACTACATGGAGTTTCCTTGGATTCTTCGTGTGGAAGGCAATGCCATGTGGAACGTGACTCAACACATCCTATGCATTTGCCAAAGTCAGCCGTGCACACACACTGAGTCAGATCGTCGTGGTTGTATCCAGCTTGAAAGGGCGGGCGAGCTTTCTGCTTATTGTTGGGTGTGTTTGGCTTAAGAGTTTGTCACAACCAGAATTTCCCATTTCTTGTAGCGATGGGGGGTTCTCCTAATACTTTAGTATTCAAAATTTAGTATAAAATTTGTCTACCAAATGCCTCCTAGTGGTATGACCAGAGGTAGTGTTTTATTACTACTTAAAAACATTAGAAACACTAGGTGAACTCCACTATTTTGGTAGTTACTTTGCCTTGCTAGAGTAGAGCTCAACGCAGTGCTTCCTACAGTGCCTATCTACGATGGCCACAGTTTCCCGGAAGATATGGCGCCCCTGCAAGCCATTCTATATTAAGATTGCCTTAGCAGCCATACACCATTAAGATTGGCTTAGCAGCCATTTATTAAGGAGTCCTTAGCATCCATAAGTCATTAAGATTAGGAGCCATTCATTAAGATTTGATTCCCTTATTGGCAGCCTTTCTATATTACATCTTCTAGGAGAGAACATGGTAGGTAATTAGACTATCACATGCGGTACCAGCTTGACACCTTCTAGAGTTCTACTATAAGTATCAGCATACCCTGGCCGGCTTAGTCAGAACATCTGGGGCTTGACTGACTCATCAGAATATCTCAGTTGCTTTCCATGGCGCGACGCCTCCACTCTGCTATAATCACCACCTTCGTTCTGCTTGCGGTAATTGTTTACTCGTGACATTCCAAAATAATTATGTCTTTACAGTTTCGTGCTAAATGTAACTTCGTTATAAAGCTTTGGTTAAGTTTATAGAAATATCCATAAATAACTGTCTGTGGCATGAACTATAAAATATGTTTTGACAATACATTTATTTGATATTGTATATATATGTTAGGGTGCATTTTTCCTATTCTAGGAGTAGTTAATCCCATCTTTAATAAACCATATTGCATATTGTGTGTATAATCATTTATCATTTTTATTATGTTTGTATACTCATTTTAAGATACTTCAAATCTTAGTATCCGAATTTTTTCCCAAAAGAGCCCATATTTTGTAATACATTATTATAATACTATTATAATGGTGTATAAAATAAGTATAATCATATATTGTATATATACTTGCATACTTGGCATATATACTATCCTAGATGGTCCAATATGATCATATGCTCCGTCTACATACACCACGTTGTCTCATATGCATACAGCCAGGAAGGTTTTCTCCCAACATGAATGACGGTGTAATCTCCGGATAGGCGTTGCCCCATCCTAGGCTGGATTGATTTACTTTTGCTGTAAACGATATTTATTTTTAGACTTGTTGGACATGTTGGCTGTGTGCATCACGCTATGCAGAGGCCGGGCATTCTTCAATGCGGTTGTATCACCTCGATATATTAATTAAATGAAATGTTCTTTATCAAAAAAATCTAGAGAACAAATGCACCCTAGGAGTTGTTCGGACGACGAGGTGGACGAAAAACAATGGATAGAATTTTGATCTTTAATATTAGGCATAGGTATATAGATAAAGCCACCAATTTTAATCTGTCGTGTTACATCCAGGTTGGACAGTGTAGCAATGCAGTCCCGACGGAGGCTGAAGTGTACTGGCGCACCGTCCTGCCCGATTCTCCACTCCCGGACCCCATCCTCAAGCTCCTCCATCCTGGTCAGTCCATTACTCGCTTTATTAATTATTAATATCTCATAACTATGATTATTATAATACGAACGAAAGAAGGTCGTTGGAAAAATCATAATTACATATGGCTAATGCTCACGGCTGCTCTACATACTTTACGGTGCAGAGACCAGCTCTGTGAACAAACCAAAGGATGATACGGTTGCTGAAGCGTACTCCCTGACATGGCTAATGTGGGGGCTTCGCTCTCGCTCTGGGCCGACCAAGCACTCGTCTCCCAGGCCATCATCAAAGGATGAAACGGTTGCTGAAGCGTACTCCCTGACATGGTTAATGTGGGGGCTCCGCTCTCTCTCCGGGCCGAAGAAGCACTCGTCTCCCGGGCCATCTCACGACCGTGACCACAGCGCCGATGAGTATCTGGCCCGAGGGCTCTTCTTCCATGAGGAGGCAGTCCAAGTAGGCAAGACCATGACCTTATACTTCCCTTTGGCAGCCAGTGCACCGCTAGGGCTGTTGCCGCGTCATGTGGCGGACTCAATTCCATTCTCCGCGTCCTCGCTGCCGACCGCCCTCGCGCGGCTTGGCGTCGCTAATAACTCCGTGCAGGCAGCCAACATGGAGGAGACGCTATACATGTGTGACCTGCCGCCAAAAGCAGGCGAGGCCAAATTCTGCGCTACGTCGCTGGAAGCCCTGGTCGAGGGAACCATGGCGGCGCTCGGCACCCGCAGCGTCCGGCCGATGGCCTCCGACCTACCCCGCTCAGGGGCACCTAAGCAACCGTACACTGTCCGAGCTGTGCACCCGGTGGACGGATCGAGCTTCGTGTCATGCCACGACCATAACTATCCCTACACCGTCTACATGTGCCATAACACACCCGCAACAAGGGCGTACATGGTGGAGATGGAGGGTGCCCATAGCGGCCTTGCCGTCACGGTTGCCGCCATTTGTCACACTGACACGTCCCACTGGGACGCGGAGCATTTCTCCTTCAAGGTCCTCGGCACCAAGCCTGGTGACGGACCAATCTGCCACTATCTGCCGTATGGGCACAATGTGTGGGTCAAGAAGGAGGCAAATCGCTCGTCGTCATCCTAAGAAACTGCACTCTATCTGCCGTCCGAACCAAGATTGGTCTATGTTGTGTGTGCGTCTATGTTGCAATCTTCGCATCCGTGTGATACGTAGATTGTTCTATGTTGTGTGTGAGCCTATCTACCAGTCATCTTTAATTTGCATCCACATGCCATGTTGCTTTTCATATATACCGGCCCACTGATGTAGATTGTACTCCTATATACTTCCTGCAAGGCCTTGCCATCATATCAGAGTACGGTCCATATGTAATAAGGGCAGCTTGTGCTTGTTTTCATTTACCCATATAATTGATGTTACTTGTACCCATTTTCATTATCAAGAACACGCAGGACACTGATATCTGGAGTAGAGTTCGTAAAGGGAACCAACAGGGGATTTGGGAGCAGGTCCATAAATGCTTATACTGTTAAGGATTCTGCTACGAGAAATTCAATAAATTTGTAGGATTGTTTTGTTGGATTATTTAAATTAATCCATAAATTTCTATCTAATTTGCCCACACATGTCATTACGAAAGGTAATGCAATGTAATCTCTAAATTAGCATCTGAACCCTAATCACTAACGAATACTCCAAGTTGTATCTAGATTAACCACCTTTGTCATATATAAAACAAAGCAAAATATCCCTCAATCTGAGTATGCTTATACATACTAATATAAACTCTTATATCAATTCAATCACAACCATAATGTATGCAATATGTGTTTCTAAATTACACCGAAGTAGTTAACTATAGTATAATCCTACGTGCCTCCATGTACACTGTGAAATTAGACGCGGATAAGTACAATCTAGCCGATCTGCTCATGCAATTTCCACTTGTAGCGTCATCCTCGCAAGCGAGCAGAGTATGCAGTGGAAGTGGTAGTCGTGGTGTTTTTTCGCCAATTCATAGTGGTCTCATCATAGTTTATGTAGCCTCTTTTTTTCTATTTGCTTTTCGCTCTCACGTGCATACAGGCTTTGTGTAACGGACATGTGTAATAAACAAACGCGAGTAAATTGCACAGTTGATCCTTAAAGTATTTTCCGATTATCGTTTGGATCTGCAAAACTATGAAATCATCCATTAAGCTCCCTGATGTATTTAACTGACATACGAGTCCCCTAGGAGCCGACGTGGCCGCCCTATCCATGTCAAATTTTCATTTCATCATCCATGGCCGCTACCTCGGTTGTCGTCTTAGGCTAGTCAATAGTGCGGAGTAACTTACACTTGGCTATAAAGCGATAGAGTAGGGTGTAGTTAGGTTTTAGTCCCGAAGAAGGTTTCCTAGTCATGTTCTTAGTCCATTTGCGGATTACTCAAGTTGTAAAACTTCAATAACAATATTTTGCTTCAAATAAATTTGGTCTGTATGGGAGCACCTAGAAATCTACATTTGCTTTCTACAACCATGTGACAGTTGTTTCAAGATTAGGAAAGTGAAACTTAAATATGAATTATCAGTGTCTGGACAAGATTTAGACCAATTACAGTGCACCAGCAACCCTAGAAGAATAATGGATTATGGTTGGTTTACTTTCACAATTTTCTGTCGCTAATTGCAAGTGTCGTGCCAGATTGAGAAGGACCAGACATGTTCAACAAAAATTGCTCTCACATATACGAGAGGGGAAATGTATGAGCATGAGCATAGTGGGGGCAGTAGGCACCTTCAAGAGGACAGCAGGGTGGCAACCGTACATCCATCCTGGCTCAGGAAATCGCATAGCATATTGTGGCATAGCCCTGCAAAGTAGAGGAAAAATTACTATTTGTACTCACCTTGTCACATGTATCCACATAACAAACGTTGCACATAACTAAACATCGAAGAATCAAACGTAACATTTTTAACAATCCAATGCTCATTCCTCTCTCTCTCTCTCTCTCTCTCTCTCTCTCTCTCTCTCTTTGCGAGGATCATTCCTTTCTCTTTCACGAGGCTAAAACATCATAATAAGAATTTACACTAATCCTCAAATGGTAGATATCCCCTTTGAATCTAAAAAATTTATAAACCACATCCCAAGTCTGTTGACCCCAGTCCAGCAATTGCGCATGAAGAAGCCAACATCATAAATATTGAGCAACATTATCAATTGTTTATAGTACGTTCCAAAATTAATGGAGACCGCTAGGCATCAGACTACTGACATTTGCTACCTATCAGACTAGTCTGTGGCCATTCGATTGGAAGCATGCACATCGTCGGATCCTCTAACAGAACTACATGCGTGAGTCAGTTTGCATGCAGGATTTCGCATTTATTGTGATTAATTCCTTTCCTATTTTTCCTAACAATTGCTCCCCAAATGTAGAGACTATTAATTAAGCTATTTTATTTGTTTCCATTTGTGAGGAGCAATGCTTCCTAAACAAGATTGTTGCTTCTCAAAAGAATTGATTTGCTTCCTAAAACTGCTTAATAATGTTGGAAAGTACGACTATTTCTCGTAAAATCCGGCAGTTAATTATGATTTTTTTTAAGATGTATTTCTTTACTGGTCGTACCATAATTTTTATTCCATGGAAGCATTCTTGTTGATGCATGGAAGCATCATTATGGGAATGATGTCAAATCCCATTTTTTGAGGAAATAATTTTGGAAAGTACAAATATTTCTCACAATTATATTCCACAATTAATTGTAATATTTTAAAGATGTGTATATTTATAGACGGCAACATGATTTTATACCACAGAAGCATTCTTTCCGATGCACGGAAGCATCATTTCCTGGTGTATGTAATGGGAACAAACTCTTTATAGTATCGGAAAACATTTTGTCTGTTCCCCGAGCATAGTTGTAAGGAAGCACCATTTTGTAGTGTGATGGAGCATAGTAATAGCAAAAAATCATTGTGGAAGCAAAAGAAGCACAGAGAATTAAAACAGAACCACATGGTATGAGCAAAAAATTACAACTCTTTTATTTAATAAAAAAATGGAACATATTACAATTCAGTATTTCAACTTTCGCCCATCCGTCGTTTCACTAAATGGGCTCATCAATAAAAACACCATACACACCATAAGCTCCATGCACTAGTAGAAAAAGGCCCATTTGTCCCGGTTCCAGAGGCCCATTTGTCCCGGTTCCAGGGTCGAGACTAAAGCCCAATACCTTTAGTCCATGTTCGCTTACGAACCAGGACAGATGGGGCTTCACGTGGCCGCTGCGGCGAGCCCAGGCAGGAGGACCTTTAGTCCTGGTTGGTAACACCAACCGGGACCAAAGAGCATCCACGCGTCAGCAGCTCAGGAATTGGGTTTTTTTTAAAGGGGGGTGGTTGGGGTTTTGGTGAGTTAATTTGGGGGTTTTTCATATATTGTGTTAGCTAGCTAATAGCTAAAGAGAAGTGACCTCTCTTATCTCTGTGCTTTGTCGACCCTACGTACTATACGTATAGAGAGGACTCGACACGCTAGCTAGTAAGAAAATGAAGGAAACCATTAAGTACAGAAGATCGTCATGAACATATACAGAGAGAAGTGATCGGCCTCTCCTTCTCCGAGAGATCTCTTACAATCCCTAACATCTGAAGTCAAGTTCCACATGATATTCTTCGGCTTTATTGATGACGTGGTTAAGAAAGAATCCCGTCAATTCCTCTTGAATTGCTCGTATGCGATCTTGTGGTAGGAGATCATCCCGCATCTGCCAGATCTAAATCGAAGACGAGGGTCAATACATGTGTATGAATGAAACTCAACACAAATGATGGTAATAAAATAAAATTGTGAATATTTTTGCTTATGCACTACACAGAGTAGCCCCGCTTATTCTTGGCCGTCTCGTTGTAGATGAACTCGCAAACGTAGTATCCACAGAAATCATTCCCGCGTTCCTGCCACAAGCACTTTACGAGAAAAAGAGGTCAATCAAACTAATAAGCAAGCATGCTAAATGGTATTGATGAAACTAGCTAGAATCAATGGGAGATGTGCGGAACTAGGTAGTAGTACTTACTTTCGGGTGTTTAAATTTTATCACGGTCGGCAGTCCCGGAGAAATTGCGATGAACTATTTCCAAACCCTGTCAGACAAAGAAAATAATTACTTGATATCAGGAAATGAACAAAGTTGCCGCTATGGTGCGATAATGATCGATTGAACTTAATTCTGGAGCATTTCAGTCATTTCCGCATACTCCTGGGGATCTTTTCGTCTTGAGTCTAAGACCGTTACTAGTCTCTGCTCAAGCTTAATCTCTAGGAGAATAAAGTGGTAGCTGCGCACGCATGCATAACTCATCAGTTACATTACTATAACCTCGAGTAATAAGGGAAACTGAATATGCACAAGACAGTAACACTCTCTTGAAGTTGTAAGGAAAGAGTATTTTATCTTTGCTTTGATTTTTGAGCAACGATTTGAGCAAGTTGTCCTCGGTTTCTGAGACATTCTTTTTAACCGTCCATTCATGTATGACATTTGGGTTAATGAACCCAATGTCATAGATTTGTGCTTTTCTGCATTCGACGATCTTCAATCTGCATAATATAGTGATGATAATTACATATACATGCAATGAAAGAGCTGAGCTATATATAGAGACTTAATTACAGAAAGTAGTACTTACAGATAGTAGCAAGCCACGAGTGATTTGTCGAGGGCCTTTTGATTGTAGAACTGGAAAAACTCATCAATCAACAGTTAACAATTCTTGTCCAATGAAGTGGTGGTCCTCTTTAATTCTCATCGACAAAGCATTCTTCCCAGACTCACTGCCGGTTTTCATGTACCATTCATGAAATCTTCGCATCATCATTGTTAGAGCAAGAGTTCCATCTTTGACGAGAGGCTTCATGTACTGGTATCTGAATTCGTCCGCCTCCATTGTATCAAAATGTACATCATCGGGCAGGTAATCACCAGGATTGGTACCGATCAGCATCTGTGGCAGATTTGCGACGATATCGCTAGACACCTTGAGCGGGGGGCACGATTGGTTAGCCTGTTCGCCGAGCTGGGGGATTTTTTTCCCACTTCTTCGTTCTGCTAGCCTTTTGTTACTTGAAGTAGTTCATGCCGGCGTGCATCTTCCAGTGTCTTTTTAAGACAGCGGACATGGTTTTATCCGGTGAACGCGGTGGTGTTCGCTTCAGGGCATTGATAGTGTGCTGAGCTTTCACCGGATCTATCTTCTCCTTCGGAGGTGGAGGTTTCTTTGTAAAAAAGTCCTTCACATAGGCTTCACAGATCTCCGCGTTTTCCTCCACGGTCCTCTCGTATGGTAACTTCTCTAGAGGCTTGAGAGATGGACCGTATCTGTATTGCCTCCTGCCTCTGGCTGTAATGCTAGCCGCCGGAGCAGCCGGAGCGGCGGCGACTATCTTCCTTCATTGCTGACGAGGCGGAGAAGGAGGCGGAATGCTCCGACGCGCCGAGCGGCGGCGTCTTTCTTCCGCCGTTGCTAACGAGGCGGAGGAGGAGACGGGCTGCTCGGACGCGCCGGAGCAGGCAGGGTGCCGCCACGCGCCGGAGCAGCCGAAGAAGGAGGCGGAGTGCCCTGATCACTCGCCGGAGGAGGAGGAGGGGGAGGAGGCGGAGTGCCATGACTCGCCGAAGGAGGAGGAGGAGGCAGAGGCGTCCAGTTCAGAAGCTTGATGTGCTCCTTCCGCCATAGACATGGAGTCTTCAGAGCAAGATACAGCTGAGTCTCCCCTTCACCGGTAGGGTGGTCAAGCTCGAGCTCCTCAAATCCCTCCGTTATTTCATCCACCAACACAACAGCATAGCCTTGTGGAATCGGACGGCAGTGAAAAGTTGCGTCGGGTTCAGGACATGCAACAGAGCCGACAGTCGCCTTAACTTTGAGGTTCTGCCATTGCGTCATAAGCTGGCAATGTTGAGCCTCCGTGATAGCATCCACGGGGTACGTAGGAGCCTGAAGTTAGGCTGCTGAACGAGCTCGGTGGAAGCCACCCTGCTTCTCCGCTGAGATGGCGGGGTAGCTTCTGGGGTAGCTCTGGAACCTCGCTGTCTCCTGCAGTTCGCTCTGCTCCAGTTTCCTCTTCCTCTCCCGGGTTTTGTAACCGCCTGCGCCGGGAAACCCAACCTTCCACGCAACGGAGCCCGGCGTGCCTCCTGTTCGTCCAGGGTGCTCAGGATTCCCGAGGGCCTCGGTGAGCTCGTCATTTTCTCTATCGGGAACGAACGTCCCTTGCTATGTTGTGGCGATACACTTCTGAAGCTTCTTGACGGGTATTTCAAGTTGCTCCTCCGTCCAAACGTACTTCCCTATTTCAGGGTCCAAGGTTCCCCCAACCCCGAAGAACCAAGTCCTTGAACGGTCTGGCCAATTCAATGTCTCTGGTTCGACCCCTTTAGCAAGCAGGTCATTCTCAGCCTTGTCCCACAACGGCCGGGCTTTGAGTTAGCCACCTGACCCCGTGCGATGGTGAAACTTCTTCTTTGCAGCATTGTTCTTGTTTGTCTCTAACATCTTGTTACTCCTGTCCGATGTCTTGTAGGCCACAAATGTGGGCCAGTGATCTCTTATCTTCTCAAATCGGCCGGTGAATTCTGGAGTCTTCCCTTTGTCGACATACATTGATTTCAACTAATTCTTCCACCTCCTGAATAGATCTGCCATCTTCTTAAGAGCATGAGCCTTGACCAATGGCTTTATAACTAGCTTATCTGGATCCTCCTCTGGCGGTAGGGTGAAATTTGCCTTCAGCACTGTCCAAAGATCATCTTTCTGTCTATCGTTGACATAAGGAACTTGAGGGTCTACGTTCTTAGGCTGATTCCATAGCTGGATGTTGATCGGGATCATTACCCTAACAATGGCCCCGCACTGAGCAGAAAATGCTTCCTTTGTCCGCCTGGGTTCAATCGGTTGGCCGTCGTCCGCGAGTTCTGTGATCGTGAACCTTTCATCCTGGCGCAACCTTTTCGGGCCTCGTCTTGTTACCAAAGTTTGGCTCGATCTGGAGGGCTATAAAAGAAGAAAGAAGAGTTAATATATGTACATACCAAAACAATTAATGCATCAATTAGCTAGTCAGCATAGGCTTAATTAATATATATATATACCTTGCCGGACTTTGCAACACCTCCCTCCTCCGTTCGGTCACCGGAGCCGTCACCACGGTCTCCTTCTTCCACTGGCATTCGGTCACTGGAGACATCATGATCATGTCCTTCCTCCTCCATTGTTTGATCACCAGGGCCTGCTTCACCCTTTCCTTCCAGACCATCGGTGTCATTGAGATACGCCAAGATATCACCTCCGCCGAGGATTATGTCCCCCAACAATTGTTCTGTTTCCAAGTCTCTGTGCTCCATAGTTTCTGCAAATATTACAATATGGCAATTAATATACAAACATGAGAGATGGATATATAAGTGGCAAACATAGACCTAGCTAGCTAATCACAACAAGGAATATTAATTAGTGGCCTCAAAGACAACGCTTCTAGGGTTTGGGGTGGCCTCGACGACAACGCTCTTTTAACTTGGTAAATTTGGGTGGTGTAACATCCCAAATTTTCAATTTGGAATGTTATACATTAGGTCATCATGCATATCATATTTCTCGCATTTTCCGATCCTAGAAAATTTCACGCAACTCAAGGACCCTCAGAGAGAGTTGGAGATTTCATTATTTTCATATTTGGGATTTCTCAAATTTTGAAAATAGGATCATTTGGATTTATTTAATTATCTTCATAAGTTTTTCCGATAAAAAAATTAAGAGAGGAATAATATGACTTTCCCAACATTTAGAAAAAATGAAGATATAATGAATAAATCAAATATTGGTTTTTGAAAGTTTATTTGCTTTAGGCAAAAAAATAGTATTTTAAAAATATGAATATTTGCCCTGCTTTTAAAGTTCATTTTGTTCGACTCATTTTAGGAGTCGGGAAAATTAATTTTATTAAATTTGGAGTCCGCTTGGTTTTATTTTTATTTCGTTTAGTTTTGTTTAAAAAAAAGCTGAGGCCCCCTTTGGCCAAGGGCCCAACATACCGCCAAACTCCCCCCTCTCACCTCTGGCCATGGAGGAGCCCGCCGCCGCCGACGCCGAGTCCGGCTCGGACCAGGCGGACGCCGCCGCTGCCCTCCCAAGGCAACCGAGAGACCCTCCTTATAACCCCGCCTCTCTCTCCTCCCCGCGCCGCCCCGCCCCTAACCCGAGCCGCCCCCGCCAAGGCCGCCGCCGCCGCCACCACCCGTCGACCCGCCGCCACCCACCGCCGCCCCGACCTCGCGAGTCCCGAGCCCGCGGCGACTCGCGAGGTAGCCGACCTCGCCGCCCCGATCCGGTTTTGCTTTAAAAACCGATCCGGTTCGTTCGTTGTTCATTTTTTATAAAAACCCTAGATGATTTATTTTTTCGGTTTTATTATTTAGTGAACGCTCACCGACCCGCTCGCTTCGATGAACGCGTTAAATCGGTTAGTTTCGTTAACGAACGTCCGCCGCTTAACTGTTCGTCGTTTTTCCTTTAAATCGGATTTAATCCGTTATTTTCCGAATTCGATTTCGATTCGATTTTCAAATCTGTTTATTTTCTCGCTCGCTTATCGGAATGAGGTGATTCAAGCGCCTGGAGTTTCATTATGAAACCGCCGTTCCGACTAACCTACTTAAACAAAGTTTTGCTACTGTAAAATTTTGACCTAGTTTCAGATTGCTAAAACCGAGTCGTTCTCTCTCGACTTTCGACTTTCGATGCTTTATTTGATTTGATTCTTTTGTAACCAGGGTTCTTAAGTTGAACTCTCTGGTTAGATCTTTTATTCGAGATTTCCCTGTGCATTAGATGAGTACTTATTGTATGCTTGTTGTTTGTCTGCGTTAGATCACCCGGAGTGCGCCGCTTGTTACTTCGAATCTCTAGGTCTCGTGGATCATCAGCAAGGCAAGTAACACTTGATCATACCTTTTCTACTACCCAGTTTTATTGCATTAGATCAAACCTCAAACACTTGCATGTTTAGGATCAACTTAAATTGTGGGATGGGAAGTAGATTGAGGTAGTATCTATTACTGTTTTACTTATGAAACCTTGGGAGTTACTTCTCGCTTGCTTATTATGCCATGCTATGCTAGTAGACGTGGATTGGGTGAGTGAATATCCATGACAGATGTGAGATTGTTAATTAATGGTTTATCTAAGGTGGCAACCTAAACACACATCTGGGTGGATTGAGGCGCTGGTTTCTATCAGACTTGCTGTATTTCTTCGGACCGCCACCTGTGCTCTAAGGGATCATAAGATTATTCAAACTGAAACTTCCGTGTGTAGCCACAAGCCAATTATGGGCTCTGGCGTAGGTGACTAAGTTGTGCGAACTCTTACGGGTAGGCTAGCTGATGTAGGGGATGTAGGTTGGTACGGTCTACCCACATGTAAGGTGCTAGTGCTTCGAAAGACTATGTCTCGGTCATCCGCTTCTCAAACACCTCAGAAAACGAGAACCAAGCGGAGGCGATCGAGTCTTGTGGGGAAAAGTCATAAACCTCTGCAGAGTGTATAAACTAATCATGATTAGCCGTGTCCCCGGTTATGGACGTTTTGAGTATCTAGTACTTGAATATCATGTGAATCTCAACATGTTACTTCTAATAAATGTTATTGGGTTTTGATGAGTACTTTTTAATTGGGATTGAGGATGCTGTCAACCATTCTCAATGTTTAACAACCACCATGATAGTTAAATAAAATTATTCCTTTGTTGTAGGGAAAACTAGCTTTATGCAAAAATGTAACCATAGAGCTTTACCACCGCACATATATGCATGTAGTATAGGCTTATTCCTTCATTGCTCTCTATGTGTTACATTGCCAAGATATTCCATGTCTTGACCCGTTTTGGCTGCAACTTTCACGTTGCAGACTTTTCGAATTTACGAGTAAGGTGTTAGGTCGTGGTTCTATACTCGATGATGCCGATGGAGTTGATGGACTCACTTATCTTCCAAGCCTACCGCTGTTACTATTAGATGGCCTTAAGCCATATTATTGTAATAAGTTCCCTTATGGACAACGATGTAATAAGTGTGTGATTGATACTCTGCTATAAATCCTTCGAAATCTTGTGTGGTGTCAAGATTCTCGATCCGTGGATGACACCGAGCACGAGACTTGATCCTTTCGGTCTGGTCGCTCTGAGAGATGGTATCGAGCACACGCCGACCGTAGAGACACGACCACTAAGTTAAAGCCATAGATCACTACTCTCTTCCCATTTTCTAACTCCTCATCTTTTCTACTCTTTTGGATGACGGACGCGAAGATCAAGTACACCCAACCAGATGAAGGCACACCTTTTGGATTTCACTTGAAGGAAGTCACCAAGTACCTGAACATTGGACTACCCAGCTTCACCGGAACTTTCAATGCCACTCTGCCTGAAGAGGAGCGCTAGAAGATTCAAGCTCACGTTCCAGGAAGGACATTCGCCCCAATCACCAAGCCTATAGATAGTGTTTTCAGTGCACCAACTTGGAGTCTGGGAAAGAGCATGGCAGCTCACATCACCATGGGACGCATTGGAGAAGTTTATCAAGAAGACCTCAAGGACACCATCTATCAGATTTGCGGACGCCGAGATGACAAATGGGACATAGTCAGCACCAAGAAGGATAGATCCATTGCAGCTTTCATCCAGGAGTTAAACCAGCACATTCGACGCCAGGAGAACCAGATGTGCAATGATATGTTGGAGTTGCAGAATGCAAAGGGAAGGATCATCGAAATTGAAGAAGAATTAAAGACTACACGCAAGGACTACATGGACGAGATCGTAGATCTAGCAAGACACAATAACGATCTTAAGTACGAGATCAAGAACTCAAGAAGAAGTTGGCGCTCAGAATGAAGACCAGATGTCGGTTGTCCAAGCGACTACATCAACATCGACGACACCGATTCGGATCCAAGTGAACCCGACTTTGAAGACGAAGTTGAGCAGACATCATGGAGTCTTCCACCGTTCAAATTAGTAGAAGTCCCCACATATTAGTAGTATTCCTCCATGTAAACATTATAGTACACGCACTTTTGCGATAGTTAGATCGTTGTAAGCCCTTTGTTTGATTGAATGAAGTGATTTGGTGTGCATTTGCTCATGTGCATTTGGGTAGTGATTCCCTTAGACCTCAATCTATTCTTAATTTCTCGTCTTTTCTAAACCCATCGATGCCTCCGAGACGCGACCCGGGTTCGCTTTTCCGCCAGAGATCACCCAATTGATTCAGCAGCAGAACACCTGATTCAAACATTGGTGCGAACCAGGGCAACAACAACAACAACAACAACAACCCACCACCACCACCACTGCGGATCACCGACTCGCTTCCTTAGACTAAATCCGCGGTGTATTCCAAAGAGCACCGAGCCGATTGTAGCAGATGATTGGCTCCGCAAGATAGGAAGGAGTTGACCACTGCAGAATGCATGATGGAGAAAGAGTGAAGTTTGCAGCACATCAGCTTGAAAGACCCGCAGCAGCATGGTGGGAGAATTTTACAGCCACTTACCCGTGAGACACCGCCACATGGGATCGGGCCAAGAAGCTTTTCAGACCGCCCATGTTTCAGCAGGAGCTATGGCTATGAAGAAGCGTGAGTTTCGCAACTTACGCCAAGGAGGAAGGACTGTTGGCGAGATGTGGATGATTTTAGTAAGTTAGCATGTTATGCCCCGATGACGTTACTCTGACGACGCTGCTAAACAGAGAAGTTTCTAGAAGGACTGAATGATGAGTTCAATGCCGTTGATGGTAGCAAGTTTCAACAACTACCAGGAGTTGGTAGACCGAGCCCTCATGATTGAAGGAAGCAGCAGAATTGAGAACTGCAAGCGGAAGTATGGACAGGGAAGTATAACTCGGAGCCCAAAGAAGCCTCGTTATACCCCTAAATCAGGAATTCAGTTTCAGCATACCCATGGAGGAGGTAATTCGCATAACCATAATGGCACTAAGAATGGGAACGGGAATGGAGGAAGCAATGGACAGAATCGCACCACCCCGTCAACACCATCCAAGGTAGACCTGAGTCACATCACTTGTTTTAAGTGCCGCAAGACTGGGCATTATGCAAATGACTGCCCAGAAGGCCATAATGGAAATGGCAATGGAAGCTCTGGAAAGAAGCCCAACCCTTTCAACAGGGGACAGGTGAACCACATTGATGTGGAGGAGGTTGAAGATCAGCCCGATGCAGTAATCGATAAGTTTTTGGTTAAGTCATTTACTGCAGTTGTTCTTTTCGATACTGGTGCATCGCATTCATACATATCAAGGGGATTTGTGGATAAGTACAAATTACCGACCCAAGCCCTTAGGTCACCCATGCTAGTAACCTCACCCGAGCAGAATACATGGCTAGTAAATGGTGTGATCGATTGCCTTTAAGGATTGGACACTATGTTTTCCCTCGCACCTAATAGTTCGGAATCCCAAGGATTGGATGTGATATTAGGTATGGATTGGTTATCAAAGTATGGAGGGAACATAGATTGCACCACAAAGTCAATTTTGCTCACCACACCAGAGGGAAGAAGGAACAAGTATGTATCACGGCATGAGCCGAGGAGAGCGCAAGTAAATTGCTTATCAGGAGTGGTGCAGGAAGAAGTACCAGTGGTGAAGGATTTTCCTGATGTATTTCCAGAAGAGTTGCCAGGAATGCCACCGGATAGATACATTGAGTTTTTGATCGAGCTGTTGCCAGGAACAGGCCCGATATCGAAGCGACCGTCAGGATGCCCGCATGTGATTTGGCGGAAATCAAGAAGCGATTAAGGAACTATTGGATACGGGTTTTATTCGCCCAAGTTCTTCACCTTGGGGATCACCCGTATTGTTAGTGGAGAAGAAGGATGGATCGTTAAGAATGGTTGTTGATTATCGTGGATTGAATGAAGTAACAATCAAGAACAAGTACCCACTACCTATGATAAATGATCTGTTTGATCGCTTGCAAGGAGCTAAGGTGTTTTCCAAGATCGATTTGCGATCAGGGTATCATCAGTTGAAGATTCGGGAGCAGGACATACCCAAGACAGCGTTTACCACGAGATATGGACTGTATGAGTATACCGTTATGTCATTTGGACTGACTAACGCACCAGCCTATTTCATGAACCTGATGAACAAAGTGTTTATGGAGTTTTTGGATAAGTTCGTCGTGGTGTTCATCGACGACATTTTGATTTTCTCAAAGAATGAAGAAGAACATAAGGAACATTTGAGATTGGTTTTGGAGAAACTGAGGGAACACCAGTTGTATGCCAAGTTCAGCAAATGTGAGTTTTGGCTAAAGGAAGTTGGATTTCTCGGACATGTTATATCCGGAGAAGGAATAGCAGTTGACCCCACAAAGGTTGAGACCGTAACCAAATGGGAAGCACCAACGACAGTTGGAGAGATTCGGAGTTTCCTTGGACTCGCAGGATACTACCGAAGATTCATTGAGAATTTCTCAAGGATTGCAAAGCCTATGACAGAATTGTTGAAGAAGGATAACAAATTCATATGGACTGAGGACTGTGAGGCAAGTTTTCAGGAGCTGAAGAAAAGATTGGTTACCTCACCAGTTTTAATATTGCCGGATCAAACCAAGGATTATGAGGTGTATTACGGCGCTTCACGCCGAGGACTTGGAGCAGTGCTTATGCAGGAAGGAAGAGTTGTTTCAGTATGCTTCACGACAACTTAAGCCCCATGAGTTGAATTATGCCACACATGATTTGGAGTTAGCAGCCGTTGTGCATGCCTTGAAGACATGGAGACATTTTCTCATTGGAAATCATTGTGAAGTATATACGGATCACAAGAGTTTGAAGTACATCTTCACACGTATGAATAAAATCTCGATGAGAGGAGATGGTTAGAGCTTATCAATGATTATGATATGAGATTACATTATCACCCGGAAAGGCTAATGTCGAATAGCAGACGCATTGAGCCGTAAGAGCCACGTCAATACCCTAATGATGGGAGGAATACCCAATGAGTTAGCCGAGGACCTTCGAGAGCTATGTTTGGAAATAGTTCGAGAGGCTATGTAGCAGCATTGGAGATTCATCAACACTAATGGACAAAATCGAGAAGCCCAAAAGGCGATAAGGAAGTTACCTCTATAAAGGAGAAAATGAGCAAGGGAAAAGCAAAAGGATTTCGTGATGATGAGCACGATACCCTATGGTTTGAGGACCGTGTTTATGTGCCCAATAACCCGTAGATCGAAGTTGATTTTGCAAGAAGCTCATGATTCACCCTATTCGATTCACCCAGAAATACTAAGATGTATTTGGATTTGAAGAATACTTTCGGTGGACCGGAATGAAGAAGGATATTGCGGAGTATGTAGCAGTTTGCGATGTATGTCGAAAGTAAAGGCGTAACATCGAAGCCAGCAGGATTGTTACAACCATTGCCGATACCGAATGGAAGTGGGATAAATTAGGCATGGATTTCATCACAGGTTTGCCAAAGACTCGTTCAGGATATGACTCGATTTGGGTTATAGTCGACCGCTTGACGAAGGTAGCTCATTTCATTCCAGTCAAGACTACCTATAGCAGTGCTAAGTTGGCAAAGATATACATGACCAGAATTGTGTGTTTGCATGGAGTTCCGAGGAGCATCGTATCAGACAGAGGAACCCAATTTACTTCAAAATTTTGGAACCAGTTGCACGAAACATTGGGAACCAGACTGGAATTCAGCACAGCTTTCCACCCACAGAACGATGGACAGACTGAGAGAGTCAATCAGATTTTGGAGGATATGCTGAGAGCTTGTGCACTAGATTATGGATCTAGTTGGGATGATAATTTGCCATATGCAGAATTTTCTTATAACAACAGTTACCAAACCAGCTTGAGGATGGCACCTTTCGAGGCTCTGTATGGAAGGAGATGCAGGACACCGTTGTCATGGGATGAAACCGAGATCGCCGCTTGTTTGGACCAGATTTGATTAAGGAGTCTGAGCAGAAGGTTAAACTGATTCGAGATAGGCTCAAGGTAGCCCAGTCCAGACAGAAGAGCTATGCAGATTCAAAGCGCAAGGCGACTGAATATGAAGTTGGAGACAGAGTATATCTTAGAGTATCCCCGCTTCGAGGAGTTAAGTGTTTTGGAGTTAAAGGAAAGTTAGCACCACGTTTTGTTGGACCATATAAGATTTTGCAACGCATGGGAGAAGTTGCTTATAAGCTGGAATTGCCAGAAGGACTGTCAGGAGTTCATGATGTATTCCATGTTTCTCAGCTGAAGAAATGTCACCCCGAGATAGCAGAGATACCGTTAAGAGACACAGTGCCACTGGAAGCAATTCAGTTGAAGGATGATTTAACATATGAGGAAAAACCGGTTAAGATTCTCGATTATGCCAGCAGAGTTACTCACAGCAAGGTTATCAAGTTCTGCAAGGTTCAGTGGAACCACCACACGGAAGATGAAGCCACCTGGGAAAGAGAGGAAGTTTTCCTCAAGGACCACCCTCACCTATTTTCTAGCCAACCCGAATCTCGAGGGCGAGATTCATCTTAAGGGGGTAGGTTTGTAACATCCCAAATTTTCAATTTGGAATGTTATACATTAGGTCATCATGCATATCATATTTCTCGCATTTTCCGATCCTAGAAAATTTCACGCAACTCAAGGACCCTCGGAGAGAGTTGGAGATTTCATTATTTTCATATTTGGGATTTCTCAAATTTTGAAAATAGGATCATTTGGATTTATTTAATTATCTTCATAAGTTTTTCCGATAAAAAATTAAGAGAGGGAATAATATGACTTTCCCAACATTTAGGAAAAATGAAGATACAATGAATAAATCAAATATTGGTTTTGAAAGTTTATTTGCTTTAGGAAAAAAAGAGTATTTTAAAAATATGCATATTTGCCCTGCTTTTAAAGTTCATTCTGTTCGACTCATTTTAGGAGTCGGGAAAATTAATTTTATTAAATTTGGAGTCCGTTTGGTTTTATTTTTATTTCGTTTAGTTTTGTTTTAAAAAAAGCGAGGCCCCCTTTGGGCCAAGGGCCCAGCCCACCGCCATGCCCAACTCCCCCTCCTCACAGGCCCTGGAGGAGCCCGCCGCCGACGCCGCCGAGTCCGGCTCGGACCACGGACGCCGCCCGCCGCCCCTCCCAAGGCAACCGAGCCCCCTCCTTATAACCCCGCCGCCTCTCCCCTCACCCCGAGCGCCACCCGCCCCCCAACCCGAGCCGCCGCCGCCGCCAAGGCCGCCGCCGCCCGCCGCCGCCGCCGCCGCCACCACCCGTCGACCCGCCGCCACCACCGCCGTCGCCCGACCCGCCGGAGTCCCGAGCCCGGCGACTTCGCCGAGGTAGCCGGCCTCGCCCCGATCCGGTTTTGCTTTAAAAAAAACGATCCGGTTATTCGTTCGTTGTTCGATTTTTTAAAAAAAAAACCCTAGATGATTTATTTTTTTTCGTTTTTATTATTTAGTGAACGTTCACCGACCCGTTCGTTTCGATGAACGCGTTCGTCGGTTAGTTTCTGTTAACGAACGTCCGTCGTTTAACTGTTCGTCGTTTTTCTTTTAAATCGGATTTAATCCGTTATTTTCCGAATTCGATTTCCGATTCGAGTTTCAAATCTGTTTATTTTCTCGCTCGTTTATCGGAATCAGGTGATTCAAGCGCTGAGTTTCATTCTGAAACCGCCGTTCGACTAACCTACTTAAACAAAGTTTTGCTACTGTAAAATTTTGACCTAGTTTCAGATTGCTAAAACCGAGTCGTTCTCTCTCGACTTTCGACTTTCGATGCTTTATTTGATTTGATTCTTTTGTAACCAGGGTTCTTAAGTTGAACTCTCTGGTTAGATCTTTTATTCGATATTTCCCTGTGCATTAGATGAGTACTTATTGTATGCTTGTTGTTTGTCTGCGTTAGATCACCCGGAGTGCGCCGCTTGTTACTTCAAATCTCTAGGTCTCGCGGATCATCAGCAAGGCAAGTAACACTTGATCATACCTTTTCTACTACCCAGTTTTATTGCATTAGATCAAACCCTCAAACACTTGCATGTTTAGGATCGACTTAAATTGTGGGTGGGAAGTAGATTGAGGTAGTATCTATTACCTGTTTTACTTATGAAACCTTGGGAGTTACTTCTACGTTTGCTTATTATGCCATGCTATGCTAGTAGACGTGGATTGGGTGAGTGAATATCCATGACAGATGTGAGATTGTTAATTAATGGTTTATCTAAGGTGGCAACCTAAACACACATCTGGGTGGATTGAGGCGCTGGTTTCTATCAGACTTGCTGTATTTCTTCGGACCGCCACCCGTGCTCTAAGGGATCATAAGATTATTCAAACTGAAACTTCCGTGTGCAGCCACAAGCCAATTATGGGCTCTGGCGTAGTTGACTAAGTTGTGCGAACTCTTACGGGTAGGCTAGCTGATGTAGGGGATGTAGGTTGGTACGGTCTACCCACATGTAAGGTGCTAGTGCTTCTGAAAGACTATGTCTCGGTCATCCGTTTCTCAAACACCATGTAGTGCGAGAACCAAGCGGAGGCGATCGAGTCTTGTGGGGAAAAGTGCGCAAACCTCTGCAGAGTGTATAAACTAATCATGATTAGCCGTGTCCCCGGTTATGGACGTTTTGAGTATCTAGTACTTGAATATCATGTGAATCTCAACATGTTACTTCTAATAAATGTTATTGGGTTTTGATGAGTACTTTTTAATTGGGATTGAGGATGCTGTCAACCATTCTCAATGTTTAACAACCACCATGATAGTTAAATAAAATTATTCCTTTGTTGTAGGGAAAAACTAGTTTTATGCAAAAATGTAACCATAGAGCTTTACCACCAGCCATATATGCATGTAGTATAGGCTTATTCCTTCATTGCTCTCTATGTGTTACATTGCCAGCATATTCCATGTGCTGACCCGTTTTCGGGCTGCAACTTTCACGTTGCAGACTTTTCAGACGACGAGTAAGGTGTTAGGTCGTGGTTCTATACTCAGTGATGCCGATGGAGTTGATGGACTCACTTATCTTCCAAGCCTTCCTCTGTTACTATTAGATGGCCTTAAGCCATATTATTGTAATAAGTTCCCTTATGGACAACGATGTAATAAGTGTGTGATTGATACTCTGCTATAAATCCTTCAAATCTTGTGTGGTGTCGAGATTATCGATCCAGGGATGACACTGAGCACAGAGACTTGATCCTTTCGGGTCTGGTCGCTACAGGTGGCCTCGGCAACACTTCTAGGGTTTGGGGTGGCCCCGACGCTTCTAGGGTTTGGGGTGGCCTCGACGCTTCTAGGGTTTGGGGTGGCCTCGAAAATGCTTCTTGGGTTTGGGCCGGACCACCTCTCTCAGGAATGTCCGACGTCCGGACCGACAAGGGATTTAACAAAATGGCGCCATTCTGGATGTGCAGAAAATGGTCCCTATTTTTCCTGATCTCATCTACCCTTCTATATGTCACGTTGTCTAGTGTCAAAGGATTCGAGAGAACCATGGCTTCATCATTAGCCGGAAGTAACAGGCGCATGATGGTATGAAGCTCTCCAAAATTATTTTGGAACGGAGTCCTAATATGGTAATTCACTTTTTGGTACGAAGTTCAGCAAGAGCCCTTTCGAATATCGCTATTTAGAAGGCCTTTGCTGAACTCCGTACCAAAAAGCGAATTATCCTATCAGGACTCCGTTCCATAATAATTTTGGAGAGCTTCATACCATCATGCTCACATTCGCTAATTATGAAACCATGGATTTCTTCAATACTTTGACACAAGAGAACGTGCACATATAGAATGGTAGATGAGATAAGAAAAAATATGGATCAACTTAATTATGCACATCCATAATGGGGGCATTCTTGATAAATATCTTATAAATCTCGAGAGAGTTTGTCGGGTAGGGGCGGGAGGGGGTAGGAGACCGACAACGTTTTTTCTAGGGTTTGGGTGTCCTCGAGAATTGGTCGAGTGAGAGGGGGTTGATCGACGTCACCCTCTCAACCCCTCGGCAATCCTCGACACCTCGATGACCCTCGACACCTCGACGACCCTCGACCCTCGACCCCTCGGCGACCCTCGACCCTCTACCCTAGTTCCCGACCCTCGATCGCTCGGCGATCCTCGACACCCTCGTTCCCGATAAAAAATAAGAAGAGGAAGAAGAAAAAAAAGAGGAGATATTCCTTCTTCTTCTCCTCTTTTTGTTCTTCTTTTCCTCTTCTTATTTTTCTCTCCTCTTCTTCCTCTCCTTCTTCTTCTCCTTCTTCCTCTTCTTATTTTCCTTTTTCCTCTCCTTCTTTTTCTTCTTCTTCCTTCTTCCTTCTTCCTAGATAAAACTTTTCTAAAAAATGTAACTTTTGCATATGTAAAAGTTTTTCTTAAATCTTCCTTCTTCCTAGCTAGATATATAAAACTTTTCTAAAAATGTAACTTTTGCATATATAAAACTTTTCTTCTTCTTCCTTCTTCCTAGATATATAAAACTTTTCTAAAAATGAAACTAACCTAAAATGCACTAAATCAGAGAACATACACATATACAACTTTTCTAAAATATAACTTTTGCATATATGAACATATATACACAGAGAACATACATACATATATACATTTTTCTAAAAATGCAAAAACAAATCATCATATATATGAACAAAATTCTGAAAAAAACATGACATATAATCATATATACACACATACATATAATTACACATATACATATAATCTGAAAAAAATCATCATATATATATAAACAGAGAGGAGAAGGCTGGTCGGACCGAACGTGGCGGCGGCGTGGTTGGGGCAGGCCGGGCGGGGCGGCGTCGGGGCAGGAGCCACACGGGCGAGGCGGCGTCGAGGCAGGGGGCAGGAGGCGACGGCGACGAGGCAGGGGGCATGGGGCGGCACGTCGGGCAGGGCAGGGGCACGGGCGATGGCGACGAGGAGCGGGCGGCGACGGCGACCTCGGGGCAGCGACGACGAGCACGGGCAGCCTGGCGGCGTCGAGGAGCTCGGTGTCATCGGGGGGCAAATGGTCGATGAAAACTGAAAAATTTGCAAGTGTTGCTTATATACCCAGAGCATTGGTCCTAGATCGTGGCACAAACCGGTACGAATGGCCCCCTTTGGTCCCGGTTCGTGCCACCAACCGGGACCAAAGGTCTCTTTCAATGCCAAAGGGCGGAAGCGAGGCCTTTGGTCGGTTAATGCAGAGCACCGGGACTAAAGGGGCATTGGTCCCGGTTGGTGCCACCAACCGGTACCAATGCCCCCCTTTAGTCCCGGTTGGTGCTACCAACCAGGACCAAGGCCGAGTTCTTTTGCAGGATTCTCCCAGAATCTTCCCCTCTCTAACTTCTCCTAGAACCTTTGACCCCCTTTTGTTCTATAGTCCTACCTAATTAGATCCTAACTAGATAGGATTGTAAAACAAATGGGGCTCAAAGATTCTAGGAGAATCTGGGTAGGGGTCAGATTCTGGGAGAATCTCGCAAAAGAACTGGGCCCAAAGGCCTTGTGCTGCCCGCGACCAAAAGTTTAGTCCCACCTCGCTAGTTGAGAGGTGCTTGGAGTGGTTTATAAGCCCCACTACGGCTGCCCTCTCGAGCTCCTCTCATATGCAGGCTTACGGGCCTAATCTCACACTATGCTGCCTGCGGGCCTACTGGTTTCTGCGGGCCTGAATCCTGGCCCATGATTGGGTTTCTAGTCATATTAAGGCCGTGGTGGCCGAGTAGGTGGCATTTTTTTATTTTTCTTTTTTTCTTTTTTTTGCTTTATTTATTTTATTTTGTTTCTACTTACAGCAAAATACTTATTGTTTTTCACTGATTCTTTTTGCTTTTAGGTAATAAAAATTATAAACTTTATGTTAGTGCCATTAGTTTTCCAATTTGAATAATTTTAATTTATATTTTTTGCAATTTGTGCGAATCACTAGTTTGTAAATAACTTTACTATAAAAATAGATTTTTTAGTGATTCTTTTTCCTGCTATTTAATATTACTGTGTTTTATCATTATATTCAATTTGGTAATTTTTAATTTATTTGGAATATCTGTTTTAATCAAAAATAGATTTTGTTATTTTAGTTTGCTACTCCCTCGATTCCAAATTGTAATGCGCATAGATTTTTGGCTAGGATTCCGAATTGTAGTGCACATTTGTGGCCATAAGCATGTCTGGACGAAAATGACCCTGGTTGGAATCTCAGTTGCATAGCAGTCTGCGCATGTGCATAGGGCAGTCTGCTGCAGCAGGGCTGTTTTGGTCCATAGTACTACACCCATGTCATGCATTGGTATTGCAACTGAAATCTATGTGATACGTCCATTTTGCATCATGCTTTTATATCGATATTTAGTGCATTATGTGTTGTTATTACACGTTATGTCACAATACTTATGCGTATTCTCTCTTATTTTACAAGGTTTACATGAAGAGGGAGAATGTCGGCAGCTGGAATTCCGTGCTGGAAAAGGAGCAAATATTAGAGACCTATTCTGCATATCTCCAAAAGTCCTGAAACGTCACGGAGGTAGTTTTTGGAATTAATAAAAAATACTGGCGAAAGAATCAACCAGAGGGGGCCCACACCCTGGCCACGAGGGTGGGGGGCGTGCCCTACCCCCTGGGCGCGCCCCTCTGCCTCATGGAACCCCTGGCAGGCCTCCGGTGCCCATCTTTGGCTATATGAAGTCTTTCACCCTGGAAAAAATCATAAGCAAGCTTTCGGGAGAAACACCGCCGCCACGAGGCGGAACCTTGGCGGAACCAATCTAGGGCTCCGGCGGAGCTGTTCTGCCGGGGAAACATCCCTCCGGGAGGGGGAAATCATCACCATCGTCATCACCATCGATCCTCTCATTGGAGGGGGTCAATCTCCATCAACATCTTCACCAACACCATCTCCTCTAAAACCCTAGTTCATCTCTTGTATCCAATCTTTGTCCCAAAGCCTCAGATTGGTACCTGCGGGTTGCTAGTAGTGTTGATTACTCCTTGTAGTTGATGCTATTTGGTTTATTTGGTGGAAGATCATATGTTCAGATCATTTATGCATATTAATACCCCTCTGATTATGAACATGAATATGATTTGTGAGTAGTTACGTTTGTTCCTGAGGACATGGGAGAAGTCTTGCTATAAGTAGTCATGTGAATTTGGTATTCGTTCGATATTTTGATGAGATGTATGTTGTCTTTCCTCTAGTGGTTTATGTGAATTTCGACTACATGACACTTCACCATTGTTTGGGCCTAGAGGAAGGCATTGGGAAGTAATAAGTAGATGATGGGTTGCTAGAGTGACAGAAGCTTAAACCCTAGTTTATGAGTTGCTTCGTCAGGGGCTGATTTGGATCCATATGTTTCATGCTATGGTTAGGTTTACCTTAATACTTCTTTTGTAGTTGCAGATGCTTGCAATAGGGGTCAATCATAAGTGGGATGCTTGTCCAAGGAAGGGCAGCACCCAAGCACCGGTCTACCAACATACCAAATTATCAAAGTAACGAACGCGAATCATATGAGCGTGATGAAAACTAGCTTGACGATAATTCCCATGTGCCCTCGGGAGCGCTTTCCTTCATATAAGAGTTTGTCCTGGCTTGTCCTTTGCTACAAAAAGTATTGGGCCATGTTGCTGCACTTTGTTTACTTTCATTACTTGTTACCCGTTACAAATTACCACATCACAAAACTATCTGTTACCGATAATTTCAGTGCTTGCAGAAAATACCTTACTGAAAACCGCTTGTCATTTCCTTCTGCTCCTCGTTGGGTTCGACACTCTTACTTATCGAAGGACTACGATAGATCCCCTATACTTGTGGGTCATCAAGACTCTTTTCTGGCGCTGTTGCCGGGGAGTGAAGCGCCTTTGGTAGGTGGAATTTGGTAAGGAAAAATTTATATAGTATGCTGAAATTTACTGTCACTTGTTGCTATGGAACATAATCCTTTGAGGGGCTTGTTCGGGGTATCTTCATCCCGACCAGTTGAGAAAAGAGTTGCTCCTCAACCTACTGAACCTACTGAAAATGTTTACTTTGAAATTCCTTCGGGTATGATAGAGAAACTGCTAGCTAATCCTTTTACAGGAGATGGAACTATACATCCCGATTTGCACCTAATCTATGTGGATGAAGTTTGTGGATTATTTAAGCTTGCAGGTATGCCCGAGGATGTTATCAAGAAGAAGGTCTTCCCTTTATCTTTGAAGGGATAGGCATTGACATGGTTTAGGCTATGTGATGATATGGGATCATGGAACTACAACCAATTGAAATTGGAATTTCATCAGATGTTTTATCCTATGCATCTTGTTCATCGTGATCGTAATTATATATATATAATTTTTGGCCTCGCGAAGGAGAAAGCATCACTCAAGCCTGGGGGAGGATTAAGTCAATGTTATATTTATGCCCCAATCATGAGCTCTCAAGAGAAATTATTATTCCAAATTTTTATGCTCGGCTTTCTCTCAACAATCGCTCCATGAACGATACTTCTTGTACTGGCTCTTTTATGATGAAGACTATTGAATTCAAATGGGATTTATTGGAAAGAATTAAACGCAACTCTGAAGATTGGGATCTTGACGAAGGTAAGGAGTCAGGTATAACACCCAAGTTTGATTGTGTTAAATCTTTTATGGATACCGATGCTTTCCGTGAATTTAGTACTAAATATGGACTTGACTCTGAGATAGTAGCTTCTTTCTGTGAATCCTTTGCTACTCATGTTGATCTCCATAAGGAGAAGTGTTTTAAATATAATCCTCCCATTGAAGTAAAGGTAGCTGCACCTATTAAAGTTGAAGAAAATACTATCACTTCTAATGTTGATCCCATTGTTCCTACCACTTATATTGAGAAACCACCTTTCCCTGTTAGAATAAAGGATCATACTAAAGCTTCAACTGTGGTTCGTAAGAGTAATACTAGAACACCTACACCCTCTGAGCAAATTAAAGTTGAACCTAGTATTGCTATGGTTAAAGATCTCTTGGCTGATAATATTGATGGGCATGTTATTTACTTCTGTGATGAAGCTGCTAGAATTGCTAGACCAGATACTAAGAATAAACATAGCCCTGTTGTAGGCATGCCTGTTATTTTTGTTAAAATAGGAGATCATTTTTATCATGGCTTATGTGATATGGGTGCTAGTGCGAGTGCAATACCTCATTCCTTATATAAAGAAATTATGCATGATATTGCACCTGCTGAGATAGAGGAAATTTATGTTACAATTAAGCTTGCTAGTAGAGACACTATTTCACCACTTGGGATTGTTAGAGATGTTGAAGTCTTGTGTGGAAAATTTAAATATCCCGCTGATTTTCTTGTTCTTGGTTCCCCACAAGATAACTTTTGTCCCATTATATTTGGCAGACTCTTCTTGAATACTGTTAATGCTAAGATAGATTGCAAAAAGGATCTTGTTACTATAGGTTTAGGGGATATGTCTCACGAGTTTAATTTTGC
Source organism: Aegilops longissima (assembly GCA_021605205.1). Lineage (NCBI taxonomy): Eukaryota > Viridiplantae > Streptophyta > Magnoliopsida > Poales > Poaceae > Aegilops > Aegilops longissima. The sequence goes on from CM038679.1 coordinate 8,071,486, forward strand.
TAAATTTCGTAGACAACCCCATGATAAAGAACTGCCTAGTAAAGACGAATGTATTGGTCTTGCTTCTATTGCCGTGCCTCCTAATGATCCTTTAGAACAATATTTGCTAGACCATGAGAATGATATGTTTATGAATGAAAGAAGGGAAATAGATGAAGTATTCTTTAAAAAGGGACCTGTTTTGAAACACAACTTGCATGTTGAAATCCTAGGGGATCCTCCTCCACCCAAGGGTGATCCCGTGTTTGAGCTTAAACCATTACCTGATACTCTTAAATATGCTTATCTTGATGAGAAAAGGATATATCCTATTATTATTAGTGCTAACCTTTCAGAGCATAAGAAAAGAAATTATTGAAAGCTCTGAAGAAGCACCGTGCTGCTATTGGATATACTGTTGATGATCTTAAGGGCATTAGTTGACGATGATATGTACCTACGGTAGGGCAATAGACCTGATCTAAGCTCCCTACCCAAGGATATTGCCCTACAGTCAAAGACACCCAAAGGACAACAGATTTTGCCGACTGGAATTACCACAGGACTCAACCCACTCGACCGAGTGTTCAATCGGATACCCCAATTCCATTCGACCATACTAGAATTCACTCGGAGAATAGAAGGTCTAAGGTCACTCTGAATGACAATAGTCGGGCGTTCACTCCGTAGTCTTAATGGTCATTTATGTAACTTTAATGCTGGCGTTACCAGTAACGTTCCTATCTTTATGTACATTGAACCTGTGTGGCGAGGGCGGAGGGTGCAGCGAAATCTAATAAGCCACCCCCCTCCTCAGGCACAAGGGTTCACACCCCTTGTAACTTCACGCATAATACAATCGACCGAGCTCCGGAGCACCGAGACGTAGGGCTGTTACTTCCACCGGGAAGGGCCTGAACTCGTAAATCTTGCTTGCACAACTTCACCATAGCTAGGATCTTTCCTCCTCATACCTACCCCCCATTCTACTGTCAGGCTTAGAACCACGAAAGTTGGCGCCCACCATGTGGCAGGTGTCTTAGCGACTTTCTGGTGAGGTTGCAGTTTTTCCGATTCCCATCATCATGATTTCAGGCGGTGGATTGGCCGAGGGCCGCGAGATCCATCTCGGCGCGCTCGTCTTCGTTGCCAACGACTCCACCTGGCTCCAGGAAGCCCCCCTCGACATTGAGACTCTCCCCGTCCGCGGGGCGACGCACAATCGCACGTGCGTTCGCGGCGTCCTTCTGCGGCAGCCGTCGACCCAGTATCGGGCGGCTCCTGCAGTTTCTTCACTCCCCGCTATTCACCACCGTAGGCGATCTGGTCGCTGGCGGCTTCAGCAATGGGTAAAGCACACGGTGGCACACCAGTCGGCCACGCCCCAAGTCGCGGCAATTGAGCCCGACGAATCACTCCACGGCCTGTTTGATCTGTCGACTGGTTCCGTCGAGACCCTATCCGAGTGCGACAGCAGCGATCCCGCAGCAGAAGTCTTGATGGTCGACACGCCGTGCAGCCCGCCTGGTTTCCGTCGCAACGACGACGGCGATGGCGGCGGCGATCCATTGCGCGTTCGCGAAGAGTACCACCCCGAAACCCTTTCTTCACAGCAGAGGGAGGAGCTTCACCGACGGAACATGGAGGCGCTCCACACGCCCATCGTTGGAGAGACCTCTGAGGCCCGAGCCTTGGAGGAGGCGCGCCTGGCAAATCTGGCTGAGCGCACGAGATTGGAGAACCTTCAGCATGCACTCGACGAGCGTGCTTGACTGCGGATTCCTGAGTCCAGTCGACAACAGCAACAGCTTTTCCCGCCTCAACCTCAGGTACACCGATACGTCTCCAACGTATCTATAATTTATGAAGTATTCATGCTATTATATTATCCATCTTGGATGTTTTATGGGATTTACTATGCACTTTTATATTATTTTTTGGACTAACCTATTGACCCGAGCCTGTGCGATTCTGTTTTTCCCTTGTTTGATGTTTGAAGAAAAGGAATATCAAGCGAATTCGAACAGAATGAAACCTTCGGAGAAGTTATTTTTGGAAGGAAAGCTACCCGATAGACTTGGAGTGCACGTCAGGAAAGAAACGAGGGAGCCACGAGGTAGGGGGGCGCGCCCTCCACCCTCGTGGGCCCCTCGTGGCTCCCCTGACGTATTTCTTCCGCCTATATATATCCATATACCATAAAACAATCGGGGAACAGAAGAGATCAGGAGTTCCGCCGCCGCAAGCCTCTGTAGCCACCAAAAACCAATTGGGACCCTGTTCCGGCACCCTGCTGGAGGGGGGAACCCTCACCGGTGGCCATCTTCATCACCTCGGTGCTCTCCATGACGAGGATGGAGTAGTTCACCCTCCGGGTTGAGGGTATGTACCAGTAGCTATGTGTTTGATCTCTCTCTCTCTCGTGTTCTTGATTTGGCACGATCTTGATGTATCGCGAGCTTTGCTACTATAGTTGGATCTTATGTTGCTTCTCCCCCTCTACTCTCTTGTAATGGATTGAGTTTTCCCTTTGAAGTAATCTTATCGGATTGAGTCTTTAATGACTTGAGAACACTTGACGTATGTCTTGCCGTGCGTATCTGTGGTGACAATGAGATATCACGTGATTCACTTGATGTATGTTTTGGTGATCAACTTGCGGGTTCCGCTCATGAACTTATGCATAGGGATTGACACACCTTTTCGTCTTGATTCTCCGGTAGAAACTTTGGGGCACTCTTTGAGGTTCTATGTGTTGGTTGAATAGATGAATCTGAGATTGTGTGATGCATATCGTATAATCATACCCATGGATACTTGAGGTGACATTGGAGTATCTAGGTGACATTAGGGTTTTGGTTGATTTGTGTCTTAAGGTGTTATTCTAGTACGAACTCTAGGGCTGTTTGTGACACTTATAGGAATAGCCCAACGGATTGATTGGAAAGAATAACTTTGAGGTGGTTTCGTACCCTACCATAATCTCTTCGTTTGTTCTCCACTATTAGTAACTTTGGAGTGACTCTTTGTTGCATGTTGAGGGATAGTTATATGATCCAATTATGTTATTATTGTTGAGAGAACTTGCACTAGTGAAAGTATGAACCCTAGGCCTTGTTTCCTAGCATTGCAATACCGTTTACGCTCACTTTTACCACTTGCTACCTTGCTGTTTTTATATTTTCAGATTACAAAAACCTATATCTACCATCCATATTGCACTTGTATCACCATCTCTTCGCCGAACTAGTGCACCTATACAATTTACCATTGTATTGGGTGTGTTGGGGACACAAGAGACGCTTTGTTATTTGGTTGCAAGGTTGCTTGAGAGAGACCATCTTCATCCTACGCCTCCCATGGATTGATAAACCTTAGGTCATCCACTTGAGGGAAATTTGCTACTGTCCTACAAACCTCTGCACTTGGAGGCCCAACAATGTCTACAAGAAGAAGGTTGTGTAGTAGACATCAAGCTCTTTTCTGGCGCCGTTGCCGGGGAGGTTAGTGCTTGAAGGTATATCTTTAGATCTTGCAATCGAATCTTTTAGTTTCTTGTTTTATCACTAGTTTAGTTTATAAAAGAAAATTACAAAAAAAATAGAATTGAGTTTGTCTCATACGCTTCATTTTTTAATATCTTTCGTGAGAATGATGGAAAGGAAAATTGTGCCAAAGTGTTAGAAGAAGAATGTATTAAAATGTTTGGCACTAAATCTTTGAATTATGAGCATGATTGCAATTTTTTTAGTATGAACTCCTTGAATGTCCATGGTACTAATGATGATTGCACTAGTTATGATGAAAATGTCTCCTATAAACATGTCAATTTTTGTGGAGTGCATTGGGTTTGCAAGTATACACCTAATAGGGAAGATAGATACTGCAAGAGGCATAAGTATTTAGAAACTAAATTGTTGCAAGAAAGGTTAGATGTTTGTGCTGAAAGATTCAATATTTATCGCCATCCTTGTGAACTTTGCAATGAACATGGTCATTTGAAGCTCCAATGCTATTTGTTTCATGATCAAGTCGTGTCCAAAAATTGTGATAACTTGATTAGCCTTGAGCATCATAAAGAGCTTAGTCTTCTTTTGGGTTATGAAGAAATGAAACGTATAACTGAGGGTATTCCAAAATTTAATCTCGATAAATTTCTTGATTTTGATCTAGAGAAGATTTATATGTATTGTGCGGTGAATTGCATTGAAAATCCTTATATTGCCAATTACATAAACAAAATAAGACAAATAGAAGATGAATAAAATACTAGAAAGGGAAGAGACTTCCCAATATCCTCCTATTATTTCTTATGATGAATCAGGTAACGAGGAGGAGCCTTCTATTCAACCAATCTCATTAATAAGGAGCTCCAAAAACAGGATTGAACCCACACATGATGTGGTGAAGAAGAAGAAAAGAAAAAGGTAGAGAGGTAAAAAGATATCTCTCCCAAATAATGGTGCTCCTATTATTTTTGTGCCTCATGAAAATGAATCAAAAATAATTGTGGAAGATGATGCACTTGATGATGATCTCGTTATGCCTATTGCTTCTTGTGATGATTATGATTGGAAAGATAATAATACTTCTTATGACCTTGAAAATCTTTTTGGCACTTGCTTGGAAGAATATGATAATTGCTATACTATTGGTGCTATCCATACTATTAATGATGAGAGTGATTATGCTTATGATATGAAAAGGCCCAAGCTTGGGGATGCTATGTTTGATGAACATGATGTTTTTGAGAATATATTTGTTGCAATTAATGTTTGTCCCAAGCTTGGGGATGCTATGTTTAATAACGATGATATTTTTAGCCTCCCAAGTTTTGATATGCAAAGTTGTAATGATGATAGCATGCCTCCTACTTATGGTGATTATATTGATGAAAGTGGGTTTGGAAGAGTGTCAACTTTAGGAAGTAGTGATCCCACTATTTTGGAGGATGTTGAATCTTATAATAATTATGAAAGTGGATTTGGAGAGGTCATGGCTATATTTAGTGATGTATCCACTATTTCGGAAGAGGTTTCAATTGATTATGATGAGAACAGAGTTGCTATTTACGATGATTATTGTGATGAAACTTATGCTATAAAAAGTAGTGATGATTATATTTATAAAACTTGTCATGATTATGATTCCCCTTTTTTCGAACATTACTCTTTTAATGTGGAAACAATTTATAGTATTCAAGTCTCTTATGATACTCCCACTATTCCGAATGAGAAGAAATTTGCTTATGTGGAGAGTAGTAAAATTTCTATGCATGTAGATCATGAAAAGAATGCTTTAGGTGCTGGTTATATTGTTGAATTCGTTCATGATGCTACTGAAAATTATTACGAGGGAGGAATGTATGCTTGTAGGAATTGCAATAATATCAAGTTTCCTCTCTATGTGCTTAAAGTTTTGAAGTTATGCTTGTTTTGCCTTCCTATGCTAGTTGATTATTGTTCCCATAAGTTGTTTTCTCACAAAATCCCTATGCATAGGAAGTGGGTTAGAATTAAATGTGCTAGTCATATTCTTCATGATGCTCTCTTTATGTTTCAATTCTTATCTTTTATGCGAGCATCATTGAAATCATCATGCCTAGCTAGGGGCGTTAAACGTTAGCGCTTGTTGGGAGCCAACCAAATTTTATTTTAGTTTCTTGCTTTTTGGTTCTGTTTAGGAATAAATAATACATCTAGATTATGTTTATATGTGGTTTTGTGTTTTAATTAGTGTTTGTGCCAAGTAGAACCTTTGGGAAGACTTGGGTGAAGTCTTTATGATCATGCTGTAAAAAACAGAAACTTTAGCGCTCACGAGATTAGCTTCAACGTTTTACTGGAGAGTGCTATTTAGTTGATTCTTTTTGCAGATGATTACTAGACAAATTCCTCAGGTACACCAATTTATTTTAGAATTTTTTGAGTTCCAGAAGTTTGTGTTAGTTACATATTACTACAGATTTTTCTGTTTTGGACAGATTCTGTTTTCATTGTGTTGCTTGCTTATTTTGATGAATCTATGGCTAGTAAAATAGTATATAAACCATAGAGAAGTTGGAATACAGTAGGTTTAACACCAATATAAATAAATAATGAGTTCATTACAGTACCTTGAAGTGGTGTTTTGTTTTCTTTCGCTAACAGAGCTCACGAGATTTTCTGTTAAGTTTTGTGTTGTGAAGTTTTCAAGTTTTGGGTAAATATTCGATGAACTAGGGAATAAGGAGGGGCAAGAGCCTAAGTTGGGGATGACCAAGGCACCCAAAGGTAATATTCAAGGATAACCAAGAGCCTAAGCTTGGGGATGCCCCGGAAGGCATCCCCTCTTTCGTCTACTTCCATCGGTAACTTTACTTGGAGCTATATTTTTATTCACCACATGATATGTGTTTTGCTTGGAGCGTCATTTTATTTTCTTTTGTTTTGCTTGCTGTTTGAATAAAGTATCAAGATATGAAATTATTAAATGGATAGTCTTCACATAGCTACATAATTATTTAACTACTCATTGATCTTCACTTATATCTTTTTGGAGTAGTTTGTCATTTACTCGTGTGCTTCACTTATATCGTATGAGTAAATGGTTGAATGATTTGAATGTCATAAATCTGAAATTATACAAGTTTCATATGCCTTTCCCATGGGGAGTAATACCTTCACATATAAGAAGTAGAGGTGGTAAATTTAGTGAAGGTTAGCAAACTTTGTATTGGTCACTTGAACAATTCATGAAAGAATATTGAAGGAAGAGAGATTTCACATATAAATATACTATCTTGGACATCTTCTATGATTGTGATCCCCATTAATTATTTTCAAACCTGAGCAAATTAGTTGAAGTTGGACAAGGAAGAGAACATAATTAGTTATGCTTGGGAATATTTGTATAAGTTATATTGTTTTGGATCCTCTAACATGTGGTCTTGCTATTTAGAATCCTTTGCTAGCCAAAATATATGTACTAAGCGGGAATACTGCTTGTGCATCCAAATTCCTTGAACCAAGTTTCTTCCATGAGTGTCCACCATATCTACCTATATGCGGTATTTACCTGCCGTTCCAAGTAAATTTGCATGTGCAAAACTCTAAACCTTCAAATAATAATCTGTTTTGTATGCCCGAATCGCTCATGTAGCGACTATGGGTTAGCAGTATCTTCCATGCTAGGTGGGTTATTCTCACGATGAGTGGACTCCGCTCATCATTCACGAGAAAATGGCTGGTAACTGGGATGCCTAGTCCCATGATCAAAAGATCAAAATCAAAACAAAAATAATTGCAAACAAAACTCCCCCAGGCTTGATGTTAGTTGGAGGCACCCGTTGTTTCGGGCAAGCCATGGATTGATGATTGTTGGTGGAGGGGGAGTAAAAATCTTTACCTTTCTATTTGGGAACAGCCTATAATGTATGTAGTATGGAAGATATTGGGAACTCTTGGTTGTTATGTTGACAATGAAAGCATACCTCTCAAAATTATTTTCATCTCTGTTTTTGCTTCGAGCTCTGGCACCTCTGCAAATCCCTGCTTCCCTCTGCGAAGGGCCTATCTTTTACTTTTATGCAAGAGTCAGTAGTATTCCTTCTCATTCCAACCTACTCTTTAGTTGTCAAGCATCATGTGATGGAAAGATCTAAGCATATATGACCATTCAAATATATTTGAGCATGAATTATTACTGTTGACATTACCCTTGAGGTAAAAGGTTGGGAGGCGAAACATTAAGCCCCTATCTTTCTCTGTATTCGATGAATACTATTTGTTCTAAAAATATGCTTTGGGTGGTAGCAATCATGGAAGACTAAATGATAGTTGAGTATGTGAAGTTTGCTGAATCAAAGCTCTGACATAGACTCTTCCTGAAAATAAGATGAATTGCAATTGTTTGATGACTGAGAACATAGTTTGCTAGTTTTCAAGAAAGTTTATGATATACTCCCTCCATTCCACAATGTAGTGCCTATAGATTTTTGTGGAAGTCAAACTTTGTCAACTTTGACCAAGTATATAGAGAAAACTGTCTACATCTACAATACCAAACAAGTACACTCTGAAAATATAACTCACGATGTATCCAATGATGTGCATTTGGTATTCTAGATGTATCTACTTTTCTTTATAAACGTGGTCAAAGTTTGTAATGTTTGACTTTTGTAAAAATCTATAGGCACTACATTATCGAACGGAGGGAGTATACTTTAACATGTGAATAGTTTGTTACTTGACCAGGAAAAGTTCTATGAGTTGAACTACTGTTATGACATATAATGATGTTAGAAAAGGTGATTGAAATTATCATTGATCAAACTTATGCACCTGCTAGCATTCACACTTCATAAATTCTTTCTTTTATCATTTACCTACTCCGGAATGAGCAGGAATTAAGCTTGGGGATCTTGTCGTCTCCAACGTATCTATAATTTATGAAGTATTCATGCTATTATATTATCCATCTTGGATGTTTTATGGGCTTTACTATGCACTTTTATATTATTTTTGGGACTAACCTATTGACCCGAGCCCAGTGCGATTCTGTTTTTCCCTTGTTTCAATGTTTGAAGAAAAGGAATATCAAGCGAGTCAAAGCGGAATGAAACCTTCGGAGAAGTTATTTTGGAAGGAAAGCTACCCGATAGACTTGGAGTGCACGTCAGGAAAGAAACGAGGGAGCCACGAGATAGGGGGGCGCCCCCACCCCCCTAGGGTGCGCCCTCCACCCTCATGGGCCCCTCGTGGCTTCCCTGACGTATTTCTTCCGCCTATATATATCCATATACCCTAAAACGATCGGGGAACAGAAGAGATCGGGAGTTCCGCCGCCGCAAGCCTCTATAGCCACCAAATACCAATCGGGACCTGTTAAAGCACCTGCGGGGGGAACCCTCACCGTGGCCATCTTCATCATCCGGGGCTCTCCATGACGAGGAGGGAGTAGTTCACCCTCGGGGCTGAGGGTATGTACCAGTAGCTATATGTTTGATCTCTCTCTCTCTCTCGTGTTCTTGATTTGGCACGATCTTGATGTATCGCGAGCTTTGCTACTAGTTGGATCTTATGTTGCTTCTCCCCCTCTACTCTCTTGTAATGGATTGAGTTTTCCCTTTGAAGTAATCTTATCGGATTGAGTCTTTAATGACTTGAGAACACTTGATGTATGTCTTGCCGTGCGTATCTGTGGTGACAATGGGATATCACTTGATTCACTTGATGTATGTTTTGGTGATCGACTTGCGGGTTCCGCTCATGAACTTATGCATAGGGGTTGACACACGTTTTCGTCTTGATTCTCCGATAGAAACTTTGGGGCACTCTTTAAGGTTCTATGTGTTGGTTGAATAGATGAATCTGAGATTGTGTGATGCATATCGTATAATCATACCCACGGATACTTGAGGTGACATTGGAGTATCTAGGTGACATTAGGGTTTTGGTTGATTTGTGTCTTAAGGTGTTATTCTAGTACGAACTCTAGGGCTGTTTGTGACACTTATAGGAATAGCCCAACGGATTGACTGGAAAGAATAACTTTGAGGTGGTTTCGTACCCTACCATAATCTCTTCGTTTGTTCTCCACTATTAGTAACTTTGGAGTGACTCTTTGTTGCATGTTGAGGGATAGTTATATGATCCAATTATGCTATTATTGTTGAGAGAACTTGCACTAGTGAAAGTATGAACCCTAGGCCTTGTTTCCTAGCATTGCAATACCGTTTACACTCACTTTTACCACTTGCTACCTTGTTGTTTCTATATTTTCAGATTACAAAAACCTATATCTACCATCCATATTGCACTTGTATCACCATCTCTTCGCCGAACTAGTACACCTATACAATTTACCATTGTATTGGGTGTGTTGGGGACACAAGAGACTTTTTGTTATTTGGTTGTAGGGTTGCTTGAGAGAGACCATCTTCATCCTACGCCTCCCACGGATTGATAAACCTTAGGTCATCCACTTGAGGGAAATTTGCTACTGTCCTACAAACCTCTGCACTTGGAGGCCCAACAACGTCTACAAGAAGAAGGTTGTGTAGTAGACATCATACACCGCACTCCGATTCAGAATCTCACAGCTGCGGCCCGTATAGCGGAGTCTATTCAGCCTTCCCAGTCCGAGGCTTGTAGGGGTTTGATGCAGATCCGGGCCTTACTCCAGGCAGCAGGAGAGCAGAACACAGTGGTGTCTCAGTCACGGAATAGGATTCATAGCAGATCTGTGATGGCAGACACAGTTTAGTCGGCCCACGGCCCAAGATCGCCTCCGCGGCATGAGGGACGTGGGCATCGGCAGGATCAGTACGTGGGTCGGAACCATGAGCAGTATGATCACCGACTGGGTAGTGATGACCGTCGTCGGGTGCCCACCCCTCCTCCGAGGAGTGGATCATATGTGCCCCGGCAATATGATGACAGGCGCCCGCACAGTGGAGAACGAAGAGTACCAGTCGACCCAAGGGAGTCAGGCTTTGATGCGAGATCGATTCTTGTTCAAGGTCTGGTCGACAGGAACATAGCACATAGAGAGGGACTCGACAGGGATCACCCGACTGGCAACAGACTTCATGTCTTAGGTCCAGAGTGTTTCAGCAGAGCCATCAGGGCTGCAGAGATTCCTCCCAACTTCAGGTTGGCGGTTGAGTCGACAAGTTCCTTTGGTGAGTCCAAGCCCGACACTTGGCTTGAGGATTACCGAGTGGCTATGCAGATTGGTGGTGGCAATGATGAGGTGGCCATGAAGCATCTTCCTCTGATGCTAGAAGGTTCGGCCAGAGCGTGGCTGAATCAGTTGGCTCCAGGCAGTATATTCAGTTGGGAGGAACTTGCCCGAGTGTTTGTCAGAACTTTCGAGGGTACTTGCAAACTGCCAGCAGGATTGACGGAATTGCAACATTGCGTGCAAAAGCCGAATGAGACTCTGATGGATTACATTCAGAGGTGGACCACTTTGCATCACACAGTGGAAAATGTATCTCAGCATCAAGCAGTTTGTGCCTTCAAGGAAGGCGTTCGGTATCGAGAGCTTAACCTGAAATTTGGTCGGACGGGAGATATGTCTCTGACTCGGATGATGGAAATAGACACTCGTTATTCTAATGGAGAAGAATAAGATCGACTCCGCAGTGGAAGGATAAAACTAGTCGGTCAGGACACCGGTGGAGGCAATTCCAATCGGAAACAGAAACGTAAAGCTGAGCCTGCAGGACCTTGTGAAACTGCGGCGGTGATCCAAGGAAAGTTTAAAGGGAAACCTAAAGGACCCTGGACCCCCAAGAAAGTGAAAGATCAAGCAAGGAATGCTGTGTTGGATTTACCATGTCACATTCACACCAAGAAAGATGAAGAAGGGAACCTCATTTATCCAAAGCACACCACTCAATAGTGTCGAGTCCTTATCCACCAATTCCGAGAGAAACAACCCAGTGAAAAGGAGAAAGAGTCTGATAAGGACGAGGACAAAGAGGAAGGTGACGGTTTTCCCAATGTCAATTCCACCTTGGTGATTTTTGCTGATATTGTGAGCAAAAGTCGACCGAAAGTGATAAACAGAGAAGTAAACATGGTTGCCCCGGCAACGATGACATATTTGAAGTGGTCGCAAACCGCGATCACATTCGACCAGTCTGATCACCCAGCACACGTTGCCACCCCTGGGCGGCAAGCGCTAGTAGTCGACCCAGTGGTTGGAGGCACTTGACTGACCAAAGTGTTGATGGATGGCGGCAGTGGTCTGAATATTCTTTATGCTGAAGCTTTGAAGGGGATGGGCATTCCGATATCCAAGCTTAGAGAGAGCAACATGAACTTTCACGGCGTTATCCCTGGGAAGAAGGCTGAATCACTCGGCCAAATAACTCTTGATGTGGTTTTCGGTGATTCGAAGAATTACCGAAAGGAAAAGTTGACATTTGAGGTAGTAGACTTTCAAAGTGCTTATCATGCTATTCTAGGCAGGCCTGCATATGCTCGTTTTATGGCTCGACCGTGTTACGTCTATCTTAAGTTGAAGATGCCTGGTCCTAGACGCGTGATCACACTTACAGGTAATCGGCAGAAAGCAGAGGAGTGCCTTCAGAAGGGCTCAAAAATTGCTTAGGCAATAGTTAAAACGCAAGAATATTAGAAGAATGTTGATCCGAGTGATTTGCTGCGGGCTAAGAAGCCTGCCTCAGAGTCCGCATTTCAGTCGTCCGGTGAAACAAAGTCGGTTCATATTCACCCGACCGATTCCAGTGCTGCTCCGTCTAATATTTCAACGACGCTCGACAACAAATAGGAAGAAGCGCTCATCCAATTCCTCCGTGAGAACTGGGACATCTTTGCATGGAAACCTTCTGACATGCCAGGTGTGCCCAGGGAGCTGGCTGAGCACCTTTTGCGAGTCGACCCAAAGGTAAAACCGGTCAAGGAGCATCTCCAGCGGTCCGCCGTCCAGAAGAGAAAGGCAATTGGCGAGGAAGTAGCTCGGCTTCTGGCAGCTGAGTTCATCCGGGAGATTTACTACTCCGAGTGGCTCTCCAATGTCGTCATGGTTCCTAAGAAAGATGATTCGCTCCGTATGTCTATCGACTTCAAGCATATCAATCGGGCCTGCCCGAAGGATCACTTCCCTCTTCCTCGCATTGATCAGATAGTCGACTCGACTGAGGGATGTCAGTGATTGTCTTTCCTGGATGCATATTTTGGGTAACATCAGATCCGACTGTATGTGCCCGATGAAATAAAAACAGCTTTTATCACCCCATTCGGGTGCTTTTGCTATGTCACCATGCCCTTTGGTCTCAAGAATGCAGGTGCCACATTCATGCGCATGATAGAGAAGTGCCTGCTCACTCAAATCAATCGGAATGTGGAAGCATACATGGATGATATCGTGGTTAAGTCACACAAGGGTTCCGACCTGCTGACTGACCTCGCTGAAACCTTTGTCAATCTGAGGAGATATGATATCAATCTGAACCCATCGAAGTGTACATTTGGAGTTCCAGGTGGAAAGTTGCTCGGTTTCCTTCTTTCCGAACATGGGATCGACGCAAACTCGGAGAAGGTCGGTGCAATCCTCTGAATGAAACGCCCTGTGCGTGTACACGACGTTCAGAAACTTACTAGTTGTTTGTCCGCTTTGAGCCGATTCATCTCTCGTATCGGTGAAAAGGCATTTCCTCTTTACCGACTGATGAAGAAATATGATAAATTCGAGTGGACTCCAAAAGCTGACGCAGCGGTTACTGAGCTCAAAACCCTGCTTTCCACCCAGCCAGTGCTCGCTGCTCCAATCAGCAAAGAGCCTTTACTGCTTTATATTGCAGCCACTGGACAAGTTGTCAGTACAATACTCACGGTCGAGTTGGAAGAAGAAGGCAAGGCATACAAGGTTCAACGAGCAGTGTACTATATTTCTGAAGTCTTAACCCCATCCAAGCAGAGATATCCACATTATCAGAAGCTTGTCTATGGGATTTACTTGACCACAAAGAAGGTTGCACATTACTTCTCAGATCATTCAATTACAGTCGTCAGCGACGCTCCATTGTCGAAAATATTGAATAATAGAGATGCAACTGGTCGAGTGGCTAAATGGGCGATTGAACTCCTCCCGCTGGATATCAAATTTGAGGCAAAGAAAGTAATCAAGTCTCAGGCAATAGCAGATTTTCTCATCAAGTGGATTGAACAGCAGCTGCCGACTCAGATTCAGTCGGAACATTGGACGATGTTTTTCGACGGGTCCAAGATGTTGAATGGTTCAGGTGCTAGGGTAGTCCTAATATCTCCACGAGGCGACAAACTCAGTTATGTTCTCCAGATTCACTTTGACTCCTCCAATAATGAAGCTGAATATGAGGCACTTTTGTACGGGTTGCGTATGGCCATTTCACTCGGCGTTCGGCGCCTAATGGTCTATGGCGACTCGGATTTGGTAGTCAATCAAGTGATGAAGGAATGGGACGTGAGGAGTCCAGCTATGACTGGTTATTGCAATGCAGTGAGGAAATTGGAAAAGAAGTTTGAAGGGTTAGAGTTACACCATATACCCCGTTTGAAGAACCAGGCAGCGGATGACCTGGCAAAGATTGGGTCCAAGAGGGAGCCCATTCCCAGCAATGTGTTTTTGGAGCATGTTCATACACCTACCATACAAGAAAATCCCTTCACAGAAGAGCCCCCACAGCCTAAGAGTCCTACTGATCCGACTGAAGTTGAAATCGCTGCCGTGGTCGACTTGATCATGGAAGTTTTGGTCGTCACCCGGGATTGGACAGTGCAATACATTGCATATATTCTCAGGAAAGAACTTCCAAAGGATGAAGAGGAGGCTCGGCAGATCGTCTATCGATCCAAAGCCTTTACTATGATGGGTGGTCAGCTTTACTGAGAGAGTGTTACTGGAGTCAGTCAGAAATGCATCACGCCAGAAGAAGGCCGAATGATCCTCAATGATATCCACTCGGGGACCTGTGGTCACCATGCGTCCTCTCGGACCATCATGGCCAAAGCATACCGAGTCGGGTTTTACTGGCCACATGCTAACAAAATGGCAAAAGAAATAGTCGACAAGTGTGAGGGTTGCCAGTTCTACTCCAACATGTCCCATAAACCTGCTTCAGCCTTGAAGACTATTCCATTCGTCTGGCCATTTGCATTTTGGGGATTAGATATGGTCGGACCTTTGAGGACTAGTAGGAGCGGCTTCACTCATGTGCTTGTAGCAGTCGACAAGTTCACTAAGTGGATTGAAGCTAAACCTATCAAAAATCTCGAAGCAAGTACTGCTGTCAGCTTCGTCAAGGAGTTAACATTAAGACATGGAGTTCCTCACAGCATCATCACAGATAATGTGTCAAACTTTTATTCAGATGAGTTCAGAGCTTTCTGTGCTTCCCAAGGCACTCGGGTCGACTATGCCTCAGTCGCTCACCCACAATCGAATGGACAACCAGAAAGGGCAAACGGTTTGATTCTCAAAGGGCTGAAACCCTGATTGATGCGTGACCTCAAGCATGCAACAAGTGCTTGGGTAGACGAGCTACCATCATTACTTTGGGGATTGAGAACAACTCCAAGTCAGTCGACTGGTCGAACTCCGTTCTTCCTAGTCTACGGGGCTGAAGCTGTACTTCCGAGGGACCTACTTCATAATGCACCCCGAGTGGAACTCTTCTCAGAAGCCGAAGCAGAACAAGCTCAACAAGATGATGTTGATCTTCTGGAATAGGAAAGGGAGATGGCCCTAATCCGGTCGACCATTTATCAGCAAGACCTTCGTCGATTCCACGCTAGTAACTTGAGAGGTCGAGCATTTCAAGAGGGAGACCTGCTTCTCCGAGTGGATCGGCAACGACCGCACAAGCTTGCTCCCGCGTGGAAAGGTCCCTTCATCATCACCAAGGTGCTTCACAATGGAGCATATCACCTCTATAATGTGGAGCACAATAAAGACGAGCCGCGCGCTTGGAATGCAGAGTTGCTCCGTCGTTTTTATACTTAAACACTCAGAGTATTGAGATGTAATAAGAAATACCTTTTCAGTTTGTTTATCAAAGACACAGTTTTTCAGTCTTCTAAATGATTGTTGTCACTTATACATATGTTTGAAATCCCCCCAGTGGGTGGCTTAGCTGCGAATCTGTTTCGCCTAAGTTTGAAACAAAAATCCTACCGAGTGAAGAGCAAGCCTCTCACTCGGGGGCTTAACTGCGAATCCGTTTTGCCTAAGTTTGAAAAAATCCTACTGAGTGAAGAGCAAGCCTCTCACTCGGGGGCTTAGCTACGAATCCGTTTCGCCTAAGTTTGAAAAAATCCTACCGAGTGAAGAGCAAGCCTCTCACTCGGAGGTCTTAGCTGCAGTCCAGTACTCGCCTAAGTTCAAATAAATCCCACCGAGTGAAGAGCAACCCTCTCACTCGGGGGCTTAGCTGCAGTCCAGTACTCGCGTAAGTTCAAAACACGTTCTGAGTGAAGAACAATCTTTTCTCTCGGGGACTTGGCTACACGCTCCATCCTAAACCGCAAGGATGACGAGGCGCAGGTCGACTACGACCTTCTCCTCAGAGCTGCGCCATAAATACAATGTACGCTCCATCCTAATCCGCAAGGATGATGAGGTGCAAGTCGAAAAATCCTACCGAGTGAAGAGCAACCCTCTCACTCGAGGGCTTAGCTGTAGTTCAGTACTCGCCTAAGTTCAAAGAAATCCCGCCGAGTGAAGAGAAACCCTCTCACTCGGGGGCTTAGCTGCAGTCCAGTACTCGCCTAAGATCAAAAGAAATCCCACCGAGTGAAGAGCAACCCTCTCACTCGGGGGCTTAGCTATAGTCCAATACTCGCCTAAGATCAAAAGAAATCCCATCGAGTGATAAGAGAAACCCTCTCACACGGGGGCTTAGCTGCAGTCCAGTACTCGCCTAAGATCAAAAGAAATCCTACCGAGTGAAGAGCAACCCTCTCACTTGGGGGCTTAGCTGCAGTCCAGTACACACCTAAGTTCAGAAACCCCACCGAGTGAAGAGCAACCCTCTCATTCGGGGGCTTAGCTGCAGTCCAGTACTCACCTAAGTTCAAAACACGTTCAGAGTGAAGAACAATCTTCTCTCTCGGAGACTTGGCTACACGCTCCATCCTAAACTGCAAGGATGACGAGGTGTAGGCCGACTATGACCTTCTCCTCAGAGCTGCGCCATAAATACAATGTGCGCTCCATCCTAATCCACAAGGATGACGAGGTGCAGGTCGACTGCAACCTTCACCTTTGAGATGCATCCCGATCCGCAAGGACGACGAGGCGCAGGTCACCCGTGACCCTCTCCTGAGAATTGCGTCGTAAACATAAAAGAATGTTCCGGGTGAAGAAACAAGTTCCACTCGAAGGCAAACACAAGCATATTCAAAGAAATGCCAAGTTTAAAGGCAAATCCCAGGAAGTTCTAAACCGCGGGTTAAAGTACTTGGGCATCCGACCCGAAGGAGTTTAACAGATACAAAAAACCACTTGACATATCGAGGCAAATTTAATCGGATCATAAAAGTTTGTTCACTCCGTAGGAGGAGGACTGGCAGGCTCGACGAACTCATCCAAATCAATTCCATCCGCAATTCGAGTGGCGGCAGTGATAAAAGTCTCCATGAAGGAATGGAAGTCAAGCCTCTTGGTGTTGGCAACTTTGATCACTGCTAGCTTCTCTTCTCTGGCTTCCTTGCAGTGGACGCGAACCAGGGATAGAGCAACATCAGCGCCACACCAGGTAGAAGCCTTCTTCCATTATTGCACTCGACCGGGGATCTCATTGAGTCGAGTCATCAGAGACTCGAGGTCATTTTGGAGCATCACCCTTGGCCAAAGTGTTGTGTCGATTCGTGACACCACAACCTTCGGCCGAGCCAGATAGTCAACGATGCCAGCAACACGGGATTCCAGTCGGGGCACGTTCATGGCAGCTTCATCCTTAACATGAGAGAGGATGGGGTCCAAGCTCGTTTCAATTCGCCCAGTCTCTTCCTCAAAGTTCTGGCAGAATTCTGCACACGCAACAAAACGATGAGCCAACAGCTATACAATGAATCGACAGCACCACGACAGTCGGATAAAGAAAAATACCTTCAAGCATGACGAATAGCTTCTTGGCAAGCCCTCCCAGATAATTCTCCAGCTCATCTCTCTTGCGGGTGATGTCTTCCACTTTGTAGGTCAGGGTCCTCTTGTCCTTGTTCAGACGAGTCGCCTCCTTGTTGGCTTCATCAAGGGCAGTCTTCAGCTTGGCATTCTCTTCCTCCAGTTTACCGACTGAAGCCAGCTTCTGGGCGGTGAGTGCAGTTTTATCTTCCGCTGCTTTGTGCGCGGCTGCAAGCACTACAAAAAAAGACACATCCGTGACATTTTGGCCGAACGAATTTTTTTCCTGTCATACATATGACACTTCTATGATGATAATTGTGACAAAACCCTGTATCATCATAGATGTGGTGGGCTCCTACTTCTATGACAAAAAATCATGACAGAAAATGGGCTTTTCGTCCTGGGCGGGCCGGAGACGCAGCTGCATGACATTCTTTGGGTCGTCCATGACGGAAAAAACCGTGGTAGAAGCGAGGGGGAGGAAAATTTCGGGGAGTTCCCGGTTAAGGTGGGAGGTTGGGGACCGAGCGATACACATTTCTCTCGTACACGTACGCGCGTGTGTGCGATGCGTTGGCTCTAACTGAACCCGAGTGAAGCGTTGGGCTCTAACTAAACCCGAGCGATTGCCTGCGAACTCGCGTTCTCGAACCCGACCGATCGATCGATGGCTGTTAATCGAACCCGATCGAGTGATTCGCCGCTCTCGCTGCTAAGCGAAGCCGATCGATTGGATGAGCAGTGGCGTTGCGGGGGTTTGGATGAGCGAGGCGGCGGCGTTGCCTCTGGATGAGCAGGACCTCGTGGTGTGGTGGAGGGCTGGATGAATAGTAGGCGGTGGAGGGTGCCCGTGGAGGGTGGTTGAGCAGGACCCGTGGTGTGGAGGCTGGATGAGCAGTGAGCGGTGGAGGGTGGTTGAGCGATGGCGGTGGAGTAAGCGCGGTGGAGGCTGGATGAGCAGGAGCCCGTGGAGGCTGGAGGAGGTCGGCGGTAGCCCGTGGAGGCTGGATGAGGTCGGCGGTGGAGATGAATAGTATCCGTGGAGTCCCATTTTGCGATGCGCCACACCCTCCGATGAACAGGACCCCCGTTTCGACCGTAGGAGGTCCGTTTCGTCCGTTTTGCAGTACGCCACACCCCTCCCGATGAACAGGACCCCCGTTTCAACTATAGGAGGTGCGTTTCGTCCGTTTTGCGATACGCCACACCCTCTTGATCAACAGGACCCCGTTTCGACCGTAGGAGGTCTGTTTAAATCCGTTTTGCGGTACGCCACACCCCTCCCAATCAACAGGACCCCGTTCCGAACGTAGGAGGTCCGTTTCCTCCGTTGTGCGGTACGTCAGGCCTCGTTTCCATTGCCTGTTCCGTCCAAGCCCTCCCGATGAACACGAACACGCATTCCGTTTCGACCCAGCTGGTTGGCTCCCACGCGTTCCATTGCCTCCCGATGAACACGAGCATTCCGTTGCCTCCCCATGAACACGACGCATTTTGTTGCCTCCCCAGGAACATGATGCATTCCGTTGCCTCCCCATGAACATTACGACGACGCTGTTTCTCCGTTCCGACCTAGCCATGTACACGAGCCCTCGCCGTACATATGCGCGAGTAGGCGTTCGAGACCCCGCCCGTATGTACACATACGTGGCCGTATTTTCTTTCTTGCACCCTGGCCGCTGTACGTACGTGTACATGCTACGTGCGCGCCTCTACTACGACACGTGCGCGCCTCTACATCAACCAGTATGTACGTACACGTTCACAACCAGAATGACAATGCTACGTATGCTTTGACCAGGTGGGTCCAGACTGTCAGGCACTTCCTTGCGTGCGAAGATGTAGCTGGTGGGTCCCAGCAGTCAGGGGGGTGAATCATTTTGTTTTTTTCTTGGACGCACTTCCTTGCGTGCGAAGGTGTAGCTGGTAGGTCCCAGCAGTCAGGGGGGAAAGGTTTTTTTCGCGAAATATGGTGGCCCGTCCGGTGGGTCCCCGCTGTCGGTGGAGGAATAATTATTTTGCACGTAATAAGGAGGCACTTCCTTGCTGCGGCGTGGACCCAGTGTCGGCCTCTCCACGTCAGATCCACGTCCAATGGAAGCGGTTCCTTGACCACGTTGACCACGCCGCGCCGAGAGCACCAGGCGGTGGATGACGGCGAGGCCTAGGAAGGGGCGGCGTGGAGCCGGGAAGACGCGGCGATGGATGCCGCAGCGTGAAAAGTACGAGGTTCACTGGTTCGCTGCGGTGTGAGGCTGCCGTCGCCGCAGAATAACGAGGGTGTGGGTGAGTAGAGGATGGCCTGGCCAGCGGTGGGAGTAGTAGAGGCGGTGAGTCCTCCGCCGCGCCGCAGCCGCCACGGGAGGCAGGAGCACGAGGCACGACCGGCGCTGGTTTGGGCGGTGGAGCAAGAAGACCAGAGGTTGAAGATGCACTCTGGCCGTTGGATGGACATCGTCTGACCATGGAGCTAGAATCATGCATATTGACTAAGTTGACAAAGCCCTCCGTCCCCGTCAACTTAGTAGGCCCATAAGTCAGCCTGCCACTATACAGGGTCCCAGCTAACAAGGGGAGCATTCATTTTTTTGTGCGTAATAAGGAGGCACTTCCTTGCGTGCGAAGATATAGCTGGTGGGTCCGAGCTGTCAGCGGCTGCAACGTTTTTTTCGCGATATACAGAGGCCCTTTCGGTGGGTCCCTGATGTCAGGTGGAGGAATCATTATTTTGCGCGTAATAAGGAGGCATTTCCTTGCGTGGGGCCGTGGACCCAGCTGTCGGCCTCTCCACGTACAATCCACTTCAGATGCATGTCAGTCGTTGACCATGTTGACCAGGCCGCGCCGAGAGCACCAGGGCGGTGGACGACTGCGAGGCCTAGGAAGGGAACGACACGGAGGCGGGGAAGACTCAGCAGTTGTTTCCCACACGGAGAATCTGTTGTCGTGGGTTTACTGGTTAAATCTGCCGTCGCGGAGAATAACAGCAGTGTGGGTGAGTAGAGGATGGCTAGGCCAGCGATGAGAATGCAGTGGGGGCGGTGAGGCTGCTTGCAGTAGCACAACCGGCCTTGGGAGGAGGGAGCAGGCAGTCCCGCCGGCGCTTGTTTGAGCAGATGGAGCAGGAAGAGCGGAGATTGAAGAAGCACGACGGCCATTCGATGGACATCCAACAGTCACTGCTTGTGCGTCAACCTTTTTTAGGAAAGCCTCAAATCCGTGGAAAACAGCATACATCCCATCTGCCATTATTTCTAATAATTTACAGCCCATTTGCTAATCCTTAAGGTTTTTTTTGGAGCCCATATTCTTTTTGTTAGCATTATAAATATTGTGGCCATGGTTGAAAAATTATACAAAATTTTGCATATTTTGGTGCGGTCCGAACTGTTTTTAATCCCGAAATTTTGAGTCACATTCAAACTGATTTTAAAAATAAATGTATATCAATATAAAATCCAACAAATTCTCCATGCATAAAAATTAATGTAATTTAAAATCTCGAAATGAAAAAAAGATATTTGAAACTAATTGCTGGTTTGATGTGTTTAAAAAATGTACAGCCCATTTCTCATTACTGATAGGCCATTTTCTCGGCCAGCGGAATGAAGCTCTCCTCGTCTTGAAAGATTTGTAGCCCAACAGGCCTGACAAAGCGACTTACTTGGCAAATCACAAAAAACTGGGCTGTGGCCGTGGACCCAGCTGCCAGCCTCTCCACGCACAGTACTCTTCCGATGGAAGTCGGTCGGACCACATTGACCACGCCGCACCGAGAGCACCAAGGCGGTGGACGACGACGAGGCCTAGGATGGGGATGATGCGGAGCCGGGGAAGACGCGGCAGTGGATGCCCATGCGGAGAGGAGTACGAGGGTTCACTGGTTCGGCTACGACGTGAGGCTGCCGTCGCCAGGAATAACATGGGGTGTGGGTGAGTAGAGGGATACCCTGGGTCAGCGGTGGGAGTAGTAGGGGGCGGTGAGGCCTCGTGGCATCACAACCGACCACGTGAAGCGAGGAGCACAGCACACGACCGGCCTTTGCTTTGGCGGTGGAGCAAGAAGACCAGAGGTTGAAGAAGCACTATGGCCATTGGATGGACATCGTCTTGTCATTGGAGCTAGAATCGTTCATATTGACTAAGTTGACAAAGCCCTCCGTCCTCGTCAACTTAGTAGGCCCTAAGTCAGCCACCCACTATGGTGGGTCCCAGCTAGCGAGGGGTATTCATTTTTGGTGCGTAATAAGGAGGAACTTCCTTGCGTGCGAAGATATAGCTGGTTGGTCCGACACATGTCGGCGGGGGAACATTTTTGTGAAATCTGAAGCCCTTCCCACGGATTGCACGTCACAGTCACGTAATAAGGAGAACTTTCCTTGCATGCGACCATGGACCTCGTGGGTCCCGGTCGTCGAGCTCTCCAGTCTGATCCTCTTCCGATGACTCTCGTATGTTGACCACGCCCGCGCCGGCTACTGAAAGCGGTGGACGGCGGCGAGCCCTAGACTGGAACGACCGGAGATGGGGAAGGCAGCGCGGTGGAGTCGAAGACGGAGAGGAGGGAAACTTGACTGGTTGGTGCGGGGTGGGCCTAGACTCGGAAGAGAATAACAGGAGGTGCGGAGTGGAGCGATGGCCTGGCCATCGGCGGGGTAGCGTTTAGCTGAGGAGCGCAAAACAACGCCGCTGGACGCCAAAGGCTGGAGCAAGCGGTTCCGGCAGCGCTGGGGGAAGAAGACGAGAGATTGAAGAAGAATGCCGGCCATTGGATGTAAATCCAACACCTTCTTAGGCTTCGACCTACTGGCCCACATGTAAGCCAGTCCATTTGTTTTTTTAGTCCATTTGGTGGGTTGGGTGAAACAATGATGTAGCATCTATGCAGCCCGTTTAAATCCCATTTGCATTTTTCTCGAAATCCGCGGACTTGCTGGGCTGGGTGAAAATATCATGTTGGGCTAGACGGATAAATGTTATAAAAACATAAACACATGATTGCACATCAGTAAAATCTTTGCAAGCTTATGTACGCAATCACTAGGAGTTAACTTGCCAAGTTATATATAAACAATTATTATTATTATTTTGCAAGAACTTTAAACTTACGAAATAAAATATCATTTTAATTTGATGAGTTAATAGTACGTGGGGTATTATTATTTTTTAGGCTAGATGTGGGACAGTTGAGTTGGTTCTAGGGGAAAGTACTGGGAGAAAACTCAGTTTACATCGAAAAAGAAAGTGGGAGAAAATTCAGAGACCTGCTGGGTCCACCTGAGGAGGGGAATATGTTGGGAGGAAGGAGATTCAAAGCACGGCAGGCGAGTGAACCAGTTTTTTTATGGACAAATGAACTAGTTTACATACATAAGCAAATAGCTACTAAAAAAGCAATCAGGTTAATGGGTTCTTGAAAGAAATATTTCGGACAAAACAGATAATTACGACACATAGGCTAATGCATGAAACACTCAGATGATAAAGGTGCTTATAAACAGATAAAGTAGAACATCTAGACCTTCCTGACACGTTTGATCATGACGCTGCGGCTGTCCGTGTACTCGTCGTTCTGGAAGCGAACCGCCCTCATGTCCAAGATCTGCTGTACATGTCGTAGCATGCGTATCGTCCTTGGCGCGTAGGTTATGTAGGATAGATTCAGAGGTACCTCCCATGTGTTCAGGTCGTCTTCTTTCATGTTAGCGTATCAGGGGTCGATGATGGTCTCGGCGAGGTCAACCACGAGTCCTTCTCCTGCCGTTCTTGATGATATTGTATTATACGGATGTCAAAGCTTATTGCACCAAATGGCGAATCGTCGCGTTCTTCCTTCTCTCCACCGTGGCGAAGGTGCGATCGGCTGCCGATGAAACAGGCGAATGCTCGAACCTGGTGCAGCCATAGGATGAGGCGAGGCGAGCTTCACCGAGTCCGTATCGTTGGTGTACATCACATTCAACTTGGTGCAGCCATAGGACTGAGCAGCGAACTCAAGGGAACTCCTTGCTGAAGTCCATTTCCGGCAGCTCACCCTTGGATCGCCATTGGAGTCTCTTGACGAACGTGTGTGGCGGCGGCAGCAGTTCGTGTTTTAGCTCTTGGGGAACTGGATTCAACGATGGCTGAGTGTGTCAGGTGACAACAGTTACTACCCTCCTCGTCCGCTGCGCCCGGCGAAGATGCACCCTCGGCGCATTCAAAAGCCTCCATTAAGAAACCTACTCCGCCACATGTCGGTTCACGAGCGGGTCTGTATTGGTGCTGTAATAACAGGAGTTAGTGGTCACTTTACTTAAATTTAATTAGCTTTAATAGAAATTTATACTTAAAACAAGCAATGCATTCGCTCGTTCTATCAGTGCCACTGGATCAACATGCAAAGCAATTAGAATTATTATTCTCAGGACGCACACGATCAGCACATTTGTCGCACTTTCACAAAGATAATACTACCAAGTTTGAACTGTTTGTTATGTTTGTTGTCCTCTGCATCATCATGCCGTGTTTCCCATCTTGCAAGATTCAGAACCAACAAATAAGATCCAAAATAAGTACAACAAAGATGCCTACACATCTCATTGATTCCCAGCTTGCAAGATTCAGAACCAATAAATAAGATCCAAATAATAAGTACAACAAAGATGCCTACACATCTCATTGATTCCCAGCTTGCAAGATTCAGAACCAACAAATAAGATTCAAATAATAAGTACAACAAAGATGCCTACACATCTCACTGATTCCCGGCTTGCAAGATTCAGAACCAACCCATTAGAGCCTTTTGATAAAGTGAATATTGGGATTAAATCCATCTTGGCTAGCCATGTCATACAATCGAAGAACTTGGCGAATGCTCTTAACCATCACAACATATGTAGTAGAGTATTCCTGTTTGCACAACATGTTTGCACATCACAAACAAGGAGTCAGGAGAGCATGATTTTGCTTTAATAGCGGCCTCCTTGAACTCAACCTCCAGCTCTACTTGGATGAGGTCTACACAGGTTCCATGATTCAATTCATCGCCTTTTACTGCAGTTCACGAAATGAAGCAAAGATTGCATCATTCAGGTAGCAAGAAGTACTTGCTCTTGTGGTGGCAGGTTCTTCTTTAGTAGTTGCACTAAAATTGAGGAACATTAAGGTTGGCTGTCCGGCTCATGTAAGGTGCAACTATAATTTTCTTATCCTTTTGTGCAGTTCCACTAAAATAAAGTGCCATTGTGGTGACAGTGTGGCTCCATCTTGCAAAGGCTAATAAAATGTTGCGAGATTACCAGCAGAACTTGCGGAGATTTTGGAAACTCCAATCACCATATTGTGCAGTTCCACCAAAATTGAGAAATGTTGCCCACGTGACATTTTAGTTGAACTGCACAAGACACTCATTCCAAAATGTGTTTTGTGCAGTTCACCAAAAGGTCACAATAGCAACAAGGTGAAATGGATATCCCTATCTGCACAAAAGATAGAAAGTAAACGATTGCTGGTCAATAAGAATATCTGAAACATATACAAAATGAAAAGAAGCATCTTAATCATGTTCATGGCAATCACGCAAGGACAGTAGAAATTTTAAAAGCGTCGACAATGCTTCATGTTACGAAGCATTACGATCAACAATGAGATTCCTCAAATATGGGGTTACTTTAATGGTGGCATTGCTTGTTTACCAGACACAGTAAATCAACAACAGCTAAAGAGTTGGTTTAAGGGCATGGGACCGTGGGGACACCAGGACACTAAGCAGCGTAAAGGAGCAACTTACTTATCATACTGGGGAAAATAGCAGGAGTGCCATTTGTAACACAGTTTAATTGCATCTTATCACTGGAGGCATTCGATTAGCAATAACACTGGCTAGACATGTCCCTAAGGTAACAGTGTGATCGCTTCATTTTACATGCGCCCTTACATTAACAACAACAAAAGGTTGGTATAAGGACATGGGACGTTGGGCGATCAGCACAATGTACCTACAAGGAGGCATAAAGTGGTGATGCGAGTTTGTTCATGCTATGTGAGGCAGCAAACCTAATCCAGAGACCTTGTACTATGTGAGGGCAGCAAATCTAATCCTCGAGACCTTTTACTATGTGAGGGCAGCAAATCTAATCTCGGAGACCTTTTACTATGTGAGGGCAGCAAATCTAATCCTGGAGACCTTTTACTATGTGAGGGCAGCAAATCTAATCTTGAGACCTTTTACTATGTGAGGGCAGCAAATCTAATCCTGAGACCTTCTACTATGTGAGGGCATCAAATCTAATCCTGGAGACCTTTTACTATGTGAGGGCAGCAAATCTAATCCTGGACATACTCTGTTCACTTGTCCACTAGCCGCCACTTTCTATCCTTTTTTCAACCAGTAATAGATCTGTTCCTTATCCAGTTTGTACTGCGTTTTCCCATTATTTCCCTTTTTAACCAAGAGACCGGTTGGGTATCCGGTCTCTACTACTTTCACCATATTATTTCCTCTTTGAACAAGTACTAGATTCATGCTACAACTTTCCCCCCTTTCTTCGTTGTTTGAACAAAGCCCTAGATTCGAATGCATGAAGTACCTTTACCTCTGATAATACTAAAAATTTAGGTGGCTTTGGAAGAGCTGATGGGAGTAGAAAAAGATGCACATGCAGACACGTGGGGAGCTGGGGCAGTAGAGCAAGGCCGCTTTTGAAGAACTTATACCTGAGGGTCGCTGAGATGTCGGCGGCGGCAGGTCGGATCTGCGGACAATCTGGCGGGGAGGAAGAAGGGTCGGAGGACCTCCCGAGCCAAGGCTGTGTGTCGGAGAGAACGTCACGGCAGAGGATCGGGCCCCTCCGGCAGCTGTGGGTTTCCTCCCTCGGCGGCGATGACCGCGTGAGCGATGCACCTTTTAGTCCTCTACACACACGGCCGAAGGATCCGGCGGATCTGTGACTAGCGGTGAGCGAGAGAGAAATGTCGCTACCGCTGTCTTGTTTATATCTGGAAAGGATGAGAGAATGAAGAGAGCAACCCTAGTAAAGCAAGCGCTCAGGGCCTCAAGCGTCCATATATAGTGGAGTGATTATATTTTTTCTCTCACAACAAGCGTTTCAATTTGTGTATGTGCCATTAAAGAAAAAAACTCTCTATTTAAGGTGACTACAATCGACTCCTACTTACTACTAGTAGTACTACAAGATTGTTCACTTGTGCTCCCGCCCTCCATTCATTGAACAACCCCACGGGTGAATAAACATATAGTAAGTACTGTATTTATATAGAACGAACAAGCTCGAACTATTTTCGCGTAGTTAAAAGTTGAGGGCAGGGCTTTTCCCGGGCAGTACGCGTGGCAGTTTTCGGGTAGGCGGTTTGACAGAGAGGCGAGGAGGGTGAGCGAGTGAGGCTGTGCAATTTGACGGCGCGTTACTGCTGGAAAGACTTGTGATATGACCACTCACTATCTATATCTATACCCTTATAAAAAACGAGTTGGCGATGATGGTGTGCCTGCCATCTTGTAATACAGACCATATGATCTATATCTGACTGATAGAAAGCAAACTATGATAATTTTACAAAAGATACCCGCGCCTCTCTCCACATCCTTATCTCCCGCGACCTCATTGCTCAGCAATTAAAAAAGGAATAAGTCTCGAACAATCCAGCATGCATGGTGGCCTTGCCACTGCCGCCGGCGCCAAATCCATCCCATGCCTCCGCCCATTCCACCACCACCACCACCACGCCCACTCCTCCTCGCCTTATCTCTCATCTTCCATTTTTTCGATGACATTCTCGAGATACCAGTTTTCCGATAAAATTCTCGAGATATCATTAGTTTTTACACATGGGATTACTCCTGCATGGGTCAATCACAACAGGTGTTTTGTAAAAAATGCATATTGATGTTCCGTGCAATGCACGAGAATCTTGCTTGTAATTATATAACGCAAATCACGAGTAGGAAGTGACATTTTTTGACACAACCACGTTAACATGGCCACATAAATCTCTAGCTAAAGTAAATACCATTATACTTATATCCTGATGCAAAAAGTTGAGTACATGTCCGAAGAGTAGAGTCGCACACACGCACTCTATCTCTCAATTTCACACACACACACACACACACACACACACACACACACACACACACACACACACACACACACCAGTTACATGACGCCCACTTAAGGCATAAGCGGACCGATATGTTACAATTTGTGCACCCATGGTACACGTGATGCTTTGCGCATTTATTTAAGCCGAAGGCGAACCCAAACAATAGCTGCATTCATTCCCCTCCCGCCTCTTCTCTGGTCATTGTCGCCCGGTAGCCATGGGCTGGCGAAGGTAACAACATCGCCATACTCCCGGAGCGGCGCTTTAATATGGAAATTTTAGTGGTCATGCATGCATCTTTTTGTGCTAGCACTCCTATATAAGGGTTGACCGGTCGCTTCCCGCGGACATGTGCGGGCAGTGGAAGAGGAAGGAGAAGGGAAGCGGGCTATGGAGTAACGTTTTTTACCACAATTTCTTAGGAAACTGAGTGCAATAATTGAGTAGTTTTGCAAACTACGATATTACACCAAACGGTTCAAAACCTATACTCCCTTGCCGGTAGCGCTTCCAGCGTGAAACGGTCAGCGTTGCCTCGAGCGTCGATGCTGCATTAATGCCCGCGGAGCGGAGGCGACCTCTCACCGGGCGCCCGGCTTTGAAGTGGCGCGACGGCCGAGAGCCGCTTCCGGTGCGTGATCGCTCAGCGTCGAGATCGCCATAGGCCCTATTTGGATCCATGGGTTAGAGTTAGTTTGAGATAGTAGTCATGAATTCTCGGCGCTCCGACCGGGGTGATGCCCCCCTTCCGTTTCGCGCTCTAATCTGGTGCATGACACGTCGACCCGGATGCTGGCTCTCCCACATGTCAGAGTAGTAAGAAGGAGCAAAGAATGATGCGGTATATACTAGTACTATACTACTCAGGTCGGAGGAGTGCGAACCACGGCAGCCCAGTGAACCAGCAGTGCGGACCACGGTAGCCCAGTGAACCAGCAGTAGAAAACAATGTGGTGATATGGCCATAAAAAACAATGTGCTACGGTCCACACTGTAGCATGTACAGTAACACTCCTCTTTGTTTGGATCCCTGAGTTAGAGCTAGTTTGGGTTGAAATAGCCTCAAATTATCGAAACAAGAGGGGTTAGTTTGAGCTAGTTTGCTCTAACCCAGCTAAAAAAACTAGCCCGGTGGAGAGGTTCTAATTGGGTTAGTTATCCTCGGGCCCACTAAAAGAGAACTAAAAAATCTCCCCTGCCCGCACCAGATCGCCCCCCCTCTCGCATGACTCCTCTCTGTTCCCCATAGGGCCGCCTGCCCAAGCGCCGCTTGCCCTCTCTCTCCTCCGGCCGCCCTCTCCTTAAGGCCTCTGCCGTCCTACTCCGGTCGCCCTCTCCCTCCGGCCTTCGAAGGTCGCCCCGCTCCCCCTTCAACAGTCAATTTTCTCCCTCTGTCGTGCGCGGCGGCGGCGCATCTACCAGGGAGGTCGCGAGAGGGGTGAGTTTGTTCGTTCCTTCTCTGTCTCACGGCCATATCATTGATCTTGCTTGCTCTAGCGCTAATTATGATTTGGAAAAGTAGATCCTGATCAAACTTGGTATTGATTTGTGGTGCATGCATGGAATTGTTTGATGCTGCTTGAGGAGGTAATAAATCTTTCTAGAGGCCCAAAGATTCAGGTCACCTTTCTAGGTATTCAATTTCAGGCTTGCATTATTTCTAGAGGCCCAAAGATTTAGTTCACCTTTCTAGATATTTCAATTTCAGGCTTGCATTATTTCTAGAGGCCCAAAGATTCAGTTCACCTTTCTAGGTATTTCAATTTCAGGCTTGCATAATTTCTAGAGGCCCAAAGATTCAGTTCACCTTTCTAGGTATTTCAGTTTCAGGCTTGCATTATTTCTAGAGGCCCAAAGATTCAGTTCACCTTTCTAGGTATTTCAGTTTCAGGCTTGCGTTATTTCTAGAGGCCCAAAGATTCAGTTCACCTTTCTAGGTATTTTAGTTACAGGCTTGCATTATTTCTAGAGGCCCAAAGATTAAGTTCCCAGTCGGCAGCAAGCGGCCCTGCTACCCATGCCGGTGTCAACCTCAACTCGCAAGGGCCGGCATCGGAGGGGTTCCCGGGGCTTGGGCTCTACAGAGCCTTCCTCCAGAGCGACGATGGCGAGCTCCTCCCTCGGTGTGTGAGGGGCTCCGGGCTCCCACCCTATCGTGAATGACTTCCGTGATGAGTTAGCTCATTCTTTATTTCATGAAGTGTTTTTTTTATTTTGTGAAGCTTGACTGACGACTTGTATGTTTAAGTGGGATATCTCATTTGTATGGACAAAGTAAAAATTATCATGTTTTGCATGCTTGATTTGTATAGATGGTTCGCTTATGTCAATTGTGAGCGGGAGGAGACCACAGAAGAGCCGGCCACACTAAGAGGGTGCTTGGATCCAAGGGACTTATTTTAGTCTGACTAAAAATAGTCTCTTTAAGAGGCTAAAGTTCCAAGCACCCCTGACTAAAGAGGGGCTAAAACTAGTCTTGAGACTAAAATTTTTTAGTCAGGGGTACCCCTACTAAAATGTGGATTAGTCCTCTCTCTCCTCATTTAACTCCTCTCCTTTAACACAAAGTAGTTCTGGATTGGAGGGTTTGGAGGATAATAAATGCTCATTAACTTGATTTTAGTCTCTTTAGTATTTGGATCCAAGCATGGGTGAGGCTAGCAAGTTTTAGTCCCACTACTTCTAGTCATGGAACTAAAACGTATCCAAGCACCCTCCAAATCCGGCACGAAATAGGGTCCAAAGTAGTCAAATGATTGAGATAGAGCATTTATTGTCAATCTAACCTTGCCATCCATACACCTCTTTGGTTTAGGGTTAGTTCAGGGTTAGAATCTAACTCTAACCTCTAACTGAGTTAGAGTTCTCCTCGTCTCGGTTCATCGCCATCATACTTTCCGCATTCCTGTGTTTTCAGTATCCTGCGAATCAAAGAGGCCTTTTTTTGCGCGGAAAAATCCAAGAGGCCCTTAGACTGGTTTAGGTCCGGTCATTTTTTATAAACGTGTTATGTCCAAAATTTAATGAACGTGCTCCGGTTTCCACGAAAATAATCCAGTTTCATGTAGTAATTCATTCATTTATTTATTCTTCTATGGGGGATTTGCATGTAATTCGTGAGGTCTGAAATGTAAAGTACCCCGGCATATGCTCCGAGTCATGCATGCACTACGAACCAGATGCTCTATGTCCCACATGTCGGCGAATGGGAGCACGTGGAAATAGCCTAGGAGTACATATAGGAGGATAAATGCGTGAAAAAATATGTCTTGTGAAGCGTAGCCAGTGTTGAAAAGGAGACCTAAAGTGACGACAGCTATAGGTCGCACGCACCCAACTAGTGGTACTACTAGACATACGACTAATTTTTCCCTAAAAAAAAAGAGGCACAAGTGCTCAGTACTCCTATTCTATAAACACGAGTCCCATCTGACAACAGCGTCCGTGCTACAGCTAGCTCTCCTCCTTGTTTCTCTCTTCTAATTCTAAACTCGGGCGACGCCCGGTGGGGGACACGGGGTGGGTTTGCTCAACTGCAGCCCCACCTCACAGTGAAAACGTTACGAATGGAATAAAAATGCCATATACTCCCTCCGTTCATAAATATAAGCCTTTTTAGATACTATTTCAAATGGAATACAACATACAGATGTATGTAGACATAGTTTAGAGTGTAGATTCACTCATTTTGCTCCGTATGTAGTAGTCACTTGCTGGAATCTTTAGAAAGACTTATATTTGGGAACGGAGGGAGTACTATACTAATAAAACATTAAGGCCACGAGGCGATGCAGTGCTGGTAATAGGAGGCAAGAAGAAGAGATGCATCCATCGACGACGTCCACCTCCTCGAC
This sequence comes from Aegilops longissima, assembly GCA_021605205.1. Lineage (NCBI taxonomy): Eukaryota > Viridiplantae > Streptophyta > Magnoliopsida > Poales > Poaceae > Aegilops > Aegilops longissima. The sequence goes on from CM038679.1 coordinate 8,103,042, forward strand.
TCAAGGCGCCGGCCCACCGAATGTCGCCTAAGTAGCAGCGGCTTTCGTGGCCAGGTCGACGTGCTTCTGAACAGTGGCGTCCAAAGATTCCAGCCGCTGGAAGAAGGCCAACGTCTTTCTGTCCTCGCTTGCCTTGTAATGGCCTATGTAGACGATTTCCTCGTAGACGTGGATGTGCAGGTCGACGGTTTCTTGCATGGCGAGGTGCTGCGCGGCGAGCGCAGCCTGAGGTGCACATTCTTCGTCGCAACCTCCGACACCCGCAGGGCCACCAGGGCTTGAAAGAGTTCGTCACCATGGTGGCCGATGAGGGTGGCAGGCAATGAGGAGCCTGGGCGCGCGGGCTGGAGCAATACAGCAAGGTCGTCCGCGCGCTTCTTGACGGCGGTGAACTTGCAGATGGAGTTGACCATCATGTCATCCATGCGAGAGGCGAAGCCGGCGTCGGCGAGAGCTACGATGCCTGCGGTCGCCAGCACCGTCTGGAAACACTGCGCGGTGCGGGGCCGCAGGCCGGCGCCTTGGATGATTTGGCACATCCGACTGCCGCTCGCGTCCATCGCCTCCATAGGTGCTTGTGGCTTCTGGTCACTTGGTCTTGGATTGGAGTGAGCAGTGTTGCCCAGAGACTTGGGAGTAGATGGATTGGAGTGGTGGGGCGCCTTTATTATATGAGAGTCCAAACTCTGTTGCATTCACATCGTGCTGGCTCTATTCTGCTCCTCCAATTAATTCCCTCTGCATGTAATTGAGGATGCATCATTGACCGTTCAATGTCTCGGGAACCGCTACCCTCTCCCTCCTTGGCATTCAAGCACCTATGGACCCGTCGACGACGAGGTGCCAATGGTGACTTCATAAATTTCAAGATGATAGTGTCGTGTGTGTGTGTGTGCGTTCATAGGGGTGAGTGTATGCACGTGTATATGGGCGCTTGCGTTTGTACTGTGTAAAAAAAAGGTAAATGCGTGTCAACAAGAGACTAGTCAGTATACTCAATATTGTGCACCTCGGAGAGGAAAACGATAGAAGTAGTACGTATTTATTTACGGTGCAGATTCACTCATTTTTCTCCATATGTACTCCGTCTCAGTGTAGTCTAGTCACTTGTTGAAATCTCTAGAAGGGCAAATACTCCTTTCTGGTTTACAGGGCTATACTAGCAAGTAGTTGTACGTACTAGTACAATAGTGGGCTCACATAGCAATTTTGTCTCATGCAAGAGCCTGGCTATATGCGTGCTCCAATGTTCGCAACTGCAACGTTCGGGTTGCGCTTGGCTCTTCGCCTCTTCGAGAAGACGAACAATGATGTTACTACTACTGCTTCTACAGTGTCGAACCCACTGCTGCATGTTCATCCACCGCGAGCGGGACGGATAGCTTGTAGTAGAAGTACTACTAAGCAAAAGCCTGTCCTTGATTGCGAGCAACCGCGCGCATGGGCGAGGGAGAAGGCGTGTAGTAAAATCAAATCTTCTCCTTGTTGTACGAGTTGACGCGACACATCATAGCACTGGCCCCACATGCTTACCTCTAAACATGGCTGAAAGACCCGCAGTGTACAATATATTTGCTGCAACCTCTAACATTTACCCACCACAAAATAAAAGATGTGTGGCCGTATGCATCGTTCTGATGCAGAGGCCGGGGAGTCCCCCCTTTTCAAAAAGAAAAACAAATTAAAATATATATTCCTGTCTTGACCGGATGAGCGTGCAAACTACAATCACCAGGGTGACAGGTAGGGCCAGAAGACTATTTTAATTTAAAAAAAGAACTTTGAGACAGCCACATAGCATGGAGCCGACCCGAACGATTTTAAGCTTACAAGCACGGTACACGCTATCCTAGACTACTCTACGCATGAAACTGCCACACGAGCGTCCGGGCTGCGCTTGGCTCTTCACCTCTTCGGGAAGTCGAACAATGATGGAGTACTACTGCACTGGAGGAGTACTACAGTACGCTTCTAGCCATCTGACACCGATTGAGCTGCTGCATGTCCACCACGTGCGGGAGGGAGAGCGTGTAGCAAAAGCTTCTCCAGCCACCACGCTCATGGGCGATGGAGGGACGCTCCTGCCTTTGCGTGTATGACAGGTGGGCCTGACAGGTGTGTGGCCAACCTGTCATACAACCAAAGGCAGGTGCAGTTAAGTCCACGAGGGAGAGGATAATCAAACTTCTCATTGCTGCTGGGCTTCCTTCAGTTTCCTGGTTTCTTTTGATGTAATAATTGGTTTAGGATGTGGATTGTGTCGTCGGTTGTGAAATGTTGGGTTCTAGCGCGGATGTTTGGCCTTTGTTGGCCTCTTGGGATGTTGCGATTTCAATCTGGTAGCTTTTAGTCCTTTGTGTTAGGCTGGAGTTGTGCTGAACTTCTTGTGAATTGTGGTGGTTTTCAGTAATGAAAATCGGAAGGGGCAAGCCTTTTTTTGATCAAAAAAAATAATCGTCCTTATATATTCATCATTCTTGCTATAAGTCGCAGTAGATGCTATATAGGTCCGTCGGATCTTACATCAAGATCCGTGCTTTCAGATTTTCTTTTTTCTCTCTTAAATCTCAGTCGAGTGAGACATAGCCACTCCATTAAACATAGGCTCGGGCGCCATTAATGGAGACCTTGGGAGGGAGGTGGACGGCAGATGGAGGTCAAAGGGCTCTCCTCCCGGTAAGCACGCGCAGGGGTCTGATCGCACGCCTCTCGTACTCAAATAGCTACCCTGCACAGTGCCTCCTAGCTAATAAAAAATGGGGACGCGTGGCGGCACGTAAATGGTACTAGTAAGTAGAACGCCCACGGTTTCAATAATACTTGTGTTTCGATTGTAACGTGACAACACTTGTTCCAAAATGACTTTGTTGATTGTTAATGTGTGCGCCTTCACAAATCGGACTGCAAATTTACCACAACATGTTGGTGCCATGTCATGGCACCAAGCCAAGTTTCATTATTTTCATGCGTGTTTTGGATTTACAGGAATTAAAAAACTAAGTTTCTCAATGTTTCCAACCCAGCCACGGCGCCTGAATTTTGAATTTCATTCCCATTTCTTGCATGGAACCTAGAAATTTACCTGAGGACACACATGTGATTTTTCAACCAACTTTGGTGCACTGGAACATGTGCTTGTATTTCAAATTTGAATTCTTCACACAAAGGTGACACGTTCCCTCCCAGAACCACGAGCCTTCTTGAGAGAAGCTCCTATTTGCAAGAAGCTTATACCAAAATTTGTTCCTATTCGGCCAATATTATTTACCACGGCATGGTACTACCATGACATGACACCATGCCAAGTTTCATGATTTTAAAACCAAGTTTCTCAATGTTCTCGACCGAGCCACGATGCCCAGATGTTTGAATTTTATTCTCATTTTTTGCATGGGACCTACTCCCTCCTTCCATCTATATAGGGCCTAATGTGTTTTTCAAGACAGCCTTTAACTATTTACAAGATTAATAGCACATGAGATGTATAATATGAAAATTATATTATTGGAAGCTCCTTTGACATACAAATTTGAAGGTATGCTTTATGTAAGTTGCATGTCATATATTATTGCTCTAACGCTTGGTCAAGTTAGCCTCGAAAATGCATTAGGACCTATATAGATGGAAGGAGGAGAGAAATTCACCGAGGACACAAATGTGGTTTTTCAACCAACTTTGGTGCACGGAGCATGTGCTTGTAGTTCAAATTTGAATTATGCACATTAAATGACCAAAAACTCAATTAATGTGTAAATAAGGCCAAACGAAGCCGGAATAATTCCAAAATTTAACAGGGCACTCATGTAGTTCTATGTTGCCTTTGTAAATAAACTCAAGGGGGACAACGTATATTGTTTCGCACTCAAAGGTGGCACGTTCCCTCTCAGAACCACGAGCCTTCTTGAGAGAAGCTTCGGTTTGCAAAAAGCTTATACCAAAATCTGTTCCTATTCGGCCAATTTTTTTACCACAACATGGTAGTACCATGACATGACATCCATGCCAAGTTTCATGATTTTCAGACGTGTTTTGGATTTACAAGAATTTTAAAACCAAGTTTCTCAATGTTCTCGGCCGAGCCACGATGCCCAGATGTTTTAATTTTATTATCATTTCTTGCATGGGACCTAGAAATTCACCCGAGGACACAAATGTGATTTTTCAACCAACTTTGGTGCACGAGAGCATGTGCTTGTAGTTCAAATTTAACTTATGCACATTAAATGACCAAAAACTCAATTAATGTATAAAAACAACAAACAAACCCGGAATAATTCCAAAATTTAACAGGGCACTAATGTAGTTCTATGTTTCGTATATCGTTTCACACTCAAAGGTGGCACGTTCCCTCTTAGAACCACGAGCTTCCAAATCGGCCCAATTTTTTACTACAACATGTTAGTGCCATGACATGACACCATGCCAAGTTTCATGATTTCCAGGCGAGTTTTGGATTTACATGAATTTAATATCTAAGTTTCTCGATGTTCTCGGCTGAGTCATGACGCCCAGATGTTTGAATTTCATTCTCATTTCTTCCATGGGACCTAGAAATTCAACCAAGGACACACATGCGATTTTTCAACCCACTTTGGTGCACCGAGCATGTGCATGCAATTCATATTTAGATTATGCACATTAAAAGTCCGAAACTCAATTAATGTATAAAAGGCCAAATGAACCTGAAATAATTCCAAAATTTAACAGGGCACTCATATAGTTCTATGTTGCCTCTGTAAATAAAATCAAGGGGAGGCAGCGATATCGTTTAGCACACAAAGGTGACACGTTCCTCTCGGAACCACGAGGCTTGTTGAGAGAATCTCCGGTTTTGCAAGAGGCTTATACCAAAACTTGTCCCAATTCAGCCAAAATTATACGTATGAAAACAGGGTTTAGATTATCCCAACATCTCGCTACCTAGACCAATAATGTACTATGATTTGAATTCAACATAAAATGGATACAAATATTTGAATTGGAGAGTGTATGGTACATGTAGTTCATAGTGAAATATGATTACTGCTATATGCATGTTTTTTGTTATCAAGATAATATTTAAATTATTGTATAACTTGACAACAATCGTATTCAAATAAGGAAAATTGATTCAAATTTAGTCCATATGGTAGACGACAATATATATGTTCACATGGTGGAGTAAAATGTTTATATAGGATGGAAGACCAAAATGTACGACTACATCAATTATAAACCGCAAGGTCACCTAACGATATATTCGAATTCAACATAACATGGATTCAAAAATTGAAATCCAAGATCATGGCATCTGTAATCATATAAAAAGGGACATTACTCTTTCTTTGATGGGAATTGATTTGTTTTTTGTTGTTGTTGAGGGAAGTGTGAATCGATTTGGTACTGTGCAGGGTAAAATTGTTCTCCCGATTTTTTTACACTTTTCTTGTAGTTTTTTCAATGGCATATATAGCAATATAGTAAAATGGGACATGACTCTCTTGTGTCTTGTATGAATTGTTCTTTTACACGTTAAGTTTGTTCTGGTGAACAAGGAATCCACACCTTGTTATCCCGAAATTTTTAAGCTCGAGTATCTTTTGTCTCACCTGCTTTGAAACTCCCGCTTCTTCAACCCACGCCGCGCCTTGTTATCCCGAAATTTGGACGCGCGCGAGAACTCCCTCCTCATCCGAAATCGCTCCCGCAGCCCAAACACGCGAAATCCCCCTTCTACCCCTCAGCCGGAAATGAAGCTCCATGTCGCAGTGTCAAAACCGGTGGGGGTACGCTGGTAACTTACCCTACATTTCGGACAAGCGCGTTCCTAAGCTTGGCTCCCCTCCCCCTTCGCCCCCCATTCGTACACCGAGGCCGCCAGAACCCGCGAAACCCCACGCTCCTCCGTCGGCCTCCCGACCGCCGCCCAGCCGGAGACTCTTCCCCGACTACGTCGTCCACTGCAACAGCTCGCCATCCCTCATCCACCGCACCAGATGAGGATCCGTTGTCGATCTCATCGTCCCGCCGGATCAGCCGCCCCGTCCTCCACCTCCAAGGAGCTGCCCCGACGTTCGCCTCGTCTATCGCGCCACCTCAATCCTCACAGCGCCGTATTGACCTGCCCCACCGAAACCGCAGCACCCTCACCAATTCCTCCGATGAAGCCGAGGCCAACTCGGCGCCACCAAGGAGGTTCTGCACTCACCGCTGCATTTTATCTTTTATTCGATCTCACGGGACCGCCGGTGCTCGATACCGAGCAGACATGGCGTGTCTCCATCGACGGTGCCGTCGCCGGCCACATCATCCACGACGTCTCTCCCCCATGTCGTTGCTTCCTTGGCGGCGACTTCCACAACGACACTAGCTGCAGCTGCTCCAGCTCTCGCTCGCGCTGCGGCTCTGTTCTTGCTGTCGGTCGAGCTGCTGCACTGCTCCTGCTTTCATTCGTGTTGCTGCTCTGCTCTTGCTCTCGCTTGCACTGCTGCTGCTGCACGACTTCGTGCAGCTACAGAAGTTGCTGCTTTAGCACTTGCTCGCGGTGCTACTGCACGACTTGCTCTCTATTAGTGTGTTCCCTGCTCGAGAGTCTGCTGATTTAGATCACTGCTTTTCTGCTACTAGTGCTCAAATGACCTAAACATCTATTGCAATGCTCTGTTACTAGTTCAATCAGTTTCGACAGTAAAATTTAGTTTCGACTGTGAAGTTCATTTTCTTCAGTTAAGTTCAGAGTGAACAATACTTACAGCATCTATCGAAGCGGCCGTGGCGCGGCTGATGCGTTTTACATCTAGCATTTTTTGGTGATGTATTTTACATCATCTATTGCAGATGATATTAGGGTCCCACTTCATATTAACGTTGTCTGTCTTGTCATGCTTCAGCCTCGTCGCCGTACAACTTAGCGGAGCTGCTCCAACGACGGAACCGTCCATCACAGCGGAGCAGTACCCTCGGCGCCGTTTCCAGAGGCCACGGATCTTCTTCCCCGCCTCCAACAGTCACACCAGCATCATCACCATCCTCCACGTCCAACCCAATGATGTTGAGGTCCAATGCTATGCCAAAGAGGTTGTACACTCGTCACATCACTTTGTTTCTCCATTCCTCTGTTCTTCCAATTCATGTGAGCCAAACACCCAGGTTGACTGAAATCCTATGTTTCCAAATGCTCTGTTTTGCACATGCATTCCTATCCTATTCCTGTGTTTTTCCTGTCCCTGCGTTTATAGAATCCTCCAATTCTAAGGAGCCCTTACAGATTTACTTCATTTTCAGATAGGCGTCAAAGAAAAGTCTGTGTGTTATGTCCTGCTCCTGCCGTGCCATCATCCACCCCACCTGAGGTGCACCATCGACAGAAGCGTTCACTGCAGCAGAGACCCCCCCTGCAGACTTTCTTTCGCCGCCTCAGATCATCTTCCCCGTTGCCGGCAGCCACGCCAACCGCATTACCATCATCGACTGAGCAGATGAACCTGAGGACTACACAGTTCCGGAAGAGAGGTCGCAGTCTTTCGTGTTTGCTTACGTTATACATCGGTTATTATTACCTGCTACTTTATCGTTCAATCTTGAGTTTTGAATTGCCCATGGGTCTCATATCGAGCCAGCAACGAATAGTATATGTCTACTATCTGGTTCATCTGGGGTCTTGTATGTGGTTCATGTTGGGTGGGCAACAAACAATAGATGATCCATTGTCTATCTTTTTAAACTGAAGCTATAATCTACCGGCATCATTAGTTTTGGATCCATCCACTGCGTTTGCTACCATCAGTCTTGATTTTTCATGCACCCTTAGGCCTTACAAAATCTAACTATTTTTTTATTATGCATGTCACATATTGTACACAATCGTCTCGAACATGTAGAGAAAAGAGAAGACCATTGCGTGCGAATATAATGTCATGCAGACGCTGCTCCATGGTGGGCGAGTGCCCCCCTCCTCCTGCATTTCAGATTGTATTCGAGAGGAAGATAACTATTCAGATGGAGATTCGTAGGAGCCGACCACGCCTGCTTTACCACCGAGGTGTTTGTTCTAACTCGGCATGCCGATGTTGGTCATATCATGCATATGGCGCCTTGCATTGCTTACATTATACATCTTATATGTCATCAGCTTAGTTTAGATTTGCTTTGTGTGAATGCCACCTGTTTGGTTTCTATATCATACTCCATTATTCCTAAATATTTGTCTTTTAGAGATTTCAACAAGTGACTACATACGGAACAAAATGAATGAATCTACACTCTAAAATATGTCTATATACATCAAGATGTGGTAGTCCATTTGAAATCTCTAAAAGACAAATATTTAGGAACGGAGGGAGTATATGGGAATTATGCAATGCCATCTTCTTTAGGCAGGCATCATATACGGAATCATGCAATGCCATCCTGTTTAGCCACCATCGATATGTGAATTGTATCGTGCCATATTTTTTCCATAATGTATTCCATTTGTCAACAATGTTTATACATTCATCTACTCTTCCTGCATCAGCCATTTGAGTCGGTCATGGGAAAATCTGGAGTGAAAACAAGGTCTTCGAGCGGTCAGTGCTACACGTCGATGCAGATTTCTTGTTGGTTCTGATAGCTCCTCGGAGGAGGATTCGTAGAGATGACCAATCGATTCCTCCCCGAGGTGCATGCTCTAACTTGGCTGGGTTATATTGCTCATATCATGCATATGGTGTCTTGCATTGCCATGCCATCTGCTTAGATTAGACATGCTTTGTGTGATTGCCTCATGTTTGCTTTCTATATCGATATGTGAATTATGCAATGCCATGTTTTTCAGCCAGTTATCATATATGTGAATTATGCACCGCCATGGAGCCAGCATCATATATGTGAATTATCTCATGCCATCTTTTTTTCATTACGTATTCCATTTGTCGACAATGTGTATATTGAACTACTCTTCATGTGTATCAGCCATTTGAGCTGGTTATAGAAAAATCTGGAGTGAAAACAAGGTCTTGAGAGGTGCAATGGTACTGTTGAAGCATATATCTCGATGGTTACAGGAGCTCCTCGGAGGAGGATCCGAGACATATGACCAGTCCTATATCCCACCGAGGTGTATGCTCTAAGTTGCAATGTTTATATTTATCATATGATGCATATGGTGTCTTGCATTGCTTAGTTTAGACATCATATGCACAATATTGAATTCTATCTGCTTAGTTTAGAGATCATACATGCGAGTGCCAGATGCATAGTATATGAATCAATTATGTCAGTTATATCATGCCATCCTGTATACTTAGACAACATGTATGTGAATTATTTCATCCCAAACTATTTTAGAAAGACATCATATAGTTTTGTCATGTCATCCTATTTAGGTACTCATCATATGTTGAATTATGCCATTATATCCTGTTAAGTTATCCATCATATATCTGAAACTGTGTAATGCTATCCTGTTTAGTTAGGCATCATATATGTGAAATTGTGTCATGCTGTCCTGTTTGGTTAGACAACATATATGTGAATTATCACATCTGTCTATCATACAACTGTACGTTCAATTTCTTTTCTTGTTTATCAGCCATTGTGGAGAGGGTGATGGCAGTATCTAAGGGAGCAAAAACCCGTTCTTCACAAAAGACAGTGCTACCTGTCGATGCAGATAGAACCATGGTTGTACTGGCCCACAAACTAGCCCCACCACACATAATCGAGACTCTTCCAGATTGCACACTTACATCGTTTGGCAGAGAACCAGCTACAACCCATCTAACTGCAACCCCAGCGGATAGTAACCCACTTCTAGTTGACAAAGCACCATGTCCACCACAGAGTACCCCCACACGAGCAGTTTGTAGAGCTACTGAGTGCCCAAAGCACGAAGACCACCATAGCTAACCCAAACTCCACATTTAAAGCAGAATAGCAACTGTTCTCACGTCAGATTCCGTAGCTATGTTCCATACTCCTTTGCTGTTGCATCACTGTATTTACTCATACCAACTACTTTTGAATTTGAAACTCCAATGGCGCAACAGGTATGTTTTAAACCTATTTCTTTAACTGGATTGTTCTAACTTCTTGCTCTACGTTGATTTCAGTTTAAGTTGTATAAACAGTTATGTTCTCATGTGATGCACATTACAAGTGCTGCCAATGCTGTGTAGTTTCTCACACTTATATTCTGTCTATGTTGCCGTGTCTTAAAAATATATGAGTTGAACTGTGTCTCTATCTTGATTAGGGAACATAAACTAGAATGATATGGACAATACAGTGACCATAGTATATAGATATATGTTTGTTTCATGTTGTTATCCTGTCCACCTTACTACTGAACCGGTTTACCAAAATGAGTTTCATATACTACAAGCTAAACCTGTGATGTGTCTGCTTGTTTCTCTTGTGGTATGCAACAAGAATATTGGAGAAGAGCACCCCACTATGCAATGGTAGAGAAAGTAATGCAGATAAGGTTCAAGATAGTGAGACAACCCTATTGGTCTCCAAGAAAGGTGATAAAAACGATCTTGTAGACAGTGAGAAAACCTCATAATCCTGCGTTGATGTAGTGTTCGAGTTACTGGCCAGTACCGCTGGCACAAGCGCTTCGAACTCGCTGCTGAATCACTTGGCTTCTTCGGTCTCAGCTACAAGCTGAAAGGCATCGATCACCAGTCTTTGCGGCAAGAAGTCAAGGACCGAGGAAGTCCCTGCAGAATTCAGATGCGTACTTTCTTGTGCAACAGCAAGCGTTGGAGGATTTAAGCGCCAAGCAAGAGAAAGTTAATAAGCTTGCTAAGCATCTTGCCGGCATTATGGGTACCTGGATATTGTTTCTTGAACTCTTCAAGTGGTTTCAGTTCGGACTTCTTTTGTCTGCGGCGTTTATATGTCGCTTTGTTCCCTATATTTGCACTGGTGGCGAACTTTGATGCCCAGTGGATGTAATATGTGTAATAGCCGTGATATCCTATCATAAGTTGCTTGCTTATTTATTTCCTTGTTGTCTTGTTTATTTGTTTGCTTGTAGTCAGTGCAGTTCTTTTTCCGCGGTTTGCTAGTGGCTGCAATAACCTATTTTTTAAAACTAGGCCACAATAACCATGGGCTAATATTTACTGTAGTGACACTGGGCCTCCTACGGGCCGTAGAAACAGTGGGCTTTCTACTGGCCGTAGAAACAGTAGGCCTTCTACGGGCCATAGAAACAATGGGCCGTCTACGGGCCGTATCATCAATGGGCCTTATACGGGCCATATGATCGATTGGCCAAACATGGGCCAATAACATGGGCCAAACATGGGCCAATAATCGTCCGTTCATGGGCCGACCATAACGGGCCATTGTTAATAGGCTGTATTTGATGACGCTATGAAAACGACCAATGTATTAACGGACCACAAACGGGCCGACTGTAACCACGTGCTGAATTTGGCCCACAAGCAGAAAATGACAGTAACGGGCCGTAAATAAACGAATGCTCGAAATGAGCCCAAGAATAAATGGGCTCTGAGAAGGCCGAAAGATAACATGGGCTGGAAATGGCCCAACGGAATAACGGGCCGTTAATGGGTATAAAGTGATACACTGTTCATTTACGGGCCAGTTTCACCACGGGCCGTTAATGCGTGTAACGTGATACACTGTTCATTACGGGCCAGTTTCACCACGGGCCGTTAATAGGCCAAGAGTTACATAGGGCCTCATATGGGCCGAAAGACATCATGGGCCAGAAGTGAAAACGGGCTGGAATCATATTGGATGGCCCAGATGACGCTACTGGGCCTAATTCGGATAGGGCGTAACGGGCCTTGGGTTAGCGGGCTGTAAATGGGCTATATGCGAACAGGCTGTTAACAGGCTTTCCATGGGCCGGCCCGCCACCTTTTGACCAAGTCAAACGGGTCGGCCTTTTCACAGGAATGGGCCTCTGTTGGGCCATGCCACGTGTCGACGTATCATAGGCGCCTTTTCTCCAATGAGTGGGTGACATCTGTCCCAACGATGAGCCGACACGTGTTTCCTCCAGCCAATGATGATTTTACACGTGGAAAATCCCCATTGGTCGGGGTTGTTAACGGGTTATCGGATCCAAAACCCGACCCGATAGCTTAACGGCGTTCCGTTACGGTGGATGCCAGGTGTCGGTCACCCTTGACGAAAGCACTTCTGTGATGCGCGATTTATCATCATGCAAGTGGACACTTCCGTGATGATAATTTTGGTAATGTCATGGAACACTTCTACGACAGCAAAGGTATGACTATCTTGATTCTGTCATAAAATCGTCATGGATGTACATGCATGACAGAAAACGCGACCTACTGTGACAAACACGCATCATCACAGAAGTGTATTTTTTTGTAGTGAAGGTCATGATCCTTCTTCGCTAGAGCCTGGTTCATTGTTTCTGAAAGAATAACGCCCGGTTCAAAAGAAGCAAATAATACTCAGTTCAGGAACGAATCAGTCGACAAATTTTTCATACCAGCGGCTTCATCCTTGGCCTTCTGCAAGTTTGTTTTGGCCAACTCCAGATCGAGATTAAGCTGAATCTCCTTCTTCTCCAGGTCAGCAAAATGAGCTCCAAGCTCACAAGATTTCTGTTGTCAGAGGATGGTCAGTAGACAGATGCGAAGATTAGTTACTTCAGAGCAATAGAGTGACAAATTCAAAAAGTTCTAAGACTACTGTCGAATCAAACATCCAACAGTAGCCTTGGGGACTACACCTAGTGGGTGCACTTAGCGTGCCCGCACTGGTCCAGTTTCCACTCGACATGGTCCATCCAGGCCGAGTAAAAAAAAGAGAGAAGAATGCAATAGTTGTTCTAAGACCACAACCGACTGCCCGCAGTCGACCGCGGTCTCGGGGACTACACCCAGTGGGTGCACTTAGCGTGCCCCCACTGGTTCAGGTTCCACTCGACATGGTCCGCCCAGATCGAGTGGAAGTACTGAAGAGCAAGATATTTTTTATCAAGACGTCCGCCGAATCACACATTCGATGGCGGCCTCGGGGACTACACCCAGTGGGTGCACTCTGCGTGCCCCCACTAGTCTAAAGCTACAATCGACGCAACCTAGTCGATTCAATCGGAGAAACTACTCAGCATAAATTAAAACACCCAGTGGGTGTACGGATGCAAACGTTTAGATTGACAGATAGATGCAGAAGAAAGTTTTTCAGGTAGCATATCCTAATAGAACAAGCAATAAGCTAAAAGATCGGTCGGAAGGCAACCAACCTAGATGTTGGTCTGGAGGGCTGAGCTGGCGTCATAAGCAGCTTGACTAGACTCCCGAACCACCTTCATCTGCTCCATCATGATGCCTGCCTGGCATATAGCTTCCTTGGCGGCACCTACTTGGTCTTCCGGGACGTGATGCGCAGTGAAGAGTGAGGACGGTGGATCAGCTGGAATCTGTGCAATCGACGCTGAAGTCTGAGCACTCAACAATGGTACGACAAAAGTCATAGAAGCCCGGTTGGCATCGCCGATCTCCTGGATCACCGGTTTCGTCACCGGTGTCGACTGGGGCGTCTTGCCAGTTGATGTTTTCTTGCTCCTCCTTCCCATGGGCCTCAGCGGCACATCCTCGTCGTCGCCTGGAAGATCAATGACATTGGGAGGATCTGCAAAAGAATCAATCACAAGAGTTCAGTCGGCCAACAAAATGGCCCAGAAAGTAGCGACAAAATCACAAGAGTCGTACCCGGATTAGAGGTGACTGCATCTTCCATTTCCTCGTCATCATCTTTGTAAATAGAAGTCCCAGAGGTATCAGCGCTGCAAATCTCAAAAACCAACTCGGTCAGATCTGCCGAAATGAGTCGACCGAAAGAATCAAGTCATGGCAAGCAAAGAAATCAAGTTCGAATATTACCCGGAAGCAATGGGGACAACCACTTTGATCTTGGGAAAGGCCTTCCGAGGCTTGGACGGCGCAACTTTGGATTGCTTTGGAGCCTTCTCAGTCGGCACAGGAGAAGACGTCCGAGGGCGCTTCAAAGTCTGCCCAGTCCGTGCAGTCGCTTTGCCACAGATACTTGTTGGGTCGTGGGTGTGCTTGGGTCGCCTTTCAATGCAATGTGGCGAGTCGACTTCCTCGCCATCGCTTGAGTCGTCGCTCTCATCGTCTCCTCCTCTATCAGAGAGCCACTCGCCACTTTCACCTCCGCTCGCCTCCCCTCCCGGCTCCTGCTCCTACTCCTCGTTGGGCATCGAGTACGTCTCAGTATAAATCTGCAAGACACAGAGTCGACTGGATGTCACTCGGTCTTTAAAAGAAATCACATGCTAGAACAAAAAAACACTCGGAAGAAAAGAATCAGACCTTGTCTGGTTCGTTGGTGTTGTCAAATGGAGGAACTCTCCTAGACACCCTGGGGTTGTCTTTGTTGCTGGTGATGCTCTGCAACCACTGTGCCACCGTCTCCTCATCAACTTCTTCCGGGTGGATCCAAGTGCTGTCTTCAACACCCGAGTACAACCATATTGGATGATCGTGGGCTTGGAGTGGCTAGATGCGTCGCTTGAGAAACACTTCCAGCAAATCCATGCTGGTCACACCGTCGCGGACAAGCTGGACCACTCGCTCAACAAATATTGTCACCTCCACTTTCTCAGCCGAGGTCACTCTCAAAGAAGAGGGTTTCTCGACTCTTTCCATGGAGAACGGAGGAAGGCCGGTCGACTGACCAGGAGTCGGCTTGTCCTTACAGTAGAACCACGTCGACTGCCAACCTCTGACTGACTCGGGAAGGGTCATAGCTGGGAAGGTGCTTTTTCCTCTCATCTGGATCCCTAAACCTCCATTGTAAGTGCATCTAGTGCCCCTAAGTGATTTTGGTGTATTGAAGACTTATAGGTTAAGGGACTAATGTGTTTATGAGTGTACACAGGTCTATAAGTCTATGAGGAGTTTGATATTTACAAGGAAAGTCGACCCTAAAAATGAAGTTCTTCGATCAAGACTTTGATATTCGAAGACTTTCAAGACTTTGAAAGTGAAGAAATTGGTGTGACCTTGAAGACTTGGTATTCATTTGAGGAACATGAAGCGTGAAGACTTTTGTTTTCGTAGTTTCGTTTTCTCTTTCTTGAGTCATAGGAAACACCGTACCGTTAAAGGGGGTCGAGGAAATACTAAGGAAAAATTTCCATGTGATGCTCAACTCAAAATCCTACACCTACCAATCCCTTCGAGTGAAGCCTTTGGAAATCTCATACAGTTCAGTCAATTTCTTGATGTGAGACGAAGTTCTTCCAGTCACGAGGAATTTGTTCTAACCGAGGAGTTAGGAATTCTCCAAAGGCGGATTGCCTACACAAGAGGAACATGATAGCCCCGAGGAATTTGAGATTCAAATTTCCGACCGTTCTTTGTCTTCTTGCGCGCCACCTGTCCCAAAATATCTTATCCAACTAACGGTCATATCATTGAAGGGCATTTATGTCTTATCATGTCGGGCTTCTCCCTAGGCTATAAATAGCCGCCCCCTACAACCACTAGCTGGTTGGCTGCTCCGAGAGAACTTGACACTTGTCATTTGAGAGCAACCCATCCTTTGAGGACTTTGAGCGAAAATCATCGAGTGAGGAAAAACCCAAAACCAAACCCCTACAAACCCAAAGTGATTGAGCATCACTGAAGAGATTGATCCTGCGTGGATCCGACGCTTGTTACCTTTGAAGACTGTGCTTCTTCCAGACGGTTAGGTGTCATGGTCTAGAGCATCCAAGAGGAATTGTGGATCGCCGAGTGACCAAGTCTGTGAAGGTTTGGAAGTCGCTCAAGACTTACCACGAGTGATTGGACGAGGTCATGTGACCTTAGTTCAAGGAGAATACGGTGAGGACTTGGTGTCCCGAGCTGCGTGCTCAGCGATCGGGTGTCCGGACTGTGTGTCCTCGAGTTTAAATACTCAGCCGCTCCAACCAGACGTATAACCGAGACAGCAGTTGGAACTGGTCTACCAAATCATTGTCTTCACCAACCTAACTGGTTCTATTTCCTCAACTCTTTCATTTCCTCATTCTTGTGTTGAGTGTTCATTCATATCTGTGTTTGAAGACTTTGATGAAGACTTTCTCAATTTCCTCGTTCAATTTCTTGATCTGTTTGTCTTCATCTTGTGCTATCCTGTGTTTACGCTTTACAGTACTCTTTGTTTGTCTTCATTTCATCATGATGACCATGCCCGCATTCTCTTATGCTTACTTCGAGTACTTATTCCGCTGCAAGTAGTTCTTCGCAAAGAATTTCCTCACCGCAAATTCCTCGATGAAGAATTCATAAAATCGCCTATTCACCCCCTCTAGTCGATATAACGCACTTTCAATTGGTATCAGAGCAAGGTACTCCCTTGTTCTGTGTGATTTTGGTTTAACCACCTGGAGTTTTAGTTATGTCGACCGCAGGTATGATCAAGGTCTCAGCTGGGTGTCCTACCTTTGATGGGACGGACTACCCTCTTCGGAAGAACAAGATGCGAATGCATCTTGAGGCAATTGACAACGATCTACGGTATGTTGTGGAAAATGGTGTTCCCTCACCACACCTTCTCCGAATGCTGCCGATGTAAAGAGATTCAAGCAACTCGATTCTCAAGCGAAGAATATCATATGTGGCCATCGAGCAAAGGACAATATGGAAGAGTGAGTGCTTTGGAAACTGCTAAGCTCATCTGGGGACAGGCTGTCCAAAGTAAATGAAGGAGTCTCAACTCAGCGTGACTCTCGAGTTGATGTTCTTCGCAATCTCTTCAACCGCTTCAAAAGACTCGACAACGAAAATGTTCAACAAACCTTCGATCGCCTCATCGACATCTCAAATGAGCTTCAAGCGCTTGGTGCCATCGACATCACCGACCATGAGGTGGTGAAGAAATTGTTGAGATCGCTTTATTCCTCATTTGACACTCGCACCGATGATACAAGAGCGTCTGACTACAAGTCACTTGATCCAGTGATATCCTCGAGAGGCTAAATACTCATGAGTTCCACTTCTTTGAAAAGAGAGATCTCTATGGTTCTAGCTATGGAAAATCATGTGCCACGAAGGCCAAGGCTGTGTCTCGAATCTGATTGTGAAGACTCGGTAGTAGCCTTGGAGATCCTGAAGAATTGAGCCAGAGCTAGCACTGCTCGTGAAGAAATTCGAAGTTCTCAAGACGTGGTCGCTTTGGAAAATCCTCAAGGAGCAGTGATTCCTCATCCAAAGACTATAAGAGAAGACTTTGCCACAAATGCAAGAAACCTGGTCACTACATCCAAGATTGTCCTCGGTGGAAAAGGAATTAAAGAAGAAGAAATACAAGGATTACAGTTACGATGACGCTAAGAAGAAGAAGAAATCGTCAAATCTTCATCATCAAAATCCTCAAAGCCTTCTTCTCACAAGAAGAGCAGCTCCAAAAGGCTCGGGCATTCATTGGCAAGGAAATGGACTCAAAGCTGAATCGAGGAACATGAGGAAGAGGAGGCATCGGAAGAATCTGAGTCCGGTGTGGCGAGTCTAGCTCTCGCTCGCTTTCGTCGACAAGTCCATCTTCAACTCTGAAGAAAATGACCTCACCAACAAAGCTGATGAAGATAGTGATGACTACGCCCCACCTATTGCTTCATGGCAAAGGGTGCCAAGGTACTCAAATATACCTCCTCTGAATCTAGTGAAAATGAATCGATGAAGATCTAAAGCCCAGCTACTCAAAACTTGCTAAGATTGCTGTAAAACAACAAAGGGCTTTTGAAAAGGTTCAAAACATGCTAGATAAAAGTGATGATATGTTAGGTGAAGAAATGGATCGCACTAAAGCCCCGATGAAAATCTTGATGACTTGATCTAGGTTTGACAGCCTTCAAGGTCATCATAACACTCTCATGTCTGATCATGAGAAACTTTCTTATGGATTTCTTCAAAGAAAGCAAGATCTTGAGAAGCTAAGAGTGAGTTATGAAGATCTTCAGAAGGAGCGCGATTCATTACTTGCTCAACAAATCAGCGCTTCTCAGGAAGAATTTGTTCCTCCATGCTTAAAGTGCATTGAACGTGAATCTGCTAATTGTTGACTTGAATGTTCAAATGCTTCAACTGTTACAAATTCTTCACCTGCCTCTGCTATCACTAATTCCTCATCGAGGACATTGCTAGTATCCTTGACGATGCAGGGCTGAAGGAATTGTACATGACAGCATGTACAAAAGCCTCAAAGGGCATCGACTCTTTGTGATGTGCTTAAAAGCAGATCCTCAACAGAACCCTAGGAAAGAGGGTATTGCCTTTGAGAGGAAACTCAATCTGATGGAACATATTGGAAGCTGAGCGGTACCCCAAAACCTCATGGGATGCTGTAAAGGGACCTCCAGTTGATCCATCTAACTTATCTGACTTTACATGCGAATCTCCTCATTCTT
The DNA here is from genome assembly GCA_021605205.1 of Aegilops longissima. Taxonomy (NCBI): domain Eukaryota; kingdom Viridiplantae; phylum Streptophyta; class Magnoliopsida; order Poales; family Poaceae; genus Aegilops; species Aegilops longissima. The sequence continues at coordinate 8,121,433 of CM038679.1, forward strand.
CCGATGAGTCATTTGACTCAACTATAAACTGTTCAAAAATCAGAATGGTGAAGTATTTGCTAGATATGTTGGCACTAATCTGCAGGAACGGTCCCCTATGAAGAAAATCTGGGTTCCCAAGAAGTGCCTTGAAAGTCTTCAGGTGAATGTCCTCATGACACCACCTGTGAAGAATAGGAACCCCAGTTCAAACTCTTCATATGGACCAAATTCTTCATATGGATCCAAGTCCTCATACGGACCAAATTCCTCACGTGGATCAAATTCCTCAAAAGGATCAAAGTCCTCATATGATTATCATCGTGCTAACAACTCTGTTTTGAAGGGTAGAGCTAAGGGCTATGAATATGTGCATTATTCCTCAAACCAATATGTTCATAAGTCCTCGAAGAATTTCTCTGCTTATTCATATGCTTACCCTAACCCCTCTTATGTGAAACGAAATGGATTGGCCTCTATGCCACCATTCTCATATGGTGCTCGCAGAGTGATGAACTCTTTGCCACCCCTTCAGATGTGGGTGGTGAAGAAAAATAACTAACCTCTTCTGCAGGGTCAGGTCTCCAGACGTGCTTTAAACATCTGAAGAATTTGATGGGGGCCTGACAAAAATGCCTGAAAGGACGCAGGCTAATCATGAAGAAATGAACTTTCATTTCACACGTTCTCATACTGCTTATCTGTTATACTGTCTGATGAAATTCATCTGATGAACTTGATATCATATTCTTCACTGATGAAGCATATGAGATCGTAAGTTGCACTAATTCATCTGCAGGATGATCGACCCAAAGCCACTGAGTGGGTCCTCGATAGTGGATGTACAAATCACATGACTGGTACCAAGAATCTATTGATGGATGCTCCCTTATCACCATCGCATCTGAAGCATATCATCTTTGCTGACAAAGGCAAAAGTCAGGTATTGGGTCTTGGTAAGGTTGCGATCTCTAAGGACATACACATGGACAAAGTCATGCTTGTTGAGTCCTTAGGATACAATCTCATGTCAGTCTCAATGCTTTGTGATCTTGATATGGTTGTTGTCTTTGGCAAGTATCGCTGTGTTGTGATTATGGAAGTGACAATTCCAAAGTCTTCAAGGCTTTAGGAGAGGAGACTTGTATATTGTTGATTTCTCTGGGACCACAACCAGCCGTGTGTCTACTTGCAAAAGCTTCAGAAGGCTGGCTATGGCATCGGCGACTTGGTCACGCAGGCATGAGGAATTTGCACACGCTTGCAAAGAAGAAGCATGTCATTGGCATTGAGAATGTCAAATTCCTCAAGGATCACTTGTGTGGAGCCTGTGAAGCTGGAAAAATGACCAAGGCCAAGCATCCAGCGAAGACTATCATGACCACTACTCGTCCCTTTGAATTGCTTCACATGGACCTCTTTGGTCCTAATCATTACTCAGCAGTCACTAATGATGCATCTCTATATGGCTTTGTTATTGTTGATGATTACTCTCGTTACACATGGGTACACATTGTTACTTACAAAAATGAAGTGCAGGAAGTCTTCAAACGATTTTCCTCGAGGTCTTCAACTAACTTTGGTGTGAAGATCAGACACATCAGGAGTGATAATGGAACTGAGTTCAAGAATTCCGGTCTTGATGCCTATCTTGATGAACTTGGTATTACTCATGAGTTATCTGCTCCCTATACTCCTCAGCAAAATGGCATCGTGGAGCACAAGAACAGAACTCTTGTTGAGATGGATCGCACTATGCTTGATGAATACAAAATGCCTAGTCGTTTTTGGATTGATGCAATTGATACCGCGTGCCACATCATCAACAGAGTGTATCTTCACAAATTCTTCAAGAAGACTGCCTATGAACTCCTCACTGACAAGAAACCCAATATGAACCAGCTCCTAGGGAATCTATCAAGTTCAAGGCAACTGAGGATGTCATTCCTACTGAAGAATCTGCTAAAGAATTCATTCCTGTACGCGAAGAACGACGAGCTGATGCACCTGAAGATAATGCTGAAGACAATGGTGCTGAGGAAAATGATCAAATTCCTCGACGACAACCAGCTCATCCTCGCGTTGCAAAAGAAGTGCAAGTTGACAAGATCATCGATGACATTGAAGCGACAGGTCCTCTCACACGCTCAAAAGCTTCACATTTATCTAACTTTTGTGGGCACTATGCTTTTGTCTCTATCATAGAGCCCACTAAGGTAGATGAAGCATTTCTAGAGCCTGAGTGGATTCAGGCCATGCAAGAAGAATTACATCAGTTCGAGCTCAACAATGTCTGGGAACTGGTCAAATGTCCAGATCCTCGCAAGCATAATATCATTGGCACAAAGTGGATCTACCGCAACAAGCAAGATGAAAATGGCCTTGTGGTGAGGAATAAGGCACGACTTGTAGCTCAAGGCTACACACAGGTTGAAGGAATTGATTTCGATGAAACTTTTGCACCTGTTGCTAGACTTGAGGCTATTCGCATATTACTTGCTTATGCTAACCATCATAATATCACTTTATATCAAATGGATGTAAAAAGTGCATTCCTCAATGGTAAGCTTGAGGAAGAAGTATATGTTGCTCAACCCCTGTGTTTTGAAGATCCAAAGAATCGACAAAGTCTTCAGACTCAACAAGGCCCTCTATGGTCTCAAACAGGCCCCCAGCGTGGTATGATACATTGAAGGAATTCTTCGTGAAGAATGGCTTCACACCAGTTCACTCGACCCTACTCTCTTTACTAAATCATATGATGGTGAACTGTTTGTGTGCCAAATATATGTTGATGATATTATCTTTGGCTGTCTTGACCAACGTTATAGTGATGAATTTGCCTATATGATGAGTGAAGAATATCAAATGTCTATGATGGGAGAGTTGAAATTCTTCTTAGGTCTTCAAATTCGTGAACAACACAATGTCATATTCATATCTCAGAGAAATACCTCAAAGATGTCCTCAAGAAATTCGCATGCAAGATTGCAAAGGTGTCAAAATTCCTATGCCCTCAAATGGCCATCTATGCAATCGATGAAAATGGTATTGACTTGATCACAAGGTATACCGCCCATGATTGGTTCTTTATTGTACTTATGTGCATCTAGGCCAGATATAATGCTTAGTGTTTGCATGTGTGCCCGATTTCAAGCTACACCAAGGAATCACACCATAAGGCAGAAGCATATTCTTCGATATCTAGCTCACACACCAACACTAGGATTATGGTACCCCAAGGGCTCTACTTTTGATCTCATTGGATATTCTGACTCTGACTATGTTGGTGATCGCGTGGACCGCAAGTCAACATCTGGTACTTGTCATTTCCTCGGACGATCTTTGGTCTGTTGGTCCTCGAAGAAATAGAACTGTGTATCGCTGTCTACTGCGGAAGCTGAATACATTGCTGCTGGCTCTTGTTGTGATCAATTGCTATGGATGAAGCAAACTCTCAAGGACTACGGCATCAACGTGAAGAATGTGCCTCTCTACTGTGACAATGAGAGTGCCATCAACATTGCTCACAACCCAGTTCAGCACTCGAAGACAAAGCACATTCAAATTCGTCATCATTTTCTTCGTGATCATGTGTTGAAGGGCGACATCTCCATCGAGCATGTGAAGACTGAAGAACAACTAGCTGATATCTTCACAAAGCCCTTGGATGAGAAGAGATTTAGCAAGTTGCGGTGTGAGCTACATATCTTAGAATCTTCGTATATTCTTTGAAAAGGACACACATCCTGACACTTATGCAAAGTTGATGACTTAGATGTGCAACACATGAAGAAACGTTTTTCTTCAATCAATGAAGAATAACACTCTAAGTGTGAAGAAATTAATGAAGAATTTGATTCTCGTAACCCTCGACAATTGTACGCTGTGTCTGAAATCATCATTCTTATACTGGTGGGTCATGCCACCACCAAAGTTGAAAATCTTCAATTTGAGTTTTTCCTCGCTTTTCAAATTCTTCAACTTTGCAAAATCTTCACTGTTTCCGTCGTTTTTCTTCATTAGCTATGTATATATATGGGTTTATGTCATCTACAGCATTCACTTATGGCTATTTCTTCAAGTCGCTTTTTCTGCTAAGTGAATGTGATCGGACCCTTCCCCCTCTATGCTATACTCAACCCAATCTATTCACAAATTCTTCATGTGCGTTCTATTTGAAACTCGTTCAAAATCTTCACTGTGTCCTAGTCAGCTGAAGAAATTGCGAATGGTACTTTAAAACTGATCTTATCCAAACTTTCATTTTTGCCGCTCAAACCGTTCCGCATTCCACGATAGATTTATCTATTCACCCACGATCTAACACAATCTCCACTTCTCAGTACGTGGGTGACACATGTCAAGCGAATGAGAAGGGTCAGGGGCACGTTCGTCCCAAATCTTCGGGCGAACAGTTTTTCACCGTGGCTATATATACCCCCTCTCCCCTTCCTCACTTCCTTTACTCCGCTCGACCGCTCTCTCTCGCTCGAGCTTCTCAAACCCTAGCACCGCCGCTACTCCATCATCGCCGGTGAGGAAAAGCTTCACTGCCTCGACCTCGTCGCCGACGTACTCGCGCCGACCGCGGAAATCTTCACTCCGCCGCCGCCGTAGCTGTCTTCCTCCGCCAAGTTAGGTCGTGGAAGATCTAACCTGACGAACTTCCCATCTGTTCTTCTCAGTTCGTCATGTTCTTCACTTCGGGTAATTAAAAGTTACTTTTATTACTCGCTTTGATTCTCAAACCTTCCTGAAAATCTTCAAAGGTGTTTATTCTTCAAATCTTCACACATATGAACACCTCAAACAAAATATGCTCTTGATTTGTTTCTCTAAGCAATGATTTTCTTCAAGATTCCTCAATTGTGTGGATCCTCGATCTATACAACTCTGAAACCTAAGACAAAGATCGCTTAGTGAAATTCTTCAAGGCTCATCTGGTCAAATTCCTCAAACTAGTTCTTTTTGAAAAACCTTCTGAGAACGCATATGAACTCTCCAAATTCCTCGCAACTATACTCTGTTCATAGGTACTCATATCCACTGCTGAATCACTAGGTTCTCATCAACTTAACTCATTTGCAGCGTTCCTCGAAGAAAAGTTGCATACTTCTTCAGAGAATTCGTTTGTTCAAATTCCTCACCTGAAGAATATGGCAGAAGGAAAGAAGCCACGAGAAAGGAGGAAAGAGGCTGAGGTCATGACTGCGTTTGAGATTCCCGAGGAAATTTATGCTGATTATTGCACACTGATGAAGCCGAGTTCGCAAAGAAAACAAAAATCAGCGCAAGGTGCGATTCAAAGGATTGAAAGGAGATGGGCAAGGGAATGGAGGGAGTACAGATATGTAACTCCAAAGTACATGAAGAAATTCGCTCTCAATCCTCCATGCCCAAGAGCTCCATTGGCACCTGGTCAAGAAGCTGACCCCACCAGCATCAAGCGTGGTGAGGACTTTCCTGAAGAATGGGCCAAGCGCCAAGCCAAATTGGCAAGATAGGCCAATGAGGCAGTGAGGAAATTTAATGAGGACTCTGCTACTGCTGCTGCCACTGTGGCCTCTGTCAAGCCAAGAAAATCTATGGCAAAGAAGCCCACACACAAGCCAAGTGCTTCACCAACAGTGCCCTCACGGCCAAGTTCCTCAGCTGTGCCCTCACGGCCAATTCCTCATGCTGCTCCTGCTCCTCCCAAGTCCTCAGCTGCTCCTACAAAGTCCTCAGCAGTTCCGACAAAGTCCTCAGCACCTGTGCATCTGGCCACGTGCCAAAGGATTGCACGCATCTCCATTGCATCTGGTGTTTCAGCAAGTTCCTCAGCTGCACCAAATTCTTCATCTGGACCGACTCTGCTGAAGACTAAGGCCACAGCTGGACGAGGTCCTCGGCCAAGTCCCAAGAAGAAACAGGTCGCCTTCCAAGAGCCACCTGAAGATGATGAGGCTGATGATGATGAACTTGCGGAAATCATCGAGACCGCCAAGAAAGGGCCATAGAGCCAAAGGCACACATGTGCCTCTGCTATTGGATCCAAGAGCGATCCTAGACTACATTGATCTCTGGCACAAGGACCCAAACACTCCTATGCCTGACTTCAAGTTGACACCTGGCCAAAGTCACATGCTGACTCATTTCATCCAAGAGGAGAAATGGAAATTTGATACGACCAGAGAGATCAAGAAATCGCAGTACAGAAAGGAGAAACTGCTGAAGAAAAACGTTGTCAAGATGACAACTGAAGAACTTATCAAGATGCAGTGACATCAAAGACCTCGTGACAAATTTAACTCCTATTATGCTGATTGGCAAGGAGCCAAAGTCAGATTAAATCAACTTTGACGAAGAAGTTCACCAATGTTGCTGCCCCAACGCAACATGAAATTCCTCAGGCTGGAGCCTCAGCTGAGCAGACTGAAGAACATGCCAGCACCGCTGATGAAGTTCAGGCTGCTGAAGACAATGCTAGTTCCGGGGCTGATGATCCCATTCCAGCCGCTGAAGAAATTGCCAGGGCATCCACTAGTGGTGCGCCTGAAGAAACTGAACAAGTCAGGGCAACTGCACCAGTTGCGCCTGAAGAAAATCAACCAGATTCCTCAGCTCCTCCTGCGCCAACACCAACTCCAATTCTTCCATCTGCCTCAGATGTGAAGAAGACCAAGGCTGCAGAACGAGTTGCAGTGAAGAAACGGAAAGCATCAGCTGCGTCAAATTCTTGACTGCGAAGAAAATGAAGCCAATGACCAGCTCCTTTGAAAATCCTATTGATGTTGTTCCAATTTCCTCAATTCCATCAAAGGACCTTGTTCCTTTTGGTGAAGATTATGAGATCCCAAGCGGATCGATGAAGAAGATCATTCGATGCTTCGTCGAGCAGATTGATGAAGAAATTGAAGTGGAAGCAATCCCTTCAACCCCAATCATTTCCTCGCCTATGCCTCGGTTCACAGTGAAGAGGCGGTGTTGAGAAATTGAAGAAGATGTGGATATTGGAAGCACAACGCCAGGTGATGAGCGATGACTTTTGGGAAAGTCAAGATCCAAATTCTCCACTCTTCACCCCAATTCAACAGATTCCTCGGTCCCTGCTCCAACAGTTCAAATGGGCTCAAAGAAACTCATTCGACTTCATCTGTCCATGAAGAAATTCTAGCCACTAGCGCCGATGAACTCTCTTCTTGCTGATCCTCGATCGCACTGTAGAGGAACAAGAAATTCCTCAGCCTGAAGAACCTGAGATTGCGATTCCAGAGGTCGTGATGCAACTCACTGACACTCCACTGCCAAAGCCAAAGAATCCCTTATCAACAAAGAAAAAGTGCAAGGCTGAAGATTTCTTCGGTGAGCACGTATTCTTCACCGATTACAATCCATATGATTCTGCTCGCATAAGGAAGAGGCGTTTCGACTGCCACCAAGCCAATTTCTATTCCTCGGTGCTCTTCAACAAAGAAAAGTCTTTGATCATGCACATATTCCTCATGTGGACATGGAGTCTTTGCCAGGCTTGAGCCAGTCCTCGGTGTTCTTCACGACGCAGACTTCTGAATTTCTGCTTGACATCTGTGATTGGAATGAAGAACTCATTCTTCAATTCTATGCAACACCGCACATCACGGAGACGCGAAGATGTGAACTCATGGGTGTTAGATCGATGTCTGAAAATACTCACTACAAGGCACCAACAACTGAATTGCTTCGCTCTACCACTCAATCCTCCCTTGATGGTGCTCGTTGTATCTACAACGAACCTGAGCTTTCAAATCACTATATGCAAGTCTTGATGAAGCCTTTGAAGCCGGGCAGGCCCCAAGAACCAAATTCCTCGTCAAGAAATTATTGTATGTGCCTCGGACTGTCTATCGGATTCTAACGAAGACAATGAGTCCTATCAAAGGCCACGACTCAAATGATGAAGAAGTCGTTGGCATCATGAAGAATATGCTTTTCAATATCATTCATGGCGTTCCCGTCAACTTCCATGATTTCTTCATGAGGACTCTGGCAAACATTGCTATGTCACCATTTGAGCTGAAGCCTTATGCGCCTTGGATAATGAGATTCATCAGGACAAGGTCTTCACTCAATTACAAGGCTGATACTCTGAACCACTACAGCTACTTGCCCCCGATTGAAGTCCTCAAATGGACATTTTCCTTAGCTGATGACAAGGGCAAGGCTACTGCTGTGATAATTAAGGCACTCATCCATTGGATGGTCAGTTTCGCAAAGCTGCATCCTACTCCACCAATGATGACTCTGCCACACATGACTCTGCCGAAATACCTCAGCCAAGCAAAGTCCTCAAGAAATACAAGAAGGTCAAAGTTCCTTCCTTGATGGCAGCTCCTATTCTTCATCGCGAGACACTGATGAAAATGAAGACTTGGACGACACTTCGGCAGGCCCTACTACGACAACCGACCCCAACAACGCTGGCGCTCCTTAATCAACTTGAAATTCTTCAGGGGCATTAGTCCTCAGTTTTGATCCTTTTGGTCATTCTATGACAAAGGGGGAGAAATTTGAGTTAGTCTTCAAGCGGGTCTATTATATGGGCAATTTTTTTTGTTAAGTTACAACTCTCGTTCTTCTGAAACTTTTATTGGATCGAGTTGTAATCTTAAACCCGATGGTGCTTTGATACTTTTGATGCACTGTGCTCTGATACTCTTGATGCGTTATTTTGCATGCTTGTTCCTCATTAATGTTATCGCACGCATGCTGAATTTCATCAAGCACCATATTTCATCATGCATTTCAAATTCTTCATATTATATGTCAAATGCGTGTATGATTTACAAGATATAGGGGGAGATCTCCATGATTCAACTCTTCAAATGTGCACTGCCTCAAAAGCAAATTCCTCACTATGCACATCTTCAGGGGGAGTTCTTCTATATCTTGCAATCAAATTCCTCAACATCAGTATTTACAATTCGTATGTTTATCCCCGTTGAAAACTTAACCTATATTGTCATCAATCACCAAAAAGGCGGAGATTGTAAGTGGATCTAGTGCCCCTTAGTGATTTTGGTGTATTGAAGACTTATAGGTTAAGGGACTAATGTGTTTATGAGTGTACACAGGTCTATAAGTCTATGAGGAGTTTGATATTTACAGTGAAAGTCGGCCCTTAAAAATGAAGTTTTTCGACTGAAGACTTTGATATTCTGTGGATCGCCGAGTGACTAAGTCTGTGAAGGTTTGGAAGTCGCCTGAAGACTTACCACGAGTTATTGGACGAGGTCTATGTGACCTTAGTTCAAGGAGAATACGGTGAGGACTTGGTGTCCTGAGCTGCGTGCTCAGCGACTGGGTGTCCGGGACTGTGTGTCCTCGAGTTTAAATACTCAGCCGCTCCAACCAGACGTACAACTGAGACAGCAGTTGGAACTGGTCTACCAAATCATTGTCTTCACCAACCTAACTGGTTCTATTTTCTCAACTCTTTCATTTCCTTATTACTGTGTTGAGTGTAAATTCATATCTGTGTTTGAAGACTTTGACTGAAGACTTTCTCAATTTCCTAAGTTCAATTTCTTCAATCCGTTTGTCTTCATCTTGTGCTATCCTGTGTTTTCACTTTCCGTACTCTTTGTTTGTCTTCATTTCATCATGATGACCATGCCCGCATTCTCTTATGCTTACTTCTGAGTACTTATTCCGCTGCAAGTAGTTCTTCGCAAAGGAATTTCCTCACCGGCAAATTCCTCAGTGAAGAATTCATAAAAATTGCCTATTCACCCCCCCTCTAGTCGATATAACGCACTTTCATCCACACATCTGGATCACTTTGGTCCTCTCGTCACTCGGATTGGCCTTTTTTACGGACTAAGAACGCCAAGTGAAAATGTGCTTGAAGAGGGCCCAGTGCGGTCGACACCCCGGGAAGTTTTCGCACATAGACACGAACACCGCAAGGTATGTGATGGTGTTGGGAGAGAAATGTTGAAGTTGAGCCCCCAAGAAATTCAGAAAACCCCGGAAAAAAGGATGTGGTGGAAAGAGAAACCTCGGTCGACGTGGGTGGCGAGGAGCACACACTCACCCTCTTGCGGCCGCAGCTCAGCCTCGTCCTTCGGGAGCCGCCAGGAGCCGTGGGGAATCAGACCCCCCCTCCACCAGATCCTCTAGATCCTCCTGCTGGATCGTGGAGCGAATCCAGTGACCCTGGATCCAGCCGGGCGGCATGCCAGATCTAGACGATGATCCCCCCGGCTGGACTTCTTTCCCTTCGCCTTCGTCGTCGCCTTCTTTGCACACTCAAGGGCCGTCGTCTTGTCTTTCGCCATCTCAGCGAGGTGCGCTCGGACTGGGCCGCGGCGTCGAGAGAGGAGACGGGCGCAGAGGAGAAACAGAGGAGGAGGGGAAGAAATGAGGTGCACAGTGCAAAAACACTGGCCCAAACTCCTTATATGGGCTGTTTCCCCGAGTGAATGACCTGTGGGCCCAGGCAATCCTATCAAATCCCGCAACAGTCGCGCGCGCGACGCGTGGCGATAAGGGTGGCACGGAGATCGAGGCGCCCCGCCTAATCTATTCCGATTACAGCGGCCCTCTCCGCCCCACACGCTTCCCCAAATTTCGAATCCCACGAGATCCAGGAACGGCAGAGCAGTCAATCATGCCAGACTTTCTATAACATATCAAACACTTGAAGATTATCAGCAAAATCCACTCGACAACCTTTGAATGGTTCAAGGCGACTGAGAATTACCACAGGACTCAACCCACTAAACTGAGTGTTCACTCGGATACCCCAATTCCATTCGACCATACCAGAATCCACTCGAAGAACAGAAGGTCTAAGGTCACTCTGAATGACAACGGTCGGGCGTTCACTCCGTAGTCTTAATGGTCATTTATGTAACTTTAATGCTGGCATTACCAGTAACGTTCCTATCTTTATGTACGTTGAACCCTGTGTAACTGAGGGCCGGAGGGGTCTGGCGAACTCTATATAAGCCACCCCCCTCCTCAGGCACAAGGGTTCGCACCCCCTGTAACTTCACGCATAATCCAATCGACCGAGCTCCCGAGCACCAAGACGTAGGGCTGTTACTTCCACCAGGACGGGCCTGAACTCGGAAGGGCCCGAACTCGTAAATCTTGCGTGCACAACTTCACCATAGCTAGGATCTTTCCTCCTCATACCTATCCCCCCATTCTACTATCAGGCTTAGAACCACGACATTAGTCCCACTCTATGCCAACACAAAATAAAATTGGAGAAAGACGCTAAACCAGTTGTTGATCACCAACGACGGTTAAATCCTAAGATGAAAGAAGTGGTAAGAAAAGAAATACTAAAGCTTCTGGAGGCAGGTATAATTTATCATATTGCTGATAGTCAGTGGGTAAGTCCTCTCCATTGTGTCCCTAAGAAGGGAGGTATTACTGTTGTTCCCAATGATAAAGATTAATTGATCCCACAAAGAATTGTTACAGGTTATAGAATGGTAATTGATTTTCGTAAAATAAATAAAGCTACTAAAAAGGATAATTACCCTTTACCTTTTATTGATCAAATGCTAGAAAGATTATTCAAACATACACATTTTTGCTTTCTAGATGGTTATTCTGGTTTCTCTCAAATACCTGTGTCAAAAGAGGATCAAGAAAAAATCACTTTTACTTGCCCTTTCGGTACCTTTGCTTATAGATGTATGCCTTTTGGTTTATGTAATGAACCTGCTACCTTTCAAAGATGTATGACTACTATATTCTCTGACTTTTGTGAAAAGATTGTTGAGGTTTTCATGGATGATTTCTCCGTTTACGGAACTTCTTTTGATGATTGCTTAAGCAACCTTGATTGAGTTTTGCAGAGATGTGAAGAAACTAATCTTGTCTTGAATTGGGAAAAGTGCCACTTTATGGTTAATGAATGTATTGTCTTGGGGCATAAAATTTCTGAAAGAGGTATTGAAGTTGATAAAGCTAAAGTTGATGCTATTGAAAAGATGTCGTGTCCTAGGGACAATAAAGGTATAAGAAGTTTCCTTGGTCATGCCGGTTTTTATAGGAGGTTCATTAAGGACTTCTCTAAAATTTCTAGGCCACTGACTAATCTCTTACAAAAAGATGTTCCTTTTCTCTTTGATGATGATTGTGTAGAAGCATTTGAAATACTTAAGGAAGCCTTGATTTCTGCACCTATTGTTCAGCCACCCAATTGGAATTTACCCTTTGAAATTATGTGTGATGCTAGTGATTATGCTGTAGGTGCTGTTCTAGGACAAAGAGTTGATAAGAAATTAAATGTTATCCAATATGCTAGTAAAACTCTAGACATTTCCCAAAGAAATTATGCTACTACTGAAAAAGAACTTTTAGCGGTTGTATTTGCTTGTGATAAGTTCAGACCTTATATTGTTGATTCTAAAGTAACTGTTCACACTGATCATGCTACTTTTAAATATCTTATGGAAAAGAAAGATACTAAACCTAGACTTATTAGATGCGTTCTCCTACTACAAGAATTTGATTTGCATATTATTGATAGAAAGGGAGCTGAGAACCCCGTTGCAGACAATCTTTCTAGGTTAGAGAATGTTCTTGATGACCCACTACCTATAGATGATAGTTTTCCTGATGAACAATTAGCTGTCATAAATGCTTCTCGTACTGCTCCATGGTATGCTGATTATGCTAATTACATTGTTGCTAAATTTATACCACCTAGGTTCACATACCATCAAAAGAAAAAGTTTTTCTATGATTTAAGACATTACTTCTGGGATGACCCACACCTTTATAAAGGAGTAGATTGTGTTATTAGACGTTGTGTACCTGAGCATGAACAGGAACAGATCCTGTGCAAGTGTCACTCCGAGGCTTATGGAGGACACCATGCTGGAGACAGAACTGCACATAAGGTATTGCAATCCGGTTTTTATTGGCCTACTCTCTTCAAAGATGCCCGTAAGTTTGTCTTATCTTGTGATGAATGTCAAAGAATTGGTAATATTAGTAGACGTCAAGAAATGCCTATGAATTATTCACTTGTTATTGAACCATTTGATGTTTGGGGCTTTGATTATATGGGACCGTTTCCTTCCTCTAATGGGTATACACATATTCTAGTTGTTGTTGATTACGTTACTAAGTGGGTAGAAGCTATTCCAACTAGTAGTGCTGATCATAACACCTCTATTAATACGCTTAAGGAAGTTATTTTTCCGAGTTTTGGAGTCTCTAGATATTTAATGACTGATGGTGGTTCACATTTTATTCATGGTGCTTTTCGTAAGATGCTTGCTAAGTATGATGTTAATCGTATAATTGCATCTCCATATCACCCGCAGTCTAGTGGTCAAGTAGAACTTAGTAATAGAGAGCTCAAATTAATTTTGCAAAAGACTGTTAATACATCTAGAAAGAATTGGTCCAAGAAACTCGATGATGCATTATGGGCCTATAGAACTGCATATAAAAATCCTATGGGTATGTCTCCGTATAAAATGGTTTATGGAAAAGCATGTCACTTACCTCTTGAACTAGAACATAAGGCATATTGGGCCATTAAAGAGCTCAATTATGATTTCAATCTTGCCGGTGAGAAGAGGTTATTTGACATTAGGTCACTTGATGAATGGAGAACCCATGCCTTTGAGAATGCCAACTATTTAAAGAAAAAGTTAAAAGATGGCATGGCAAAAGGATACAAATGAGTGAGTTTAATGAAGCTCATTATGTGTTGCTATAAAACTCTCGTTTAAGATTTTTTGCAGGAAAACTTCTCTCTAAATGGGAAGGTCCTTACGTCATCGAGGAGGTCTATCGTTCCGGTGCCATAAAAATCAACAACTTCGAAGGCACAAATCCGAAGGTGGTGAACGGTCAAAGAATCAAACATTATATCTCAGGTAATCCCATAAATGTTGAAACCAATGTTATTGAAACCGTAACCCCGGAGGAATATGTAAGGGACACTTTCCAGAACGCTTCAGACTATGAAAAGGAATAGGTATGTGGTACGGTAATTAAACCGACTCCAAAACAGTTCTAATGGCAAATTTTCTCCGTTTTGGAATATTTAAGAAAATAGGAAAATAAGTAGTCCGGGAAGGACACGAGGCGCCCACGAGGGTGGAGGGCGCGCCCTACCCCCCTGGGCGCGCCCCCTGCCTCGTGGGCACCTCGTGTGCTCTCCGGAATCCGTTTTCTTGCACGATACTTCTTTTGGTCAGTAAAAATTCATTATATAATCTCCCGAAGGTTTTGACCACCGTACCATGCAAATATCCTCTATTTTTGTTTCGAGCTGTTTCTGTTGCAGATTTAGATCAGGATGTCATCTCAGGACTCCGACGGAGAGAGCTATGTCTCACATATCATTGTTGATCCAAAGATCTATGGGGATCTATCTCCTTGTGGTCGAACTACGGATGATGAGGGATTGCTCTTCTCAATTACAATATGAAAAAGCTGAAGGCACGGTTATCTTCATCATCACCATCCTCTTCACCTCCGAAGAAGGTGACATAATCACATGGGTAAGGGCACTCCCCTTGGCAACTGCCAAGCTTGGGGGAGGTACCCCGGTATCGTATCACCATCACACTCCTATCTTTACCCTTTTTCTTAGTTCAATCCTTTTAGTAATATCTTTATCTAGTAGAATAAAGTTTTAGTATGATCTAGCTTTGAGTTTTTCTTTATGATCCTTCTATGTAATTGAGTCCGTGAGCTATATATAATAAAGATTAGTGTTGAGTCAAGGGCGTGATTATCTTGCTATGATCTTGAGGGAATAAAAATAAAAGAAAAGAGAAAGAATAAAAAGAATAAAGAGATCATATTGATCTTATGGAGAGTAATGACTTCACATATAAAGAGTATGGTGACTAAAAGTTGTTGAGAGTTGACAAACATAGTTTTGGTCATCGTCGCAATTAATAGGAAGTAATAAAGAAAGAGAGGTTTTCACATATAAATATACTATCTTGGACATCTTTTATGATTGTGAGAACTCATTAAAGTATGACATGCTAAAGAGTTGATGTTGGACAAGGAAGACAACGTAATGGGTTATGTTTTCTTATATCCGAAATAAAGTATATTGTCATGGATCCAACATGTTGAGCTTGCCTTTCCCTATCATGCTAGCCATCTTTGCACCAAGTAGAGATACTACTTGTGCTTCCGAATATCCTTAACCCCAGTTTTGCCATGAGTGTCCACCATACCTACCTATGGATTTAGTAAGATCCTTCAAGTAAGTTGTCATTGTTGCATGCAATAAAAATTGCTCTCTAAATATGTATGATTTATTAATGTGGAGAAAATAAGCTTTATACGATCTTGTGATGTGGAAGAAATAAAAGCGACGGACTGCATAATAAAGGTCCATATCACAAGTGGCAATATAAGGTGACGTTCTTTCGCTTTAAGATTTTGTGCATCCCACCATAAAAACACATGACAACCTCTGCTTCCCTCTGCGAAGGGCCTATCTTTATTTCTTGTCTTATACCTTATGCAAGAGTCATGGTGATCTTCACCTTTCCTTTTACACTTTATCCTTTGGCAAGCACATTGTGTTGGAAAGATCCTGATATATATATATATATATATATATATATATATATATATATATAATTGGATGTGAGTTAGCATGAACTATTATTGTTGACATTACTCTTGAGGTAAAAGGTTGGAAGGCAACACTATAAGCCCCTATCATTCTCTATGTCCGATTAAAACTCCATAACCATAAGTATTGCGTGAGTGTTAGCAATTGTGAAAGACTAAATGATAGTTGAGTATGTGGACTTGCTGAAAAGCCCTTATATTGACTCTTTTTGATGTTATGATAAATTGCAATTGCTTCAATGACTGAGATTATAGTTTGTTGGTTCTCAATGAAGTTTCTGATTCATACATGACATTGTGAATAGATTGTTACTTTAGCATAATAAACCATATGAAAAAAATATATATCTATATATATGTTGCTATTATAATAATGATCATGATGCCCTCATGTCGGTATTTTATTTTATTGACACCTCTATCTCTAAACATGTGGTCATATTTTTCGATACCAGCTTCCGCTTGGGGACAAGCGAGGTCTAAGCTTGGGGGAGTTGATACATCCATTTTGCATCATGCTTTTATATCGATATTTAGTGCATTATGGGCTGTTATTACACGTTATGTCACAATACTTATGCCTATTCTCTCTTATTTTACAAGGTTTACATGAAGAGGGAGAATGTCGGCAGCTAGAATTCTGGGCTGGAAAAGGAGCAAATATTAGAGACCTATTCTGCACAGCTCCAAAGTCCTGAAACTTCACGGAGGAAGTTTTTGGAATTAATAAAAAATACTGGCAAAAGAATCAACCAGAGGGGGCCCACACCCTGGCCACGAGGGTGGGGGCACGCCCCCTGCCTCGTGGGCCCCCTGGCAGGCCTCCGGTGCCCATCTTCTGCTATATGAAGTCTTTCACCATGGAAAAAAATCATATGCAAGCTTTTGGGACGAAACACCGCCGCCACGAGGCGGAACCAATCTAGGGCTTCGGCGGAGCTATTCTGCCGGGGAAACATCCCTCCGGGAGGGGGAAATCATCACCATCGTCATCACCATCGATCCTCTCATCGGGAGGGGGTCAATCTCCATCAACATCTTCACCAGCACCATCTCCTCTAAAACCCTAGTTCATCTCTTGTATCCAATCTTTGTCCCAAAGCCTTAGATTGGTACTTGTGGGTTGCTAGTAGTGTTGATTACTCCTTGTAGTTGATGCTAGTTGGTTTATTTGGTGGAAGATCATATGTTCAGATCCTTTATGCATGTAGCGACCTAACCCAAAATCGGTCAAATCTACGTATGCATGCATCCCAAGATCATGCTTTGGTACTCACAAAGACATTGATGAAATAATCAAAGTTCAATCACACCTGAATTTATTACGATTCTCATATAGAGTCTTTATTACAAGAGAATAAATTCGGCCGAAGGCCAACTCATGAGAAATAACTAAATAAACTGCGGAAGCGTAGAAGAATAGCGAGTCCATCCGACTCCAAGGGCAATCGCCAAGCGCGGAGCGTAGCCTCACTCCTGATCGGAATAAACCTCTGCAACATAAGACGTTGCAGCCGTGTAGGTCAGCTTTTTGAATAAGCTGGCATGTCATGAAGAGAATAACAATAATAAAATTTTACACTATATGTATTTTTGGCTGTGGGGCTCTAAGTTTCATCATTTTGCGAAAAGCCAGTTTTTTCCCTACTACAGTGGACTTGCTTGCAAATACTACAAAATTGTTGGTAGTTATTGAGATGGTTCCGCCAACCAATGTCTCATTCCCAAATTATTAAGTCATAACCCCCTCAATTAATTTGTAACTTTTAGTGTTGAGATTTCCGAATACTTCCAAGTTCTAGAGGCTTAAATTGTCCGTAACCGGGGACACGGCTAATCGATTAGATCTTTAACTCTGCAGAGGTTTGCGCACTTTACCCGCAAGAATCATTCCCTCCTTTTAAGTCTTCGCACTTCATGGTGTTTGAAGACGGGATGAATGAAACAGGGTCTTCCAAAGAGTTCTTCTGGCCACTGCCGGTACCCATCCAATCCTACCGTTCTTCTACATCTCGTAGTACCGTCCGGCCAGCGTCACAACTAGGGTTGACCCAGCCAGAGCCCATAATGGCTTGCGGCTGCACAGGTAAGCTTCCGGTCAATGGGGCATCCATCCGTCTCTTCGTGGCTGGGTGAAGCTTTCCAAGATGTCATGGCACTTCTCCATGCATCCCGCCAACCACTGGGTTCTCCAGGTGCCCGTCAACAAATCCTCCACCCAAGAGTGAATTCAAGTCCATCTTGAGCTTGAAGTTCATGGGGTTGTCATCGTATTAACTCTCACATCTCGCTTATGGTTTCACTCAACCAAACCCGCCTCTGAGCATAGCAAAATAAACTACTTAGTCCCGGGGTCATGGTAACAAGGGATTGGTTCAACCTACCACATGATACTACTCAAGAACATAACTTCAAAATTTCACCTACTGCATGCATGGTGGGGAGGTATACTACTAATGCAATAAAATCATAGGTATTGAAAATAACATGATCAATGACTTGCCTTGCTGACGATCCTCGCAAGCTAGGGACTCGTAGTAGCAAGCTTCGCACTCCGGAAACTCTACCGAGACAAACAACAATCACAATAAGCATATAGCATAAGATCACTTAACATAGCAACATAGTAACATAACACACCAAAACAAACGAATCAAAACCCAAAAGGGAAACTCAAAGAAATCCAACTCAAAGTTTTCCTACTTCAAGCAACAACTACAAATAGTTTTATATAACAAAATTTTTTCTAACATAACCTAAGCATGGGTTCATGTTAACTTAACAGAAAAGAATGCATTAAGCAACTAGGAGCAAAAAGAATCAATTTAAAAACTATTATAAAACTCCTATTAGGCCTAATGCAAAATTTTAGTAGAAAAATAAAATAAAATTTTTATTTATTATAAATAAAAGTTCATGCTCTAAAGTGACAGAAACTAACCTAGAATAATTAATCACATGTGAAAAATAAATTTATTTGCTAATTAAAATAATAGGAAAACAGTAGCTAGTTAATTAATTAAGAATAACATGAATCTGATTAAAACTATTTTTTATTAATCCTAAAATGCCAAAATTAATTCCTACGGTTAGGCAATGTCAAAACAATGTTGGGACAAAAGAATCATTAAAAATAATTTTCCTAACTCATTTTCTGGCAGATTTACTATTCTGACTAAATCTAAAATAAAGCAATTATAAATAATTTTAACATAGCTAATTATATTTTCTACAGAAACTATAATAAATTTTCAAACCAACAAAAAATGAATCACCTAAAAATATTAAGTAGAATAAAAGTTATGAATTTTTCAAATCTGGAACTATTCTGTTAAAACAGAAAACGAAAATAAAGGAAAAACGGGCTAACTGGGCTTAACTAATGCACTGAGCATAATATAACTAAATGGGCCTAGGGTTAAACGAATCGGGCCGGTACTAAATAAAAAAAACTAACTTAAAATTAAACCGGACTAAACCGGGCCGAACCGGGTTTTTATCAAAAGAACATACCCCTTCGGGGGTTCTAATCTACACCGTAGATATTAGATCGGACGGGGGAGGGAAGCTCCGGTGGATTACCGGAGTTCGACGGCGGCGGCGGCTCGGGCGGCGAGTGCGTCGGCGTCTCCGGTGGTCGGGGGCGTCGGCGGAGGGCTCCGGCGGGTGCGGACGGGCACGGGGGTGCGTCTGGTGGAGTCCGGCGAGATCGGGGAGGGCTAGGGTGACGGCGGCGAGGTAAATGGCGGCGGTGGCATGCTCGGGCTCCGGCGAGCGCGTGAGGAGGCAGGAGAGGGTCCGGCGAGGGGGCGAGGGGGGGAATGGGGTGCGGGGAGGGGGTTTTATAGGCGGGGCCTCATCTTGGGCGAGGGGTGAATCGGGAGGGAGATCGAATCCCGGATCCTTCGGGATCCGGCGAGCGGCGGCGCGGCGAGGTGGCGTGGGCGAGGGGTTGACGACGGGTGGGGGTCCACCTGTCGGCGACGGCGGGGAGCGGCCGTTGGGTCGGTCGACCGACGCGGGCGATTCGAGCGAGGGGGGCGGGCTGGCTCATTGGCTGGCTCGGCTGGCGTGGCCGGGCTGGCTCGGCCTGGGCCGCTGGGTGTTAGGCTGGGCGGTTGGCTGGCCGGCGCCAAGGGTTTTTTTTCCAAATTTATTTTTTAAATAAAACAGAGTTATAAAATATAAAATATAAATATTTTATATAGGACATATATATATCAAAATGATCAGGGAATATTCCTATCATTTGAACATTTTCCAGGCAAAATCCAAAGTCTATAAAAATCATTTTTCCAAAATTCAACTAAAACTCAAATTTGAATTCAAAACTTTTGGCATTGTTTCCTCTGATATTTTTGGAGTGTCATGTTTACTCCTCTCATACTTTTGCTCAAGTATTTATCAGGCATAGTTTTTGAAATGATTCCCACTTGCCAAAGTTTGAATTCAAATTCCAAAACTCAAAATCTTCTGAAACTCCAAATGGCACTCAAATTCAAACAGAATGCATAGATGCTTAGCTATAATTGTAGAACATTCCAAATAGGAAATTTGGGATGTTACAAACCTACCCACCTTAAGATGAATCTCGCCCTCGAGATTCGGGTTGGCTAGCAAATAGGTGCGGGTGGTCTCGAAGGAGGTCTTCTTCGCGCTCCCAGGTGGCTTCCTCTTCGGAGTGGTGACTCCACAGTACCTTGCAAAACTTGATGACCTTGCTGCGGGTGACTCTGCTCGCAGTCTCGAGAATTCGGACGGGTTTCTCCTTGTAGGTCAGATCACTGTCAAGTTGTATGGCCTCTAGGGGCACTGTGTCTCTCAACGGAATATCGGCCATGTCGGCATGTCACTTCTTCAGCTGAGAAACATGGAAGACATCATGAACTCCGGACAGTCCTTCCGGCAATTCCAACTTGTAAGCAACTTCTCCACGACGTTCAAGGATTTTGTACGGGCCAATGAATCGGGGTGCTAACTTTCCTTTGACACCAAACCTCTTGATTCCACGAAGTGGGGACACACGAAGATATGCTCGGTCTCCCGCTTCGTAAGTTACTTCCTTGCGTTTACTGTCGGCATAACTCTTTTGTCGCGACTGAGCTATCTTGAGTCTGTCTCGAATCAGCTTGACTTTCTCTTCGGAATCTCTGATAAGGTCGGAACCGAAAAGTGATCGATCTCCAACACTATCCCACAGCAAAGGTGTTCTGCACCTCCTTCCGTATAGAGCTTCGAAAGGGGCCATCTTCAGACTGGATTTATAACTGTTGTTGTATGAGAACTCTGCGTATGGCAAATTATCATCCCAGCTAGACCCATAGTCTAGCACACAAGCTCTCAACATGTCCTCCAGAATCTGATTGACTCTCTCGGTCTGTCCATCTGTCTGCGGATGAAAGGCTGTACTGAACTCTAGCCTCGTACCCAAAGTTTCATGCAGCTGATTCCAAAACTTTGAGGTAAATTGTGTTCCTCTATCTGACATGATACTCCTCGGAACTCCATGCAGACATACGATCCTGGTCATGTATATCTTGGCCAACTTAGTACTGGTATAGGTAGTCTTCACGGGAATGAAGTGAGCTACCTTGGTCAAACGATCAACCACTACCCAGATGGAATCATAACCTGAACGGGTCCTGGGTAATCCTGTGATAAAATCCATTCCAAGTTTCTCCCATTTCCAATCGGGAAACGGCAAAGGTTGAAGTAACCCTGCTGGCTTCTGATGTTCCACCTTTACTCGTTGGCAAACATCACATACTGCTACGTACTCGGCAATATCCTTCTTCATACCTGTCCACCAGAAACTTTCCTTCAAATCCAGGTACATCTTGGTGTTACCGGGTGAATCGAGTCTGATGAATCATGAGCCTCTGAAGAATTAGCTTCCTGAGTTCGGGATCATTGGGTACATAAATCGATCCTCGAACCATATAGCTCTGTATTCATCCGCACGAAATCCTTTAGCTTTTCCTTCATTCATCTTTTCTTTATCTCATCAATTTCCTTGTCCGACTTACGGGCTTCACGAATCCTTTCGCCAAAGTGGGCTGAACTTCGAGTTGCAACATATCCTCTCGAACTATCTCCGATCGGAGATCTCGAGGTCATCGACTAACTCCTGGGTAATCCTCCGCTATAAGAGTATTCACATAACTCTTACGCCTCAAGGCATCTGCTACAACATTAGCTTTGCACGGGTGGTAATGCAATCTCATGTCATAGTCCTTGATTAACTCTAGCCATCTCCTCTCGCTCGAGGTTCAACTCTTTCTGCGTGAAAATATACTTCAAGCTCTTATGATCTGTGTAAACATCACAACGGTTTCCGATGAGGAAATGTCTCCAGGTCTTGAGTGCATGCACTACGGCTGCTAACTCCAAATCATGTGTGCATTAATTCATCTCGTGAGGTCGTAGCTGTCTGGAGGCATAAGCTACAACTTTTCCTTCCTGCATGAGTACTCCTCCGAGTCCTTGACGAGAAGCGTCACAATATACCTGGTATTCCTTGTGTATGTTCGGCAAAATCAGTACTGGGGCTGTGACCAGACGTTTCTTTAATTCCTGGAAACTGGCTTCACAATCCTCGTTCCAAATGTATTTGGCCTCCTTCTTCAACAGCTCAGTCATGGGCTTGGCAATCTTCGAGAAGTTCTCAATAAACCTCCGATAATATCCTGCGAGTCCGAGAAAACTGCGGATCTCCTTGACTGAGGTGGATGACTGCCAATCGGTGACTGATTCAACCTTGGCGGGATCAACTGCTATTCCTTCTCCTGAAATAACATGTCCGAGGAATCCGACTTCCTTCAGCCAAAATTCACATTTGCTGAACTTGGCATACAACTGATGTTCTCGAAGTTTCTCCAGAACTAGACGCAAATGTTCCTTATGCTCTTCCTCGCTCTTGGAGAAAATCAGTATATCATCGATGAACACCACGACAAACTTGTCCAGATATTCCATAAATACCTTGTTCATCAAATTCATGAAGTATGCAGGAGCATTAGTCAATCCAAATGACATGACGGTATACTCATATAAACCATACCTGGTGGTGAATGCTGTTTTGGGTATATCCTTTTCACGAATCTTCAACTGATGATACCCTGATCGAAGATCGATCTTGGAGAATACCTTGGCTCCTACTAGCTGATCAAACAAGTCATTAATCATCGGCAGAGGGTACTTGTTCTTGATGGTCACTTCGTTCAACGCACGATAATCCACAACCATCCTCAAGGTTCCATCCTTCTTCTCTACCAAAAGAACTGGGGCTCCCCAAGGTGATGAGCTTGGCGAATATATCCTTTCTCCAATAACTCATTAATTTGATCCTTGATCTCTTTCAACTCATTCGGGGGCATCCGATAAGGTCTCTTGGATATAGGGGCTGTGCCGGGCAATAACTCAATCAGAAATTCGATGTCTCTGTCCGTGACATTCTGGTAATTCCTCCGAAACACATTGGGAAAATCTTGCACTCTCGGCACTTCCTCTGAACAACTCCGTGAGGGAATGCACCGATTCTTCATCGGGATGCGCCTCGGATACATACTTGATCCTCTTCGCTCCGGGTGGTGAGCGAGAATAGACTTCTGAGCACAGTCTATGTTTCCTTCAAACTTCGTCAACCAATCCATGCCTAGGATTACATCCAAGGTCTGGGTTTCCAACACTATGAGGTCTGCGGGAAATTTATGATTTCCGATGTTGAGGGTTGCATGACAGCCTAAACCTGCCATCATTTCTCCTCTGCTGAACCGACGCCAGAGGGGCTTCTAAGGGTTTTAGTGGGCAACCCGTACTTTTCCACAACTACCCTTGATATGAATGAATGTGTTGCACCAGAATCAAAGAGTACCAATACTGAACGTGAATTCAATAAAAACTTACCAACCACGGTGTCTGGCTGATCATAGACGTCCTCCACGTCAATGTGGTTCACCTGAGCACGAGGGAAAGGGTTGGGCTTCTTCGCTGAGCTTCCATTGCCATTTCCATTCTTCTGCTTGGCCTCCGGGCAGTCGGTGGCATAGTGCCCTGTCTTCTGGCACTTGAAACAGGTGATGTGGCTCAGATCCTTCGGAGCCGGGGCAGGACGATGCTGGTTGCCATTACCGTTTCCGTTGCCATGGCCATTGCCTGACTTGTTGTCCTGGTTGCGGTTGTTCCCATTTCCTCCATGGTTATGGCCTCCATGGTTGTGATGGGTGTGCCCTCCCGAGTATGGTGCATAACGGGCTTCGCTGAGCTCTGAGTTGTGCTTCCCCGCTGTACTTCCGCTATGCTTTCAATCTGCTGCTGCTTGCCTTCAAGTATGACGGCCTTGTCTACCAGCTCCTGGTAGTTGCTGAAGGTAGCCACCATAAGCTGCGTACCCAGTTCATCATTCAGTCCCTCGAGAAACTTCTCCTGCTTTGCGGCATCTGTGGCCACATCATCCGGGGCATAGCGAGCTAACTTTCTGAATTCATCTACGTACTGCGCCATAGTACAGTTCCCCTGGCATAAGTTGCGGAACTCACGCTTCTTCAGACTCATGGCTCCAGCTGAAACATGAGCGGTGCGGAAGGCCTGCTGGAACTGATCCCATGTGATGGCGCCGATGGGATAAGTGGCGGTGTAGTTCTCCCACCAAGAAGCTGCAGGTCCATCAAGTTGATGTGCGGCAAAGTGCACCTTCTCTGCATCAGTGCATCCAACAGTGATTAGCTCTCTTCCGACCTTGCGGAGCCAATCGTCGGCCACAATCGGCTCAGTGCTGCTAGAGAACACTGGCGGATTCAGCCTTAGGAATCGAGTCAAGTTGTCAATAGGGGGTGGTGGCGGTGGATTGTTGTTGTTGTTGTTCTGATTCTGGATGAGTATCTGCATGAGGGCATTCTGCTGCTGGAGTAGCTGGGTGAGCTCTGGCGGAAAGCCGGTGTCACGTCTCGGAGGCATCTGGTGTTTTGGAGTGGATGAGAAAATTAGAATAGAACAATGGTCTAATGAGAAATAACACTACCCATATGAGTGCACAATCATAAACACACCAATCATTTATTCATTCCACTCAAACATGGTTCAATCTCGATTACAAAATGATCACGAAGAATCGAAGATAACGACCTAACTGATCGACGAAAAGGTAAAATAACATGGTGGTCGACTAAAAGTCTTCATCAAAAATCCTTGCGTCCTCTGGTGCGATGTCCTCCGGTGTGGCGTCCTCTGTTGTGGCGCCTCCTCTTGCGGCTTCCTCCAGTGGAACTACCTTCATAATCCTGGTCATTGCTCACGAGAGGTCCGTCATCTCCACTCGGAAAAAGGTCTTCTCCCAAGTCCATCTTTTCCACCAATGCGGCAACCTTCATCTTCAGGTCGTCGACTCTCTCCATGAAGTCCGCGACTTCTTCCTCATGGTCAAGGAAGTCTGCGTGTGCCTTCTCCTCCAGTTCCAGTTCACGGAACAATAGCCTCCTGTGTACCTTCGAGTTACGGCGAGTCTGGATCTCCCGTTTCCTGAGGAGACGCTCCAAGTCCTGGACATAAGAGAGAATGGAGTCGTCCTCTACGGTACGGATGATATCTCCATTCCTTGCCCTGCGAGAAACCATGGCGAGGTCTGAGGGATCGAGCTCGGCCCTGTACTCCTCTCGGAGATGTCCAAGTGCACGATAGATCGCCATGTCTCTTCCGATGATC
The DNA here is from genome assembly GCA_021605205.1 of Aegilops longissima. Classification (NCBI taxonomy): domain Eukaryota; kingdom Viridiplantae; phylum Streptophyta; class Magnoliopsida; order Poales; family Poaceae; genus Aegilops; species Aegilops longissima. Next base: position 8,146,717 of record CM038679.1, read on the forward strand.
CAGTTGAAGTCGGTAAACTCAAAGTCAATAGGCTCTGTATGTCCTCCGAAGGTTCTCCCTGGAATGTGCACCTCAATCCTGTAGCGGGTATCCGTCGGAAGTGCATTGGTTGGCTTCCCAGTGATCAAGGGTAGAGCAATCTTCAGCTTCTTCACCATCTGGACCAGCTTCCTGCCGAAGGGCATCGTCTCATCTGGTGGCGTAACTCCGTAGCAAACTGGGGTGAACTCGACGGCCATCTAAAATTTTGAAAATCGGAGAGGAGTCAGAAATGAACAGGGGAGAATTACGGAATGATAAGGATATAAAGTAAATGGTCTCTTCCTATGGCTTTCCGAACCTAGGGTTTACGTCCTACGGTCAGCGTGTGCTCTGATACCATCTCTGTAGCGACCTGACCCAAAATCGGTCAAATCTCTGTGTCTGTACCATCCCAAGATCATGCTGGTACTCACAGTACATTGATGAAATAATCAAAGTTCAATCACACCTGAATTTATTACACGATTCTCATATAGAGTCTTTATTACAAGAGAATAAATTCGGCCGAAGGCCAACTCATGAGAAATAACTAAATAAACTGCGGAAGCGTAGAAGAATAGCGAGTCCATCCGACTCCAAGGGCAATCGCCAAGCGCGGAGCGTAGCCTCACTCCTGATCGGAATAAACCTCTGCAACATAAGACGTTGCAGCCGTGTAGGTCAGCTTTTTGAATAAGCTGGCAAGTCATGAAGAGAATAACAATAATAAAATTTTACACTATATGCATTTTTGGCTGTGGGGCTCTAAGTTTCATCATTTTGCGAAAAGCCAGTTTTTTTTCCCTACTACAGTGGACTTGCTTGCAAATACTACAAAATTGTTGGTAGTTATTGAGATGGTTCCGCCAACCAATGTCTCATTCCCAAATTATTAAGTCATAACCCCCTCAATTAATTTATAAGTTTTAGTGTTGAGATTACCGAATACTTCCATGTTCCAGAGGCTCAAATTGTCCGTAACCGGGGACACGGCTAATCGATTAGATCTTTAACTCTGCAGAGGTTTGCGCACTTTACCCGCAAGAATCATTCCCTCCTTTTAAGTCTTCGCACTTCATGGTGTTTGAAGACGGGATGAATGAAACAGGGTCTTCCAAAGAGTTCTTCTGGCCACTGCCGGTACCCATCCAATCCTACCGTTCTTCTACATCTCGTAGTACCGTCCAGCCAGCGTCACAACTAGGGTTGACCCAGCCAGAGCCCATAATGGCTTGCGGCTGCACAGGTAAGCTTCCGGTCAATGGGGCATCCATCCGTCTCTTCGTGGCTGGGTGAAGCTTTCCGCAAGATGTCATGGCACTTCTCCATGCATCCCGACCAACCACTGGGTTCTCCAGGGTGCCCGTCAACCGTCCTCCACCCAGTAGTGAATTCCGAAGTCCATCTTGAGCTTGAAGTTCATGGGGTTGTCATCATATTAACTCTCACATCTCCCTTATGGTTTCACTCAACCAAACCCGTCTACGAGCATAGCAAAATAAACTACTTCGTCCCGGGGTCATGGTAACAAGGGTATTGGTTCAACCTACCACATGATACTACTCAAGAACATAACTTCAAAATTTCACCTACTGCATGCATGGTGGGGAGGTATACTACTAATGCAATAAAATCATAGGTATTGAAAATAACATGATCAATGACTTGCCTTGCTGACGATCCTCGTAAGCTAGGGACTCGTAGTAGCAAGCTTCGCACTCCGGAAACTCTACCGAGACAAACAATAATCACAATAAGCATATAGCATAAGATCACTTAACATAGCAACATAGTAACATAACACACCAAAACAAACGAATCAAAACCCAAAAGGGAAACTCAAAGAAATCCAACTCAAAGTTTTCCTACTTCAAGCAACAACTAAAAATAGTTTTATATAACAAAAAGTTTTCTAACATAACCTAAGCATGGGTTCATGTTAACTTAACAGAAAAGAATGCATTAAGCAACTAGGAGCAAAAAGAATCAATTTAAAAACTATTATAAAACTCCTATTAGGCCTAATGCAAAATTTTAGTAGAAAAATAAAATAAAATTTTATTTATTATAAATAAAAATTCATGCTCTAAAGTGACAGAAACTAACCTAGAATAATTAATCACATGTGAAAAATAAATTTATTTGCTAATTAAAATAATAGGAAAACAGTAGCTAGTTAATTAATTAAGAATAACATGAATCTGATTAAAACTATTTTTATTAATCCTAAAATGCCCAAATTAATTCCTACGGTTAGGCAATGTCAAAACAATGTTGGGACAAAAGAATCATTAAAAATAATTTTCCTAACTCATTTTATGGCAGATTTACTATTCTGACTAAATCTAAAATAAAGCAATTATAAATAATTTTAATATAGCTAATTATATTTTCTACAGAAACTATAAGAAATTTGCAAACCAACAAAAAAAGAATCACCTAAAAATATTAAGTAGAATAAAAGTTATGAATTTTTCAAATCTGGAACTATTCTGTTAAAACAGAAAACGAAAATAAAGGAAAAATGGGCTAACTGGGCCTAACTAACGCACTGAGCGTAATATAACTAAATGGGCCTAGGGTTAAACGAATCGGGCCGGTACTAAATAAAAAAAACTAACTTAAAATTAAACCGAACTAAACCGGGCCGAACCGGGTTTTTATCAAAAGAACATACCCCTTCGGGGGTTCTAATCTACACCGTAGATATTAGATCGGACGGGGAAGGGAAGCTCCGGTGGCTTACCGGAGTTCGACGGCGGCGGCGGCTCGGGCGGCGAAAAGTCAGCGTCTCCGGTGGTCGGGGCGTCGGCGGAGGCTCAAGCGGAAGTGACGGGCACGGGTGCGTCTGTGGAGTCCGCGAGATCGGGGAGGGCTAGGGCGACGGCGGCGAGGTAAATGGCGGCGGTGGTGTGCTCGGGCTCCGGCGAGCGCGAGAGGAGGAGGAGAGGTCAGGCGAGGGGCGAGGGGGAATGGGGTCGGGGAGGGGTTTTATAGGCGGGGCCTCATCTTGGGCGGGGGGGTGAATCGGGAGGGGATCGAATCCCGGATCCTTCGGGATCCGGCGAGCGGCGGCGCGGCGAGGTGGCGTGGGCGAGGGGTTGACGACGGGTGGGGGTCCACCTGTCGGCGACGGCGGGGAGCGGCCGTTCGGTCGGTCGACCGACGCGGGCGATTCAGGCGAGGGGGCTGGCTCATTGGCTGGCTCGGCCGCGGCCTGGGCTGGCTCATTGGGCCGCTGGGTGTTAGCTAGGCAGGTTGGCTGGCGGCGCCAGGGTTTTTTTTCCAAATTTATTTTTTTGAAAATAAAAACAGAGTTATAAAATATAAAATATAAATATTTTATATAGGACATATATATATCAAAATGATCAGGGGAATATTTCCTATGATTTGAACATTTTTCCAGGGGAAAAATCCAAAGTCTATAAAAAATCATTTTTTCCAAAATTCAACTAAAACTCAAATTTGAATTCAAAACTTTTGGCATTGTTTCCCTCTGATATTTTTGGAGTGTCATGTTTACTCCTCTCATACTTTTGCTCAAGTATTTATCAGGCATAGTTTTTGAAATGATTCCCACTTGCCAAAGTTTGAATTCAAATTCCAAAACTCAAAATCTTCTGAAACTCCAAATGGCACTCAAATTCAAACAGAATGCATAGATGCTTAGCTATAATTGTAAAACATTCCAAATAGGAAATTTGGGATGTTACAATGCATATTAGTACCCCTCTGATTATGAACATGAATATGATTTGTGAGTAGTTACGTTTGTTCCTGAGGACATGGGAGAAGTCTTGCTATAAGTAGTCATGTGAATTTGGTATTCGTTTGATATTTTGATGAGATGTATGTTTTCTTTCCTCTAGTGGTGTTATGTGAACGTCGACTACATGACACTTCACCATTGTTTGGGCCTAGAGGAAGGCATTGGGAAGTAATAAGTAGATGATGGGTTGCTAGAGTGACAGAAGCTTAAACCTTAGTTTATGAGTTGCTTCGTCAGGGGCTGATTTGGATCCATATGTTTCATGATATGGTTAGGTTTACCTTAATACTTCTTTTGTAGTTGCGGATGCTTGCAATAGGAGTTAATCATAAGTGGGATGCTTGTCCAAGGAAGGGCAGCACCCAAGCACCGGTCTACCCACATACCAAATTATCAAAGTAACGAACGCGAATCATATGAGCGTGATGAAAACTAGCTTGACGATAATTCCCATGTGTCCTCGGGAGCGCTTTCTTCATATAAGAGTTTGTCCAGGCTTGTCCTTTGCTACAAAAAGGATTGGGACATCTTGCTGCACTTTGTTTACTTTCATTACTTGTTACCCGTTACAGATTACCTCATCACAAAACTATCTGTTACCGATAATTTCAGTGCTTGCCAAAAATACCTTACTGAAAACTGCTTGTCATTTGCTTCTGCTCCTCGTTGGGTTCGACACTCTTACTTATCGAAAGGACTACGATAGATCCCCTATATTTGTGGGTCATCACTATGCGCATTACAATTCGGAATGGAGGGAGTATTAAAGTTTCAAACAAAAAATTTCTTTATGAAAATTATTTTTGCTATTAATGTTTTGAACAAAAATCACTTTGATAATTTTAGTTGCATAAGTTTTATATAATTTTAGTTTCAAAAATACTATAGGTTTATAAATTCTTTTTAGTTGATTCCTTTTGCTCTTAGAGTTTCATTAAAGTTTTCTAGTTCATTATTTTTGCTATTAGAGTTTCATAAAAGTTTTCTAGTTCATTCTTTTTTATATTAGTTCATTCTTTGAGCTAAATGACCCTGAAATTGAAAAGCACTTAAAATGAACTCTGAAGAGGTTAAAAATTGGCATGGTATCATCATTTCAACCACATAGCATGTGCTAAAAAGTTGAGAGGGTTACGGAAAAAATTGGACGCACTTCGTGTACAAAATAGACAATCTCTTTTGAAGTATCAGGGTTTCGGACGAAAACTCATCTGTTACAAAGGGATTTCATTTGTGGGATTTTTACATCTATGCCCCTGGTTCGTTAGCCATACTCATTCATCCCCACGCTCTTAACCTTTCCTCACTTTTCCCCACTCCCTTGCCCGAAGACCTCAGAACTGGTAACAAACGGTGGATGTCGTCGGGTCAGTGCTTTGACCGTTAACTCTTACGAGTGGGGCCACGCTGACTGTGTAGCCCGTTGGACCTGATGAGTGGGGTCGCGGCGGGTGGTGTCGCGGTTAGCCCGTTGGGCCGTGGTAAGACTTGGGTCGTGCGCGCGCCGCAACGACAGAAGCCTGTTATGCATGCACGGCATGTCCAGCTAGCCTGTATGCATGCGCGTAGCTAGCCTACCTGCATGCACCGCTGCCCGCTGCCACGAGGAGCTGACCGGCCTCTTTTTCATGCGAGCCGCCACAGACGCTGACCGGCCTCATTTTCACGCGAGCCGCCACGGACGCAAGGACGGTTGCTGCCGCTGGTTCGTATCATCTCCCACGCGTGTCTCCTCGTTGTAGAGCATTGTTTAACACTTTTCGATCCACTCGCATCTATTCAACATGGCAATTAAAACCTGTTGGCAATTAAAGTGGCATATCGATCGACGCAGCTCCAAAGCGCGGCCGGTGCCAATCCCCTTCCCTTCCCCTTTCCCTATTTAAACCACCACCCCTCCAACTATTCTCCACACATCCATTTGCGCTGCCCCCTTCTCTTCTTCACCAAAACCCAGAGCACTCTCAAAGTGAGGCGAGGATGCAGTACAACGGCCCCACCTTCGAGCTCCCACCGACCGTGCCGGAGAGACGGTATCCGGTCGGCGTCGTCGTGGAGAGGACGCTCCGCGTGTGGGAGTTCTCACGCTGGAGGGGTGCAAGGGGGTTTGTGATACGTCTCCAACGTATCTATGATTTTTGATTGCTCTATGCTATTATATATTTTGTTTTGGATGTTTAATGGGCTTATTTATACACTTTTATATTATTTTTTTGACTAAACTATTAAACCAAGGCCCAATGCAAATTGTTGTTTTTTTGCCCATTTCAGTGTTTCGCAGAAAAGGAATATCAAACGGATTCCAAACGGAATGAAACCTTCGGGAGCGTGATTTTTGGAACAAACGTGATCCAGAGGACTTGGAGTGGATGTCAAGAAATCAACAAGGAGGCCACGAGGCAGGGGGCGCGCCTACCCCCCTGGGCGCGCCCTCCACCCTCGTGGGCCCCTCATGGCTCCACTGACCTACTTTTTCCTCCTATATATACCTCTGCAACCTTCTGTATCCGTGAGATCCCATCTTGGGGCCTTTTCTGGCGCTCTGCCGGAGGGGCCATCGATCACGGAAGGCTTCTACATCAACACCATAGCCTCTCCGATGATGTGTGAGTAGTTTACCACAGACCTTCGGGTCCATAGTTATTAGCTAGATGGTTCTTCTCTCTCTTTGGATCTCAATACAAAGTTCTCCTCGATCTTCTTGGAGATCTATCCGATGTAACTCTTTTTGCGGTGTGTTTGTCGAGATCCGATGAATTGTGGGTTTATGATCAAGATTATCTATGAACAATATTTGAATCTTCTCTGAATTCTTTTATGTATGATTGGTTATCTTTGCAAGTCTCTTCAAATTATCAGTTTGGTTTGGCCTACTAGATTGATCTTTCTTGCAATGGGAGAAGTGCTTAGCTTTGGGTTCAATCAAAGTGTGTTCGATCCCAAAGAAAGTAGGGGAAACGACACGTATTGTATTGTTGCCATCGAGGATAAAAAGATGGGGTTTATATCATATTGCATGAGTTTATCCCTCTACATCATGTCATCTTACCTAATGTGTTACTCTGTTCTTATGAACTTAATACTCTAGATGCATGCTGGATAGCGGTCGATGTGTGGAGTAATAGTAGTAGATGCAGGCAGGAGTCGGTCTACTTGTCGCGGACGTGATGCCTATATACATGATCATGCCTAGATATTCTCATAATTATGCACTTTTCTATCAATTGCTTGACAGTAATTTGTTCACCCACCGTAATACTTATGCTATCTTGAGAGAAGCCACTAGTGAAACCTATGGCCCCCGGATCTATTTTCCATGATATAAGTTTCCAATCTATTTTTACTTTGTAATCTTTACTTTCAATATTTATCATGAAAATACCAAAAATATTATCTTATCATCTCTATCAGATCTCACTTTTTGCAAGTGGCCGTGAAGGGATTGACAACCTCTTTATCGCGTTGGTTGCAAGGTTCTTATTTGTTTGCGTAGGTACGAGGGACTTGCGTGTGGCCTCCTACTGGATTGATACCTTGGTTCTCAAAAACTGAGGGACTTGCGTGTGGCCTCCTACTGGATTGATACCTTTGCTACTTCAAGGGAAAACCAACGCAGTGCTCAAGAGGCAGCAAGAAGGATTTTTGGCGCCGTTGCCGGGGAGTCTACGCACAAGTCAAGACATACCAAGTAATCATCACAAACTCTTATCCCTCGCATTACATTATTTGCCATTTTCCTCTCGTTTTCCTCTCCCCCACTTCATCCTTGCCGTTTTATTCGCCATGTCTTTCCATTCGCCTCTTTTTCGCTTGCTTCTTGTTTGCTCGTGTGTTGGATTGCTTGATTGTCACGATGGCTCAAGATAATACTAAATTGTGTGACTTTGCCAATACCAACAACAATGATTTTCTTAGCACTCCGATTGCTCCTCTTACTGATGTTAAATCTTGTGAAATTAATGCTGCTTTGTTGAATCTTGTCATGAAAGATCAATTTGCCGGCCTTCCTAGTGAAGATGCCGCTACCCATCTAAATAACTTTGTTGATTTGTGTGATATGCAAAAGAAGAAAGATGTGGACAATGATATTGTTAAATTGAAGCTATTTCCTTTTTCGCTTAGAGATCATGCTAAAACTTGGTTTTCATCTTTACCTAAAAATAGTATTGATTCTTGGAATAAGTTCAAAGATGATTTTATCTCTAAGTACTTTCCTCCCGCTAAGATCATCTCTCTTAGAAACGATATTATGAACTTTAAGAAACTTGATCATGAACATGTTGCACAAGCTTGGGAGAGAATGAAATTAATGATACGTAATTACACTACACATGGTTTGAAATTATGGATGATTATACAAAAAATTTATGCCGGATTGAATTTTGCTTCTAGAAATCTTTTAGATTCGGCCGCGGGAGGCACTTTTATGGAAATCACATTAGGAGAAGCTACTAAACTCCTAGATAATATTATGGTTAATTATTCTCAATGGCACACTGAAAGATCTACTAGTAAAAAGGTGCATCCAATTGAAGAAACTATTGTTTTGAGTGGAAAGATAGATGAACTTATGAAATTGTTTGCTAATAAGAGTGTTTCTTCTGATCCCAATGATATGCCTTTGTCTACTTTGATTGAGAATAATAATGAATCTATGGATGTGAATTTTGTTGGTAGGAACAATTTTGGTGACAATGCTTATAGAGGAAACTTTAATCCTAGGCCGTATCCACCTAGCCAGATCCGCGACACCCACCTCTGACCTGCTCCGTTCGGGCCAAGTCCTCCTGGGCCGTTGCAGGTTGCTGCAATCCGGCCCGTGCATTTTTTTACCAGTCTGTATGTTAGCATTTTCCAATGCATTCTTATTTTCAGAAAATGCCCCTGTTTTGCATTGCTCGTATCTAAGTATCCACGCATCCAAATGAAACATGTCTTATATGTAAAATGCTTAGTTTTCATCTAGTTTCATAATCTGCTGCTTTCATCCATGTTTAAAATGTTTAACTTGCTGTTTGCTTTAATTTGCATAAATGCCATGCTAAAATGATTTATTTCATAACTAAATAACCGTAGCTCGGTTTTAAATAAACTTTATATGTAAATGGGGTGGTGAGGGAGTCCCGGACTAGGGGGTGTCCGGATAGCCGAACTATCATCATCGGTCGGACTCCAAGACTATGAAGATACAAGATTGAAGACTTCTTCCCGTGTCCGGATAGGACTTTCCTTGGCGTGGAAGGCAAGCTTGGCGATACGGATATGTAGATCTCCTGCCATTGTAACCGACTCTGTGTAACCCTAACCCTATCCGGTGTCTATATAAATCGGAGGGTTTTAGTCCGTACGACGAACAACAATCATACCATAGGCTAGCTTCTAGGGTTTAGCCTCTTTGATCTCGTGGTAGATCCACTCTTGTAACACACATCATCAATATTAATCAAGCAGGACGTAGGGTTTTACCTCCATCAAGAGGGCCCGAACCTGGGTAAAACATCGTGTCCCTTGTCTCCTGTTACCATCCGCCTAGACGCACGATTCGGGACCCCTACCGAGATCCGCCGGTTTTGACACCGACATTGGTGCTTTCATTGAGAGTTCCTCCGTAGTCGCCACCGATAGGCCCGATGGCTCATTCGATCATCAACAATGACGCAGTCCAGGTGAGACCTTTCTCCCGGACAGATCTTCAGATTCGGCGGCTTTGCATGCGGGCCAATTCGCAGCCATCCGGAGCAGATCGAAGCTACGCCCGGCCGTCGAGTCAGATTTGGAAGTTTAAACTATACGGCCGATATCCGCGGAGACTTGATCTTCGACGGATTCGAGCTGCAGCCAAGCGCGCCGCACTGTCTCGATGGGCGTGACCTAGCTCCGCAGCCGAACAGTGCCCTGGAGGCCGCACCAGAATCCGCTCCGACCCTTAATCCGGAGCCGGATTCCCCGATCGAAGAAGAGTGGTTGGACACCGCCTCGGGGGCTTTAATCTCTACGGCGATCGAGCCGAACTCCATCCCTGTCCTTTGTGAAGACCTCGACTCCAGGGTGCCGGACTCCTCCCCGGACTCCGAACCCTCCGCGCCCCTGCCAATCGGATCCGATTGGGCGCCGGTCATGGAGTTCACGGCCGCAGACATCTTTCAGCACTTGCTCTTTGGCGACATCCTGAATTCACTAAAGTCTCTCTCTTTATTCGGGGAGCCCTGGCCGGACCACGGTCAGGAAGGCTGGGATACGGACGACGAAGAAATTGAACGCCCACCCACCACCCACTTCGTAGCAACTGTCGATAGCCTACACGACGTGCTCGATTTCGACTCCGAAGACATCAACGGTATGGACGACGATGTAGGAGACAACAATGAACCAGCACCTATAGGATGCTGGACAACATCATCCCATGATGTATACATGGTGGATACACCTAAAGGAAATGAAGACGAGGAACAACGGGATGCCACGAAGGATAAATCCCTCGAAAAGCAGTCAAAACGGCAACGTAAACGCCGAACAAAGTCCCGCCTCAACAAAGACCCAGCCATAGAGCAGGGCGAACCGATGGACAAGGAACAAGCTATCGAGCAATCGTCCGCACAAGACAACTTGGATAAACAATCTGTCCCCGGCGAAGATAACAGTCCGGACGATCTCACTCCAGACAAACCATTGGAGCAAAATGACCTCCAGAAAAGGCTCGTCGCTACTGCGTGTAGCCTGAAAAAGTAGAAGCGGAAGCTCAAAACAGCGGAAGATGCACTCAGGATTAGATGGAGCAAAGTATTCAGCACCGCAGATAAGTACGGCGACAGTCGCCGAACAAAGAGCTACCCGAAAAGAAAGCTACTGCCAGAATTTGACGAGGAGGCCTTAGAACCCCCACAATTGAAAAGCAAGAAGGCCACCCGGTCGGATGGACGACCTCACGGCAAAAAGAGAGCGGCGAATGGTGCCGCACACAAGCCAATATGTGATCCGCCTAAGGATTCACATCAAAAGGATGGCCCAGTTAGGCCCATCTATGTGCCAAGAAAGCACGCTCGTCAAAGCAGTGCAACACGCCAAAATTCCGAAAACCATGGCACACCCAAATATAGGGGCGCCGCACACCCCCTGTGTTTCACCGATGAGGTGCTGGATCATGAATTTCCAGCGGGATTCAAAACCGTAAACATAGAGGCATACGACGGAACAACAGACCCTGGAGTGTGGATTGAGGATTACATCCTCCACATACACATGGCTAGAGGATATGATCTCCACACCATAAAATACTTACCCCTTAAACTCAAAGGGCCAGCTCGGCATTGGCTTAAGAGCCTCCCCGAAAATACCATTGGAAGCTGGGGAGAGCTCGAGGATCCATTTCGGGCAAATTTTCAGGGGACTTATGTCCGTCCTCCGGATGCAGACGATCTAAGTCACATAACTCAACAGCCCGGAGAGTCAGCCCGGAAATTCTGGAATATGTTCCTTACTAAAAAGAACCAAATAGTCGACTGTCCGGACGCCGAAGCCCTAGCAGCTTTCAAACACAACGTCCGAGACGAATGGCTCGCCAGACACCTCGGCCAAGAAAAGCCAAGAACAATGGCCGCATTAACAAGCCTCATGACCCGCTTTTGCGCAGGGGAAGACAGCTGGCTGGCTAGATGCAGCACCAGCGACCCGAGTACATCCGAAATCAGGGATGGAAATGGGAAATCACGAAGCAGAAAAGATCAGCGCCGGAATAAGGAAAATGGCCCAAATAGTACGACGGTCAACGCCGGATTCAAAAGCTCTCGGCCGAACAACAAAACACTGCCCCTAAAGGATAACAGTGACGAGCTGTCCAACCTAAACAAAATTCTGGATAGACTGTGTCAAATACATGGTACCTCCGGGAAGCTGGCAAACCATACCCACAGAGATTTTTGGGTCTCAAGCAGTCCGGCCGACTTAACGCCGAACACAAGGGGCTCGACACACCAACTGAAAGTGACGAAACCCAAAAGCAACACTCCGGAAAACAAAAAACTTTCCCACAGGAGGTCAAAACAGTAAACTCACTTCACGTGATCAAAAGGAATAACAGAGCGGCGCCCCCTAAAAGGCGCGCCGCACACTGGTTGTCAAAACCAATCACCTTCGACCATCAGGACTATTCCGATAATATCCGGAACGCAGGATGGACTGCCTTGATATTGGATCCTATAATCGACGGATTCCAACTTACACATGTCCTCATGGATGGCGGCAGTGACATAAACCTGATATATTAGGACACAATCCGCAGGATGGGGATAAACCCAACCACAATTCGCCGTAGCAACACCTCCTTTAAAGGAGTAATGCCAGGCCCACGTGCCCGTTGTACGGGCTCCATACTACTAGAAGTTGTGTTCGGTTCATCCGACAACTTCCGTCGCGAAAGGTTACTCTTCCATGTCGTCCCGTTTAAAAGTAGCCATCAAGCACTATTGGGACGCGAAGCTTTCTCCCGTTTCAACGCAATACCGCATTATGCATCTCTAACACTTAAAATGCCCGGTCCACGCGGCATCATCTTGCTAAAAGGAAGTATTAAGTGTTACCCGAGCACGGAAGAACGGGAGACTGCCTTGACAGCCCCACTGCTATCCGGCTCTGCTAGGCAAAGAACCTGAATTGGTCATTCAAAACCCGGACACGGCTAGACGAGTCCGGTGCCTACTAGCGGCATACCCCCATACGAGGGGCCGCATGCATGTATAACAAGAGAAAATAAAGCTCAATTTTATTCACTTCTTCGAACCGTACTCTATTTATTTAATATTAAGTACATCTTTCGCACGATCCTTTTTCTTTTAAACTAAGTTCCTCTCTTTTACAGATGAACAACGTGCTACACCCGTCCAGGATACGGCACAACGGAGACACAGACGTAGACGTGCAGTAGGGACCCGTTGCACGGATTCTTTTCAGATTAAGACCCTGCGTAAACCATTTTTCGCTGTCTCTTGTTGATATACACCCCCCCGGTTCCTTAATATAACCGAGGAGGGGGCTGGTGCTTTGGCATTGGCCGCACCAGATTTTTTGTGCGTACCTAGACACCAGGGGCTTAGGGCTTTATTCTGCCCATTTTCATAAAGACCGAATACCTTAGGGAGTATTCGGCGTCTCGAGTTAGGCCTTATATGCATCGGCTCCAATCATGTCTTTGGTCAAATGTTGGGTTGCCCGCTCTCTGTGTTTTGCTGCCTTACGCCCGCTTTCACGGCTAACGCGGCACCAGGAGAACTCTGCGATTGTGCCCGGTTCGGTGGGCGAGCACCTCGAGAGAAAAGCCGAAAACTGACTCATGATATAGCGAGAGACTGGTCAACCACTCGATGACTCACAGGAATGTTTAGGATTCCCCCGCATTAACGAAGGACCGGTTTTCGGTCAGGCACATACGCACCCCAAATTCGGGAGAGTGCGTTGCCCCCAGGGGCTATATAGTAGCCCCACCCTCGAACTCCTATGGCTAAGTGAAAGTGATAAAGCATTATAGTCCGGTTGCCTGGTTTGCTACGCTATCACCTCCTTAACAGGACCAAGACGTTGGATTAAGTGTGAAAAAGCGCTTTTTTTTCAAACACCCCCGCACTATGTGCGTGGGGGCTGAAGCCAAGGACTGCCATCTTTCAGGTTATATACACATATACATAAACGGCCGCACAGGGAGTAGTTTACTACTTGAACGCACAAGTATAAAAATCACTTATATTACATTGAAACATTGTTTTCACAAATCATACATGTCATTCAAACATAATATCCTTCGAGCACTGCGCCTTTATTAAACGAGCGCCCGGCAGGACTTCTTCAAAGTAATGCTCGGCAGGTACTCGGCCTCTGTCCGAATCCTGGGATGCAACGTCGGTGGCCTTCATCTCTGCCCAGTATGTCTTGACACGGGCAAGAGCCATCCGCGCTCCCTCAATACACGCCGTTCGCTTCATTGCGTCGATACGCGGCACCGCACCAAGAAACTGCTGCACTAAACCAAAATAGCTCTTCGGCTGGGGTCCGTCCGGCCACAAGTGAGTCAAGACATGCTTCATGGCGAATCCGGACAATCAATTCAGCTCGGCCCATTCGGCCAACCGATCGGTCAGCGGCAAAGGACGCTCCGGACTATGGAATTGCAACCAATATAGCTCTTCCCTTCTGTGCCCCTTCTGGCCCCGGAAGTGCTCAACCGCGTCCACAGCGCTCGCCGCCAAGTCCAGATAAGCATCCTCCGAACTCCACAATTTATCCAACTGGGCATACTTTGGATCTGTATATTTCCTCCGCAGCAGAAACGGTTTTCCAGCCGTAATTGCCCCGGCCTGCCTCAGCTCCTCCTTGGCAGCTCTCAAAGCCGATTGGGCATTCTTGGATTCGGCGGCGGCCTTCTTTAGGCTCTCTTGTTCCGCTTGACGTTCCTTTTCAAGAACCGCGCAGCGATCGGTAGTATTCCTTAACTTTTTGGCCATATCGGCCATCTCCTCTTTGCTTCGGCAGTGAGCAGCTCGTTCAGCTTCTAGCTCTTCGGCCGCCTTTACAGCGGCCGCATTACTAATTCTGGCTTGCTCTTTCGCTCGGGCAAGTTCTGCCCGCAGCTCCTCCACGGCAGCGGCACCATCTGCATTAAGCATACAAACAATAAGACATGGGCGTCAAGCTCCCTTACAAGGTGTCCGCATAGAGGTCGCATACCTTGTGACTCGTCAAACCATTTATTGACCAGCGCGATGTCCGCATCCGCCTCGTCAAGTTGCCGCTTTAGTTCGGCATATTCAGCAGTCCGGCTGGCCTCCGGACGCCCCGCCACCTGTTCAGGAGCGGCGATATGTTATAACTGAGAATTTGATCCTCGGCACATTGTCAATTTTGACAACATACCAAGTCTCGTGGGCTACTATCTATACAGGCGATTTTATATGCATAACTGTCAGAAGGTACATCATTTTTACGTACCTCAAACCCCGTCAGTAAGCTTCTGACGGCTTCATGCAATCCGCTCTCCGCGGATGCAATTCTTTCAATCACCGTACCCATTAGAGCACGGTGATCCTCTGAAATAGCCGCTCGCCCGAGCAGATCCTTCAGCTCCTCCGACCGCACGCCACTTGGCGCCGGACCTTCCGGCCCCGCCGGACTTGGGGAACCCTCCGCGACGACACCTCTGGGTCGTCCGCCTCACATGAGGGTGCGACAGGTGGAGGCGTTTCGCTCTCCATCATCTCCGGAAGAAGATCCCCCGAAGACGAGCTCTGCAGAGAAGGGCTGAAGTCCGAACTACAAGGTACAATTTCGGTTATCCTCATGAATAAATACAGGGATGTTCCTTATTTACAAGACCCCTTCTTTTTACTTACGGCTGGCTGGAGGGCTGATCCCCTTGGGGAAATAATGCGGCTGGGTTACTTCCCAGCGCCGGACTCTCTGCCGAAGATTCCTTCCCCCTCTTTGAGGCCTTGACCTCCGGATCTTCCGAAGCGGTCCTCTTGTCTCCTCGGAAGGTGGGACTCTTAATCCCTCCTTCCTTGACATCCTCCTTCGCAGAGGCGGTTGCTTCCCCGCTCCCCCCTTCGCCTTCTTCAAAAGGCGCGACCTTCAACATCTTGGTCAACATGGGATCCGGCGTGGTCTCCGGAGGGAGCCGGACACCTTATTAACTTTGCCTTGGCTATCCACTCCTGTTCAAGAAACGGCCTTTAAAGGGCATATATATATGAAATAAATGAATGAACAGCTTGTCCGTTACAGGACTACTTACTTGAGTATCTCAAGGCGATTGCAGCTTAGTCCTGCGTCCTCGGTCAAGTCCGGACACTTCCCTTGTGATCCAAGAACAGTTTATACATCTCCACGGGCGCCGAGCCCATAAAATTTTGGAGAGCTTGTGGTCCCTCCGGATTGAATTCCTACAGCGGAGGGGGCGTTCTTGGGGCTGAAGGCGCCGGATCACCATAACTCGCGCCATCGCAACCAGATTGATCCTCTTTCCTGGAGATCTCGAATCGGCCTGAAGCAGGGAACGCCCTTGGGCGGCCCCCAGTCGAGCCCCTTGTTGACCCATGATGCCAGCCGCTGTGGTGGACCTGAGCGGAAGGCAGGGAGCGCCGCCCTTTTGGTGCCCCTGGGAGCGGTGATATAAAACCACTCCCGTTGCCAACCAAGCTCCTCTTGATAAGAGCCCTCGGGCCACGGAGCATCAACACACTTGCTTATGACCGCCCCTCCGCACTCCGCTTGCTGCCCCTTGATCATCTTTAGCTCCACCTTGAAGGTCTTGAGCCACAATCCAAAGTGGGGGGTAACATGGAGGAAGGCCTCACATACGACGATGAATGACGAGATATGGAGAATGGACTCCGGATTCAAGTCATGAAAATGAAGACCATAATAAAACATGAGCCCCCGCACAAAGGGGTCCGTCGGGAAGCCTAAACCCCGAAGGAAGTGGGACATGAACACCACGTTCTCACCGGGCTCAGGAGTGGGAATGACCTGCCCCGAGCAGGCAGCTCAGTCGAGATCTCGCCGGTTAGATACCTGGCGTCTCGCAGCTTTAGCACATCTTCTTCTGTGACGGAGGAAGACATCCATCGGCCGTGCTGGTCGGAGCCGGACATCGTCGAAAGTCCGAAGCGCCTGAATCTGAAGCTTTGGGTGTTGGAACTCGAAGCGTGAGGCGAACTCGATGGAGGGTGTAAAAAGAAGAGGGCCTTGGTCTCATTATAAAGAGGTTGAATACCAAGAGCCCACCCCGTGGTCGATTAGGACTCGCCTTTGATAGAGGAGGCGTGCCAACGGGCACGGTTGGGTTACCCACGTTCGTATTGATGAGAATCCCGGAATAAAGGGGGCATGATCTATGCTTTGATAAGGCGTGCCAGGGAAACCGCCTCGCTAAACATGCTGAGGTGGAGCAGTAAAAAACGATTCATATAAAGGCCTGGCCGTGGTGTGATGTCACGCCGCGGAATACATCAGCAGATCTGTGCAAAAATCATTCTCTCTACGGTGTTATGTGGAACTTGTTTTGCAGAGCCGGACACTATCCTTGTGTTCAAAACCTTCTATGAAGTATTCGGAGGAGGAACCCGCCTCGCAATGCCGAAGACAATCAACGCACCGGACTCATCGTCATTGAAGCCTGGTTCAGGGGCTACTGAGGGAGTCCCAGACTAGGGGGTGTCCGGATAGCCGAACTATCATCATCGGCCGGACTCCAAGACTATGAAGATACAAGATTGAAGACTTCGTCCCGTGTCCGGATAGGACTTTCCTTGGCATGGAAGGCAAGCTTGGCGATACGGATATGTAGATCTCCTACCATTGTAACCGACTCTGTGTAACCCTAACCCTATCCGGTGTCTATATAAACCGGAGGGTTTTAGTCCGTAGGACGAACAACAATCATACCATAGGCTAGCTTCTAGGGTTTAGCCTCTTTGATCTCGTGGTAGATCCACTCTTGTAACACACATCATCAATATTAATCAAGCAGGACGTAGGGTTTTACCTCCATCAAGAGGGCCCGTACCTGGGTAAAACATCGTATCCCTTGTCTCCTGTTACCATCCGCCTAGACGCACAGTTCGGGACCCCCTACCCGAGATCCGCCGGTTTTGACACCGACAGGTGAAAAAATGCCTAGTTTAACATGGTGCACTTCATTTTCCTGTTTAACAACTCTAAAATTATGTAATAGGCAGAACAGTACCATATTTGAAATATGCATATGGGGATTTTCCGGAATTGTTGTTTGTTGTTTGTTGTTCCGGCCTCATTTAAATTTGCCTAAATAGTTAGTTTACTTATGCCTCACCTCTTGCCATGTTTAACAACATTTAATATTGTTGAGTAGCTTATAACGAGATCAAACTAAATAATTGCATGTGGTGTTTTGTCAATATGCAACTCGTTGCATATTGAGCTCCACTTAATTTGTAGTATTGTTTGTTGCACTTTGCCATGCCATGCCTCTTTAAACCGGACATGCATCATACTTGATTGTGCATCATGCCATGTTTATGCTTGTGCATTTACCATGTTGTTTGTTTCTTTCCGGTTGTGCTCCTTCTCATTAGTTCCTGTTTCGTTGCGATCGTGAGGATTCGTTCGCCTACGCTTGGTTCGTCTTCGTGGCTTCATCTTCTTCATGGACTCGTTCTTCTTCCTAGCGGGGTTTCAGGCAAGATGACCGTCACCTTGGATCTCATTACTATCATTGCTATGCTAGTTGCTTCGTTCTATCGCTATGCTGGGTTATCTACCACTTGCTGCTCAAGCCTCCCAAATTGCATGATAGCCCCTAACCGTTGTCACCCTTCCTAGCAAACCGTTGCTTGGCTATGTTACCGCTTTTTCTCAGCCCCTCTTATAGCGTTTCTAGTTGCAGGTGAAGATGAAGATTGCTCCATGTTGGATTATGTTTATGTTGGGATATCACAATATCTCTTATATTATTAATGCATCTATATACTTGGTAAAGGGTGGAAGGCTCGGCCTTATGCCTGGTGTTTTGTTCCACTCTTACCGCCCTAGTTTCCATCATATCGGTATTATGTTCCCGGATTTTGCGTCCCTAACGCAGTTGGGTGATTTATGGGACCCCCTTGACAGTTCGCTTTGAATAAAACTCCTCCAGCAAGGCCCAACCTTGGTTTTACCATTTGCCTCACCACCACCTATACCTTTCCATTGGGTCGGCCAACCCAAGGGTCATCTTTATTTTAGCCCCCCGTGCGCTGCTTCTCTAAGTGCTGGTTCGAACCGGTAGATCATGGGGCCACCTCGGGGCAACTCGAGGGCTGGTTTTACTCGTAGGCTGACCTATCCGGTGTTGCCCTGAGAACGAGATATGTGCAGCTCCTATCAGGATTGTCGGTGCATTGGGCGGCTTTGCTAGTCTTGTTTTACCATTGTCGAAATGTCTTGTAAACGGGATTCCGAGACTGATCGGGTCTTCCCGGGAGAAGGAATATCCTTCGTTGATCGCGAGAGCTTATCATGGGCTAAGTTGGGACACCCCTGCAGGGTATAAACTTTCGAGAGTCGTGCCCGCGGTTATGTGGCAGATGGGAATTTGTTAATGTCCGGTTGTAGATAACTTGACACCAGATATGAATTAAAACGCATCAACCGCGTGTGTAGCCGTGATGGTCTCTTTTCGGCGGAGTCCGGGAAGAGAACACGGTCTTTGGGTTATGTTTGACGTAAGTAGGAGTTCAGGATCACTTCTTGATCATTACTAGTTGCCGACCGCTTGCTTTGCTTCTCTTCTCGCTCTTATTTGCGTAAGTTAGCCACCATACATTGCTTAGCCGCTGCTGCAACCTCACCACTTTACCCCTTCCTTACCCTTTAAGCTTTGCTAGTCTTGATACCCATGGTAATGGGATTGCTGAGTCCTCGTGGCTCACAGTTTACTACACCAACAGTTGCAGGTACAGGTTATGCGATGATCATGACGTGAGAGCGATGGTTACTAGTGTTGGAGTTCTTCTTCTTCTTCGTCAATCAGGGGATAGGTTCCAGGTTGGCAGCCTGGGCTAGCAGGGTGGATATTGTTTGAGTTTCTGTTTACGATTCATCCGTAGTCGGATGTTGATCTTGTATGTTGTATTGTTGTATTCATGTGTCATTGTATGTATTGGATGTATCCCCATTATTATGTAATGTTGATGTAATGATATCCACCTTGCAAAAGCGTCTTCAAGATGCGCTTCTATCCTTGGTGGGACCTTCGAGTTCCTTTAGGATAGGGTCGCATCTTGAGCGTGACAAATAGTAATTCCTCTAACAATTATGGTAATTCCTACAACAACTCTTATGGAAATTTTAATAAGATGCCCTTTGATTTTGAGACTAGTGTTAAAGAATTTATGATTTCTCAAAAGAATTTCAATGCTTTGAAACTTACATCTATTTCACCTAAGCATGATATCAATGAGTCTCTCAAGGCTATGAGAATTTCCATTAATGAGTGCAAAGAAAGAACCGCTAGGATGCGTGCTAAGAAATATTGCTTTGTAAAAGCGTGTTCTTCTAGTTTTCATGATAATAAGGATGAAGATCTAAAAGTGATTGATGTATCCCCTATTAAATATTTGTTTTGCAATATGAATCTTTATAATGATGGGACTGGAGATGAGTCAACTTTAGTTAAAAGGCGTCCCAATGATTCGGAGTTTTTAGATCTTGATGCAAAATTTGGTAAAAGTGGGATTGAAGAGGTCAAAACTTTAGATAGTAATGAAACCACTATCTTGGATTTCAAGGAATTTAATTATGATAATTTTTCTTTAATAGATTGTATTTCCTTGTTGCAATCCGTGCTAAATTCTCCGCATGCTTATAGTCAAAATAAGGCTTTTACTAAACATATCGTTGATGCTTTAATGCAATCTTATGAAGAAAAGCTTGAATTGGAATTTTCTATCCCTAGAAAAATTTATGATGAGTGGGAACCTACTATTAAAATTAAAATTAAGGATCATGAATGCTATGCTTTGTGTGATTTGGGTGCTAGTGTTTCCACAATTCCAAAAACTTTGTGTAATTTGCTAGGTTTCCGTGAATTTGATGATTGTTCTTTAAACTTGCACCTTGCGGATTCCACCATTAAGAAACCTATGGGAAGAATTAATGATGTTCTTATTTTGGCAAATAGGAATTATGTGCCCGTATATTTCATTGTTCTTGATATAGATTGCAATCCTTCATGTCCTATTATTTTTGGTAGACCTTTCCTCAGAACGATTGGTGCAATTATTGATATGAAGGAAGGAAATATTAGATTCCAATTTCCATTAAGGAAAGGCATGTAACACTTTCCTAGAAATAAAATAAAATTATATTATAAATCTATTATGAGAGCTACTTATGGATTGCATGCCAAAGATGATAATACCTAGATCTATCCTTGCCTTTATGCCTAGCTAGGGGCGTTAAACAATAGCGCTTGTTGGGAGGCAACCCAATTTTATTTTTGTTTTTTGCTTTTGGTTCTGTTTAGGAATAAATAATCCATATAGTTTCTGTTTATATGTGGTTTTGTGTTTTAATTAGTGTTTGTGCCAAGTATAACCTTTGGGAAGACTTGGGGAAAGTCTTTGCGATCTTGCTGTAAAAAACAGAAACTTTAGCACTCACGAAATTAGCTACAACTTTTTACTGGGGAGTGCTATTTAATTGATTCTTTTTTCAGATGATTAATAGATAAATTCCTCACGCCCAGCAATTTATTTTAGAATTTTTGAAGTTCCAAAAGTTTGCGTTAGTTACAGATTACTACAGACTATTCTGTTTTTGACATATTCTGTTTTTCGTGTGTTGTTTGCTTATTTTGATGAATCTATGGCTAGTAATGGAGCTTATGAACCATACAAAAGTTGTAATACAGTAGGTTTAACATCAATATAAATAAATAATGAGTTCATTACAGTACCTTGAAGTGGTGTTTTGTTTTCTTTTGCTAACGGAGCTCACGAGATTTTCTGTTAAGTTTTGTGTTGTGAAGTTTTCGAGTTTTGGGTAAAGATTTGATGGATTATGGAACAAGAAGTGGAAAGAGCCTAAGCTTGGGGATGCCTAAGGCACCCCAAGGTAAAATATAAGGACACCAAAAATTCTAAGCTTGGGGATGCCCCGGAAGGCGTCCACTCTTTTGTCTTCTTCCATCGGTAACTTTACTTGGAGCTATATTTTTATTCACCACATGATATGTGTTTTGCTTGGAGCGTCTTGTATGATTTGAGTCTTTGCTTTTTAGTTCACCACAATCATCCTTGTTGTAAACACCTTTTGAGAGATACACACATTATTCGGAATTTATTAGAATACTCTATGTGCTTCACTTATATCTTTTGAGTTAAGCAATTTGTTCTAGTGCTTCACTTATATTTTTTAGAGCGCGGTGGTGGTTATATTTTATAGAAAGTATTGATCTCTCATGCTTCACTTATATTATATTGAGAGTCCTTTAGGACAGCATGGTAATTTACTTTGGTTATAAAATTAGTCCTAATATGATAGGCATCCAAGATAAAAACTTTTCACTGCATTGAATACTAAGAGAAGTTTGATACTTGATAGTTGTTTTGAGATATAAAGGTGGTAATATTAAAGTAGTGCTAGTTGAGTAGTTGTGAATTTGAGAAATACTTGTGTTGAAGTTTGCAAGTCCCATAGCATGCACGTATGGTAAACGTTGTGTGACAAATTTGAAACATGAGGTGTTCTTTGATTGTCATCCTTATGAGTCGCGGTCGGGGACGAGCGATGGTCTTTTCCTACCAATCTATCCCCCTAGGAGCATGCGCGTAGTGCTTGGTTTTTGATGACTTGTAGATTTCTGCAATAAGTATGTGAGTTCTTTATGACTAATGTTGAGTCCATGGATTATAAGCACACTCAACCTTCCATCATTGCTAGCCTCTTTGGTACCGTGCATTGCCCTTTCTCACCTTGAGAGTTGGTGCAAACTTCGCCGGTGCATCCAAACCCCGTGATACGATACGCTCTATCACACATAAACCTCCTTATATCTTCCTCAAAACAACCACCATACCTACCTATTATGGCATTTCCATAGTCATTCCGAGATATATTGCCATGCAACTTTCCACTGTACCGTTTATTATGACACGCTTTATCATTGTCATATTGCCTTGCATGATCATGTAGTTTACATCGTATTTGTGGCAAAGCCACCATGCATATTATTTATACATGTCACTCTTGATTCATTGCCCTTCCCGGTACACCGCTGGAGGTATTCATATAGAGTCATATTTTGTTATAAGTATCGAGTTGTAATCAATGAGTTGTAAATAAATAGAGGTGTGATGATCATTATTAATAGAGCATTGTCCCAAATAAAAAAAGAGAAAGGCCAAAAAAGGCCCAAAAAAGGGGGACAATGCTACTATCCTTTTTCCACACTTTTGCTTCAAAGTAGCACCATGATCTTTATGATAGAGAGTCTCTTGTTTTGTCACTTCCATATACTAGTGGGAATTTTTCATTATAGAACTTGGCTTGTATATTCCAACAATGGGCTTCCTCAAATGCCCTAGGTCTTCATGAGCAAGCAAGTTGGATGCACACCCACTTAGTTTCTTTTGTTGAACTTTCATACATTTATAGCTCTAGTGCATCCGTTGCATGGCAATCCCTACTCCTTGCATTAACATCAATTGATGGGCATCTCCCTAGCCCGTTGATTAGCAGCGTCAATGTGAGACTTTCTCCTTTTTTGTCTTCTCCACACAACCCCAATCATCATATTCTATTCCACCCATAGTGCTATATCCATGGCTCATGCTCATGTATTGCGTGAAAGTTGAAAAAGTTTGAGATCACTAAAGTATGAAACAATTGCATGGCTTGTCATCGGGGTTGTGCAAGATGAGAGCATCTTGTGTGACGAAAATGAAGCATGGCCAAACTATATGATTTTGTAGGGACGAGCTTTATTTGGCTATGTAATTTTGAGAAGACATAATTGCTTTGTTAGTATGCTTGAAGTATTTATATTTTTATGTCAATATTAAACTTTTATTTTGAATCTTTCCACTACAAAAAAATACACTTCCGTGATGATACGAGTTTGTCACAGTAGGTCGCGTTTTTTGTCATGGAGAATCAAGATAGTCATACCTGTGCTGTCGTAGAAGTGTTCCATGACATTACCAAAATTATCATCACGGAAGTGTCCACTTCCATGACGATAAATCGCGCGTCACAGAAGTGCTTTCGTCAAGGGTGACCGACACGTGGCATCCACCGTAACGGAACGCCGTTAAGCTATCGGGTCGGGTTTTGGATCCAATAACCCGTTAACAGCCCCGACCAATGGGGATTTTCCACGTGTAAAATCATCATTGGCTGGAGGAAACACATGTCGGCTCATTGTTGGGACAAATGTCATCCACTCATTGGACAGAAGGCACCTATGATACGTCGACACGTGGCACGGCCCAACAGAGGCCCATTCCTAAAAGAAAAGGCCGGCCCGTTTGACTTGGTCAAAAGGTGACGGGCCGGCCCATGGAAAGCCTGTTAACGGCATGTTCGCATATAGCCCATTTACAGCCCGCTAACCCAAGGCCCGTTATACCCTATCCGAATTAGGCCCAGTAGCGTCATCTGGGCCATCCAATATGATTCCAGCCCGTTTTCACTTCTGGCTCATGTATGGCCCATGACGTCTTTCGGCCCATATGAGGCCCTATGTAACTCTTGGCCTATTAACAGCCCGTGGTGAAACTGGCCCGCAATGAACAGTGTATCACTTTAGACCCATTAATGGCCCGTGGTGAAACTGGCCCGTAATGAACAGTGTATCACTTTATACCCATTAAGGGCCCGTTATTCAGTTGGGCCGTTTCCAGCCCATGTTATCTTTCGGCCTTCTCAGAGCCCATTTATTCTTGGGCTCATTTCGAGCATTCGTTTACTTACGGCCCCATCGCTCATTTTACGCTTGGGCCAAATTCAGCCTGTGGTTACAGTCGGCCCATTTGTGGTCCGTTAATACATTGGGTCGTTTTCATAGCGTCATCAAATACAGCCTATTAACGATGGCCCATTATGGTCGGCCCATGAACGGACGATTCCAACTCTAGCCTGTTTTACGGCCATAATGCGGCATGTTATTGGCCCATGTTTGGCCAATCGATCATACGGTCCGTATAAGGCCCATTGATGATACGGCCGTAGAAGGCCCATTGTTTCTACGGTCGTAGAAGGCCCAATGATTCTACGGCTCGTAGAAGGCCTACTGTTTCTACGGCCCGTAGAAGGCCCACTGTTTCTACGGCCCATAGGAGGCCCAGTGTCACTACAGTAAATATTAGCCCATGGTTATTGTGGCCTAGTTTTAAAAAATAGGTTATTGCAGCCACTAGCAAACCGCGGAAAAAGAACTGCACTGACTACAAGCAAACAAATAAACAAGACAACAAGGAAATAAATAAGCAAGCAACTTATGCTAGGCTATCACGGCTATTACACATATTACATCCACTGGGCATCAAAGTTCACCACCAGTGCAAATATAGGGAACACAGCAGCATATAAATGCCGCAGCAAAACAAGTCCAGAACTGAAACCACTTCAGAAGAGTTCAAGAAACAATATCCTGGGTACCCATAATGCTGACAAGATGCTTAGCAAGCTTATTAACTTTCTCTTGTTTGGCGCTTAAATCCTCCAGCGCTTGCTGTTGCACAAGAATGTACGCATCCGAATTCTGCAGGGACTTCCTCAGTCCTTCGGCTTCTTGCCGCAACACAGCTGACTGATGCCTTTTAGCTTGTAGCTGAGACTGAAGAATCCGAAGTGATTCAGGCAGCGAGTTCGAAGAGCTTGTGCCAGCGGTACTGGCCAGTAACTCGAATACTACATCAACGCAGGACGGTGGGGTTTTCTCACTGTCTACAAGATCGTTTTTATCACCTTTCTTGGAGACCAACAGGGTTGTCTCACTATCTTGAACCTTATCTGCATTACTTTGTCTACCATTGCATAGTGGGGTGCTCTTCTCCAATATTCTGTTTGCATACTACAAGAGAAACAAGCATACACATCACATGTTTAGCTTGTAGTATACGAAACTCATTTTGGTAAACCGGTTCAGTAGTAAGGTGGACAGGATAACAGCATGAAACAAACATCACTAGTAGAAAAACACCTATTAGTCCCAGTTCGTAAGGGCCTTTAGTCCCGGTTCGTGAACCGGGACTAATGGATCGTTACTAATACCTCCCCCCTTTAGTCCCGGTTCTAACACGAACCGGGACATATGATCCTCCACGTGGCCGGTGCGCCGAGCCCAGGCAGGGGGGCCTTTGGTCCCGGTTGGTAGCACCAACCGGGACCAAAAGGCATCCACGCCGAAGATTCCAAAGGCTGGGGTTTTTGTTTTTTTTTTTGAAAAGGGGGGTTTGGGGGGTTTGGGGGGTTAATTTAGGTGTTTCATATATTGTGTTAGCTAGCTAATTAATAGAGAGAAGTGTCCTCTCTTTTGTCCGTGCTTGGTCGACGCTACATACAATACATACGTATAGAGAGGACTAGCTAGACACGCTAGCTAGCTAGTAAGCAAACGAAGGAAATATAAAATCGTCATGAACATATATGCATACAGAGGGAAGTGATATCGACCACCTCTCCTTCTCCGAGAGATTGGTCGAACAACAAGTTCTCGTATATCTATCCGACACTACCGGCTACATATATACAATAATTATCTTTTACAAAAATAATCTCCTAACATACGGACGCGTGGTCCACATAGTATTCTCCGTCTTCAGCGATCACGTGGTCAAGAAAGAATGCCGCCAATTCCTCTTGAATTGCTCACAGGCGAGCTGGTGCTAGTAGTTTATCCCGCATCCGAAACATCTAATTTTAAGAAGGGGGTCAACACATATATATATGAATGAATGAAACTCAACACAAATGATGGTAATAAAATAAAATTGTGAATATTGTTATTTACGCACTTCATATTGTTTGTCAGAGTAGCCCCGCTCACAGGTCGTGTGGCGGATGGACTCGCAAATGTAGTATCCACAAAAATCATTCCCTTGTTCCTACCACAACCACTTTACAAGAAATAGAGGTCAATCAAACTGACAATTAGCAAGCATGTTAAATGGTATTGATGAAACTAGCGCTTGAATCACTAGGAGATGCGTGAATATGCTACTATAGTACTTACTGGTGTCTAAATTGCAGCTTCTTCGGCAGTCCCGGAGCTTTTTTGGTTAATTTTCTCCAAACCCTGCCATACAAAGAAAACAATTACTTGATATCAGAAATGAACAAAGTTGCTGATATGGTGGATAATGATCGATTTAACTTACTTCTCGAGCATTTCAGTCATGTCCGCATACTCCTTGGGATCTTTTCGTTTGGAGTCTAAGACAGTTACTACTCCTGCTCAAGCTTAATCTCTAGGAGAATATAGTGGTACCTGCGCATGCATGCATAACTCATCAATATTACATTACTATAACCTGGACTAATAAGGAAACCGAATATGCCACAAGACAAGAACACTCACTTGAAGTTGTAAGGAAAGAGTATTATATCCTTGTGTTCATTTATTACCAATGATTGTAGCAAGTTGGCCTCGGTATTTTGGCATGAAATTCAACCTCGCTTGCATCTATGAGATATGTGTTAATGAACCCAATGGAACCCACTTGTCTTTTCTTCAATTCGCGATCTTCAATCTGCATAATATAGTGAGGATAATTATAAATACATGCAATGAAAGAGCTGAGTTATATAGAGACTTAATGATGTAAGTAGTACTACTTACGACGATGAGCAGGTGACCGTTGCTTTATCGAGGGCCAATTGATTGAAAAACTGATAGAACTCCTCAAATGGAATAGGCATCAGTTCAATTCCAACGAGGTCATGCTCCTTTTAACTCTCACATACAAAGTACTCCTCCCTCGCACGGACTCTCGCAGGTTTTCATGTACCAATCATGCAATCTTCGTATCATCGTTGATAGAGAGCTTTCATCTTTGACGAGAGGCTTCCCGTACTCGTATCTTTGTATCTGCACCTCCAAGAAATCATAATGTACATTGTCGGGCAGGTAATCTTCAGGATTGCCATAACCGGGCACCATCCTCGGATCGATGATGTCGCTAGCAGGCACCTTGAGCGGGGGGCACGATTGCTTCACTTGTTCGCCGAGCTGGCCAATTTGTTTCCCAGCTCGTCGTTCTTTCATTCTTTGATCACTTTGAGTACGTCCCGACCTCTCCGCTTCGGCAAATGCCTTTCCAATAATGCGCTCATAGTTGCCTTTCGGCGGAGACTTGGGTGGTTTCCTCAGGGCAGCCAGAGTGCGCTTCGCTTTCACCGGATCTACCTTCTCCTCCGGAGGTGGACGCCTTTGCTTTCAACCCTGCAAACCAGTCATCCACTTGATCTGCGCGATCTTTGCGTTTTCCTCCTCGGTCCTCTCGTCACGGTAACTTCTCCGAGTCTTCAGAGAAGGACCGATCTATATTCCTCCGCCTTTGGTTGTACTGCTAGACGCCGCAGAGCATACGGAGCGGATGTCTTCTTTTGCTTGCTTACGAGGCGGAGGAGAAGGACTACGACGCCACGGAGCAGCCGGAGCGGTGGCGGGTCTCTTCCGCCTTTGCCGACGAGGCGGAGAAGGAGGAGGCTGGCTGCTCAGCGCGCCGCCAAGCAGGCGGAGAAGGAGGCGGAGTGCCGCCACGCCGCCGGAGAAGAAGGCGGAGGCGCCACACGTGCCCTGATCGTCACTCGCGGAGGAGGAGGCGGTGGAGGAGGCGGAGTGCCCTGACTCACGGGAGGAGGAGGAGAAGGCGGGGCGCCCAGCCTGAAGGTTGATGAGCTCCTTCCGCCATAGGCATGGAGTCTTGAGCAGAACCCAGCCTAGTCTCCCTTCACCGTAGGGTGGTCAAGCGGGAGGTCCTCAAATCCCTCCGTTATTTCATCCACCGTCACCTTATCATATCCTTCTGGAATCGGCTGGCAGTGATAAGTTGTGCCGGGTCCACTAGGATAAACTTGGCCAACAGACGCCTTGACCTTCAAAGTCATCCATCGCGCCATAATGTGGCAACTTTGAGACTCCGTGATACCATCCACGGGATATCCGGCAGGAGCCGTCAAAACATGCTCAGGCTGAAGCAGCTCGGTGGAAGCCACGCTGCTTCTCCGCTGAGATGGCGGGGTAGCATGGGGGGAAGCTTCGGCAGGTCATTTGCTGCGATCTGCTGCTTCTCGTTCCTCTAGCCCCATTACCCTTTCGTGCAGCGCCTGCAGTTGGTCCTACTCCAGTTTCTTCCTCCTCTCGTGGGTTTTGCAACCCCCTGCGTCCGGAAAACCAACCTTCCACGAAAGGGAGCTTGGCGTGCCTCGTGTCCGTCCAGGGTGCTCAGGATTCCCAAGGGCCATTGTGAGCTCGTCCTTCTCCCTGTTTGGAAGGAACGTCCCTCGCTGCGCTGCATCGATATAGTGTTGAAGCTTCCTGACTGGTATTTGCGCTTGCTCGTCCGCCCACCGGCACTTCCTCATACAGGGTCCAAGGTTCCGCCAGCCCCGAAGAACCAAGTCCGGCAACGGTCTGGCCAGTACATTGTCTCTGGTTCCATCCCTTTTTCAAGCAGATCATGCTCAGCCTTGGACCACTTAGGTCGGGCTTTGAGGTAGCCACCTGACCCCGTGCGATGGTGAAGCTTCTTCTTCACAGCATTTTGCTTGTTTGTCGCCGACATCTTCTTACTCTTTTCCGAAGTCTTGTGGGCCACAAATGCGGGCCAGTGATCTTTGATCTTCTCATATTTGCCGATGAATTCTGGTGTCTTATCTTTCTCGACAAACTGGTTCAGCTCTTTCCTCCACCGCCTCATTAGGGTTGCCATCTTCTTAAGAGCACAAGACTTGATTAATTGCTCTTTAACTGGCTTCTCCGCATCCTCCTCTGGAGATAGGGTTAAATTTGCCTTCAGCTCAGTCCAAAGATCTTCTTTTTGCATATCATTGACATAAGACACCTAAGGGTCTTCCTCCTTAGGCTTATACCATTGATGGATGCTGATCGGGATCTTGTCCCTAACAAGAACCCCGCACTGAGCAGAAAATGCCTTCCTTGTCCGCATGGGTTCAATCGGTTCGCCGTTGGGCGCGATTTCTATGATCTCAAACTTTTCATCTGAGCTCAACTTTTTCTTCGGGCCTCGTCTCCTTACCGAAGTTGTGCTCGATCCGGAGGGCTAGAAATTATAAGGAAGAAAGAAGAAAGTAATTAATATGTGTACATATACCAAAACAATGGATGCATCAATTAACTAGTCAGCACGGGCTTAATTAACTAATATATATATACCTGGCCGGACTCGGTTCGGTCACCGGAGCAGTCAGCACGGTCTCCTTCTGCTTGTACCTCCATTGTGTCACCGAAGCCATCATGAACATAGTCCTCTTCTTGTACCGGCATTAATGGGTCGAAGCCATCATGAACATAGCCCTCTTCTTCACCCAGTACGGTGTCGTTGAGAAATGACGCAACTTCATCACTTCCTTGTGCGATTATGTGCCCCAACATCGCTTCGCTTTCTTCGTCTCGGGAGTGCTCCATAGTTTCGCAAATATTTACAACATGTCAATTATTATTCAAACATGGTACAGATGGATATATATATATATATATATATATATATATATATATATATATATATATATATATATATATATATAGTGGCAAACGTAGAACTAGCTAGCTAATCACAATAAGGAATCATGTTAGTTTGGGTGGCCTCGAGAGAGTTAATTTATCGGGTAGGTGCGCAGCGGGAGGGGGTAGGAGACCAACATCATTTTATCTCTAGGGTTTGGGGTTGCCTCTACACAACGCTTCAAGGGTTAATTTGGGTGGCCTCGAGAGAGTTAATTTGTCGGGTAGTGGCGTGGCGGGAGGGGGTAGGAGACCAACATCGTTTTCTCTCTAGGGTTTGGGTGTCCTCGAGAGTTTTGATCGAGCGAGAGGGCCGAGGGGGGTGCTGCCGTTGTATAAGTTATCACGGTCGAGAGGGGGTATATATATCGACCGCCCCTCATGTCGAAGTTATCTCGAGGGGGTTATATCGACAACGACGCGACATACATATACATGGGAAAATAATGTTATCGGGGAGGGGGTATCGGTACCCCCCCTCCCTCGTGTTGAAGTTCCTTCTTTCTCCTCTATTTCTTTCTTCTTCTACTACTCTTCTTTTCTTCTTCTCGAGAAAGGAAAATAAGGAAAAGGAAGAAAAGAGGAAGAAGAAAAAAAAAGAAAAAAAGAAGAAGAAAAGAATAGAGGAGAAGAAGAAAATAGAAAATTTCTATTTTTCTTCTTCTCCTCTATTCCTTTCTTCTTCTCCTCTTTTTTCTTCTTATTTCCTCTTCTTATTTATTTCTCCTCTTCTTCCTCTCCTCTTCTTATCCTTTCTTCCTCTTCTTATTTTCCTTTTCCTCTCATTCTTTTAGTATTGCTTGTTTTAAAAAAATGTTCAAATAGAAAATTTCGAGAAAAAACAAAGGTTTTGCCTAATGCATTGTTCATATGAATATACAATCATTTGCATATTTCTACAATAATTAATATCACCAAAAAAATCTATGAACAGAAAAAAACATTAATACACATATGAACAAAAAATACATATATGAAGAAAAACATGCTCTGAACAATTTTTTATACATTTTGAACATCTACATACACATAGCCACATACATACACATATACATTATATATATATATGAACAAAAAAATTAAACTAATAAAAGTGAAAAAAAACAGAGCCGGTGCGGCGCGGCGGCTCATAGCGGGGGCGGCTAGATGACGATGGCGACGGTGGGGGCGGCGAGGCGCGGCCACAAGGCAGAGACGACGGGCAGGGGCTCGGGCGCGCAAGGGACGGGCGCTGGCTCGGGAGGCAGCGACAAGGACGGCGCTGGCTCGGGAGGCCGGGCGACGAGGACGGCGCGGGTTGGGAGGCGACGGCCTTGGCGGCGGCGGCGACGACGGCGAGGTGGAGCAGCCTGGCGGCGTCGAGGAGGGTCGGCGTCGTCGGGGGCAACTGGCGATGAGATTCTGAATTTTTGCAAAGTGTTTGCTTATATAGCAAAGCCTTTGGTCCCGGTTCGTGGCACCAACCGGGACTAATGCCCCCCTTTAGTCCCGGTTCGTGCCACCAACCGGGACCAAAGGCCTCTTTTTCGGCAGCCCAAAGGGCGGGAAGCGGCGGCCTTTGGTACCGGTTGGTGCCACGAACCGTACCAATGCCCCCTTTAGTCCCGTTGGTGCCACCAACCGGGACCAAAGGCCCCTCAGGCTGCACGCGTCGGGGCCAAAGTTTAGTCCCACCTCGCTAGTTGAGAGGCGCGCGTGGGTTTATAAGCCCCACCGCCGCACCCTCTCAACCTCCTCTCCATTGTAGGCTTACGGGCCTACTGGTTACTGCTATGCTCGATGGGCCTGCTGGCCTGCCATGCTGGGCTGAATCTGGCCCATGGATGGGTTTCTAGTCGATTCAGCTGTGGTGGCCCGAAGAGGTGGCAATTTTTTGTTTTTTTGTTTTCTTTACTTATTGTTGCTATTTTATTTTTTCCAGTTTTTTGTTTTGTTTTCTGCATTATTTATTTTCTTTTGTTTTTGCTTTATTTTTAATTCTTTTTGCTTTTAGTTTTAGGAAAATTATAAACTTTCATTAGTGCCATTACTTTTCAAATTTGAAAACACTTTTTTGTTTTTTTTTTTCTTTCTTGCTTTATTTATTTTATTTTGTTTCTACTTACAACAAAATACTTATTGTTGTTTTTTTGTTTTGATTTCTGCATTATTTATTTTCTTTGGTTTTTGCTTTATTTTTCAATTCTTTTTGCTTTTAGTTTTAGGAAAATTAAAAACTTTCTATTAGTGCCATTAGTTTTCAAATTTGAAAACACTTTTTTGTTTTTTTTGTTTTCTTTCTTGCTTTATTTATTTTATTTTGTTTCTACTTACAACAAAAACTTATTGTTGCTATTTTTAATTATTACGAGGGCGAACCATAAGACATTAAAGCATTTGAATGAACTCTGAAAAAGTTGAAAGTTAGCATGGTATCATACTCGCGAGTTACAAAGTTGGCATGGTATCATCATAATAGTTGCGGAGAAAGTCTTCACTTTTTCTTCGCTTGTGTCATTTCCTTATTGCGCCAGTAACCATGGATAATCTTCATCGTTTATCGTGATCTTGGGGTCAGCCTTGACTTTGAAGGGAGGAATTTCATGAAACTTTTCATAATCTTCAGACATGTCTGTCATGCCCTCCACTCCCACGATGTCCCTTTTTCCTGAAAGAACTATGTGGCGCTTTGGCTCA
This sequence comes from Aegilops longissima, assembly GCA_021605205.1. Lineage (NCBI taxonomy): Eukaryota > Viridiplantae > Streptophyta > Magnoliopsida > Poales > Poaceae > Aegilops > Aegilops longissima. The sequence goes on from CM038679.1 coordinate 8,179,437, forward strand.
TCGTATGATGTATTCGCTTCCTTATCTTTTGTCTTTCTCGGTCTGGTAGACATGTCCTTCACATAGATAACCTGTGCCACATCATTGGCTAGGACGAACGGTTCGTCAAGTGTACCCAAGATTTTCAGATCCACTGTTGTCATTCCGTCTCGTGGGTCTACATGCACTACCCGCCTCGACAGATTGACCCATTTGCACTTAAACAAAGGGACCTTAAAATCATGTCCGTAGTCAAGTTCCCATATGTCCACTATGTAACCATAATATGTGTCTTTTCCCCTCTCGGTTGCTGCATCAAAGCGGACACCGCTGTTTTGGTTGGTGCTCTTTTGATCTTGGTCAATCGTGTAAAATGTATTCCCATTTATCTCGTATCCTTTCCAAATCAATACAGTCAAAGATGGTCCCCTGGACAACAAGTACAGCTCATCACAAACAGTGTTGTCACCTCTAATACGTGCTTCCAACCAACTGCTGAAAGTCCTGATGTGTTCACATGTAATCCAGTCGTCGCACTGCTCCGGGTGTTTGGAGCGCAGACTGTTCTTGTGTTCGTCGACATAAGAGATCACCAAGGTAGAGTTCTGTAGAACGGTGTAGTGTGCTTGAGACCGGGCCAATCGTTGATGGTCACGAACAGCAACGCCTTTAGGTTAAATTCCTCATGTTTGTGCTCATCCCACGTACGTACACCGTTTCCATTCCACAGCTGTAAAAGTTCTTCAACTAATGGCCTTAGGTACACATCAATGCCGTTGCTGGGTTGCTTAGGGCCTTGGATGAGAACTGGCATCATAATGAACTTCCTCTTGATGTTCAGTAGCATCACCGTATTCAGGGGGCACATAGTTGTCATCGTACTCTTCTTCTTCGCCGTCTTCCATCATAACCCCTATTTCTCCGTGCCTCGTCCAAACATTATAGTGTGGCATGAAACCCTTGTAAAGCAGGTGGGTGTGGAGGATTTTCCGGTCAGAGTGAGACTTCGTATTCCCACATATAGGGCATGGACAACACATAAAACCATTCTGCTTGTTTGCCTCAGCCACTTCGAGAAAATCATGCATGCCCTTAATGTACTCGGAGGTGTGTCTTGAACCGTACATCCATTCCCGGTTCATCTGCGTGCATTATATATAATTAAGTGTGTCAAAAATCATTACAGAACATCATGAATAGATAATTAAGTGACCAAATTAATAGAAGTTCATCATCACATTAAAACCAAAATACATACATAGTTCTCATCTAACAACATAAAGCTCTGCAGAGCATCTAAATTAATTAAACCATACACCTGAAACTATGTAAAACATTTCAATGCGAAACAAATGCGATCATAATCGCAACCAATGTAACAACTGATCCAACGGCATAATGATACCAAGCCTCGGTATGAATGGCATATTTTCTAATCTTTCTAATCTTCAAGCGCATTGCATCCATCTTGATCTTGTGATCATCGACGACATCCGCAACATGCAACTCCAATATCATCTTCTCCTCCTCAATTTTTCTAATTTTTTCCTTCAACAAATTGTTTTCTTCTTCAACTAAATTTAACCTCTCGACAATAGGGTCGGTTGGAATTTCCGGTTCAACAAACTCCTAGATAAATAAAATCTATGTCACGTTGGTCGGCATAATTGTCATAAACAATAAAAGAACCAATAGTTATGAAAAGATAATATATACCACATCCGAATCATAGACAGGACGAGGGCCGACGGGGGCGGATACCAAAACCATCACACTATGTAAGATGCAATAATAAAAGTAAGAAAATTATACAAGTATCTATATAAACATACAAGTAAGAATTTTTTTCCTTTCAGAAAGAAGATAAGATAAGAACAAGAGGCTCACCACGGTGGTGCCGGCGACGAGATCGCCGTGGGCAATCAACGGCGGTGAAGACGGGGACGGGACGTGACGGACCGCTAAACCTAGACAGATATTAAGGAAAATGGAGCTTGGAGGTCGAGCTTGGAGAGGAGAAAGCTTAAGTAGTGTGGCTCGGGCATTCCATCGAACACCTCGTGTGCATAGGAGGTGAGCTAGAGCACAACAAAGCTCTCCCCTTGCCTGCCACGAAAAACGGAGCACTGGGAGTGCTCTGCTCGCGGGCGAGGGGTATATATAGGCAACTAATTGGTCCTGGTTGGTGACTCGAACCGGGACTAAAGGGCAGCCTTTGGTCCCGTTCATCCCACCAACCGGACCAATGGTGGTGGGCGAGAGCGAGGCCCATTGGTCCCGGTTCGTCCCACCAACCGGGACCAAAAGGTCCAGACGAACCGGGACCAATGGCCCACGTGGCCCGGCCGGCCCCCGGGGCTCACGAACCGGGTCCAATGCCCCCATTGGTCCCAGTTCTAGATTGAACCGGGACTAATGGGCTGGCCGGGCCTGGACCATTGCCCTTTTTTCTACTAGTGCATATATCTATGTACTATGGTCACTGTATTGTCCATATCATTCTAGTTTATGTTCCCTAATCAAGATAGAGACACAGTTCAACTCATATCTTTTGAAGACACGGCAGCATAGACAGAATATAAGTGTGAGAAACTACACAGCATTGGCAGCACTTGTAATGTGCATCACATGAGAACATAATTGTTTATACAACTTAAACTAAAATCAACATAGAGCAAGAAGTTAGAACAGCAATCCAGTTAAAGAAATAGGTTTAAAACATACCATTTATGCCATTGGAGTTTCAATTGAATCCTTTAAATTGAAAGTAGTTGGTATGAGTAAATACAAAGGATGCAACAAAAAGGAGTATGGACCATAGCTACGAATCGACCGAGAACAGCTTGCTCTTCTCGCTTTAAACATGGAGTTTGGGTTAGCTGTGGTGGTCTTCGTGCTTTGGGCACTGCAGTAGCTTTACAAACTGCTCGTGTGGGGGTACTCTATGGTGGACATGGTGCTTTGTCGACTATAAGTGGGTTACTATACGCTGGGGTTGCGGTTAGATGGGTTGTAGCTGGTTCTCTGCCCAACGGTGTAAGTGTGCAATCTGGAAGAGTCTCGATTATGTGTGGTGGGGCTAGTTTGTGGGCCAGTACAACCAAGGTTCTATCTGCATCGACGGGTAGCACTGTCTTTTGTGAAGAACGGGTTTTGCTCCCTTAGATACTGCCATCACCCCTCCAATTCAAATGGCTGATAAACAAGAAAAGAAATTGAACGTCTGTACATTATATGATAGACAGATGTGGTAATTCACATATATGTTGTCTAACCAAACAGGACAACATGACACAATTTCACATATATGATGCCTAACTAAACAGGATAGCATGACACGGTTTCAGATATATGATGGATAACTTAACAGGATATAATGGCATAATTCAACATATGATGAGTACCTAAACACGATGACATTACAAAACTATATGATGTCTTTCTAAAATAGGTCGGGATGAAATAATTCACATACATGTTGTCTAAGTATACAGGATGGCATGATATAATTGACATAATTGATTCATATACTAAGCAGCCGGCACTCGCATGTATGATCTCTAAACTAAGCAGATTGAATTAAATATTGTGCATATGATGTCTAAACTAAGCAATGCAAGACACCATATGCATCATATGAGAAATATAAACATTGAAACTTAGAGCATACACCTCAGGTGGGATATAGGACCGGTCATCTGTCTCTGAATCCTACTCTGAGGAGCTCCTTGTAACCATCGAGATATATGCTTCAACAGGTACCATTGCCTGCTCTGAAGACCTTGTTTTCACTCTAGATTTTTCCATAACCGGCTCAAATGGCTGATATACATGAAGAGTAGTTCAATATACACAGATTGTCGACAAATGGAATACGTAATGAAAAAAAAGATGGCATGAGATAATTCACATATATGATGCCTGGCTCCATGGCGGTGCATAATTCACATATATGATAACTGGCTGAAAAACATGGCATTGCATAATTCACATATCTGATATAGAAAGCAAACATGAGGCATTCACACAAAGCATGTCTAATCTAAGCAGATGGCATGGCAATGCAAGACACCATATGCATGATATGAGCAATATAACCCAGCCAAGTTAGAGCATGCACCTCGGGAATACGATGGTCATCTCTCTCTCAATCCTCCTCCGAGGAGCTATCTCAGAACCAGCAAGAAATCTGCATCGACGGTAGCCCTGACTGCTCAGAAGACCTTGTTTTCACTCCAGATTTTCCCATGACCGACTCAAATGGCTGATGCACAGGAAGAGTAGATGAATGTATAAACATTTTTGACAAATGGAATACATTATGGAAAAAAATATGGCACAATACAGTTCACATATACGATGACTGGCTAAACAGGATGGCATTGCATGATTCACGTATATGATGCCTGGCTAAAGAAGATGGCATTGCATAATTCCCATATACTCCCTCCGTTCCTAAATATTTGTCTTTTTAGAGATTTCAAATGGACTACCACATACGGATGTATATAGACATATTTTAGAGTGTAGATTCACTCATTTTGTTCCGTATGTAGTCACTTGTTGAAATATCTAAAAAGATAAATATTTAGGAATGGTGGGAGTATGATATAGAAACCAAACAGGTGGCATTCACACAAAGCAAATCTAAACTAAGCTGATGACATATAAGATGTATAATGTAAGCAATGCAAGGCGCCATATGCATGATATGACCAACATTAGCATGCCAGGTTAGAGCAAACACCTCAGGTGGTAAACAGGCGTGGTCGGCTCCTTCTGAATCTCCATCTGAATAGGTATCTTCCTCTGGAATACAATCTGGTAATGCAGGAGGAGGGGGGACACTTCGCCCACCATGGAGCGGCGTCTGCATGGCATTATATTCGCACGCAATGGTATTCTCTTTTTCTCTACATGTTCAGTATGATTGTGTACAATATCTGACATGCATAATAAAAAAATAGTTAGATTTTGTAAGGCCTAAGGGGTGCATGCAAAAATCAAGACTGATGGTAGCAAACGAGTGGATGGATCCAAAACTAATGATAGCAGGTAGATTATAGCTTCAGTTTAAAAAGATACACAATGGATCATCTATTGTTTGTTGCCCACCCAACATGAACCACATAGAAGACCCCAGATGAAGCAGATAGTAGACATATACTATTCGTTGCTGGCTCGATATGAGACCCATGGGCAATTCAAAACTCAAGATTGAACGATAAAGTAGTGGGTAATAATAACCGATGTATAACGTAAGCAAACACGAAAGATCGCGACCTCTCTTCCGAACTGTGTAGTCCTCGTGTTCATCTGCTCACCGATGATGGTAATGCAGTTGGCGTGGCTGCCGCAACGGGAAGATGATCTGAGGCGGCGAAAGAAAGTCTGCAGGGGATCTCTGCTGCAGTGAACGCTTCGTCGATGGTGCACCTCGTGTGGGGTGGATGACGGCACGGCAGAGCAGGACATAACACACAGTAGTTTTCTTTGACGCCTATCTGAAAATGAAGTAAATCTGTAAGGGCTCCTTAGAATTGGAGGATTCTATAAACGCAGGGACAGGAAAAACACAGGAATAGGATAGGAATGCACGTGCAAAACAGAGCATTTGGAAACATAGGATTTCAGTCAACCTGGGTGTTTGGCTCACATGAATTGGAAGAACAGAGGAATGGAGAAACAAAGTGATGCGACGAGTGTACAACCTCTTTGGCATAGCCTTGGACCTCAGCATCATTGGGGTTGGACGTGGAGGATGGTGACGATGCCGGTGTGACTGTCGGAGGCGGGGAAGAAGATCCGAGGCCTCAGGAAACGGTGCCGACGGTACTGCTCCGCTGTGATGGACGGTTCCGACGTTGGAGCAGCTCCGCTAAGGTGTACGGCGACGAGGCTGAAGCATGACAAGACAGACAACGTTAATCTGAAGTGGGACCCTAATATCATCTGCAATAGATGATGTAAAATACATCACCAAAAAGTGCTAGATGTAAAACGCATCAGCCGTGCCACGGCCGCTTCGATAGATGCTGTAAGTACTGTTCACTCTGAACTTAACTGAAGAAAATGAACTTCACAGTCGAAACTAAATTTTACTGTCGAGACTGATTGAACTAGTAACAGAGCATTGCAATAGATGTTTAGGGCGTTCGAGCACTAGTAGCAGAAAAGCAGTGATCTAAATCAGCAGACGCTCAAGCAGGGAACGCACTAACAGAGAGCAAGTCGTGCAGTAGCACCACGAGCGAGTGCTAAAGCAGCAACTCCTGTAGCTGCAGGAAGTCGTGCAGCAGCAGCAGCAGCGCAAGCGAGAGCAAGAGTAGAGCAGCAGCACAAACGAAAGCAGGAGCAGTGCAGCAGTGCGACCGACAGCAAGAATAGAGCCGCAGCGCGAGCGAGAGCCAGAGCAGCTGCAGCTATTGGTGTTGTGGAAGTCGCCGCCAAGGAAGCAACGACATTGGGGAGAGACGCCGTGGATGATGTGGCCAGTGACGGCGCCGTCGATGGAGACGCCATGTCTGCTCGACATCGAACACCGGCAGCCCCGTGAGATCGAATAAAAGATAAAATGCAGAAGTGAGTGCAGAACCTCCTTGGTGGCGCCGAGTTGGCCTCGGCTTCATCGGAGGAATTGGTGAAGGTGATGCGGTTCCGGTGGGGCAGGTCAAGACGGTGCTGTGGGGATTGAGGTGGCGCGATAGACGAGGCGAACGTTGGGGCAGCTCCTTGGAGGTGGAGGACGGGGCGGCTGATCTGGCGGGACGACGAGATGGACAACGGATCCTCATCCGGTGCGGTGGATGAGGGACGGCGAGCTGTTGCGGTGGACGACGTAGTCGAGGAAGAGTCTCCGGCTGGGCAGCGGTCGGGAGGCCGACAGGGGAGCGTGGGGTTTCACGGGTTTTGGCGGCCTCGGTGTACCAATGGGGGGGAGAAGGGGGAGGGGGGAGCCAAGCTTAGGGACGCGCTTGTTCGAAATGTTGGGTAAGTTACCAGCATACCCCCACCGGTTTTGACACCGCGACGTGGAGCTTCATTTTCGGCTGAGGGGTAGAAGGGGGATTTCGTGTGTCTGGGCTGCGGGAGCGATTTCAGATGAGGAGGGAGTTCTCGCTCGCGTCCAAATTTCGGGATAACAAGGCGCGGCGCGGGTTGAAGAAGCGGGAGTTTCAAAGCAGGTGAGACAAAAGATACTCGAGCTTGAAAAATTCGGGATAACAAGGTGCGGATTCCTTGTTCGGCAGAACAAACTTAACGTGTAAAAAAAATAATACAAGACACAAGAGAGTCATGTCCCGTTTTACTATATTGCTATAGATGCCATTGAAAAAACTACAAGAAAAATGTAAAAAAAATCAAGAGAACAAGATTACCCTACACAGTACCAAATCGATTCGCACTTCCCTCAACAACAACAAAAAACAAATCAATTCCCACAAAAGACAGAGTAATGTCCCTTTTTATATGATTACAGATGCCATGATCTCGAATTTCAATTTTTGAATCCACGTTATGTTGAATTCGAATATATCATTAGGTGACCTTGCGGTTTATAATTGATGTAGTCGTACATTTTGATCTTCCATCATATATGAACATTTTACTCCACCATGTGAACATATATATTGTAATCTACCATATGGACTAAATTTGAATCAATTTTCCTTATTTGAATACGATTGTTGTCAAGTTATACAATAATTTAAATGTTATCTTGATAACAAAAACACATGCATATAGCAGTAATCATATTTCACTATGAACTACATGTACCATACGCTCTCCAATTCAAATATTTGTATCCATTTTATGTTGAATTCAAATCATTGTAAATTATTGGTCTAGGTAGCGAGATGTTCGGGATAATCTAAACCATGTTTTCATACGTACATTTTTTGGCTGAATTGGGACAAGTTTTGGTATAAGCCTCTTGCAAAACCGGAGATTCTCTCAACAAGCCTCGTGGTTCCGAGAGGGAACATGTCACCTTTGTGTGCGAAACGATATACGCTGCCTCCCCCCTGATTTTATTTACAGAGGAAACATAGAACTATATGAGTGCCCTGTTAAATGTTGGAATTATTTCGGGTTCATTTGGCCTTTTTATACATTAATTGAGTTTCTGGACTTTTAATGTGCATAATCTAAATATGAATTGCATGCACATGCTCCGGTGCACCAAAGTGGGTTGAAAAATCACATGTGTGTCCTTGGTTGAATTTCTAGGTCCCATGGAAGAAATGAGAATGAAATTCAAACATCTGGGCGTCATGACTCTGCCGAGAACATCGAGAAACTTAGATTTTAAATTCATGTAAATCCAAAACTCGGCTGGAAATCATGAAACTTGGCATGGTGTCATGTCATGGCACTAACATGTTGTGGTAAAAAATTGGGCCGATTTGGAAGCTCGTGGTTCTAAGAGGGAACGTGCCACCTTTGAGTGTGAAACGATATACGCTGCCCCCCCTGAGTTTCTTAACAAAGGCAACATAGAACTACATTAGTGCCATGTTAAATTTTGGAATTATTCCGGGTTCGTTTGTCGTTTTTTATACATTAATTGAGTTTCTGGTCATTTAATGTGCATAAGTCAAATTTGAACTACAAGCACATGCTCTCGTGTACCAAAGTTGGTTGAAAAATCATATTTGTGTCCTCGGGTGAATTTCCAGGTCCCATGCAAGAAATGAGAATAAAATTAAAACATCTGGGCATTGTGGTTCGACCAAGAACATTGAGAAACTTGGTTTTAAAATTCTTGTAAATCCAAAACACGTCTGAAAATCATGAAACTTGGCATGGATGTCATGTCATGGTACTACCATGTTGTGGTAAAAAAATGGCCGAATAGGAACAGATTTTGGTATAAGCTTCTTGCAAACCGAAGCTTCTCTCAAGAAGGCTCGTGGTTCTGAGAGGGAACGTGTCACCTTTGAGTGCGAAATGATATACATTGCCCCCCTTGAGTTTATTTACAACGGCAACATAGAACTACATGAGTGCCCTGTTAAATTTTGGAATTATTCCGGCTTCGTTTGGCCTTATTTACACATTAATTGAGTTTTTGGTCATTTAATGTGCATAATTCAAATTTGAACTACAAGCACGTGCTCCGTGCACCAAAGTTGGTTGAAAAATCACATTTGTGTCCTCGGTGAATTTCTACTCCCATGCAAAAATGAGAATAAGATTCAAACATCTGGGCATCGTGGCTCGGTCGAGAACATTGAGAAACTTGGTTTTAAAATCATGAAACTTGGCATGGTGTCATGTCATGGTAGTACCATGCCATGGTAAAAAAATTGGCCGAATAGGAACAAATTTTGGTATAAGCTTCTTGCAAAATGGAGCTTCTCTCAAGAAGGCTCGTGGTTCTGGGAGGGAACGTGTCACCTTTGTGTGCATAATTCAAATTTGAAATACAAGAACATGTTCCAATGCACCAAAGTTGGTTGAAAAATCACATGTGTGTCCTCGGGTAAATTTCTAGGTTCCATGCAAGAAATGGGAATGAAATTCAAAATTCTGGGCATCGTGGCTGGGTTGGAAACATTGAGAAACTTAGTTTTTTAATTCCTGTAATCCAAAACATGCATGAAAATAATGAAACTTGGCTTGGTGCCATGACATGGCACCAACATGTTGTGGTAAATTTGCAGTCCGATTTGCGAAGGCGCACACATTAACAATCAACAAAGTCATTTTGGAACAAGTGCTGTCACGTTACAATCGAAACACAAGTATTATTGAAACCGTGGGCGTTCTACTTACTAGTACCATTTACGTGCCGCCACGCATCCCCATTTTTATTAGCTAGGAGGCGCCGTGCAGGGTAGCTATTTGAGTACGAGAGGCGTGCGATCGACCCTATGGCGTGCTTATCGGGAGGAGAGCCCTTTGACCTCCATCTGCCGTCCACCTCTCTCCCAAGGTCTCCATTAATGGCGCCCGAGCCTCTGTTTAATGGCGTGGCTATCTCTCACTCGACTGAGATTTAAGAGAGAAAAAAGAAAATATGAAAGCACGGATCTTGATGTAAGATCCGACGGACCTATATAGCATCTACTGCGACTTATAGCAAGACTAATGAATATATAAGGATGATTTTTTTTTTGATCAAAGAAGGGCTTTCCCCTTCCGATTTTCATTACTGAAAACCACCACAATTCACAAGAAGTTCAGCACAACTCCAGCCTAACACGAAGGACTAAAAGCTACTACCAGATTGAAATCACAACATCCCAAGAGGCCAACAAAGGCCAAACATCCGCGCTAGAACCCAACATTTCACAACCGATGACACAATCCACATCCTGAACCAATTATTACATCAAAAGAAACCAGGAAACTGAAGGAAGCCCAGCATCAACTAAAAGAACAGCAACGCCAGGGTCGCCACAACAAGAGTTTTCTTCATTCCAGCCTAACAACATTGATCTTCCATAGAAAGATAAGGACGATTAATTGTCTTACATAATTAGAAAGATAATTAAAAATCCACATGCGGCTATGCCCGAAATATACAAGGGCAAAAGAAGAAGGAAGACAAGGATCTGGCTCGCTGATCTCTACTTTCTTGATGCGTTGCTGCAGGCAGCTGGAACTAGTCTCCGCGGCGAAGCGGCGATGAGTTTTTCGTGTCCTCAAGACGCTGCTTGAGAACATCCACGGATTCCTCCACCAGCCTTTGGCGCTCGCTATGGAGCATGTCATTCTCGCCCATAAGTTTCTTGACGATGACGCCGGTTCTCTTCAACAAGGCACTAGTCTCCTCCTGCTGGTCTGCACTTCGGACGATCTTCTCCTCGAGGTCACGCCGCCCGGAGCCTCTCATTGCCCTCCCTTAGTTGCCGGATGACGCCGTAACCTGTTCAAACGAGGCTTTCACGCCGTCCCCGCAACCTCGCCAAGCCGAGATCTGATCCATATGGCTATGGACGATCGCATGCATGCGCCAGAATAGCCGCCGCCGCCCGCGAAAATTTTCCCGAGCGCGCGGCGCGCGGCGGGACATCTCGCTGCTTGAGCGCGCGCCGGACCGATCTGCTGCATCGACGGTGCGGCGGGACCTCCGTGCTGCTTCAGCGGCGCGGCGGGACCTCTGTGCTGCTACTTCCACGCCGGGGATATGTCGGCTGCTCTCGCAGCGAGGCGGGACATCTCGTGCTTCCGCTTCCATGCTCGCCTCTCCACGTGGCAATCTCTCGACCTGTAACTCATGCTGGCCATGGCGAGCGCAAGGGAAGGATGCTGAATGACTTGTTTGTTTTGTGGATGAGGAGTTGAGGAGGAATGTGCAGTCATCTTGGCATACTAGTATTTATAACCGAGTACTAATACGCTCCTGAGTGGGAAACCGTTTAGGTTGTGATCGGTGTGAACAGGTTTGGAATTCAATATAGCGTGGTACTAATACGCTCCTAAGTGGGAAACCGTTTAGGTTGTGATCGGTGTGAACAGGTTTGCAATTCAATATAGCGTGGAGTAATTTGGAATGTGACGAGACGCAAGCTCAAAATTTATTGACGGTTCTAGTTTCAAAGTGCGGCACTATTCCCGGATGGAGTACTTCATTTTCTACTCCCTCCTTTCTGGTTTTATAGGGCTTATCTCAAAATTTTAGTTTTTCCATTGTATAAGGCTCAATTTGGTTGTTCCCCAACACATGTTCAGATTCCAAGGTGCATTAAATCATTGCATGCAAGTATTAAGAGAAAATTGACCAATGCATGTACTTTATGCATGCATGCATTGCAACTAATGCATTGATAAACATAATTTTTTGAGAAAAACAAGAGCATTAATTAGGTGCTTTTGCAAACTACAAAAAATATTCCACCACTCACCATAAACCGGAGAGGAGGGAGTACTGCTGTGTACGTGCAATAACTAGCACCGTCGTATACATATCTTACGGTTAATGGGGCGTTCGACAGGAATAGCCGTGTGGCGAGCTCTAGGCTAGTCCTTTTTCGCACGCATTAAACCTATCTCTCGACTTCTCGCACACACCATCGTGCCACCCACAAAAACTTGTACTCTGAGTTTAGTAGTACGTTATACAGAAGAGAAGAGGTGCACGCACGCACTTGTCCTCTCACACATGCGTCTGTTTTTTTCTCGAAAAGGAGGATGATGACACCCGGCCTGTGCATCTGGGAGTCAAACACGCATCTGTAGCTACGAATTGTAGTGTTCTTAACCATCCGATTGGCTCTATCATGGATGTACCTATATACTAAAACATGTCTAGATACATCTATATTTTGACAAATGGAAGGCATGTATTGTGGAACGGAGGGACTGCTTGTCATCAAAATGGATAAAAAGGGACGTATCTAGAACTAAAATACGTCTACATACATCTCCTTTTATCCATTTTGATGACAAGTAGTACTTCTTACCCAAAGGAACTTTATATCCAACAGACACAAAATATCCGTTTGACTGTTGAAATTACTGATCTGATGTCGAAGTAATTGCTGCATCGCAACCAAAACACACCATTTCTTAAGCTAAAGTAGACCAAGGTAATCCCTATATTAGCATATTACTAAGATAAACAGAAGGCACTGTCGAAACATTTAGGACGTGAGCTTGTCAATATGAATGTGGAGGGACACAAGCTTAGCCCCGACCAGCAGCTTGGGCGGAACTGTCAAGAAGGTCAGCTCCTGCACGTCGACGTCGCCGGGATCCTTGTTGCTTGTCACCTCCATTTCCACCTTGATGGTGTCGGTCATGCCTTTGGGCTCCCCCGGCGGGCCGTTCGCCCATAGCTTGGCCAAGTAGTGCGGCAGTGGGACGCCCCCTCTCTGATGCAGACGACCGACACGGTGATAGGCGCGCCGATGTCGAGCACGCCACTGACCAAGAAAAACACGCGGCGATCCTCCTCCGCGAACAGCAAGACCGTGGCTCCGACAGTGGCACTTGCAGCTGGAGCACCTTGTCGTACTGGATCATGTGCACGGGCATGGGATGCGCGATGCTGATGTGGTGCTAGAGCGCCGACGGCGGGCCTTCGTAGCCGCAGACAGGCACGGGGCATTTGCAGGGCGCGAGCGGACACACGCTCTGTTGATCAGCGAGCTTGTGGTAAGTGACGTAGAGCCCACAGCCTTCGTGCGGGCACTCCACCCTCACCGACGAAAGGACGGAGTCCACCGTCGTGTTCCGCATGTCGAAGCCACCGCCGGCCGCACTTCTCCACGCACTGCCGCTGGTTCCCGGCGCCGGCGCGGCAGTCCGCGCAGCCGTGCCTCCCTTGCACTGCAGAAATCAATCCAACAGCACATCAATCAAGAAACCTGCACCTTGCTTAATCAGCCAAATGGACGAGGTGTATTCGAACCTCATACACTCGAGGCGTCAAGGGGTGGAGGCACAAGGGGCAGTGGAGCACGGTGAGGTCCATCGAGACCTTAGAGAGCTCCATCGTCGGGTCCTATTCCTGTTCGGTCTGCATGATCTCACCCTCCTCGTGCACAACCATCTCTTGACTTGGGCCGGGGTATTACAAAGCTTACCGTCACATATTTTATACTCTCTCCGTTCCTAAATGTACTCCCTCCGTTCGGAATTACTTGTCTCAGAAATGGATGTATCTAGAACTATAATACGTCTAGATACATCCATTTTCGCGACAAGTAAGGCTGGCCATAGTGGGAGTAACATAAGTAGTATCATGCACTTGGGACTCGCAAACATGCTTATGTGGCAGGCAATTAAAGAAGAGAGAGATGGTTATAGTAACATAGGTAGATACCGTAACATAATAAATATGGTGCTACTATGTGTCATGCATGGCAATAAATGAGACCATCTATGATACTACTAATCTACTCCCTCCATTCCTAAATAATTGTCGTTCTAGAGATTTCAACAAGTGACTACATACGGAGCAAAATGAGTGAATCTACACTCTAAAACATGTCTACATACATCCGTATGTTGTAGTCCATTTGAGATGGCTAGAAAGACAATTATTTGGGAACGGAGGGAGTATGATACTATGCACTATAGAGGTAGTAACATAGACTAGTAACGTATGCATGTTACTAGTCTAAGTTACTCCCCACTATGACCAGCCTAATGCTGAAAGGAGGGAGTAAGTCTTTATAGAGATTTCACTAGGTAGACTACATATGGAGCAAAATGAATGAATCCACACTTAAAATGCATCTATATACATCCGTATGTAATTCATAATGGAATCCATACAAAGACTTATAATTTAGGAACGGAGGGAGTACTACTTCAAGGTGCATTAAATCAACACATGCAAGTACTATCAAAAGAAGAGTCACGGCATGCGTGCATGCGTTGTAATTAATGCATCGGTAAACGCAAATTATTGAAATATATCGAGTGCAGTGCTTTGATGTGTCGCGTCAACTCGTACATCAACGAGAAGTTTGATTATCCTCTCCCTCGCGGACTTAACTGTACCTGCCTTTGGCTGTATGACAGGTTGGCCACACACCTGCCGGGCCCACGTGTCATACACGCAAAGACAGGAGCGTCCGTCCCTCGCCCATGAGTGTGGTGGCTGGCAAGAATAGGAGAAGCTTTTGCAACACGCTCTCCCTCCCGCACACGGTGGACATGCAGCAGTTCAATCGTTGTCAGATGGCCAGAAGCGTACTGTAGTACTCCTCCAGTGCAATAGTGCACCATCATTGTTCGACTTCCCGAAGAGGCGAAGAGCCAAGCGCAGCCCGGACGCTCGTGTGGCAGTTTCATGTCTAGAGTAGTCTAGATAGCGTGTACCGTGCCGGTAAGCTTAAAATCGTTGTGGTCGGCTCCATGCTATGTGGCCGTCTTGAAGTTTTTTTTAATTAAAATAGTCTTCTGGCCCTACCTGTCACCCTGGTGATTGTAGTTTGCACGCTCATCTGGTCAAGACAGGAATATATATTTTAATTTGTTTTTTTAAGGGGGGACTCCCCGGCCTCTGCATCAGAACGATGCATACGGCCACATATATTTTAATTTGTGGTGGGTAAATGTTAGAGTTGCAGCAAATATATTGTACATCATGGGTCTTTTCAGCCAAGTTTAGAGGCAAGCATGTGGGGCCAGTGCTATGATGTGTCGCGTCAACTCAGAGAACGAGGAGAAGCTTGATTTTACTACACGCCTTCTCCTCGCCCATGCGCTGTTGCTCGCAAATGGAGAGGCTTTTGCTTAGTAGTACTTCTACAACAAGCTATCCGTCCCGGCCATGTGGACGGACATGCAGCAAGATGGATTCGACATCGTAGAAGCAGTAGTAGTAACATCATTGTTCGCCTTCTCGAAGAGGCAAAGAGCCAAGCGCAAACCGAATGTTGTAGTTATGAACATTGAGCACGATATAGCCGTGCTCTTGCATGAGACAAAATTGTTATGTGAGCCCACTATTCTACTAGTATGTACAACTACTTGCTAGTATAGCCCTGTAAACCAGAAAGGAGTATTTGCCCTTCTAGAGATTTCAACAAGTGACTAGACTACACCGAGAGGGAGTACATATGGAGCAAAATGAGTGAATCTGCATCGTAAGTAAATACGTACTAGTTCTATTGTTTTCCTCTCCGAGGTGCACAATATTGAGTATACTGACTAGTCTCTTTTTGACACGCATTTACGTTGTTCTTTTTGACACAGTACAGACGCAAGCGCTCATATACACGCGCATACACTCACCCCTATGAACGCACACATGCACGGTACTATCATCTTGAAACTAAAAAGCAGAGTTGGTGATGATGGTGTGCCTGCCATCCTGCAATATAGGCCGTCCGATCTATATCAAACGGATAGGAAGGAAACTATGACAATTTACCCGCACTCCTCTCCACATTTGAAGATAAGGCCTTCCCTCATTCATCCTTTTCTCCCCCAAGATAAACTACTCATACAAATGCATCTTCATGTTCCGTGCAATGCACGGGCATCTTGCTAGTCATCTTGAAATTTACAAAGTCACCATAGGCACCTCGTCGTCGACGGGTCCATAGGTGCTTGAATGCCAAGAAGGAAGAGGGTAGCGGTTCCCGAAACATTGAATGGTCAATGATGCATCCTAAATTACATGCAGAGGGAATTAATTGGAGAAGCAGACTAGAGCCAGCACGATGTGAATGCAACAGAGTTTGGACTCTCATATAATAAAGGCGCCCCACCACTCCAATCCATTTACTCCCAAGTCTCTGCGCAACACTGCTCACTCCAATCCAAGACCAAGTGACCAGAAGCCACAAGCACCTATGGAGGCGATGGACGCGAGCGGCAGTCGGTTGTGCCAAATCATCCAAGGCGCCGGCCTACGGCCCCGCACCACGCACTGTTTCCAGACGGTACTAGCGACCGCAGGCATCATAGCCCTCACCGACGCCGGCTTCGCCTCTCGCATGGACGACATGATGGTCAACTCCATCCGCAAGTTCACCGCCGTCAAGAAGCGCGCGGACGACCTTGCCGTACTGCTCCACCGCGCGCCCAGGCTCCTCATTGCCTGCAACCCTCATCAGCCTACATGGTGATGAACTCTTTCAAGCCGTGGTGGCCCTGCAGGTGCCGGAGGTCACGACGAAGAATGTGCACCTCGAGGCTGCGCTCGCCGTGCAGCGCCTCGCCATGCAAGAAACCATCGACCTGCACATCCACGTCTACGAGGAAATTGTCTACATAGGCCACTACAAGGCAAGCGAGGATAGAAAGACGTTGGCCTTCTTCCAGCGGCTGGAATCTTTGGACGCCATTGTTCAGAAGCACGAGCACGTCGACCTGGCCACGAAAGCCGCTGATACTTTGGCGCCATTCGGTGGGCCGGCGCCCTGAGTCGAGGAGGTGGACGTCGTCGATGGATGCATCTCTTCTTCTTGCCTCCTGTAACCAGCACTGCATCGCCTCGTGGCCTTAATGTTTTATTAGTATAGTACTCCCTCCGTTCCCAAATATAAGTCTTTCTAAAGATTCCAGCAAGTGACTACTACATACGGAGCAAAATGAGTGAATCTACACTCTAAACTATCTCTTCATACATCTGTATGTTGTATTTCATTTGAACTAGTATCTAAAAAGGCTTATATTTATGAACAGAGCGAGTATATGGCATTTTTTATTCCAGTGGTAACGTTTTCACTGTGAGGTGGGGCCGCAGTTGAGCAAACCCACCCCACCCACCGGGCGTCGGCCGAGTTTAGAATTAGAAGAGAGAAACGAGGGAGGAGAGCTAGCTGTAGCACGGACGCTGTTGTCAGATGGGGCTCGTGTTTATAGAACTAGATGATACCCCCGCACGTTGTTGTGGGGATATTTTGTAACGTATTTCAATGTGATTCATTGTATGGAAACATAAATATTTGAAGTAATAATATAAAAAACTAAAACTAAAAATACATATAATTTATTATGTTTGATTACTATATAGTTGAAAAATATTTGTTAAATATAAATAGCATAATAGAATGAAAATTCTCATGTACATTTGAATGTTGAGATGGGTATTTTTTCCATGCATGTTTCATGATGAAGTGGCATGCTTGCATGTTGAGAGACATATGTAGTGGGTGTGGGCCTTTTCTCATGCATGTTATGGATGATGTGGTATGCTTGCATGTTGAGAGAAATAGTTAGTGGGGACTAGCTATTTAGATATAGAAGATAGGAGTACTGAGCACTCGTGCCTCTTTTTTTTTTGAGGGAAAAATTAGGCGTATGTCTAGTACCACTAGTTGGGTGCGTCCGACCTATAGCTGTCAACACTTTAGGTCTCCTTTTCAACCATGCCACGCTTCACAAGACATATTTTTTCACGCATTTATCCTCCTATATGTACTCCTAGGCTATTTCCACGTGCTCCCATTCGCCGACATGTGGGACATAGAGCATCTGGGTCGTAATGCATGCACGACTCGGAGCATATGTCGGGGTACTTTACATTTCAGACCTCACGAATTACATGCAAACCCCCCGCAGAAGAATAAATAAATCAATGAATTACTACATGAAACCGGATTATTTTCATGGAAACCAGAGCACGTTCATTAGATTTTGGGCATAACACGTTTATAAAAAATGACCGGACCTAAACCAGTCTAAGGGCCTTGTCGGTGTCAAAACCGGCGGATCTCGGATAGGGGGTCCCGAACTGTGCGTCTAGGCGGATGGTAACAGGAGACAAGGGACACGATGTTTTTACCCAGGTTCGGGCCCTCTCGATGGAGGTAAAACCCTACTCCTACTTGATTAATATTGATGATATGGGTAGTACAAGAGTGGATCTACCACGAGATAAGAGAGACTAAACCCTAGAAGCTAGCCTATGGTATCTGTCGTGGAATTGTCACGGCAGATGTCCTCATGAAAGGACTTAGTCGCAGGGCCATCGTACGGGTTAACCTAGAGGGGTTAATGCGGACACAAGACACGGGAATTATACTGGTTCGGCCCCTTCGATGAAGGTAAAAACCTACGTCCAGTTGTGGTGTGATTGATATGGTTTCGGCGACTAGGGAGCAATAGCTTTGCCTTAGCCTCGAATTCTCTGTCCCTAACTCGCCGCCGGGTCGTCCCCTTATATACACGGGTTGACGCCCGGCCGGTTTACAGAATCCCAATCCGGCTCATACAAGAGTCCGGCTTGGTTTCTCTTTCCTTGCCTTACAATACAAGCTATAAAACTAAGGCGGTTTACATGTATGGACCTTAATTCACCTCTGGGCTCCAGGCCTCCATATGGGCCTGGAACACGACTGAGGTAAACCGAGCCCTCGGCGGTTCGCACCCGTAGTTGTATCCCCAACATTAGGCCCCAGATTGACTTGAACCGTTCAGTTAATCTTCTACATCTTCGTGCAACTCTTGATCTCCCCAGAAACCGCCATCCGCTTGAACCGCCGTGACATCATCCTTCGATCTTCGTGTCGTGGCACCTCGACGCCATTTTGAACAAAAGATCCAAACAGAAGATTCCTTTCATTAAGGCTATCCTGAATCGAGGCGGCGCTGCACCTTCCTCCGCTTTTGACTCCTCGATTCTCGCGCCCGTTGATTACTCCGTCCCTTATAAATAGACCGGTCGGGTCATTCTTCTTCTCCTTCCTCTCTTCTTCTTCCTCGCGACCCGCCGACCCTGAAGCTCTTGCCGTCGCCCTCAACCTTCGACCGACGCTTCACGCCGGGCCGCTACATCAACCTGATCTTACCAGAGTTTCAGCGCTCCTCCGCGGTTCCCGCTCATCAGGTAAGGTTTCCTTCAAACCCTAGATCTCATCTGAGAACTCTGTTCGTCTCATAGCTCGTAAGCGTTCGTGCCGGTTCTTCATACTAGCTCCGCCATGGCCGTACGGCTCAGCCGTACCACTCATCCTGTGCAAGTGGCTGCTTTCGCCGTTTATCCGACTCTATGCATCTTCCCCTTCTGTTCAGATCCTTTACTTTATCATGCCTGAACCTTTCTGCGCTGTAGGAGGCTTGCATAGGTCGTAGAAATTTTCCTTACTGAACTCCGGTAGATCTAGATTATTTTCATTTGCGTGGGAAACCTGTTTCTGTCTACACTTAGCAACTTTTTCAGCTCTGCCTCCTCTGGCGGTTTAACTTTTGATAGCTAATCCGTCCTCCATTAGTCCTTAGTTAAACCGAATGAGAAGCCGCTGCTGAATCGCCGTTTAACAATATCTGCAACACCTGACCTGCTCGACGGTAAACCGCTTTCTTCCTTTCTTTCGCAGCTTTAGTCTTCCTAATGGCTCCTCAATTCTCCGCTTGCAACGGGTCCGTCCAGAGTCACCAAACACAGCTCAACGGCTATGTCACCACCGGGCGGTTTGGCTCCAAAAATGTCCTCCATTGGCGTGTTCCGAAGGCGAAGTTTCTCCCGAATCATGAAAGCGGGGAAGTAATTGTGTTTATGCAGCACCTAGACCGGGGTTCTGCCCGCCGGTACAAAGTTTTTCCGGACGCCCTTGCCAGCTTGCAACTCCATCCGCAAGATATCGCCCCGAATTCGTGTCAAACATATGCAACTTTCAAGTTTTCTGTGAAGTCTATCTTCAAGAAGAACCATCTGTGGAGTTGTTCCGGGATTTTTTCCATCTAAACCGGCGCACAGAATTTTCTGATGGTCCTAACACGGAGCTAGGCGGCGTTTCAATCCAGAAGAGGAAGGAAGTCGATTTTCCTCACGCCAAGCACCACAGCCATCCAAAAGACTGGAACCAAACCTGGTTCTACTGCCGGAACACTGCCCCTGCCGACGAAAACCCCTTGCCGGGTTACCGCTTCACTGGCTCAAGAACCAGATCCGCTGCTCGCGACGCTTAACCGCCGCGAACGGAAGAACTTCGCACCGCAAATAATCAAGCTCCGAGCTCTAATGGCCAACGGCTTAACCGGCGTGGATCTTGTACGCTGTTGGGTCTCTTGGGGTGTTTTGCCACTAAGCCCCGGCCGGATTGATGCACCAAGACACCGCAGCCTCAAAGATCCTCAAAGGCGCCACGAGCTGCCCATAATCGAACAGGAGGTCACCGAGATCGCCAAGAAAATGCTTGATGAGCCGATCTCCGCTCGCAGCCTAACCGGGTTGGCTCCATTTTGTGTCGCCAACAAACCGCCGGCGGTACGTTCTACTCACTGCCTTTCAGGCTCTTAATACTCTGTTGATATATGCTAATCCTTGTTACTTCTCAGGCTGACAGCTCCTTCTGGAAACGCACCAAACCGGTTCGGGCGCCGCGTGTAAAGTCCAAGGCCACTAAGAAAACAGGCAAGAAGAAGACCGCCGAGTCCTCTGATCCGCCGGAGGACGAAGAATCGGAAGCTGAGGTAAACCGGCTTTCCGCTTTGTGTTTCTTCCTGCATATGCTTGGCCCCTTTACACTCCTTTTTACTGACAATTTTCTTCCCAGGATGATGCTGAAGCCAGCCATGCCGACCCTGTTGAGGTAATCTTACTTTCTTCCGAATCCGATCTTGCGCCGGTTAAGAGAATCCGTCGCGCCGTCCGGAAAGTGAAAAAATATCATTCCTGTGCTTACTTGAATCCAAATCTTAACTTGAATACACAGCAGGCTGAAGAGCGCGGTACAACCCGGCACAGTGGCCAACGGGTTACCTCAGCCGGTTTACCAGACACACCAATCCGGAAGCGTCGCCCGTGAGGTGACTTGCTCTCCGGCGCGCTATCCCTTAAAAGGTTTCTTCCGATGTCCTCTCAATCCGTCGACCCAATTATCAGGCCTCTTCCAACTCGTCTCGGCGGTTCATCCACCACACAACTGCCTCCGCTGAACATCGCCGCAGGGTATGTAATTACTGTTTGTCAATTCGACTCACCGTCACCTTGGTCAATTTGTCTTGATCCGATTCTGAATATTGCAGCACCAAGGCTCGCTTGAGCAAGAAGGCGAAAACTCTTGATCCTACCCCGGATGTTGATCCGGAGAAAACCCCAGAACAACCACACGAAAATCCTGAAGCCGCCAAGGAAAGCTCTGGCGAGTTGTACAAAGATGATACTGCTGACCCGCCAGAAGTTGAACCGGAGGTCCAAGTTGAAACCTCACAGCCTGCTCCATCAAACCCGTCTGCCGAGCGGGTCGTGACTGTTGAACCGCCGAGCCAGAGCAAAACGACATCAAGCCCAAACAAGACCGCTGAAAATGACGATGTTATTGTGACAGGTACTGGCTACACTGCTCCTAGCCAACCGGTCGCTTTAGCAAAGCACAGCATCAAAGAAAGCTCCACTACTATGAGCAAGGACAAGGGGAAAACTGATATGTCGGCTTACGACAATTTCTCTGCCCAAGAGCTTCATTCCGGCTTTCTGAACCGGCTTTATACAAGCCGCGACTTTGAAGCCGGTCTAGTAAACCGCATGAAGGACCGCTATGAGGTAATGAGCTGACCTCTTATATCTTAACTGCATAGTAGCTCTCAAGGGTCGGTTTAACTTTGCAAAGTTAAACCGGGACTTAAGGTGTTTCTCTTGAGATCAACTAGCCATTAGCCCCCAAGTGCCAAGTTGAATACTTGTATTAAGCTTGGGACTTGTATAATGAAACCATTAACACTTCCTTTGTCATCGAATGAAATACACCAGCAAGCTGTGCAACTCAAGGACCTCCAAGCAATCTAGAAACTCAAATAGCGAAGCCACCAAAGCCAAGGATGAGCTAAAACTGCCCTTACCACGATGGAACAGCTGAAGGAGTGGTATAAATCCGAGCGGTCAATCTGGGACACCGAGAAGGCCGTTTAGTAAAGCGGGCGGAGGAAGCCGAGGCGGCCCTTAAACCGTGGATCAAGAGCTGACCGACTCAAACGCCAAGTGCATGCCATGACCTCTGCCATCTTTGGTAAGCAAATTTACACTGAATATGCCTGTGTTAACGCTCCGCCGGTTTAACTTGAGCTGTCTAAACCTGGTGTAGGCAAACGTATTGCTCATCCGGCTCGACGCGCGGAAAAAGCTCAAGGCTTCGTACACTCGATTGAGCAGCTATATACCGCGCCCAGCGGGTCATATGCGCCACTTCATATGACAACACGGCGCCGCCCCGATCGAGAGACGCTGGACCGCTGTCCATGATTCCGGGGCAGCTTGAAGAGATGAAGCGATCCGCAGCCCGGGCTGGCACGCTACTGGCTCTGACTCGTGCCAAAGCATGGATAGCGGATCTTGATCCGGCTGACATAGCTAAAGGTTTTCCCAGTGCTCAAGAGAATGGTGAAGCCTTTGACAACGATGCCCTCAAACGGATTACAAAGGAAGTGCGTCCGCTGGCGAAGTCAACCGCCGGCGAAGCCAATCTGGAGGTTCACCGATCTTTTATGACGCCAATAACAAGCGGGTGGAGTTTGTCATCCCGAAGTGCGAGCCTGATTCCTCCAATCCGTAAGCACACTTACGCCTCGACGTTGATCCGCTGAACTGATAAGTGAAGAAGCTGTCTTTCGGGCCTTAACCCGGATTGACCGGTCTACCAATGACTTCGGCTTTAGGTGAGGAAGAAGAAGAAGCTGAACCGACGCCAGCGCCGCCCCTCCACCTTTGCGCCAACCCGTGAAGCAGCGAATCCGTCAAGCCGGGCGACATATCCAAAGCTTCAAGGCATAACTCCGCAGAAACGCCGGCCTCGAAAGGCTTTTGTAATAGGATAGCAAGTGTCTTTCATTGAACAATGCCGTACAACCTTGGTCTCAAACTTTGCATGGCGGTGCTGGATCCGCTGGCTTTTGTAGTAAATCCTGCAACATATTTTGCCTGCAATCACAAGTTCTTAAACCGCCATGGCGGTTTACACCTCCAACCAGACTGATACCGATATTTATATGAGAAAATACCGAGGTATACGATCAAAATTATGTGATACGAACATACCTGCCAGCATCAGGCACACAGTTGGCTTTAGCCAATCCCAAAACGGAGGTCTTGTAAACCATCATCGCCAAAGGAGGGCAACCTCAGATAAGACCGATTTACCGTGTAAATCGTGCGGCATGATAAGCCCCTGTTACTCCACAATGGGATGTTTAACGGTAAAATCAAACCGAACAAAATCGCCAGCTTAAAAACGATCGACAACGTAAACCGTTTAAGAAAAATTTTGCCGGTTTACGAAGGCGAAAAAAACCAAATGATAGGTATCAAACCACATGGAAACAAAATCAATGAAAAAACCGCTTTTACGAGACAAGGCTGTACTGAGCCGATCGAGATGGTGTTACCATGGTCGGACAGACCAAGCCCCTATACGGCGAAGCGATGGTTCAAGTCAGCCAGTCCCCAACTCAACTCGTGGCATGATGCCGATCAAGTGGCATTGCAATGGTTCGGTTCACCAAAGCCCCCAAGTGATTCTATGGCCTTAGGCCGACCAAGAGGCGTGACTGGTTCAGACGTGACCATGTCCCCAAATGATCTGGTGGCTTTCGCCTGCCAAGAGGCGTTGCATTGGTTCGGATACGACCAAGCCCCCAAATGACAAAAGTTTCTGAAAACAAAGCTAAGGGTTGAACCGGAGGCCGCTTCACAACAGCATCTCCATGTACCCAAACCGGTCTTGTATACAGAACAGATGCCCCGCTTTAGCCGAGGATCCGGTTTATTGCTTTTATTCATAATATATACAGTCTTGATATGTACATAAGTGGAGCCAATGGCTCAGGTATAATAAGGCCGAAGATGAGCAATGTTCCACGGCCTGTTGGTCTCCTCCTCCGACGTGCGTGAGTCCTTTCGCTCTCGGACATCAATCAGATAGTAGGAACCGTTGTATAGATTCTTGCTGACCACAAAAGGCCCTTCCCAAGGTGGGGATAGCTTGTGCATATCTTTCTGATCTTGAATGAGCCGCAGCACTAAATCTCCTTCCTGAAAGGTTCTGGTTTTAACCCGCCGGCTGTGATACCGACGAAGATCTTGCTGGTAGACCGCCGAACGGGCTGCTGCCATATCGCGCTCTTCGTCCAAATGTCCAAATCATCTTGCCGTGCTGCCTCGCTATCCACCTCAACATAAGCTGCTACTCGAGGCGAGTCGTGACGGATATCATCGGGAAGGACCGCCCGCCCATAGACCATAAAGAACGGCGTGTATCCAAAGTGGATCGGTTGGGGTAGTGTTAATACTCCATATCACCGATGGTAGCTCTTCCACCCAACAACCCGGCGCCCTCTAAAGGGACCATAAGCCGGGTTTGATACCCTTCAAAATTTCCTGATTAGCTCGTTCCGCTTGACCATTGATTGCGGGTGGGCTACGAAGAAACATCAAGCGGATGTGCTCGCTCACAAAATTCCTTCATAGCTCCTTTGGACAAATTGGTGCCATTGTCCGTGATGATACTGTGTGAAACCCAAACCGAAAATCACCCGCTTGATGAACTGAACCGCCGTGGTTGCATCACACTTGCTAACAGGCTCTGCCTCGACCCACTTGGTAAACTTATCCACCGCCACCAACAGGTGGGTCTTTTTATCCTTGGACCTTTTGAAAGGTCCAACCATATCCAGCCCCCAAGTCGCAAATGGCCAAGTAATTGGAATCATCCTCAATTCTTGGGCTGGCACATGAGCACGCCTGGAGAACTTTTGGCAACCGTCACATCGTCTGACCAAATCCTCCGCATCAGCATGGGCAGTCAACCAATAGAAACCATGGCGGAATGCTTTGGCCACCAGGGACTTTGAACCGGCGTGATGACCACAATCCCCTTCATGAATCTCTCGCAATATCTCACAACCCTCTTCAGGGGACACACAACGCTGAAACGCCCCTGACACACTGCGACGGTGCAACTCGCCATTAACAATGGTCATAGACTTAGACCGCCGAACTATCTGCCGGGCCAACGTCTCATCCTCTGGTAACTCGCCCCGGTTCATGTATGCCAAATAAGGGAGCGTCCAATCCGGGATGACATGCAAGGCCGCCACCAAGTGAGCCTCCGGATCAGGGATAGCCAAATCAATTTCATCAGGAAGTTTAACTGACGGTTTGTGCAGCACATCAAGGAAAACATTGGGCGGGACCGGTTTACGCTGGGAACCCAGCCGGCTCAAAGCATCAGCCGCCTCGTTCTTCCGACGATCCACATGGTCCACCTGATACCCTTTAAAATGTCCTGCAACAACATCCACTTCCCGACGATATGCAGCCATGAGTGGATCTTTGGAGTCCCAAGTGCCGGATACTTGCTGGGCCACCAAGTCCGAGTCACCAAAGCATTTAACCCGGCTGAGATTCATTTCTTGGCCATCCGGAGACCATGGAGCAAAGCTTCATACTCAGCTGCATTGTTAGTACAAGGGAACATTAGACGGAGAACATAATGAACTTGTCACCTCGTGGGGAAGTTAATACGACTCCAGCCCTCGAGCCCTCCAACTGCTGGACCCATCAAAATGGATGGTCCAATAGGTGTGATCCGCTTCTCTTCCGGGCGCTTGCAACTCCGTCCAATCATTAATGAAATCCACAAGTGCACGAGACTTTACGACCGTCCGGGCACATACTTTAAACCGTCTTGCCCAAGCTCTATAGCCCACTTAGCAATCCGCCGCCGCTTCCGGTTGAGTATGATATCGCCCAAGGAGCCGAATCGACCACCGTAATGGGGTGTCCTTGGAAATATTGCTTCAGCTTCCGCTTGCCATAAAAACTCCATATACCAGCTTCCGCCAATGTGGATATCTTTGTTTAGATTCGATGAGAACCTCGCTGATGTAGTAAATCGGCATTGAACCGGATACTCCTTCCCCGCCTCCTTGCGCTCCACCACAATGGCCACACTCACTGCCTCGGCATTAGCAGAACATATAACAGAGCGGCTCCTCGTCAATAGGGGCGGCAAGAACAAAGCGGTTGGCCAGCTGCCGCTTTAAATCCTCCAATGCCTCATCGGCAAGTGAGCTCGCATTTAATTGATCCGCCTTCTTCAAAGATCTGGTACAAAGGAATGGCCTTCTCTCTAGGCGATCGATAAACCGCTTAGCGCAGCAATCCGCCTGCCAAACGTTGGACATCATTGATGCACTTTGGCTTAGCTAAGGAGGTGATAGCTGTAATCTTCTCCGGATTAGCCTCAATCCCCCGGTTGGACACGAGAAAACCCAACAATTTGCCTGCCGGAACACCAAAGACGCACTTGGCCGGGTTGAGCATCATCTTGTACACCCGCAAGTTGTCAAAGGTTTCCTTTAAGTCCTCAATCAATGTTTCCTTCTGCCTTGATTTCACCACGATATCATCCACATAAGCGTGCACATTACGGCCGATCTGTTCATGCAAACAATTCTGTACGCAACGCTGATAAGTTGCTTGGGCGCTCTTGAGCCCAAAAGGCATGGACACATAGCAGAAGGCTCCAAAAGGGTGATAAACGCCGTTTTCTCCTGGTCCTTAACCGCCATCTTAATCTGATGATAACCGAATACGCATCCGAAAGCTCAACGCCACAACCCGCCGCTGCATCAATGATCTGGTCAATGCGGGAGGGCGAAGGATCCGCCGGACAAGCTTTGTTAAGATCTATGTAATCCACGCATTGTCGCCAAGTGCCATTTTTCTTAAGGACCAACACCGATTAGCAAGCCACTCGGGTGAAAGACTTCGACGATAAACCCTGCTGCCAAAAGTCTAGCGACTTCTTCTCCGATGGCCTTGCGCTTTTCCTCGTTAAACCGCGAAGAAACTGTTTTACCGTTTGTATTTCGGTCCACATTAAGAGCGTGCTCAGCGAGTTCCTCGGTACACCCGGCATGTCGAAGGTTTCCATGCAAAATGTCCCGATTCTCACGGATGAACTCGATGAGCGCTTTCCTATTTAGGATCCAGGTTGGCACCGATGGTGAACTGCTTGGATGAATCGCCGCACAAAATCAACAAGCTTCGCCTCAGCCGCCGATTTGAACTTCAAGTCCGGATCATGCTCTGTAGTTGGCTTCTTCAAAGGGTCATATCCGCCGGATCAACATTATCCTTATAATACTTTAACTCCTCCGTGGCACAAACCGACTCACAGAAGCCGCATCACCTTCCTCGCACTCCAGAGCGATCCGGCGGCTCCATGAACCGTTATTGTTCCTTTGTGACCCGCATTTTCAGCTATAAGTAGACATAACAGGCCGTGCCATGAACTTAGCATAAGCCGCCGCCCAAAGAGGGCGTGGTAAGGGCTTTGAATTTTCACCACCTCAAATGTCAACGCTTCGCTCGAGTCATGCTCGCTCCAAAGGTTACCTCCAGAGCTATTTTACCGACCGGTATGCCGACTTACCAGCACCACTCCGTGAAACACTGTCTTGATGGCCCGAGATGCCTATCTGTTAACCCCATACATCGGAAAGTTTCAGTAGTACGTGATGTTGATGCTGCTTCCTCCATCCATAAGAACCTTGGTAAACTTGTACCCGCCTACCGGGTGCCACCACCAGGCTAATCGACCCGGATTGTAAACCCGGGGAGGATGGTCCTCTCTGCTCCACACAATCGGCTGCTCGGACCAGCGCAGGTAATGCGGCGCAGCCGGTTCAACAACACTGACCGCCCGCTTCTGAAGTTTTCGGTCTCGTCGGTCCAAGCTGGTGGTAAAGACGTGGTACATCCCACCATTCAATTGCTTTGGATTGCTCGATAACCCGATCGCTGCTGTTGTTGATTGTAGCCCCTTGGTTCTCGATCGCTCGATTACCTTGATTATTCTGATTGCCTTGCCCGCCCGGATTACCACCGAATCCTGGGCCGGTATCTCCTCCACCGTAACCCGGGGCGGACCCTGAACCGCCACCGGGCCCTTGATCATACCGAAAGAGTTGGAGTTTTGAACTCTGCATAATATAACAATCCTTCCAAAGGTGGTTCGCGGCACCTCCTTCGTCCCATGCTTCGGACAAGGCTGATTCAATATGAAATTCAAACGATCCGGATTGTGACCACCCGGTTTGACTGCTTACCCCGGCGCCGCTGACCCTTGTCCTGCTGTTGGTGTTGGCCACAAAGCCCATGTTGCCGCTCGCTTTACGCTTGTTCCTCCATTGCTGCCGACCGATGCTGCTGGCTCCTCGAGTTGCCGCTCTGTTTTCCCTTCCCACTTCATCATTCTCCGATTCGGGATCCTTGGTACTATCGAATCAGCGTATTTTACCAAAACGCCCATTAGAGTGCCCATGTCATGACAAAACGCTTCATGCGACTCCAGCTTCAGCTTCAATGGCTCGAACCGCAATTGGCTTCCAAGGTCGATCGCGGAATCGGGTTGATCCGTCCAAGAATGTAAAACTTCCGAGACGCGCGCACTCCAATGGGTTGTAGACTCTCCTTCCGCCGGACACAAGCCGCCAGATCCACCATGTATATGGGCTGTTTACGGTGTCTTTGAAATTTTGATGAACTGGTTCGCAATCGTGTCCACGAGTTGATAGAGTTGGGCGGCAAGTTTTTCAACCAAGTCCGGCAGTACCTTCCAAAGATCATTGTGAAGTACTTTGCACATGCAGCTTCATCCACGCCTAGCATCTCCATGGCCATCTCGTAGCTTTCTATCCATGCCTCCGGAGCCAAGTCGGCAAGATAATTTGGCACCTTGCGGGCCCCTTGAAGTCCTTGGGCAAGCGACGCTGCGTAAGCGGGACGAGGCAAGGCACCCCAAAGAGCCGACGTTACCCCTGGCTCAAGATGGTCGGACGAACCGGCGCAGCCGGATGATCCTCTACTTGTGCGGCTAACTCGGCCTCCCTTCGCGTTCCTGGCGCGTCCACTACCACTTGAGCATCTTCATGGCCGCCGCGGATTGTTGCCGCGAGGCGGACCACGCCGCGCATTGCTTGATACGGCGGTTCGCCGACGCGTCGGCTATAGCTCCGGCTCGGGCGGGGTGGAGTGGATCCGATCCCGATCAGACGAGTAAGCTTCTTCTGAGCCAGGGCCGTCCGGAGGAGTCCTTAACCCGGGCGGGTCTCTACCGCTGTGGTGAATCGCCTTCAATTGGAATCGCCTCAACCGTGCCGCAGCCGCTACAAGATTATCCATCGGGTTGGAGTAGTGACCGGAGGTGTCTGCAAGGTCCAGGGGCGCACCGGTATGATGGCGAGGCAGATCTACCAGACGGGCTGGACGGTGCGGCCGCCCCTGTGCTCTCCCGCCGTTCACCAACCACGGCGGATTACTGGTCCTGCTCCCCGGGTATTGAAAAGCTCCCTACCTCAAAAACTCAAGGCAAACGGGACTGTACTTCCTTTTCATGACTTCTGTGATGCACTCGTCCAGCTCGAGCCTATAAGCTGCGATCCAAAGCGGCTCGCTCCACTGCCATCCGTTCGTCCGCGGCCGCCAGTCCGCTTTAGCTTTAGTGATCTGTTCCCTCACCTTTGCAATCTCTGCGTTGTATGTCCTGATCCGTGGATTAGCTTCCGCCATGAGCACCGCCAATGCGTCGAAAAGCTCGATAAAACTTGAGCCGGTGGGCGACAGGCCTCCGCCTCGGCTGCCACCACTGCTGTTGAACCGGCGACCAGGCGCCATGTCAAGAGTGAAGCGCCTCCTGCGTCGCCATGAAGACCCCAACCCGTTGGGTAGATCGAGGTTCCGAATACTCACCGCCGGAACAGCCCCGATCCGCCATCCTGCAGCTGGTATAACGACTCGGTTTCTCCGACGATTCGCCGCCAGAGTAAACGGCGGTTTCGTCGCCGGACACCGATCCGCCCTCGTAACCTCCGTGGACGACTCCCACGAAAACATGCTTGACCGCCGGTTCAGCTAGGGCAGGACTCTTCTTCGCTCACGAGCCGCCTCGACGAGGTCGGTGTAGACGTCCGCCCAGCCCCGACTCGCCAATCTTGCCGATGAACACGTGTATGCCGCCAAAGGGGACCCGCACCAGACTCAACCGAGCCGGCCTCGGGCCCCATCCGCATCATCGATGTAGAGTTTGCCGCGACGACTTTTAGTCATCCGCCCATCGATAGCCTTCGAGTCCTTCGAACTTGCCCTCTAAGATCATCAAACCATCATGCGATAGCCCCACGGTGGGCGCCAACTGTCGTGGAATTGTCACGCAGATGTCCTCATGAAAGGACTTAGTCGCAGGCCATCGTGACGGGTTAACCTAGAGGGGTTAATGCGACACAAGACACGGGAATTATATCGTTCGCCCTTCGATGAAGGTAAAACCTACGCCCGGCCAGTGGTGTGATTGATATGGTTTCGCGACTAGGAGCAATAGCTTTGCCTTAGCCTCAATTCTCTGTCCTTAACTCGCCGCCGGTCGCCCCTTATATACACCGGTTGACGCCTGCCGGTTTATAGAATCCCAATCCGCTCATACAAGAGTCCGCTTGGTTTCTCTTTCCTTGCCTTACAATACAAGCTATAAAACTAAGGCGGTTTACATGTATGGACCTTAATTCACCTCTGGGCTCTGTGCTCCATATGGGCCTGGAACACGCATTTAGGTAAACCGAGCCTCGGGCGTGTTCGCACTCAGTAGTTGTATCCCCAACAAGATCATTGTTGTTCGCCCTCACAGACTAAAACCTCCGTTTATATAGACACCGGATAGGGTTAGGGTTACACAGAAGTCGGTTACAATGGTAGGAGATCTACATATCCGTATCGCCAAGCTTGCCTTGCACGCCAAGGGAAGTCCCATCCGGACACGGGACGAAGTCTCCAATCTTGTATCTTCATAGTCCAGGAGTCCGGCCAACGGTGATAGTTCGGCTATCCGGACACCCCCTAATCCAGGACTCCCTCAGGCCTCTTTGATTTTTCCCGAAAAAAACGGCCTCTTTGATTCGGAGGATAATGAAAACACAGGAATGGGGAAAGTATGATGGCGATGAACCGAGACGAGGAGAACTCTAACTCAGTTAGAGGTTAGAGTTAGATTCTAACCCTGAACTAACTCTAAACCAAAGAGGTACATGGAAGGCAGGGTTAGATTGACAATAAATGCTCTATCTCAATCATTTGACTACTTTGGACCCTATTTTTAGTCAGACTAAAATAAGTCCCTTGGATCCAAGCACCTCTTGGTGTGGCCGGCTCTTCCGTGGCCTCCTCCCGCCACAATTGACATAAACGAACCATCTATACAAATCAAGCATGCAAAACATGATAATTTTTACTTTGTCCATACAAATGAGATATCCCACTTAAACATACAAGTCGTCAATCAAGCTTCACAAAATAAAAAACACTTCATGAAACAAAGAATGAGCTAACTCATCATGGAAGTCGTTCACGATAGGGAGGGAGCCCGAGCCCTCACGCACCGAGGGAGGAGCTCGCCATCGTTGCTCGGAGGAAGGCTCAGAGAGCCCAAGCCACGGAACCCCTCCGGCGCCCTCCCTTGCGAGTTGAGGTCGACACCGCATGGGTAGCAGGGCCGCTGTCACGACTAGGAACTTAATCTTTGGGCCTCTAGAAATAATGCAAGCATGTAACTAAAATACCTAGAAAGGTGAACTCAATCTTTGGGCCTCTAGAAATAATGCAAGCCTTAAACTGAAATACCTAGAAAGGTGAACTGAATCTTTGGGCCTCTAGAAATAATGCAAGCTGAAACTTAAATACCTAGAAAGGTGAACTCAATCTTTGGGCCTCTAGAAATAATGCAAGCTGAAACTGAAATACCTAGAAAGGTGAACTCAATCTTTGGGCCTCTAGAAATAATGCAAGCCTGAAACTTAAATACCTAGAAAGGTGAACTGAATATTTGGGCCTCTAGAAATAATGCAAGCCTGAAACTGAAATACCTAGAAAGGTGAACTGAATCTTTGGGCCTCTAGAAATAATGCAAGCTCAAAACTGAAATACCTAGAAAGGTGAACTGAATCTTTGGGCCTCTAGAAATAATGCAAGCTGAAACTCAAATACCTAGAAAGGTGAACTGAATCTTTGGGCCTCTAGAAACAATGCAAGCCTGAAATTGAAATACCTAGAAAGGTGAACTAAATCTTTGGGCCTCTACAAATAATGCAAGCCTGAAATTGAAATACCTAGAAAGGTGACCTGAATCTTTGGGCCTCTAGAAAGATTTATTACCTCCTCAAGCAGCATCAAACAACTCCATGTGTGCACCACAAATCTATAGCAAGTTTGATAAGGATCTACTTTTCCAAATCATAATTAGCGCTAGAGCAAGCAAGATCAATGATATGGCCGTGAGACAGAGAAGGAACGAACAAACTCACCCCTCTCGCGACCTCCCCAGGTAGATGCGCCCACCACACATTTACAGAGGGAGAAAACGACCGGTGAGGGGGAGCGGGCGACCTTCAAGGTCGGAGGGAGAGGGCGGCCGAGAGGGCGGCGGAGGCCGGAAGGAGAGGGCGGCCGGAGGAGAGAGAGGGCGAGCGGTGCTTGGGCGGGTGGCCCTATGGGGAACAGAG
Source organism: Aegilops longissima (assembly GCA_021605205.1). NCBI lineage: Eukaryota > Viridiplantae > Streptophyta > Magnoliopsida > Poales > Poaceae > Aegilops > Aegilops longissima. The sequence goes on from CM038679.1 coordinate 8,212,320, forward strand.
AGGAGTCATGCGAGAGGGGGAGCGATCTGGTGCGGGCAGGTGAGATGTTTTTAGGGGAGCGATCTGGTGCGGGCAGGTGAGTTTTTTTAGTTCTATTTTAGTGGGCCCGAGGATAACTAACCCAATTAGAACCTCTCCACCGGCTAGTTTTTTAGCTGGGTTAGAGCAAACTAGCTCAAACCAACCCTCTTGTTTCGATAATTTGAGGCTATTTCAACCCAAACTAGCTCTAACTCAGTGGATCCAAACAAAGAGGAGTTCTTGTACATGCTACAGTGTGGACCGTAGCACATTGTTTTTATGGCCATATCACCACATTGTTTTCTACTGCTGGTTCACTGGGCTACCGTGATTCGCACGGCTGGTTCATTGGGCTTCCGTGGTTCGCACTCCTCCGACCTGAGTAGTACTCCCTCCGTTCCTAAATATAAGTCTTCGTAGATATTTCACTGTGGACCACATACGGATGTTTATAGATGCATTTTATGTGTAGACTCACTCATTTTTCTCCGTATGTGGTCCATAGTGAAATCTCTCCAAAGACTTATATTTAGGAACGGAGGGAGTAGTATACAGTCGAGTGCTTACTGTATGTTTATTCACTCGTGGGGTTGTTAAATGAATGGAGGGTCGGGGAGCACAAGTGAACAATACTACCTCTGTCCGGGTTTATTGGTCCCCATTGTATTTCGTGCCAAATTTTGACCATAGATTAAACTAAGAAAATGTTCACGCGTGTCACCAAACATTATATTTTTCAAAACTATGTTCAAATACGAATCCAATGAGATAATTTTTCTTGACATGCATTAAAATTTTGTTAGTTAAATCTTTAGTCAAAATTTGGCACAAACTATAAAAGGGACCTATAAACCAGGAACGGAGGTAGTACTGTAGTAGTAAGTAGGAGTCGAGAGTAGTCACCTTAAATAGAGAGTTTCTTTTCTTTAATGCCACGTACACAAATTGAAACGCTTGTTGTGGAGAGAAAAAGCATAATCACTCCACTATATATGGACGCAGGGGCCTGAGCGCTTGCTTTACTAGGGTTGCTCTCTTCATTCTCTCATCCTCTCTAGATATAAACAAGACAGCGGTAGCGACATTTTCTCTCTGCTCATCGCTGGTCACAGATCCGGCCGGATCCCTTTGGCCGGTGTGTGTAGAGGACTAAAAGGTGCATCGTTCACGCGGTCATCTCCGCCGAGGGAGGAAACCCACAGCTGCTGGAGGGGCCCGATCCTCTGCCCGTGCTGCCTCTCCAACACAGCGCTGGCTCGGAGGTCCTCCACCCTTCTTCCTCCCTGCCGATTGTCCAGAGATCCGACCTGCCGCCACCGACATCCCGGCGACCCTCAGGTATAAGTTCTTCGAAAGCGGCCTTGCTCTACTGCCCCAGCTCCCCACGTGTCTGCATGTGCATCTTTTTCTACTCCCATCAGCTCTTCCAAAGCCACCTAAATTTTTAGTATTATTAGAGGTAAAGCTACTTCATGCATTTGAATCTAGGGCTTTGTTCAAACAACGAAGAAAGGGGGAAAGTTGTAGCATGAATCTAGGACTTGATTCAAAGAGGAAATAATATGGTGAAAGTAGTAGAGACCGGATACCCAACCGGTCTCTTGGTTGAAAAGGGAAATAATGGGAAAACGCAGACAAACCGGATAAGGAACAGATCTATTATTGGTTGAAAAAGGATAGAAAGTGGCGGCTGGTGGACAAGTCAACAGAGTATGTCCAGGATTAGATTTGCTGCCATCACATAGTAAAAGGTCTCTGTGATTAGATTTGCTGCCCTCACATAGTAAAAGGTCTCGTGGATTAGATTTGCTGCCCTCACATAGTAAAAGGTCTCAGGATTAGATTTGCTGCCCTCACATAGTAAAAGGTCTCAGGATTAGATTTGCTGCCCTCACATAGTAAAAGGTCTCTAGGATTAGATTTGCTGCCCTCACATAGTAAAAGGTCTCCAGGATTAGGTTTGCTGCCCTCACATAGAGTGAACAAGCTCGGCATGACCACTTTATGCCTCCTTGTAGGTACATTGTGCTGATGGGTCCACTATCGCATGTCCTTATACCAACCTTTTGCCCTTTTTAATGTAAGGGCGCATGTAAAATTAAGCGATCACACTGTTACCTGAGGGACATGTCTAACCAGTGTTATTGTTAATCTAATGCCTCCAGTGATAAGATGCAATTAAACTGTGTTACAAATGGCACTCCTGCTATTTTCCCCAGTATGATAAGTAAGTTGCTCCTTTACACTGCTGAGTGTCCTGGTGTCCCCACGGTCCCATGCCCTTAAACCAACTCTTTAGCTACTGTTGATTTACTGTGTCTCGTAAACAAGCAATGCCACCATTAAAGTAATCCCATATCTGAGGAATCTCATTGTTGATCGTAATGCTTCTGGTAATATGAAGCATTGCTGACGTTTTAAAATTTCTACTATCCTTGCGTGATTGCCATGAACATAATTAAGATGCTTATTTTCATTTTGTATATGTTTCGTATATTCTTATTGACCAGCAATTGTTTACTTTCTACCATTTTGTGCAGATAGGGATATCCATTTCACCTTGTTGCTATTGTGACCTTTTGGTGAACTGCACAAACACTTATTTTGGAATGAGTGTCTTGTGCAGTTCAACTAAAATGTCACGTGGGAAACATCTCTAAATTTTGGTGGAACTGCACAAAATGGTGATTGGAGTTTCCAAAATCTCCGTCAAGTTCTGCTGGTAATCTCGTGCTACATTTTGTTATCCTTTGCAAGATGGAGCCGTCACTGTCACCACAATGGCACTTTATTTTAGTGGAACTGCACAAAAGGATAAGAAAATTATAGTTGCACCTTACATGAGCCGGACAGCCAACCTTAATGTTCCTCAATTTTAGTGCAACTACTAAAGAAGAACCTGCCAGCTCACAAGAGCAAGTACTTCTTGCTAGCTGAATGATGCAATCTTTGCTTCATTTTAGGTGAACCACAGAAAAAGGCGCATCAATTGAATCATGGAACTCGAGGCAGACCTCATCCTAGTGGAGCTGGAGGTTGAGTTCAAGGAGGCCGTTATTAAAGTGAAATCATGCTCTCCTGTCTCCTTGTTTGTGCTGTGCAAACATGAATACTCAACTATAGATGTTGTGACGGTCAAGAGTATTCGCCAAGTTCTTCGATTGTATGACATGGCTAGCCAAGATGGATTTAATCCTGATATTCACTTTATCAAAAGGCTAATGGGTTGGTTCTGAATCTTGCAAGCTGGGAATCAATGAGATGTGTAGGCATCTTTGTTGTACTTATTATTTGAATCTTATTTGTTGGTTCTGAATCTTCCAAGCTGGGAATCAATGAGATGTGTAGGCATCTTTGTTGTACTTATTATTTGGATCTTATTTATTGGTTCTGAATCTTGCAAGCTAGGAATCAATGAGATGTGTAGGCATATTTGTTGTACTTATTATTTGGATCTTATTTGTTGGCTCTGAATCTTGCAAGCTGGGAAACACGGCATGATGATGCAGAGGATAGCAACCATAACAAACAGTTCAAACTTGGTAGTATTATCTTTGTGAAAGTACAAATGTGCTGATCGTAAAGGCCCCGAGAATAATAATTCTAATTGTTGTGCATGTTGATCCTGTGGCACTCGATAGAACGAGCCAATGCATTGCTTGTTTTAAGTATAAATTTCTATTAAAGCTAATTAAATTTAAGTAAAGTGACCACTAACTCCTGTTATTACAAAGACCAATCTTGACCGGCCGTGAACCGACGTGTGGCCGAGTAGGTTTCTCAATGGAGGCGCTTGAATGCGCCGAGGTGCATCTTCATCGGGCGTCAGCAGCGGACGAGGGAGGGGTAGTAACTGTTGTCGCCTGTACACTCAGCTTCTCGTTGAATCCAGTTCCCAAGAGCTGAAAACGAACTCTGCCGCCGCCTACACACTCGCTCACTCAAGAGACTCCAATGGCGATCCGAGGGGTGAGCCTGCTGGATATGGACTTCAGCAAGGAGTTAGTTCGCCGCTCAGTCCTATGGCTGCACCAAGTTGAATGTGATGTACACCAACGATACGGACTCGTGAAGCTTTGCCTCGCCTCGACCCTATGGCTGCACCAGGTTCGAGCATTCGCCGTTTCATCGGCAGCGCCGATCGCACCTTCGCTACGGTGGAGAGAAGGAAGAACGCGATGATTCGCCATCTAGTGCAACAAGCTTGTCGACATCCGTATAATACAAGATCATCAGAACGGGCAGGAGAAGGACTCGTGGTTGACCTTGCCGAGACCATCATCGACCCCGATCGCCAACATGAAAGAAGATGACCTGAACACGTGGGAGGTACCTCGAATCTAGCCTACATAACCTACGCGCCAAGGACGATACGCATGCTACGACATGTACAGGGAAGATCTTGGACATGAGGGCGGTTCTGCTTCCCGTAATCGACGAGTACACGGACAGCCGCAAAGTCATGATCAAGCGTGCTGGAAGGTCTAGATGTTGTACTTTATCTGCTTATAAGCACCTTTATCATCTGAGTGTTTCATGCATTAGCCTATGTGTTGTAATTATCTGTTTTGTCCAAAATATTTATTTTAAGAACCCATTAACCTGATTGCTTTTTTAGTGGCTATTTGCTTATGTATGTAAACTAGTTCACTTGTCCGTAAAAAACTAGTTCACTCGGCTGTCGTGCTTTGAATCTCCTTCCTCCCAACATATTCCTCTCCTCGTGGACCCAAAGAGGTCTCTGAATTTTCTCCCACTTTCTTTTTCGATGTAAACTGAGTTTTCTCCCAAGATTTTCCCTAGAACCAACTCAACTGTCCCACGTCTAGCCTAAAAAATAATAATACCCCACGTACTATTAACTCATCAAATTAAAATGATATATTATTCATAAGTTGAAAGTTCTTACAAAATAATAATAATAATACTGTTTATATATAACTTGCCAAGTTAACTCCTAGTGATTGCGTATATAATCTTGCAAAGATTTTACCGACGTGCAATCATGTGTTTATGTTTTATAACATTTCGCCGTCTAGCCCAACATGATATTTTCACCCAGCCCAGCAAGTCCGCTGGATTTCGAGAAAATGCAAATGGGATTTAAACGGCTGCATAGATGCTACATCATTGTTTCACCCAGCCCACCAAATGGACTAAAAACAAATGGATCGGCCGACATGTGGGCCAGAGGTCGAAGTTTAAGAAGGAGTTGATTTACATCCAACGGCCGACATTCTTCTTCAATCTCTCGTCTTCTTCCCCAGCATGCCGGAACCGCTTACTCCAGCCTTCAGGCGTCCCAGTAGCGTTGTTTTGTGCTCCTCAAAGAAAATGCTGCCCGCCGACGGCCAGGCCATCCCTCCACTCCGCACCTCCTGTTATTCTCTGCCGAGTGTAGGCCCACCCCGCACTGAACCAGTCAAGTTTCCCACCTCTCCGTCTGCGACTCCACCGCCGCTCTTCCCCATCTCCGGTCATTCCACCAGGGGCCTTGCCATCGTCCACCGCCTCGGTGCGCTTTCGGCGCGGCGTGGTTAACATACGAGAGTCATCGGAAGAGGACTGTACGTGGAGAGCCTGACGGCTGGGACCCACAAGGTCCATGGTCGCACGCAAGGAAAGTTCCTCCTTATTACGCATTGTATGTGCATCGTACGTGGGAAGGGCTTCTGTATTTCGTGAAAAAACGTCCCCGGCCGACAGTCGGACCCACCAGCTATATCTTCGCACGCAAGGAAGTGCCTCCTTATTACGCACCAAAAAATGAATACCCCCTGCTAGCTGGGACCCACCATAGTGGGTGGCTGCCTTGTGGGCCTACTAGTTTACGAGGACGGAGGGCTTTGTCAACTTAGTCAATATGATTGATTCTAGCTCCAAAGACTGTCGATGTCCATCCAACGGCCATAGTGCTTCTTCAACCTCTGGTCTTCTTGCTCCAAATTACCAAAGCAGCGCCGGTCGTGTCGCGTGCTCCTCGCCTCTCGTGGCGGGGTTGTGATACCGCTGAGGCCTCACCGCCTCTACTACTCCCACCGCTGGCCCAAGGTATCCCTCTACTCACCCACACCCCCTGTTATTCTGCGGCGACAGCAGCCTCACGCCGCATCCGAACTAGTGAACCCTCGTACTCCTCTCCGCATGGGCATCCACTGCGTCTTCCCCGGCTCCGTGTCGTCCCCTTCCTAGGCCTCGCTGTCGTCCACCGCCTTGGTGGTCTCGGCGCGGCGTGGTCAATGTGGTCAACGAACGTCTTCCATCGGAAGAGTACTGTATGTGGAGAGGCTGACAGCTGGGTCCAAGGCCACAACCTAGTGTTTTTGTGATTTGCCAAGTAAGTCGCTTTGTCAGGCCTGTTGGGCTGCAAATCTTTCAAGACGAGGAGAGCTTCATTCGGCTGGCCGAGAAAATGGCCTATCAGTAATCAAAAATGGGATGTACATTTTTTAAACACATCAAACCGGCAACTAGTTTCAAATATCTTTTTTTCATTTCGAGATTTTAAATTACATTAATTTTTATGCGTGGAGAATTTGTTGGATTTTATATTGATATACATTTATTTTTAAAATCAGTTTGAACGTGAGTCGAAATTTCGGGATTAAAAACAGTTCGGACCGCACCGAAATATTCAAAATTTCGTATAGTTTTTTAACCGTGGCCACAATATGGGTTGTAATGCTAACAAAAAGAATATGGGCTCCAAAAAAACCTTAAGAATTAGCAAATTGGCTATAAATTATTAGAAATAATGGCAGATGGGATGTATGCTGTTTTCAACAGATTTGAGGCTTTCCTAAAAAAAGGTTGACGCACAAGCAGTGACTGTTGGATGTCCATCCAACGGTCGTCGTGCTTCTTCAATCTCTGCTTTTCTGCTCCAAATTGCCAAACAAGCGCCCGGCGGACTGCTCTTCCTCCTCCCAGCGCCGGTCAAGCTGCCACGCAGGCCTCACCGCCCCACCATACTCCCATCGCTGGCCTAGCCATCCCTCTACTCACCCACACCTGCTGTTATTCTCCGGCGACGGCAGATTTAACCAAGAAACCTCAGACAACAGATTCCCTCCGCGTGGGAAACAACTGCCAAGTCTTCCCTGGCTCCGTGTTGTTCCTTCCTAGGCCTCATTGCCGCCCACCGCCTCGTGTGCTCTCGGCGCGGCCTGGTCAACATGGTCAACGATCGACATGCATCTGAAGTGAACTGTACGTGGAGAGGCCGACAGCTTGGTCCACGTCCGCATGCAAGGAAATGCCTCCTTATTACGAGCAAAATAATGATTCCGCCACCGACATCGAGGACCCACCGAAGGGCCTCTCAGATTTCACGAAAAAATGTTACCGCCACCGACAGCTCGGACCCACCAGCTATATCTTCGCACGCAAGGAAGTGCCTCCTTATTACGCACAAAAAATGAATACTCCACCGTAAGCTGGGACCCAAAGATAATGGCAGGCTGACTTAGGGCCTACTAAGTTGACGGGCGGAGGGCTTTGTCAACTTAGTTAATATGCACGATTCTAGCTCCAAAGGACCATCGATGTCCATCCAACGGCCGTAGTGCTTCTTCAACCTCTGGTCTTCTTGCTCCAACCGCCCAAACCAGCACCGGTCGTGCCTCGTGCTCCCTGCCTCCGTGGGCGGCTGCGATCGGCGGAGGCCTCACCGCCCCCTACTACTCCCACCGCTGGCCAGGCCATCCCTCTACTCACCCACACCCCCTGTTATTCTGCGGCGACGGCAGCCTAACACCGCAGCGAACCAGTGAACCCTCGTACTCGTCTACGCATGGGCATCCACTGCCGCATCTTCCCCGGCTCCGCGTCGTCCCCTTCCTAGGCCTCGCTGTCGTCCACCGCCCTGGTGCTCTCGGCGCGGCGTGGTCAACGTGGTCAAGGAATGGCTTCCATCGAACCTGGACTGTACGTGGATTGGCTCACAGCTGGGTCCACGACCGCAGCAAGGAAGTGCCTCCTTATTACGCGCAAAATAATTATTCCTCCACCTGACAGCGGGGACCCACCGGACGGGCCACCGTATTTCGCGAAAAAAACGTTTGCCCCTGACTGCTGGGACCCACCAGCTACATCTTCGCACGCAAGGAAGTGCGTCCGGGAAAAAAACGATTCGCCCCCTGACTGCTGGGACCCACCAGCTACATCTTCGCAGGCAAGGAAGTGCCTGACAGTCGGGACCCACCTGGTCAAAGCGTACGTAGGGTTGTCATTCTGGTCTCGAATGTGTACGTACATACTGGTCGTTGTAGAGGCGCGCAAGTGTCGTAGTAGAGGCGTGCACGTAGCATGTACATGTACATACAGTGGCGAGGGTGCAAGAAAGAAAATACGGCCACGTACGTACATACGGGCAGGGTCCCGAACGTCTACTCGCGCATACGTACATGGCTGGGTCTGAACAGAGAAACAGTGTCGTCGTCGTGTTCATGGGGAGCCAACCGGCTGGGTTGGAACGGAATGCGTGCTCGTGTTCATCGGGAGGGCTTGGACGGAACACGCGATGGAAACGAGGCCTGGCGTACAGCACAACGAAGGAAACGGCCTTGTGTTCGACCGTCCACATTCGAAACGGGATCCTGTTGATCGGGAGGGGCCTGGCGTACCGCATAACGAGGAAACGGACCTCCTACGGTCGAAACGGGGTCCTGTTGATCGGGAGGGTGTGGCGTCGCCAAAAGGATTTAAACGGACCTCCTACGGTCAAACGGGGTCCTGTTGATCGGGAGGGTGTGGCATACCGCAAAACGGATTTAAACGGACCTCCTACGGTCAAACGGGGTCCTGTTCGCCGGGAGGGTGTGGCGTACCGCAAAACGGATGAAACGGACGTCCCCACGGTCGAACGGGGTCCTGTTCGCCGGGAGGGGTGTGGCGTGCCGCAAAAATGCATTTAAACGGACTTGTGTTGGGCGCTACGGTCAAACAGGGTCCTGTTCATCGGGATAGGTGTGGCGTGCCGCAAAACGGACTCCACGGATACTGCTCATCTCCACCGTCGACCTCCTCCAGCCTCCACGAGCTACCGTCGACCTCCTCCACCTCCACGGGCTCCTGTTCATCCAGCCTCCACCGTGCGCTACTCCACCGCTCTTGCTCAACCACCCTCCACGGGCACCCTCCACCGCTCTCTGTTCATCCAGCCCTCCACACCACGTGGTCTGTTCAACCACCCTCCACGGCCACCCTCCACCGCTCTGCTCATCCAGCCCTCCACACCATGGGGTCCTATTCATCCGAGGCAACGCCACCGCCATTGCTCATCCACCCCCGCAACACTCCTTTGTTCATCCAATCGATCGGCTTCGCTAGCAGCAGAGCGAAGAATCGCTCCATCGGGTTCAGTTAACAACCATCGATCGATTGCTCGGGTTCGATAACGCGTAGCCTGCAGGTGCAATCGCCGGGTTCGATTAGAGCCCAATGCCTCGCTTCGGTTCATTAGAGCCAACGCCGCACGCGTGTCACGAGAAAGCGTGCATCGCCGCCCCGACCTCCCACCGTGAATCGCAACTCCCAAAATTTTCCTCCCCTCGCTTCTACCACGGTTTTTCCGTCATGGACGGCCCAAAGAATGTCATGCAGCTGCGTCTCCAGCCCGCCCAGGACGAAAAGCCCATTTTCTGTCATGATTTTTTGTCATAGAAGTAGGAGCCCACCACATCTATGATGATACCGGGTTTTGTCACAATTATTGTCATAGAAGTGTCATATGTATGACAGGAAAAAAATTCGTTCGGCCCAAAATGTCACGGATGTGTCTTTTTTTTGTAGTGTTCGGATCTGAACATTCATGCCACAATAAAGAAAATTACATTGAAGAATATGCTAAGTAGCATTCCACATCTAAAATTCTGTTTTTTATCATTTACCTACTCGAGGACGAGCAGGAATTTAGCTTGGGGATGCTTGATACGTCTCCAACGTATCTATAATTTTGGATTGTTCCATGCTATTATATATTCTGTTTTGGATGTTTCATGGGCTTATTTATACATTTTTATATTATTTTTGGGACTAACCTATTAACCCAAGGCCCAGTGCAAATTGCTGTTTTTTGCCTATTTCAGTGTTTCGCAAAAAAGGAATATCAAACGGAGTCCAAACGGAATGAAACCTTCGGGAGCATGATTTTTGGAACAAACGTGATCCAGAGGACTTGGAGTGGATGTCAAGCAATCAACAAGGAGGCCACGAGGCAGGGGGTGCGCCTACCCCCCTAGGCACGCCCTCCACCCTCGCGAGCCCCTCGTGGCTCCACCGACCTACTTCTTCCTCCTATATATACCTATGTACCCCCAAACCATCGGGGAGCACCACGAAAACCTAATTCCACTGCCGCAACCTTCTGTACCCATGAGATCCCATCTTGGGGCCTTTTCCGGCGCTCTGTCGGAGGGGGCATCGATCACGGAGGGCTTCTACATCAACACCATAGCCTCTCCGATGATGTGTGAGTAGTTTACCACAGACCTTCGGGTCCATAGTTATTAGCTAGACGGCTTCTTCTCTCTCTTTGGATCTCAATACAAAGTTCTCCTCGATCTTCTTGGAGATCTATTCGATTTAACTCTTTTTGCGGTCTGTTTGTCGAGATCCGATGAATTGTGGGTTTATGATCAAGATTATCTATGAACAATATTTGAATCTTCTCTGAATTCTTTTATGTATGATTGGTTATCTTTGCAAGTCTCTTCGAATTATCAGTTTGGTTTGGCCTACTAGATTGATATTTCTTGTAATGGGAGAAGTGCTTAGCTTTGGGTTCAATCATGCGGTGCTCGATCCCAGTGACAGTAGGGGAAACGACATGTATTGTATTGTTGCCATCGAGGATAAAAAGATGGGGTTTATATCATATTGCATGAGTTTATCCCTCTACATCATGTCATCTTACCTAATGCGTTACTCTGTTCTTATGAACTTAATACTCTAGACGCATGCTGGATAGCGGTCGATGTGTGGAGTAATAGTAGTAGATGCAGGCAAGAGTCGGCCTACTTGTCGCGGATGTGATGCCTATATACATGATCATGCCTAGATATTCTCATAATTATGCACTTTTCTATCAGTTGTTCGACAGTAATTTTTTCACCCACAGTAATACTTATGCTATCTTGATTGAAGCCACTAGTGAATCCTATGGCCCCCGGGTCTATTTTCCATCATATAAGTTTCCAATCTATTTTTACTTTGTAATCTTTGCTTTCAATATTTATCATAAAAATACCAAAAATATTATCTTATCATCTCTATCATATCTCACTTTTGCAAGTGGCCGTGAAGGGATTGACAACCCCTTTATCGCGTTGGTTGCAAGGTTCTTATTTGTTTGTGTAGGTACGAGGGACTTGCGTGTGGCCTCCTAATGGATTGATACCTTGGTTCTCAAAAACTGAGGGAAATACTTACGCTACTTTGCTGAATCACCCTTTCCTCTTCAAGGGAAACCCAACGCAGTGCTCAAGAGGTAGCAGTTTTCCGAGTGGTTCCTTCGTGTGGGCTTCGCCCACCTCCCGGCGGGCTCGCCGGTGATAATCCGACTGGATGAAGTGCGTCCAAACTCCAGGACTCCGCCGATAGGGCTCACTGTCACCTTCACCATTAGATTTGATGCGTACTACCTCCTCGGCAAGGTGTTTTGGTGTGGATGCGAATTCATCGCATTCACAACTCACAACATCCTCACAAACTCCGATTGCATCTTCCCCACCCACGATGGTATGCACAGCCTCCCCTACTACATCGGCCAGGACGGCATGGAGAGGGAGCAGTGAAGAGAAGGCGCAGTGAAGATGGTGGTGAAGTCCATGTCTCGATCATGAGCTTGCCTTGCCCTAGTGTGTTAGGGATTTTTATCTTTTATATATTTCTATCTTAGTTATGTCATTGATTGTACCATGAACTTTTAATCTCTGTCGTGTTATCCCCTAAGAACTTTGTTATGCTTGCTACCCTTATTTGATATGTCGTTGGTTATCAGTGTTTTTTCTTGCTATTTCTATCTTATTTCACGTGAGATAAATCGGTAGATGGATATGGTGCCATACACGAGCCCTTCTGCTAAATCAATCAAGGATTGAATATTCCTCAATGAAAACAAGCAATTTTTCGCCCATTTAGAGTAGGGTCAAGTTTTCGCCCATTTAGAGTAGGGTAGAGTTATCGCACGCGCGGATAATGGAGTAGTTGAAGTGTCAAAAAGGGTACTAAAGCTAGAAAAATGAGCCATGTTGATGTTGAAAAGAAGAAGAAGAAAAGCTAATTTTTTTGAATTGTTGGTGGCCCTATTCCGTATATTGTATGAACAAAAACAAGCTAATTTTTGAATAGTTTGTGGACTATGCTATGGTTTAGGGTATCCTATGTTTTATGTAAGAAGTATGCTATGGTTGCTACTTTTTATGTTATGGGTGTATGCTTGCTACGTGAGATATCGGTCGATGGATATGGTGCCGTAGCCGAGCCGTAGACAAGCTCTCTAGATGGATATGGTGCCATAGCCGAGCCTAGACATGCTCTCTAGATGGATATGCTGGCTAATGGTGCCACTGGACTTTATTTTAGACGTGGTTTCAGATGGATATCATGATCTACATAATTAAGTCTGACATGTTCTTAATAAAAAACAAAAACAAAAAATCGTGTATACAATATTTTTCTTGCAACAAAAACTTGTTTATAATACCCGCATGTGAAAAATGTAAGTGTTGTGTCGTAGGCTATATACAGAAGCAAATTGCCATGATATGTACAAATAAATTTAACATGTGCAAGTCCAACAATAAATCAATTTACCATCATGCACTATTTTTGTTCGGCATGGCAATAAATGGATTTACCATGGAAATAATCAAGGGAACAAAACAGAGCTAGCGCGTGGGACTTCGACACTCAACGCGATGAGACGGCCCAACCAGAGCTTAGTTTCAATTTGGGACGTAGAACTACGTTTTTTTTTCTTCGGCAGTCGGTGTTGTCTGAAGAAACTGAAAGTGTACAACACTGACGAAACTGACGGGTACCCGAAACTGACATGATCCACAAATTAAGCAACAGAGAGCATACAGCACATGATCCACAAATTAAGGAACACAGAGCATAGAGCACATGATCCACAAATTTAAGCAAATCGTAGAGCACATGATCCACAAATTAACCAAATCCTAGAGCACATGACACCACACTAATAACATCTCTAACGAGTGATGACCAACAAGTAAGCAAATCCTAGAGCAACTACACAAAAATAAAAGGGATAAAATCCTAAAGCTATCAGATTCGCCTGCTTGTTCAATTGAATCATCTGGTTCAAGTTCTTGTTCATCTTCTTTATTGCCCCCTTCAGATCTGCATCCCCAACTGTCAGAGCAGCACTTTCTGAGACTAAATTCGTTGTTGCTGACGGCTGATTCAGCTCCCGGGTTGGGGCCCCATTGAATTGAATCCGCTTAACGTAGTCATCCAGCCATTCAAAATGTGGACATTTCTTCACGATCTGCATCGAAATAATGAACCCTAAATCCCAGATCGAAAAATAATTAAAAGCAAATAGAAAAAGAAATCAGAGAAAAATCATGAGATCTAACCTGCCCCTCTGGCTTGCTCTCGCATTTCACGAACTCGATCCCATAGTTGCCATTCTTGACCTCCTTCGAAGTCAACCGTATTAGTGCCGCGCTGCGTGGGCAGTCAGGACATCGCTCCATGGGAAGTGTACCATACTGGGTCCACGAGGGGCGGGAGGCTGAAGTGGAGCTCGACACATCGCCCAAAGTTGCCGGAGAAGAAGAAGCAGAGGAGTGGCTCCTCTCGTCACTGGAGAAGAAGTAGTAGAGGAAGGAGTGGCTCCTCTCGTCGCTGCAGAATAAGCACCAGAATAAAGGGGTACCTGAAGAAAGGGGAGGCACAACCAACAAATCTCGCGGATCGCCTCTCGCGGATTGCCCCACGATCCAACGATGCGGAGCCGTCTATGTGATCCAACAGCGCAGAGCCTGGTCGCAGCCTGCCCTCGGAATTACTTATAGAAGACCACATATGAGGGCTCTCGCTTGGCGCTAGGGTATGATCGGATGGCTGACGTTCGGAGCTAGGCTTAGGCGAAACCCCGCGGGGTTTAGAGGGGTTTTGAGCTGGTCAACGGGGTTTCAAAGGCTTTGACTGAGCATAAATAATTTAAAAAATCGAAAAAATACAAAACTCGTTCGTCGTTTTATAGGACACACTAACGAGGAAAAATACTAAACTTGGTATACGTACATTTAGAGAAAAAATCTAGCCAGCATGATCGAGGTAAAATGAGCACCATTAATTAAAAAAATCAAAAAAATATAAAACCTACGCACAATGTTGTCTTGTGTGACATGCTACCAACCAAAAATCATAAACTTTGTCTATGGACATTTTCATGAAAAAACCTTCACACATATGAGCTATCATGTACAATGTTTCATAGAGACCAAGGAGAGGAGGTAGGGTTTCCCTTCGGTTTTTGAAATTTTTAAAAAAATCAAAAAAATCACCAAAGCTTGATTTCAAAGTGAATAAGAAGGATCCGAACTTAGTTTTCCATTTTCATATGGTAAACGTGGTTTTTAATGGTTTTTCTATTAAAGTATATTTTTTTGAAAAAAAAATGTAAAAATAGAAAGATTAATTCAATAAATAGTGATTCTTCGAATCTGCACTATATGGATTGATTTGGTGTTAATAAAAAATACTTGGCTCATTTAGAGTAGGTCCAAAAAAACTTGATTACAAATGGGGCTGTTCACCCTAGCTTGGGAGCTCATTTGGAGCACATTTCTCATGACTACAAGTTTTGTAGACGCAAAATAGATCGGATTGATCACCCTAACGTTTATAATAGTTCAGCAGACTGTGCAACTCACACCACATGGGAATGGACTGAAGTGTTGGTTCAAATTCCAAGTTTGCCTAAAATTCAAAGTTTGCCTCAGTAGTTCAAATTCAAATTCTACATATAGAATTATTACACCTTACAAGTTTTCGCAGTACTTAAAATTGACGACAGAATCCTTATTACAAATCTTTAAATTTCAAAGTTTATAACTTGCATTCAAGTTCAAATTCAAATCTTTGCCTTGCTCCTTGTGTTCCGGGACGGGTTAACCATCTTGCATCTGGTTTCCCTGGTTGGGATATTTTGTGCTTTTGAAAGCTTTGTCTTGTTGCTTCTGATCTTCACTTCTAGTGGTGGCGGTTTTGTTGAGCTTTGACTGATCGAGCAAGTGATGACCAGTTGACGGTCATCTGTGGGCCCACTAATCTTTAAAGGAACTTCAGACAAAATAACTTCCTCCTCTCTTATAGCTTCAAAACCTTCGTAAGCCATGGTTTCAAATTCCGCATCAGATGATGGTTCAACAGAAGTTTCTTCCTCTCTAGGTCTTTTCTGTCTTGTGCCTCTAATTATCCTAGAGCTGGGTCAAACGAAAATAATCTTAGCCATTGATAAAAAAGAGAACAAATGCCAAAAAATGGAAAGATTGCACACATACCAAGCTGCTACTTCAGCTGCTTCATTCTCTAAACTTGTTGCATTCTCCTCTGCTGCTGCATTATCCTCTAAACTTGCTACATTCTCCTCTGCATTTGCTGTTGCCCATTGTTCCTCTTCTCCAAATGATGCATCAACTGGATTGGTACAACGCCTAGCAAAATGCCCTAAGATACCACATCTTTTGCACTTACGATGTTTTTTACACGACCCTCTTCACCAGCTCTTATCTTGTTTTTCCTTGGTCTTCCTAGTGGTCTAGTCAGTACAGGAGAATGGAGTTTGAACCCTGGGTCTACTATGTTCCATTGGTGTTTTCCCAAGAGTGCAGGCACATTTTTAGCATAAGCAGCCCTAAATTTGGCAACAAAGAAATATACAGAGCAATACTGATCAACTTCACCATCTTCACCTGCAATAACAGTCATGCATGAGATGTAGGGCATGTATGCACGGCTTCCCGCGGATCTGCCATTCCCTACAGCTGCATTCATTGGTTGCAAGGGTTCACTGGATATCTCCATTCCCTATTTTTACTACAGTGTATGTCACCTCAGCCTCGTATGTCGATGGTCCAATGCATTTCATTCTTAGTCCTCTTGCCTTGGCATGCAATGCCTTAATCAGAGATGGGAGCATAAGATGGCCAACATATTGTGTTTCTGCAATTCTTTTATGAAGAGCCATCTTTACCAAGAGCCATCTTTACCATGATCAGCTGCCTGATCTTATCAAATGCGTGCCACAACAAAAGCCCTTTCACTGACTTGAACTTTGCATTGAAACACTTAGTGAGGTTATTGGTCACATAGTCTACTTTGCAGATTTCATTGAATTTGCTTCTTGACCACAGCTTTCCATGATGTTCATCCATGTACTCCTTCACTAAAGGATTATGAGCATACAACACTCTCAAATGGTGCTCATGCTTCCTCAAGATGCATGTGTATGATGCTGGCCATAGTTTCTCATCATAAACTTTGCCTTTGAATTTCTTTTTAAAATTCTGCGCTAGGTGTCGCATACATTCCCTATGTCCCACTCTAGGGAATACAATTTCTACTGCAGTTTCTAAACCCTTGCAAGCATCTGTGTGTATAACTAAACCTAAGGGTGTACCTATAATGTTGCGCAACTACTGCTGAAACCAAACCCAACTCTCCTCACTCTCTACCTCCAACACACCAAATGCAACTGGGAATAGCCAGTTGTGTCCATCAACTACAGAAGCTGCTGCTAGCTAGCCTCTCCACCTTCCATTCAAAGCAGTCGCATCAAAATCCAAATAGGGCCTACAACCATTCAGAAACCCCTGCCAACAAGCCTTGAAACAAACAAAAGCCCTCCTGAAGCACTCCTTCTCTATTGCCTTCCCTTTTAATTTGTACTTAACTGTATGCTTTTCAATCTCTACAACAATCCCTGGACTAGTTGTCTCCACTTTAGCTTTGAAGGTGTAAAGCAACTGAAAACTCTCATTCCATGGACCATTAATCCTATCAAGAGCCCTTTCCTTAGCATAGAAAATCTTCATGTATTTTACATTAATCTTGTACTTCTCAAAAAGCTTCCCATGGAGTGTTGTTGGACCAACTGTTGGTGTTTCCATCACCCAATCCAAGATTGCATCTGCCACCCACCTAGTCTTTGCAAGCTTAGATTTGTCCTTTCCCCCTCCCCCTCCAGGTGGGCAAGTGTGCCCGTGTGGGTTTCTTTTTATCTGACAAAAATGAAAAATGATGTCAAATACAATTAAGAAACAGTACACATAATATGAATATAGAATGGATAAATAATCTGATAACAATATTCAGTTGTAATACCTGAATCAATTTTCTCTTTCGCATAGTGGATGCATGCAACCTCCACCTACACCTAGCATAAGGGCAATGAACAGTGAATCTTCCTAGCTCACTCCTATCAACCTCATAAGAGTTTACAGTGAGAATGCAATATGTACTCACTGCATTACGACAGTCCACCATCGATTTGAATACGGTTCCTGGAGTAAGGTCAGGATTCTCCATGTTCCACTGAATTGTTGGCATGTTCTCACCATCATATTCTTGTAAAACTAAGGAGTCGATGTTCTCCTCTCTCTTCATCATCAGTGTCATCAAATCTAGCACGGCTGCTAGGCTCCTCTGCATATTCATCTTCCACTGCCTGTTGACTGGCTCTATCTACCAGTTCAGGGAATAGAATCTCATCCTCATCATCATGTCGAGGCACTTCCTCGTCAGGCTCTGCATCTACTTCTACATCAGGTGCAGAAGGGAGAGGAGAAGTGGCAGAATTAGCGGCAGCCGACATGTTGTGGCTTTCAGAACCACTAGGTTTACTTGGTCTCGACCTACAAGGAGTGCGAGGATGCTCGCTATTAGCAAAGACAGATGATTTCTGAACACCCTTCAGGATACGTTGTTTGCGTGCCTGAAGCACACTGATATGGATTTTACCGAAACGGCTGTCAGCATTCAAACTAAATAGAAATCCCATATGCTCATCACAAGTTAATGGGAGAAATCTCTGCTCGGTACTGTCGAAATATCTCAGTTCAATAGCATCGGCAGGGCTCCACGGATACTCACAACAGAGTGCCTCATGGAAATTTCTGAACAAAACGCTGGTTTCTACCACTTTAGGATAGAAAAAGTCAGAAATCACACACGGTTTAGTTCCACGCATCTTGCTAGTTTCCATTCTAACCACCAGCCAAAAAGCAAGTGTAGGATCAACCCTATTTGATTGAAATAAGATAAAGGGCGCAGTTAGGCCAAAACATTTCAGATAAATTGTGCTGATTCCCGCCAACGATGGTCAAATGCAGCCTAATTTATGGATCTCCTAATCAATTTGAGAGGAAAACGATGCTTACCCAGGTGGAATCCATGAATTATCAGCCTCTGATTCGACCCAATCATCTCCACGGTCGATGGGCCGGACGGGGTGCCCCCCCCGACATTGCTTCCTAATCCTAGATGGGGAGAGAGGGTAGATGCGGCGGAGGCGGCAAGTGTGCGGCGGAGGCGGCACGACGGCGGCAGAGGCGGCACGACGGCAGCGGAGGGGGTGGTGCGGAAGTGACTAGATCTGATTCAGGTTACCATGAGTGTCAGTTTCACAGCCCCACTGGTTACCACGTAACGGTCAAAATGTGGACTCCGCCCTACGCGGCCCCACTAGTCAGAGTTAACGGTCAAGCCATTGACCCGACGGCAACATCCGCTGTGACCAGTTCTGAGGGTTTCGGGCAAGGGAGTGGGGAAAAGTGAGCAAAAGTTAAGAGCGTGGGGATGAATGAGTAGAACTAACAAACCACGGGCACAGAAATAAAATTCCCTTCATTTTTTTGAACTTATTTGAACTCCAGACTTTTTGTGTGCTCAAAATGCACCATTTGAAGCCACATCATCAATTTTCAACCCATCCTGACTTAATTTGTTAGTTTTCATGCATTTACTGATTTTTTTAGCTAAATGACCCTGAAATTGAAAAGCACTACAAATGAACTCTAAAAAGGTTGAAAGTTGGCATGGTATCATCATTTCACCCACATAGCATGTGCTAAAAAGTTGAGAGGGTTACGACAAAAACTGGATGCACTTCGTGTACAAAATGGACAACCTCTTTCGAAGGATGAGGGTTTCAGACGAAAACTCATCTATTACAAAGGGATTTCTTTTTTTTGAACTCCAGAATTTTTGTGTGTTCAAAATGCACCATTCAAAGCCACATCATCAATTTTCAACCCTTTCTGACTTCATTTGTTATTTTTTTCATGCATTTACTGATTTTTTGAGCTAAATGACCCTGAAATTGAAAAGCACTACAAATGAACTCTGAAAAGGTTAAAAGTTGGCATGGTATCATCATTTCACCAACATAGCATGTGCTAAAAAGTTGAGATGGTTATGGCAAAAACTGGATGCACTTCGTGTACAAAATGGACAATCTCTTTCGAAGTATCAGGGTTTCGGACGAAAACTCATCTGTTACAAAAGGCATTTCATTTCTTCACATGTAACTGCAGTGATATTCTAGATCAAAGGCATCATCATAATAGTTGTGGAGAGAAAGTCTTCACTTTTTCTTCGCTTGTGTCCTTTGCTTATTGCGGCGTAACCATGGATAATCTTCATCGTTTAACAGGGTGCTTGGGTCAGCCTTGACTTTGAAGGGAAGAATTTCATGAAACTTTTCATAATATTCAGACATGTCTGTCTTGCCCTCCAATCCCATCATGTCTCTTTTTCCTAAAAGAACTATGTGGCGCTTTGGCTCATCATATGATGTATTCGCTTCCTTATCTTTTCTTTTTCTCGGTTTGGTAGACATGTCCTTCACATAGAAAACCTACGCCACATCATTGGCTAGGATGAATGGTTCGTCTGTGTACCCAAGATTGTTCAGATCCACTGTTGTCATTCCGTACTAGGGGTCTACATGTACCCCGCCTCCTGACAGATTGACCCATTTGCACTGAAACAAAGGGACCTTAAAATCATGTCAGTAGTCAAGTTCCCATATGTCCACTATGTAACCATAATATGTGTCCTTTCCCCTCTTGGTTGCTGCATCAAAGGGGACACCACTATTTTGGCTGGTGCTCTTTTGATCTTGGGCGATCGTGTAAAATGCATTCCCATTTATGTCGTATCCTTTGTAAGTCAAAACAGTCGAAGATGGTCCCCTGGCCAACGAGTACAGCTCATCAGAAACAGTGTTGTCACCACTGAGGCGTGTTTCCAACCAACTACCGTAAGTCCTGATGTGTTCACATGTAATACAGTCGTCACACTGCTCCGGGTGTTTGAAGCGCAGAATCTTCTTCTGTTCATCGACATACGTGGTCACCATGGTAGAGTTCTGTAGAACTGTGTAGTGTGCTTGAGACCAAGAATTCCTGCCCTACATATTATTGAGTCCCCTCCTAGCGTGCCTTTTCCAGTCAGTCTCCCCTCATACCGCGATTGAGGGAGACCAATCTTCTTAAGGTCAGGAATGAAGTCAACACAAAACCCAATGACGTCCTCTGTTTGATGGCCCATGGAGATGCTTCCTTTTGGCCTAGAGCGGTTACGGACATATTTCTTTAGGACTCCCATGAACCTCTCAAAGGGAAACATATTGTGTAGAAATACAGGGCCTAGAATGACATCTCGTCGACTAGATGAACTAGGACGTGCGTCATGATATTGAAGAAGGATGGTGGGAACACCAGCTCAAAACTGACAAGACATTGTGCCACATCACTCCTTAACCTTGGTAGGATTTCTGTATCGATCACCTTCTGAGAGATTACATTGAGGAATGCACATAGCTTCACAATGGCTAATCGAACATTTTCCGGTAGAAGCCCCCTCAATGCAACTGGAAGCAGTTGCGTCATAATCACGTGGCAGTCATGAGACTTTAGGTTCTGGAACTTTTTATCTGCCATATTTATTATTCCCTTTATATTCGACGAGAAGCCAGACGGGACCTTCATACTAAGCAGGCATTCAAAGAAGATTTCCTTCTCTTCTTTGGTAAGAGCGTAGCTGGCAGGACCTTCATACTGCTTTGGAGGCATGCCGTCTTTTTCGTGCAAACGTTGCAGGTCCTCCTGTGCCTCCGGTGTATCTTTTGTCTTCCCATACACGCCCAATAAGCCTAGCAGGTTCACGCAAAGGTTCTTCGTCACGGGCATCACGTTGATTGAAGAGCGAACCTCTAGGTCTTTCCAGTAGGGTAGGTCCCAAAATATAGATTTCTTCTTCCACATGGGTGCGCGTCCCTCAGCGTCATTCGGAACAGATAGTCAGTCGGGACCCTTTCCAAAGATTACTTGTAAATCATTGACCATAGCAAGTACGTGATCACCGGTACGCATGGCGGGCTTCTTTTGGTGATCTACCTCGCCTTTGAAATGCTTGCCTTTCTTTCGAATTGATGGTTGGTCGGAAGAAATCGACGATGTCCCAGGTACACATTCTTCCTGCATTTGTCCAGGTATATACTTTCGGTGTCGTCTAAACAATGCGTGCATGCATGGTATCCCTTGTTTGTCTGTCCTGAAAGGTTACTTTGAGCAGAACAATCATTGATGGTTACAACCTTCTTTCCTGCGTATGTATTGCCGGGCAATTCGTTATCCTTTGGAAGCTTCTTCTTCAATATTTTCAGTAGCTTCTCAAATCCTTTGTCAGGCACACCATTCTCTGCCTTCCACTGCAGCAATTCCAGTATGGTACCAAGCTTTGTGTTGCCATCTTCGCAGTCGGGGTACAAACCTTTTTTGTGATCCTCTAACATGCGACCGAACTTCAGCTTCTCCTTTTCAATTTCGCACTGTCTCTTTGCATCAACAATGACCCGGCAGAGATCATCATCAGGCACATCATCTGGTTCCTCTTGATCTTCAGCTTCTCCCGTTGCAGCATCACCGTATTCAGGTGGCACATAGTTGTCATCATCATCTTCTTCTTCGCTGTCTTCCATCATAACCCCTCTTTCTCCGTGCTTGGTCCAAACATTATAGTGTGGCATGAAACCCTTATAAAGCAGGTGGATGTGAAGGGTTTTTGAGTCAGAGTAAGACTTTGTATTCCCACAGCTAGGGCATGGACAACACATAAAACCATTCTTCTTGTTTGCCTCAGCCACTGCGAGAAAATTATGCACGCCCTCAATGTACTCGGAGGTGCGTCTGTTACCGACATCCATTGCTGGTTCATCTGCGTGCATTACTAAAACCATTACAGAACATCATGAATAGATAAGTGACCAAATTAATAGAAGTTCATCATCACATTAAAACCAAAGTACATACATAGTTCTCATTGAACAACATATACCTCTCTAGAGCATCTAATTAAACCATACATTGAAACTATGTAAAACATTTCAATGCAACAACAAATGCGATCATAGTCGCAACCAAGGTAAGAATTAATCCAACGACACAATGATACCAAGCCTTGGTATGAATGGAATTTTTTCTAATCTTTCTAATATTCAAGCACATTGCATCCATCTTGATCTTGTGATCATTGAGGGAGTCCTGGATTAGGAGGTCCTCGGACAGCCGGACTATATCCTTTAGCCGGACTGTTGGACTATGAAGATACAAGATTGAAGACTTCGTCCCGTGTCCGGATGGGACTCTCCTTTGCGTGGAAGGCAAGCTTGGCAGTTCGCATATGTAGAACTCCTCCCTTGTAACCGACTCTGTGTAACCCTAGCCCCCTCCGGTGTCTATATAAACCAGAGGGTTTAGTCCGCAGGATGACAACAATCATAATCATAGGCTAGCTTCTAGGGTTTAGCCTCTATGATCTCGTGGTAGATCAACTCTTGTAATACTCATATCATCAAGATCAATCAAGCAGGAAGTAGAGTATTACCTCCATCGAGAGGGCCCGAACATGGGTAAACATTGTGTCCCCCTCCTCATGTTACCATCCGCCATAGACGCACAGTTCGGGACCCCCTACCTGAGATCCCCGCCGGTTTTGACACCGACATTGGTGCTTTCATTGAGAGTTCCACTGTGTCGTCATCATAAGGCTCGATGGCTCGTCTTGTTGTCAAGGACAACATCACCTCGGGGGGAGCCCTGGCTGTAGGCCAAACCCTCCGATTAGGCGGCTTCGTCATGACCGCCCGTTCGGCCATTGCGCCGACGATGACTTCTCAGGTCATCAAAACAGCCTCCATGTCGGCTCGGTATTCGCCGAGCAGATGGATCCAATGGAGCTCTCTTCCTTGAACGAGATCTTGGATCGCATCACCGCCTTGGGAGTTGCTACGGACTATGATCGGATCGGGCTTAAACCCGACCAAAGGGAGATCAATTCTCCGCCGGTCACCCATCAGATAGCGGTGGTGGAGGAGCAACGCAGCAATTCTTCTTCTATCTTGAGGACGAACTATGTCCGGATTCCAGAGCTCTCCGAGCCGGATACCCGTCTACGGGAGGACATTGCCCAAGCTTTGAACTTAGAATCAGACAGCGGGCCAGATCTATTGGGCAACATCCCGGAGCCCGGACTGCCAAGCACAGAAGCTCCTCCGCCCATGGGTCTCAGATCGGGTCAGGGTTCGGACCTAAATCTACCCACCCACCCAGATATAAGTGATCTTTCCCACATTAGACAAGAGCCCCAAGAGACAGTACATCACTATTGGGCCAGATTCCTCCTTGTAATGAGCAAGGTTAAGGACTGTCGCGAGGAAGGCGCAATTTCATTATTTTGCAAAATTTTGATGGACAAGGGAATCCTCAACGCCATAAGTCGCCGTGACATAGCACACTTCGCCGACTTGGCGGCCATAGTACAGAAGTACTGTGCGATGGAAAGCGCCTGGAAAACCCAAACAAAATTCTGGGATCCCCGGGCCCTCATCAAACCCCCCGTCCGAACTAAAAGGGTGTACTCTCGCAAGTCACCCGATCCAATTACAAAGAAACCAAAGCCCACTACAGGGCGTGGAACTGTATTGGAGGGATGGCTCAATGGGCCATGCAAAATTCACGGCACAACGGATACCATGCCAACACATACCCTTAGACCATGTTGGATACTCCGGTAGGTGGCCAAGAGCGGCGAGGATATCCTCATCAACAATACAACAGAGCACCATCCCGTGGAAAATAACAATACAGTATTGACGGTCTTCGAGACCTTCGCCTCAAATAATAGGCATAAGCGTGCACTCCGCAGCCTTGCTGAAGTCTGCCACGTAGCAGCAATAAATCCATGGAACGACACGGCTATAACCTTCAATGCCAGTGAAGAACCTAAATTCCGAATAGCCCGAGCACCAGCCGCCTTGGTCCTTAGTCCAATTGTGGACGGCTTCTGGCTTACTAAAGTGCTCATGGACGGTGGCAGCGGATTAAACCTCATCTATGAGGAAACCCTTCGAAAAATGGAAATAGATAAGAGCCGCATTGAGCAAAGCAGCACGACCTTCCGAGGAATCATCCCTAGTCGGGAGGCACAATGTGCAGGAAAAATCACACTAGACATGGTATTCGGCACGCCGGAGAATTATAGGTCCGAAGAAATCACATTCCAAGTAGCCCCGTTCAGTAGTGGATACCACACCCTTTTAGGGCGGGAGGCGCTCACGATCTTCCAAGGTATACCCCATTACGGGTACATGAAGCTCAACATGCCCAGGCCCAATGGAATCATCACTCTAGCTAGTGATCCGGACATAGCACTCCGCGCCGAAAATAAAACCACCGCACTAGCCCTCGAGGCGTTATCCGAAGCCCTTGCGGCCGAAGAACTAACTGCGCTGCACTCCATAGTGGACAGGGACGACGTGATACTCGACAAAAGACCCAAGTCCACCTCTTTTAAACCAGCGGACGAAATAGTAAAATTCCAAGTCCATCCAACGGACCCTGCAAAAACAACATCCATCGGGGCACAGTTAAACCCCACAGTAGACGCCGCATTACGGGAGTTCTTGCGCGAGAATTGGGACATCTTCGCCTGGCATCCTTCAGAAATGCCAGGAATCCCACACAGGCTGGCCGAGCATAGCCTTAACATTCTAAAGGGGTTCAAGCCGGTCAAGCAGACTCTTCGGCATTTCTCTGAGCCTGAGCGACAAGCCATGGGAGAGGAGCTAGCCAAGTTACTTGAGGCCGGATTCATTAGAGAAATAAAACATCCAGAATGGCTAGAAAACCTGGTGATGGTGCCAAAGAAGGAAAAATCCTGGCGCCTATGTGTCGATTTCAAGGACCTTAACAAGGCTTGCCCCAAGGATCCTTCCTTCTCCCCCGCATCGATCAAATTATCGACGCTACCGCAGGACACGACTCATTGTGTTTCCTCAACGCATACTCCGGATACCATCAAATTAAGATGGCGGAGACCGATCAAGCCGCAACGGCATTTATCACTCCATACGGCCCCTTCTGTTTTAACACCATGCCTTTCAGGCTAAAAAACGCCGGTGCAACCTATCAACGCATGATTCAGACATGCCTGGAAATAGAAATTGGAAAAACAGTGGAGGCATATGTAGACGACATGGTCATCAAAACCAGACACGTCGAATCCTTAATAGACGACTTGAGGCTCACGTTCGACAATCTTCGAACATATGACATCAAGCTCAATCCGAAAATGCGTTGCGCGTCTACGGAAAGCTCTTGGGCTTCATCGCTCCAATGAGGAATTGAAGAAAATCCGCTAAAATCCGAAGCTCATCACAGCTTGGCTATCCCAACAGACCTCAAGCAAATGCAGAAATTAACTGGATGTGTGGCTGCCTTAAGCCGCTTTATCTCCCGATTAGGAGAAAAGGCACTACCCCTTTATCGCCTTCTTCGATGCACCGAACACTTCGAATGGACGGATGCGGCCACGGCTGGACTGGAAGAAATAAAAGCTGTATAGGCCACCAACCCAATCTTGGCCACGCCAAATGTCGGCGAACCAATGTTGTTATATGTAGCGGCAACACACCAAGTTGTAAGCGTAGTGCTCGTCGTCGAACGAGAGACGGATGGACATAAGTTCCCGCTTCAAAAGCCGGTATACTATGTATCCACTGTCCTCACTCCATGCAAATCACGGTACCCACATTATCAAAAGATAGCATATGCGGTCTTCAGGGCATCCCGAAAATTACGACACTACCTTCAAGAGTGTTCAATTACGGTGGCCTCTGAAGTACCACTCAATGACATAATAAACAATCGCGATGCCACGGGCCGGATTGCTAAATGGGCTATCGTGCTCCTCCCGTTCGACATAACATACAAACCACGGCGAGCCATTAAGTCACAAGTACTGGCTGGTTTCGTGGCCGAATGGACAGAAGCCGAACTCCCTAAAGAGTACGGCGCGTACTCCAATTGGATCATGCACTTTGACGGCTCCAAGATGCTGGCTGGTCTGGGGGCAGGCGTCGTCCTGACATCCCCCACCGGAGATACAGTCCAATACGTACTCCAAATATTATACACAGACTCCAACAATGCAGCAGAATATGAGGCCTCGTTGCATGGTCTCCGGATAGCAGTCTCCATGGGCATTCAACGCCTAGAGGTGCATGGGGATTCGAACCTTGCAATATCTCAAATAAATGGAGACTTTGATGCCAAGGACCCAAAAATGGCGGCTTACCGCAATGCCGTCCTCAAAATGTCAGCTCGGTTCGAGGGGCTTGAATTCCACCATGTGGTCAGGGAAAACAATCAAGCGGCGGATATTGCCCGCATCGGTGCTAAGCGCGACCCTGTCCCACCTAATATCTTCTTGGAAAGGCTGTTTAAGCCATCTTTGGTATGGGAAGGAGATACCGGCAACAACAGTCCGGACCTGGCCACAACACCAGATACCGAACACTCTGACATAATCGGAGGCTCTGCCACCGAAATAACGCCTTCGGCCCATGTGATTATGGCTGTCATCACCCCGTGGACAGAACCAATCTTGGCCTACCTAATCAGGCAAGAACTCCCTCAGGACCCAAACGAGGCACGTTGCATTGTACGGTGGTCTAAAGCCTACAAGGTCCACAAGGGAGAGCTTTATAAGAAAAGCACTACCGGAGTACTTCAAAGATGCATCTCCGAAGAGGAAGGACGGCGGCTTTTGGCAGAAATTCATGTTGGACTTGGCGGCTACCATGCCGCAGCTCGGGCCCTTGTAAGCAAGGCCTTCCGTACTGGTTTTTACTGGCCGACGGCCCGAGCAGACGCACAGGACCTCGTTCAACGTTGCATCTGTTGCTAGCTTTCGCAAACCAAAGCCATATGCCACCTACCGCTCTCCAAACAATCCCCATTACTTGGCCCTTTGCGGTCTGGGGGCTTGATATGGTTGGACCCCTTAAAGGGGGAAGCCATAAGAAAAAATACCTATTGGACATGGTGGATAAATTCACCAAATGGATAGAAGCCAAACCAATTAAAACGGCCGAATCCGGACCAGTGATAGACTTCATATCCGGGGTTGTACACTGTTACGGCGTCCCCCACAGCATCATCACCGATAATGGCTCGAACTTTACAGCCGACGAGGTAAAAATTTGGTGCGGCAACATGGGCATCAAGCTGGATTATGCCTCTGTCTATCACCCCCAAACAAACGGTCAGGTTGAGCGGGCAAATGGTCTCATTATGAGTGGCATTAAACCCAGACTAGTGCGATCCTTGAAGGAATCAGATACGCACTGGGTCGAGGAGCTCGACTCCGTACTATGGGGGCTGCGGATCACGCCGAATCACACTACCGGATACACACCGTTCTTTATGGTGTACGGCGCAGAGGCGGTACTCCCCTGCGACATAATTCATGACTCACCTCAAGTGCGCATTTACGAAGATAAAGAAGCCGAGCTCGATCGGCAGTACAGTTTGGACACCCTGGAGGAGGAGCGTGACGTGGCAAAAGCCCGCTCCGCATTCTATCAGCAACAGGCTCGACGGTATCAAAGCAGAGAAGTACGGGCCAAAACGTATAACATCGGCGAACTCATTCTACGCCTACCGGAGAAGAAAAATAACAAGATCAAGCCCAAATGGGAAGGTCCCTTCATCATTGATAAAGTTCTGACCGGTGGAGCGTACCGTCTGCGTGATGCATCGCACAATTGACTCGAGCCAAACCCGTGGAACGCGGCCAGACTACGAAGATTCTACGCCTAGTGCCGGACTCTGTGTTCGTCTCCTTACCTCAACCCTTTTATACATACATACATATATATATATATATATATATATATATATATATATATATATATATATATATATATATATATATATCCGCTTATCTGCCTTTCTTTCTTTCCTTCTTCCCTTTCTCTTCATGGCATTAAAAGCTTAAAGTATGTCTTGACTACACAATCTTGACGCGCCATGCGTGCTCATTATACCTGGGAGCTTCTTATACAGAATCTTAATATAATTATATTCAGGGCTCTATGCCCCCCGCACATGTGTTACTTCTCCACATGTACCTTTTCTTCACCATTATATGCATCGACATGACTTAATTTTTGGCCAAGCTGGGTTGTCTGGCTCTTGTGTTTATGCCCTACGTTCCCGTTAATTCGGCTAGGGCATAAGGGGAGCACCTCTGCGATTGTTACTGCCGGGTCAACCGGATGTGTACCTCAAACTGGGTGAAGCCGAAAGCTAGCGTTCTTAAGGGAATATTCGGTCGGTGAACAAAAGATGATTTTTACTTATTGTAATACATGCCCCAAGATGTTTATATCCTACGTCTCTTTTCACAGTTCGGACAAGCACATTAATGCATGCGTACCCAGGGAAAGGAACCCTTAACAGAACTATTCTCCCTGGAAGATGTTTCTCACTATCCATGTAATATAACATAGCTAGTTGGATACTTGTCTGTTCAATCACTTATGACCCCTACAACTGGTTTCCACGCATACCCCGGTTTTTACATAACTGAGCGGGTATTCGGATACACTCCGGACTGTCGGGTCCGGAGGTCGAAGCGAAAAGTTCCGCCATGACAAATGATTTACAGTCTAGCTAGGGACAAAATATGTCATTTGAAGTACACAATCACTTAGACTGACTAAATTCTTCTTCTATACCATCCAACAGGCTGTCTAGCCTACAATCCTGTTGGGAATACTTTGCGGCTAATTTTACCTGATCATATACCAGACTAACGGGGATCTCTTTCCCATAAGACCCTACAGGTCCGACCTCGGCCATGTGGTTCGGGTCAGCCTTGGTATACCGCGTCTTCACCATGGCCCAGGCTTCCCTTGCACCTTGTCGGCAGGCCGATATCTTCCATAATCGAAAGCGCCGCCGCGCTCCCTTGAGCACCTCTACGAGCTCCCCCATGCCTCCTGGCAGGGAGGCGGATGGCCACAAGGCCTAGGCAATGCCCTGCATCACCTGCCGAACTTGTTCGTCCAGTTGTGAGAGCTCTTGCAAAAGATCGCCTGCAGATCTGGGCATCTCCTCTTCGGGACGACCCGTCAGCATACCTACGGATATAACTCTGTTAGCCGGTTTCTTCGTCGAACTCTATAAAAGTTTGTTCAAGCACTTACTAAATATGCCGCGTCGAAGCCTCTTGTTCTCCTTTACAGAGTCCGCAAGCTGGGCTCGAACATCTTTTAGTTCAACGCCCAGCCGGGTATTGGCATCTTGGAGATCATTTTTCTCCCGCCTAACCTACGTAAGCACGTGCTCGCCAGCCTTTAGCTGTCGTTGAGCATGTTGCTCATCCCCTCGCACGAACCCCGGATTCACTCCGGGGTCATCTGCAGAATCTATTGTTAGATTTGCATGCATGTCGAATACTAACTGGTACATGTCATTCTTTTTGATAGAAACAAGTGTTACCAGATGGGGCCTTCTCGGACTCCTTCATTGCGGCAACTGCGGCCCGTAGTTGGGCTTTGCACTCCTCCAGCTCTTGAGACAATTTGGTATTCTTATCTGTAAGAACCTACGCATATAATGATCCTAAAATCAGTTGAGCCAACTGTTTCAAGTCTTAGGGGCTACTGGTGTACATAATTATCAGATTTTCTTACACATATATCCTTTACATACTGGTCCGTCGCTCTGGCCAGGCAATTTTGAGCAGCTCAGATGTACGCGTCTCCCGAGTTGAAGACATTGAACGCCTCGTGAGAGAAACAAGCGTCGCGGAGCACGGCCCGGCAACGCCTGTGATTCATGGCACTCTCCACTTCGGAATTCGTAGCGGACAGCCTATCTGCATCCTCTGTAGGAGGAACGTCCAGTGTTGGCCACATGTTAGCTGCTGCCTCTAAGTCCGGCTCTGTAGCTCGGCTGGTGGAGGCGTGGCCAACAGGCTCTCCGGATATAGTCCGACGAGCGTTTTTTCTTATAGAAAACATGGACGTTGTTACATTTTAAAAGACGACAACCACGGAGCGGGGTTCTTTTTCGTACCTCTGCGACGGCGTCTCAGTCCTGACCGCCTTCCTTTTAAGCCTACCCGGTTTTGGTGCCCCTTGTTGGTGAGTCACTGCGGGTTCGGCATGGCGTCCCAAAGACCTTCCCTGTAAGACACCATATGTGTGCGGTTGGTGAAGTGCAAAAAAAGGAATCCTTCTCGGAAGTTGGGACTCCGGTTTACTTACATGCGACGCAGGGAGTAGTCCAGGATAATCGGCTATGATGGCCACCAAGGCGCCGCCACAGCTTAATTGATAGAACGTCATGTCGATGAGCTCCACAAATTTGTACGGATCTTCTTCGAGTCCGGGGTCGAGGGCCCGGTCAGGGTCCTCTGGTTGTGGAGGCGGGCTGTGGACCTCCCTCACAGCTTTTCGCAGTTCCTGCTATGAAATAGCAAGGTAAATACCTATGACAAAAAATGCGGGAAGGTTAGGAGTAAAAGGTAGAAGCTCACCTAGCTTGGGGGGTTGTACATGGAGAATCCATCCCGTGGCTTAATGCGGATGAACTCCTCTTCCTCTCCTTTATATAAATCAGACAGTATTTTCGCTAAAGCGGTGACGCAGTCCGGTCCCCTACGACCGCAGCAGGTGGCATCGTCTTCCCCATTGAAGTACCACAAGGGGTGTCCCCTATACTGAAGTGGCTGCACCCCCCGCATTATACATATTGACATAACCTCGATTATTGTCAACCCTGATTTGGCCAGCGTCTTTATCCGGTCCATCAGATAAAGGACTTCTCCGTTATCTTCCTCCTGGGGGCTCCGAGTGCGCCAGCTGTGGCGTTTCTTCAAAGGAGCGTTACTAAACTCAGGAAGGCCCATCCAAATAGGGTCCAGAAGGGGGACGTCCTCCATATAAAACCACTCTGAAGGTCAGTCTTCGGACGTCTTCTTCAGAGTACCGGACAGGTATCCGGTCCCGGCGATGCGCCATATCTCGGCTCCGCCCACTTGATATATTGACCCCTCCTGTGTACGGGGTATGAGGCAGAATAGCCTCTTCCATAGCTCGAAATGAGCTTCGCAGCCCAAAACTAGCTCGCAAAGGGCGACGTAGCCAGCGATGTGTAATATGGAGGCGGGAGTAAAATTATGCAGCTGGAGGCCGTAGAACTCTTGGAGCCCGCGGAGGAACGGATGGATTGGAAATCCGAGTCCCCTCAATAAGTAAGGGACAAGGAATACCCGCTCCCCCATGGATGGGTTGGGAAAGCTCATGCTTGCTCCCCGCCATTATAAGTGGCTAATCCGGCTCGGACGGGGACCATATACGCAGGAGGGAGAAACCCCTGGGTCTGTAACTCTACTAATTGGTCGTGGGGAATAGAACACTTCTTCCAATCCCGGCTTAGGGCTACGGGAGCTAGATGAGGAGCTGCGATGGTCGGCCATGATGGGATGGATTTTTCCGGGCACTCTCTGATGGATGCTCGCTATGGGACGATGGTGTGATCTGGATCTGAGGATCTCTGTCTCTTTAAATAGACGGTTTACTTACATGGTTGGGGTGGCAAGCAGGGCCGGCTCTGGGGGTAGGCCACCTTGGCCTGGGCCAAGGGCCCCGGTCTGGGGTGGCATCATCAGATACATATAAGACTATACATCTATTTGGCTGGAAAAAAATGAATCAGTACAGGCCCAGCCCAACTACGGGAGAGGAAAAGGCACGACGCCTGGCATACTACATCGATCGATTCGATCAATTGAATCGCATCTCGGCATTTGTGTCTGGTCCTGGTCGCCTCGAGGGCTCGTCCGCCTCCGCCTGCTGCTCTCTCTGTCTCTCGAAGACTCACATGGACGCCCGGCTGGCCGACCGCCGGCTGCTGCACTCAGGTGGCCCTTTAATCGTGTCACAGCCCTAGAGCTTGCTTGTAACTAGTAGCATTGCATCCATGCATCATGTTTAATTTCCATGAAATTTGAAATGGGGATGATCAAGCCCTAGCACTAAAGCAATTCAAATAGGTTCAAATTCAAAAAAATATTTTCAAAAACCCAAATTGGTTTGCAAAAATATTCATGATTAATGGAAAAGGGTGATAACCATATCCAGAGATGATGGATATTTTTTCCAAGACATTTTTGGATATTTGAATAAACCATATTGTATTTGAATTGGGGCATTTAAAAAATATTAATATTTTTAATGCTCCAACAATTCTGAAAAATAGTTAAGGGCCTCTGTAATAATTCAGTTAATGCCCACAATTATTTTCAGGATTTATTTAAATGGTTTAGTATTTTACTAAACTAAAACAAAACAGATCTGAGAATAATAGAAAACAGGATTAAAACAGAAATAAGAGAGAGGAGAATAACTTACCCGGCAGCCCACCTACCGGCGTCCAACCGCCCAACTTTCCCCCGCTGGCCCAGCTTGGCCCAGCCCACCACCACCTCGCCACTGCCGCCACCTCTGCCAAGAGGGCGAGGAGGACACACGCACGACGCCCCGAGCACGCCACGCCTCCTCCTGCTCGCTTTGCCTCACCGAGACGCCTCGCTTCTCTCCTCGGCGCCGCCCGACCCCTGGACCCCTCCCTCACTCCCCGGATCCCATTCCTCCTCTGCTTCCCTCTCACAGACCACCGAAGCGGCCCTGCTGCCACTGTCGCTGCTTCGCGCCATGCCACCGCCTCCCGTTGCTTCCCGACCAGTCCAAGAGCTCCGCCTCCCCCCCCCCCCTCTTCTTCCTCACTCTGCATAAAAGGCGCCAGACGCCTGTTGCCGCTTAGCTCCGCTTCCCTCCTCGGCCACCGAGATCGCCGCCGCCGATTCGCCATGCTCAGGCTGCCTCCCGAGCTCGCTGATGCCATCGCTGCACCCGCCGTGAGCTCCTCTGTCGTTTCCCCCTCTTCCCCGACTTGTTTTCCTCCTCTAGCCACCGTTCCCACCGCGGCCGAAGCTCGCCGCCGCCGTGCCTCATCGCCGGCGTGGCTAGAGCCTCAATGGCTCGAAGCCAAACCCACCTATGTGCTCAGCGCAGCACCAGGAGCCCGCAGCACCCCTCCGCACCTCCTGCCGTGCCTCCTAGCGACGTGCCCGAACTCGCCCGAGCTCCGGCCGCCGCCAAACACGTCGCCGGCGTCGATCCCGGCCACCCCGACTCCGGCTAATCCCACCAATAGCTTCGGCTCCTCCCCAGCTCCTCCTAGATGCCCTCCGCGGGCCATTTGGTCGCGGAGTGGCAAAACCACTCGCCGCAGCCGCTCACGGCCAAGGCTAAACGCCGGCAGCCAACGTGGAATTTGACCACGGGTGGGCCCTGGTTGACTCTCCTGAGTCAATGACAGGTGGGGCCCAGCCCTGTTAGATAAATAGGTTTAGTTTTAATTAAAATTTAGTTAAGCTAATTACTCTGACACGTGGGACCCACTGCCAGTTTGACCTGGACCGCCCCAGTTGACCCGATGACGTCACACCGACGTGGTGCTGACGCCATAATCATTTTCTGGATTTAATTTAATTCAGGGAATTCCAGAAAATGCTCTAAACTTCAATAATTCATAGAAAATAATCTATAACTCCAATGGAAATAAGTTATATATGAAAAATGATCAGAAAAATATGAAGAATCTGTTTATGCCATGATCATGCATGTTTGAACAAGTTAACCTCACTGAATAGGATGAATCATGATTAGGGTAATTTATGAACTAGCATTTGGAGTTGGAGTTCAACCTTGTTTGAATTCCACTTCAACTAACTTGGATTACTATTGCATTAGGTGAATTCAGTACCTTAATATGACATGTCATTCATGTGAATGTGCATTGCATTGATTGTGTTCTCTCTTGTTTGCCGGTAATTGTCCCCTCTCGGTAGACGACGTTCCGACGATTGTTCAATGACACCGATGAAGAACTATATTATCTTCAGAAGTGCCAGGCAAGCAAAACCCCCTTGTTCATTCCGATACAATCCCACTCTCTCGCTCCTGCTCTATTTTACTGCATTAGGACAACAACGACTCATGTGTTACTTGCTGCGGTAGCTGAACCCCTTGATCCTTTGCATGACCTGTCATTCCACAGTAATTAGATGAAACCCACTAGCATGAGTAGGAATTGTTTGAGCCATGTTGTGCCTACTCATTTATGCTTGTTGTCATGCCTGCTCTCGCTTAGAGTTGAGTCGGGTCTGATTCATCGGGAATGAATTGGAATTGTTATGAGCATGTCCTATTGTGTGTGAGCTAAGTGTGTGAACACGATTTGGTAAAGGTAGCGGTGAGAGGCCATGTAGGAGTACATGGTGGGTTGTCTCATTGAAACCGTCCTCGTGAACTGAGTTCTGTGTTTGTGATCCATGAAACAGTTACTACCACGCATTGGGATCCTTAATTGACCCTCTCGGCTTCTTAACCACCCTTGTCCTCATCCGGAGTTGCAAGTAGTTTCGTGTTTGTAGCATGTCAGGCCGCACGCAACGCTGACCTTAGGGGTGGGTTGTGTTGCGGTAGGCACCGTGGTCTGTGTACCGAAAGTGCCCGTTTGGTATCTCGGGAACCCTGCACACATCGTTCGGGGCTGTATGGGAAACCTCGGCCGGACTCCCTGCGGATGGAACCCGAATAGGCGATAAACCTGGACTAGGGACTTGAGTGTTTAGGTAGGCCGTGGCCGACACCCACGTTGGGCTTCCGCTTGAAGGTTGCCGAGTACATGTCGTGTAAACGGCGGTAAGTGGTGAGAGCGTGTGTGAAGAAGTACACCCCTGCAGGGTTTAATATGATCTATTCGAATAGCCGTGTCCGCGGAGAAGGACTTCTGGGTTGCCTATATCAGTTCATAGACAAGTGAAAGTGGATACTCTAAAATACGCAAGATAAGCGTGAGTGCTATGGATGGCGTTTCTCGTAGGTAGACGGGAGCGGATCCATAGTGGTGTATTGATATGGTGAATATGTGGACTCGTGTGCGCCACCTCAAAGAGTTACTTACAGACGTAGTTTAGGATAGCCACCGAGTCAAAGCTGGCTTGCTGCAGTCAAACTCCACCACCCCCTTTGATAATGATGCATATGTAGTTAGTTCGATGTAAGTCTTGCTGAGTACAATTGTACTCACGCTTGCTTATTTTATGTTTTGCGAGAGACGCTGGTCTCGCTAGTAGTTCCACGTGGACTTCGACGCTTAGCTTGTTACCTCAGCTACGATCTTGTGCCCTCGGCAGATCTCGTAGATAGTCGCTTCTCAGCCTTTTTCATTTATAGTTGTCTGTACTCTGACATGTTTAGCTTCCGCTTGTGCTTTGACTTGTATGCTTCGAGTGTTGGGTCATGAGACCCATGTTTGTAATATCTCGCTCTTGAGCCTAATGAATAATATCTGAGTCGAGAGTTATGTTGTGATGCCATGTCGTATTTACACATATTGAGCATATTGTGTGTATGTTTGAAATGCTTGGTATGTGTGGGATCCGACAAACTAGTTGTTTATCCTCGGCAGCCTCTCATATGGGGAAATGTAGTCTCGTGCTTCGAGCGATAGTAGTCCGCTACAGCCCGGTTCACCGAGTCCTGCTAGCCCAAAGACTACCGCTTGGACACTTGATCGGCCAGCATGTGTTTCACTTCGTTCCTATGTCCATCCCTTCGGGAAATGTCACGCGGTGTTATTCGAGTCCTGCCTAGCTCTGCTACAGCCCGGGATACCGAGTCCTGTTAGCCCAGTGCTACAGCCCGAATATATACGTTGATGACCGACATGCTCGATGTGATTCATGTATGCCTGTCCCCATAGGTTAGCGCCGCTTTGGGTTCACGACTAGCCATGTCGGCCCGGTTCTTTGTCATATGGATGCTAGCGACACTATCATATACGTGAGCCAAAAGACGCAAACGGTCCCGGCCATGGTAAGGCGACACCGTGGAATACCGTGCGTGAGGCCGCAAAGTGATATGATGTGTTACATGCTAGATCGGTGTGACTTAGGATCGGGTCCCGACAGCGTTGGTATCGAGCCGAGCTGCTGAGGATTACCAAGCCAAACTGGTCGGTTGTGTCTAGAAATGCTTTAGTTATGTAAGGGAATTGATTGTGGAGGGAACGTAAGGCTCTTTTTACTCCTTATACCTCATGGCCTTCGATCTGAGTCATCCTCTTCTCTTCTACGGGTTAAGAACTAGGCTTCTCATCTATCTATCGAGGATGACGTGTTACTAATCCATAGACTTATAAGATTGTTGGTTTTAATCCCCAGTTCAGTTCCTACTATTCCTGTATGATAGCTGTTGATCTCAGAATCTTGTTATGATGTTGAGTGGTTATGCCACCATTTTTGCAGGATGTCTCAAATCTTTTTGAGCAATTACAGCCGTTATGCTGTCCGAGTCATCCCAGGTCTCTAAATAGTCTGATGCATTTGCAAATCCTTTCTTTCTGTTCCCGATGTCCTTTTTGGTCAGAATAAGCACACTAACCGGTGCGTTGAGGTAATTTATTGCCTTGACACACATGTTGGAACTATTATTATGACCCTAGATGTTTAGGAAGTCACCTAGCAATTTAGCAATGCTTTTGTATCCCCAGTGTGATGATTCTGGCCATCATTTTCGAAAGCATCCCGTGATGCCATTTAGTAGTAGGTATTCTACTCCTGGGTTCTGAACCCGAGATTCACCCTACTTACTTCATGTTGTTAGTATTTGCTAGTGCCCTTAGGATATTAGTAACCTTTGCGATAGTCCTCGAGGTCCGTGGTATTTCCTTCTTCCAAATACTACGAACCGCTTATGGCAGAAATTCCTTGTTAAATCAAAACATCACAATAAGAGTGCTCTTGAGGAGTTCTCCATTCATAATTGTGAATCTACCAATTCTACCTCTCTCGCATGGGTTATCCGAAGAAATGTTGAGCTTCGCTCGACATACTAATCTGTGCATCCACAACTCAGAAAATTATATGTTCCTTTAAGTTGCTCTCTTTAGTTGTATCCCGACCATCCTCTATCAGTTGATAATCAAGGGTATGCGTACATTGTTTATCGATGCCTATTATCCTTGTGGTCCGACAAGCCATTCTATTCCAGAATAACTAGGAGAAACAAACTCCAGTACCTCATCCATATCCAGGATTGGGTCAAAGTAGTTGTATTCCGCAGATCAAATGCCAATCCAGCTTTTGATTCTGTTCTATCCTGAAGTATTACCCACTTTATGTCCGGAATTTCATGAGAATTGCACCTTCTTTTATGAACTCTTGACGCAGTGATACTTCTCGCTATCATTATTCATTCCTCGGTCCCGTGTTGATACAACCGGAATGCCGACAAGTGAAGTGTGATGTGTGAAATCAATACTCCGAGCAACTTGTTGCTTGGTAGCTAATGGACAATATCCTCCTTCTTAGCGTGTTGATTATTGAATCATCATCCTAAGATTGATCGTGCTACCTAGTCCTTAGTTCTGGTGCACTCTTCGATCTATGAGTTAGGATCCTGTCAAGTCCTCACTCGTTCAATCATATCGCCTTGCCCTGAAAAGCAAGATTTTTCTCGAGCTTAGTAATATATCGGTGGTTCATGACTTTCCAAATATCTTCTTGGAAGTGTTATCAGGTTGTCACCTGACCGCTATGTTGAGTTCGTGATCATATTGGTTTTCTTCTAAACCACCCATTCTCCAAGAATCTGTGTTGGGTATCCCTGAGCTAGTTGGTTAAGCTAGACAA
This sequence comes from Aegilops longissima, assembly GCA_021605205.1. Taxonomy (NCBI): domain Eukaryota; kingdom Viridiplantae; phylum Streptophyta; class Magnoliopsida; order Poales; family Poaceae; genus Aegilops; species Aegilops longissima. The sequence continues at coordinate 8,250,501 of CM038679.1, forward strand.
CAACTTGGAGAGTTGGAAGATAAAAGCCTGTCCAACTTAGTTCGTTCCAAAGGGATATTCTTGTGTAGTATGTGTTGAAGAAAGATGATATCTTCATCGATGGGTCCCTGTGATCAGTTGCTGGACCTATTGTTTTATCAATTCGTTGACTTGAGTATGGGCCATTGTCAAGTCAAATCAGTACCAACGGTGCTCGTAATGTTGTCTTACTCGTGGTTGATCCCTCGAGCATACACCATTATACCTTTTGGTCTGACCAATGCTATCACCGTGTTCACATGATGGTGGAAGTCCAGTGATATGGAAATTCCGATGAGTTGTTGTTGAGCCCATCAGCAGCATTTTGTCTCCCCCATGAGTCATGTTGAACATCAACCTAGTGTTGGAAACTTGTGTAAGCATTTCTTCGTGTGCCGTTCATGAAGCCTATGTTTGGATGTAAGTAGCGACTTCCTCTAATTCATGTGCATCTGATGCAAGTTGCCGCCGTGAATTTCAGAAAGGTTTGTTTTGCCTCCTCTGGAATCATCCCAATTCAGTCATGCATACGTGCGAGGTATTCTGTGGTTCGGAGACTTGCAACCTTCGCTCTACATGTGTCCCTAGCACACCAAGCCACTGATTGATTGTTCAAGGAGAAGAAGTTCCTTCTTAAGAGCATGCCTCATGCAAGGACTTCAATATCCTCGATTATGGTTCCCCACCTAAACTTGGTAGTGTTTATCATAAGACTACTACGTGGCCATGTTTGTCTGGGACAACGTGTTCACCTGTTTGTAGCAGAACCCGCTCATGTTTTGGAGCTTGCTACCTTAGTTCACTCCCCGAGAATCTCGCAAAGTCATCTCGTCGGTTTTGGTTGCAACCTTTCCTTTTCAGACATGCTGAGTCTGAAGTATCCCATCACCAATCGGATCTGAATCTCAGGCAGATATGATGGTTGGAACGTTCGGACAGTTGCATTTCGTTCCCAGTTTGTACCGTCCTCGTGCCATTCCACTATGGGCCCCCTTCTTTGTAATTCTTGTCCAGGTTCATCTTCAAAAGTGGACTTACCATGGGTCCCCTCACCTCCGACGATAAGCAAAAGTCATCCATTGCGTTGTCTTCAACAAGGTAGTCCACATCATCCATTCTAGTTCGGGTGTACCATTCCTTTGCATTCCACCAAACGATCGTTGTGAATTGCCTTAGGCTGGTATGAAGAGTTTCAATGATCTTTGTATCAAAAGTAATTCTTTTTGCCACTTAAGGGAATAGTTCTTTGCGTCACCTTTCTCGAGGTGCCCCGTTATTGAATCATGATAAATATTTCCTCGCCACCTTGACCCATCCACCATCTTTTTAAGCATGGAATTGTTGCCACTAATCAAACCTCGTCGTTGTTCTTCCATCCCTCTCGATGTGTTTTGTGTCTCAACTCGAGATGTGTCACCGTCTCAGTCCGTGAGTCGATCATGTTTACTTGATCTTCGTGAAGATCGAATCATGTAGGGTTTCCCCTTTCTTTCTGTTGCCGTGTCGGGTGAAGATCTCGAAGACGTCAAGACCAAGATGATGGAATGAATCAACATCTTCGAGAAAGGCAAATGGATCATGAAGATTGTGATAGCTTGTGACTCCCCTTTTCCTCTTACCTCACGTCTTGAATCTCGGGGCAAGATTCTTGTTTAGTGGGGGTGAGTTGTCACAGCCCTAGAGCTTGCTTGTAACTAGTAGCATTGCATCCATGCATCATGTTTAATTTCCATGAAATTTGAAATGGGGATGATCAAGCCCTAGCACTAAAGCAATTCAAATAGGTTCAAATTCAAAAAAATATTTTCAAAAACCCAAATTGGTTTGCAAAAATATTCATGATTAATGGAAAAGGGTGAAAACCATATCCAGAGATGATGGATATTTTTCCAAGATATTTTTGGATATTTGAATAAACCATATTGTATTTGAATTGGGGCATTTAAAAAACTATTAATATTTTTAATGCTCCAACAATTCTGAAAAATAGTTAAGGGCCTCTGTAATAATTCAGTTAATGCCCACAATTATTTTCAGGATTTATTTAAATGGTTTAGTATTTTACTAAACTAAAACAAAACAGATACAGAATAATAGAAAACAGGATTAAAACAGAAATAAGAGAGAGGGAGAATAACTTACCTGGCAGCCCACCTACCTGGCGTCCGAACCGGCCCAGCTTCCCCCCGCTGGCCCAGTTGGCCCAGCCCACCACCACCTCGCCAGTCGTCGCCTACCTCTGCCAGTAGGCAGAGGAGGGACACGGCGCACGCCCCCGAGCACGCCACGCCTCCTCCCTGCTCGCCTGCCTCACCGAGACGCCTCGCGCGTTCTCCTTGGTGCCGCCCCGACCCCCTGGACCCCCTCCCTCACTCCCTGGATCCCATTCCCTCCTCTGCTTCCCTCTCTGCCACCGAAAGCGGCCCGTGCCGCCACTGCCGCTGCCTGCCATGCCACCGCCTCCCCTTGCTTCCCCGACCAGTCCAAGAGCTCCGCCCCCCCTCTTCTTCCTCACTCAGACAAAGGCGCCGGACGCCTGGTTGCCGCTTAGCTCCGCCGTTCCCTCCTCGGCCACTAAGGATCGCCGCCCGATTCGCCGCCGTTCGTGCCTCCCAGAGCTCGCCGATGCCATCGCTGCACCCGCCGTGAGCTCCTCCGCTGCTTCCCCTCTTCCCGACATGTTTTCCTCCTCTAGCCACTGCTCCCACCGCTGCCGGCTCGCCGCCGCCTGCGTCAGCCGGGCGTGGCTAGAGCCTCAATGGCTCAAGCCAACCCCACCTCTGTGTTTCAGCCAGCACACCGGGAGCCCGCAGCACCCTCCGCACCTCCTGCCGTGCCTCCTAGCGACGTGCCTGAACTCGCCCGAGCTCGGCGCCGCCAAACACGTCGCCAAGGCCGATCCCGCCACCCGACTCCGGCTAACCCCACCAATAGCTTCGGCCCTCCCAGCTCCTCCTAGATGCCCTCCATGGGCCATTTGGTCGCGGAGTGGCAAAACCACTCGCCTGGCGTGCGCGCCAAGGCTAAACGCCGCAGCCAACGTGGAATTTGACCACGGGTGGGCCTGTTGACTCTCCTGAGTCAATGACAGGTGGGGCCCAGCCCTGTTAGATAAATAGGTTTAGTTTTAATTAAAATTTAGTTAAGCTAATTACTCTGACACGTGGGACCCACCGCCAGTTTGACCTGGACCGCCCCAGTTGACCTGATGACGTCACACCGACGTGGTGCTGACGCCATAATCATTTTCTCGATTTAATTTAATTCAGGAATTCGAAAATGCTCTAAACTTCAATAATTCATAGAAAATAATCTATAACTCCAATGGAAATAATTTATATATGAAAAATGATCAGAAAAATATGAAGAATCTGTTTATGCCATGATCATGCATGTTTGAACAAGTTAACCTCACTGAATAGGATGAATCATGATTAGGGTAATTTATGAACTAGCATTTGGAGTTGGAGTTCAACCTTGTTTGAATTCCACTTCAACTAACTTGGATTACTATTGCATTAGGTGAATTCAGTACCTTAATATGACATGTCATTCATGTGAATGTGCATTGCATTGATTGTGTTCTCTCTTGTTTGCCGGTAATTGTCCCCTCTCGGTAGACGACGTTCCGACGATTGTTCAATGACACCGATGAAGAGCTGTATTATCTTCAGAAGTGCCAGGCAAGCAAAACCCCCTTGTTCATTCCGATACAATCCCACTCTCTCGCTCCTGCTCTATTTTACTGCATTAGGACAACAACGACTCATGTGTTACTTGCTGCGGTAGCTGAACCCTTGATCCTTTGCATGACCTGTCATTCCACAAGAATTAGATGAAACCCACTAGCATGAGTAGGAATTGTTTGAGCCATGTTGTGCCTACTCATTTATGCTTGTTGTCATGCCTGCTCTCGCTTAGAGTTGAGTCGGGTCTGATTCATCGGGAATGAATTGGAATTGTTATGAGCATGTCCTATTGTGTGTGAGCTAAGTGTGAACACGATTTGGTAAAGGTAGCGGTGAGAGGCCATGTAGGAGTACATGGTGGGTTGTCTCATTGAAACCGCCCTCGTGAACTGAGTTCGTGTTTGTGATCCATGAAACAGTTACTACCACGCATTGGGATCCTTAATTGACCCTCTCGGCTTCTTAACCACCCTTGTCCTCATCCGGAGTTGCAAGTAGTTTCGTGTTTCTAGCATGTCAGGGGCCGCACGCAACGCTGACCTTAGGGGTGGGTTGTGTTGCGGTAGGCACCGTGGTCTGTGTACCGAAAGTGCCCGCTTGGTATCTCGGAACCCTGCACACATCGTTCGGGGCTGTATGGGAAACCTCGGCGGACTCCTGGATGGAACCCGAATAGGCGATAAACCTGGACTAGGGATTTGAGTGTTTAGGTAGGCCGTGGCCGACACCCACGTTGGGCTTCCGCTTGAAGGTTGCCGAGTACATGTCGTAAACGGCGGTAAGTGGTGAGAGCGTGTGAAGAAGTACACCCTGCAGGGTTTAATATGATCTATTCAATAGCCGTGTCTGCGGAAGGACTTCGGGTGCCTATATCAGTTCATAGACAAGTGAAAGTGGATACTCTAAAATACGCAAGATAAGCGTGAGTGCTATGGATGGCGTTTCTCGTAGGTAGACGGGAGCGGATCCATAGTGGTGTATTGATATGGTGAATATGTGGACTCGTGTGCGCCACCTCAAAGAGTTACTTACAGACGTAGTTTAGGATAGCCACCGAGTCAAAGCTGGCTTGCTGCAGTCAAACTCCACCACCCCCCCTTTGATAATGATGCATATGTAGTTAGTTCTGATGTAAGTCTTGCTGAGTACAATTGTACTCACGTTTGCTTATTTTATGTTTTGCAGAGAGACGTCAGTCTCGCTAGTAGTTCCACGTGGACTTCGACGTTTAGCTTGTTACCTCAGCTACGATCTTGTGCCCTCGGCAGGATCTGGTAGATAGTCAGGCTTCTCAGCCTTTTTCATTTATAGTTGTCTGTACCCAGACATGTTTAGCTTCCGCTTGTGCTTTGACTTGTATGTTCTGAGTGTTGGGTCATGAGACCCATGTTTGTAATATCTCGCTCTTCGAGCCTAATGAATAATATCTGAGTCGAGAGTTATGTTGTGATGCCACGTCGTATTTACACATATTGAGCATATTGTGTGTATGTTTGAAATGCTTGGTATGTGTGGGATCCGACAAACTAGTTGTTTATCCTCGGCAGCCTCTCATATGGGGAAATGTAGTCTCGTGCTTCTGAGCGATAGTAGTCCGCTACAGCCCGGTTCACCGGAGTCCTGCTAGCCCAGACTACTGCTTGGACACTTGATCTGCCAGCATGTGTTTCACTTCGTTCCTATGTCTGTCCCTTCGGGGAAATGTCACGCGGTGTTATTCGGAGTCCTGCCTAGCCTGCTACAGCCCGGGATACCGGAGTCCTGTTAGCCCAGTGCTACAGCCCGAATATATACGTTGATGACCGACATGCTCGATGTGATTCATGTATGCCTGTCCCCATAGGTTAGCGCCGCTTTGGGTCCACGACTAGCCATGTCGGCCCGGGTTCTCTGTCATATGGGTGCTAGCGACACTATCATATACGTGAGCCAAAAGACGCAAACGGTCTCGGGCCATGGTAAGGCGACACCCGTGGGAATACCGTGCGTGAGGCCGCGAAGTGATATGATGTGTTACATGCTAGATCGGTGTGACTTAGGATCGAGGTCCTGACAAATCGTTGATTCCGTTATTCCCGTCTTGATTTTCTTGGTACGGTTGATTTTCTTGCTTTCTTGGCGTAAACGTATTTATCTTTTCAGTTTCATCATCTTTCTAGTCGTATTGATCTTGATATTGTCATCAATAATTTTGCTTCTAGAAATGCCCGAAGAAGTTTTTTCGTGAAGAATTGAAGCATTATTGTCTATGAATTAGAATTTGGATCTATTTAAGGTAATCAAACTAGCAGGGAATATTGTTTCTCATATTTAATATTTTGCTACTTTATTAGTCTTCCTTTCATGATATGAAGTCTGCGTGATTATCAATTTTTTATATGTTATACGTCTCAGAATAACAAAATATGATCGGATATGCGTACATATATATTACCTATAATAAGGGACCTTTTTTCAACTTGGCCAAGGGCCCCGAAAAACATAGAGCCAGCCCTGGTGGCAAGTGTAAAAATGCCCCGACTTCTCGCATTCGCTCGACACGTGGAGGATAGCCATTATTGGGCGCAGAAGACAAGGAGTGCAACATTCATGGGAAGTCGGACACTACTGAAAGCACAAGTGCTCCCTAGCTGGTTTTGGTAATTAATGTCAACATATCTCTTGTTGAACTAACACTTTTACCTAGAATGTTTCAGATAAGTTCAACAATGAAGTGGCATGGACTAGAGGATGTGGAACCCCTTCAAGATGCTAAGGACAAAGGATTGACTCAAGCTCCATGCTCAAGACTCTACATTGTCTTTTTTAGTGATCCAAGATCACATTGAGTCTATAGGAAAAGCCAATACTATCAAGGAGGGATGAGGTGTTGCTTAATGAGGCTCTTTCTCAAATGCTTAGTGATATGCTCCAAAGCCCTCAACTACTTTATCACATCCACATATGACCTAAACCAAAAGTCAAACTCGGCCCCACCGATTCTTTCTATCCAGCGCCACCGAGTTCAGATGTCATAGCCAGTGCCACAAACCCTAGGCAAATCGGTCTCACCGATAGGGATCTCGGCCTCACCGAGATGGGATTGCAATCTCTCTGTATGGATCTATTACCAAAATCGGTCTCACCGAGTTTGCATAATCGGTCCTACCGAGATTGCAATGTAAACTCTCTGGTTCCCTTTTGTAACATTTCAGTCTCACCGAAATGAGCGACTCGGTCCCACCGAGTTTGCCTGACCAACTCTCTGGTTAGCTTATTACCAAAATCGGTCTCACCGAGTTTGTGTAATCGGTCTCACCGAGATTACGTTATGCCCTAACCCTAACCATATCGGTCCTACCGAGTTGCATGTCGGTCCCATCGAAAATCCTAACGGTCACTAGATTTGCTGAATCGGTCCGAACGAGTTTATCAATTCGGTCCCACCGAGTTTGGCAAGTTGTGTGTAACGGTTAGATTTTGTGTGGAGGCTATATATACCCCTCCACCTCCTCTTCATTCATAGAGAGACCCGTCAGAATGAACCTACACTTCCAACTTACATTTTCTGAGAGATAACCACCTACACTTGTGTTGAGGCCAAGATATTCCATTCCTACCATATGAATCTTAATATCTAGCCATCCCCAAGTTGCTTTCCACTCAAATCTTCTTTCCACCAAATCCAAATCCTGTGAGAGAGAGTTGAGTGTTGGGGAGACTATCATTTGAAGCACAAGAGCAAGGAGTTCATCATCAACACACCATTTGTTACTTCTTGTAGAGTGGTGTCTCCTAGATTGGCTAGGTGTCACTTGGGAGCCTCCAACAAGATTGTGGAGTTGAACCAAGGAGTTTGTAAGGGCAAGGAGATCGTCTACTTCGTGAAGATCTACCGCTAGTAAGGCAGGTCCTTCGTGGGCGACGGCCATGGTGGGATAGACAAGGTTGCTTCTTCGTGGACCCTTCGTGGGTGGAGCCCTCCGTGGACTCACGCAACCTTTACCCTTCGTGGGTTGAAGTCTCCATCAACGTGGATGTACGATAGCACCACCTATTGGAACCACAGATAAAAAATCTTCGTGTCTCCAAATTGCGTTTGCACACTCCAAACCATTCCCTTTACATTCTTGCAAGTTGCATGCTCTACTTTCCGCTGCTCATACACTCGTTGCATGCTTGCTTGATATGTATTGTGTTTGTTAAACTTGTGCCAAAACTCCATTTCAAATTAAAGAAATTAAAAACTGCAACTTTTGGTACTTAGTGTCTAATCACCCCCCCCCCCCTCTAGACACCTCTTCTCGATCCTTTCAATTGGTATCAGAGCTTTGGTCTCCATTACCTTGATTTAAACACCGTTGGAGGAAGATGGATGTGTCTACTTTGGGGAGTCTTAGACATAGAGTGCCTATTCTTGATGGAGAATATTTTCATGAGTGGAAAAATGAGATTCTTGTTATTTTCAATTAATACCATTTGAACAAGTACATTACTAGCCCTTGTGCACCCCATATTGATCCCTTGCATCCCACACCCGAAGAGGATCTTGACATGATTCGCAATCTTAGAACTATCAATCTTATCATAAGAGGATTGCCCAAAAAATTGATTGCTAGTTTGCCTACTCTTGATTGTGCCTATGCTATATGGAGATTTCTTGAGGAACGATTTCCAGACTATTCCTTAAAAAATTTAGATGAAATTCTCCATAAGTCTATTGCCTTGAGTAAGATGAACTCTAGTGATCCTAGCTTTGGTGATTGTCTATTTGAGCTTACCAATCTCATGCGTGCCATAGGATATGTTGGGATCATTAGCAATATCATTTCCGAAGCTATTAGAATCCATAAAGACAATCATAGAGATGATCATTTGTCTAATGAATTACCCTCTCTAGGAATTGATCAATCACAAGATGATGTTGAACATGGATACTATGATGAGGATGATGATAGTGACTATGATCTTGATGGTGCAATGAGACACTTTGGTCTTATGGCAAATCTTCGCGGCTACATGGCTGGAGGAAAGGAATGGGTCCTTGATAGTGGATGTACCCATCATATGACCGGAGATAAAGATGTGTTCCGTGAGCTTGCTGAAAACGACGGCCCTCGAAAATATGTCACTTTTGGTGATAACTCAAAGGGTAAGGTGGTTGGCCTCGGTAAGGTGGCCTTCTCACACGATAGCTCCATACAAAATGTCATGCTCGTTGAATCTCTTAGGTACAATTTACTTTCAGTTTCTAGACTTGCTGATTTTGGTTTCAATGTCCTATTCACTCAAGTAGATTGCCAAGTGTGTCGTAGAGACAGTCGTAAAATGGTCTTTACTGGTATACGTAGAGGTGATCTTTACATTGTTGATTTCACTAAAAAGGCTCAACCTATAACTTGCTTAATTGCTAAATCTTCTAAGGGTTGGTTGTGGCATAGAAGGCTAGGTCATGTGGGTATGCGAAATCTTGATAAGCTTATTAAAGGTGATCATATAATTGGAGTAAAAGATGTCATATTTGACAAGGATAGACTTTGTAGTGCTTGTCAGGCAGGGAAACAAGTTGGAGGAAGTCATCGCGCGAAGAACATCATGACCACAAGAAGACCACTCGAGCTACTTCACATGGATCTCTTTGGTCCAAATGCCTACAAGAGTCTCGGTGGTAACTCATTTGGACTAGTCATAGTTGATGATTTTTCAAGATTTAGGTGGGTGTTCTTTCTTGATGACAAATCGCAGGTCCAAAAGATCTTCAAAAACTTTGCTAGAAAGGCCCAAAATCAATTTGACATGAAGATCAAGAAGGTTCGAAGCGACAACGGAACGGAGTTCAAAAACGCAAATGTGGATACCTTTCTTGATGAAGAAGGGATTTCACATGAGTTCTCGGCTATGTACACACCTCAACAAAATGGAGTCGTTGAGAGGAAGAACCGGACTCTTATTGAGATGGCAAGAACGATGCTTGATGAGTACAAGACGCCAAAACACTTTTGGGCGGAAGCGGTTGAGACAGCTTGTCATGCAACAAATCGCTTGTATCTTCACAAGCTACTCGGCAAGACGGCATACGAGCTCCTCACCGGTAACAAACCCCAATTTGGATACTTTCGAGTATTTGGCTCAAAATGCTACATTCTTGATAAGCATCACCGTTCTAAATTTTCTCCCAAATCTCACGAAGGTTTCTTACTTGGTTATGGCTCAAACTCTCACACTTACCGTGTCTACAACAATTTCACCCGAAAGGTTGAAGAAACGGTAGATGTGAAGTTTGATGAATCTAATGGCGCGCAAGTAGAGCAATTGCCAATAGATGTAGGATACAAAGACCGTTCGGAAGCAATCCAAGACTTTTCTATTGGCAAGGTTCGTCCAACGGAGGTGAAGGAGAGTACCTCGTCCGTCCAAGTGGAAGATTCTACCTCACGACAAGGTGAACCAAGAATTGATATGGAAGCATCCACAAGTGGGGCACATCAAGACGAAGAAAACGAGGAAGCGCACCAAGATGAACATCAACAACCTCCTTCTCCACCACGACAAGAGAATGACAACATCAACAATGAAGAAGGCCAAGAAGAAGAATAAGATGAAGAAGATGTACCACCCCGAGCCAAGCCAAAGCTCCCACGAGTTCGAGCAAGAATCTCCAAAGATCATCCCGTCGAGCAAATATACAATGATATGCAAACCGGGAGAATCACTCGCTCTAAAACTCATTTAGCTAACTTTTGTGAACATTACTCATTCATCTCTAGCATTGAACCTATGAAGGTTGAAGAAGCATTGGAAGATCCGGATTGGATAAATGCTATGCATGAAGAGCTACACAACTTTGAGAGAAATCAAGTATGGACATTGGTTGAGAAGCCCGACAACAACCACAACATCATCGGTACCAAATGGGTGTTTCGCAACAAGCAAGATGAAGATGGCCAAGTCGTCCGCAACAAAGCACGCCTAGTCGCCCAAGGCTACACTCAAGTCGAAGGTATGGACTATGGTGAGACATATGCTCCCGTTGCTAGACTTGAATCCATTCGCATCTTACTTGCTTATGCTAATCACCATGATATCACCTTGTACCAAATGGACATTAAAAGTGTTTTTCTAAATGGTGAAATTGAGGAGGAAGTTTATGTTAAGCAACCTCCCGGCTTTGCCAATCCTAAGAAACCTAATCATGTCTACAAACTTCACAAAGCTCTTTATGGTCTTAAACAATCTCCTAGAGCGTGGTATAAATGCTTGACCAAGTTCCTTATTGAAAAAGGCTTTGAAATTGGAAAAATAGATTCTACTCTTTTTACTAAAAGGGTTAATGGAGAACTATTTGTGTGTCAAATTTATGCCAATGATATTATATTTGGATCAACTAACCCTCATTTTAGTGAAAAGTTTGGAAAGCTAATGTCGGAGAAGTTTGAGATGTCGATGATGAGTGAACTCAAATTCTTTCTTGGTTTGCAAATCAAGCAAACTAAGGAAGGTACCTTTGTCTCTCAACCAAAGTACACCAAGGACTTATTCAAGAAGTTCAATATGCAAGAATGCAAAGGTATGACTACACCCATGCCTACTAGTGGACATCTTGATTTAACCAAAGATGGTGAACCGGTTGATCAAAAGGTTTATCGCTCTATGATTGTTTCATTGTTATATCTTTGTGCTTCACGTCCCGATATTATGCTAAGTGTGTGCTTGTGTGCACGATATCAAGACGCTCCTAAAGAATGTCATCTTAAGGCCGTGAAAAGGATAGTGAGATACTTAATCCATACACCAAATTTTGGCATTTGGTATCCAAAGAGGGCCTCCTTTAATCTTGTTGGCTACTCCGAATTGGACTATGCTGGTGACAAGGTTGATAGAAAGTCCACTTCGGGTACTTGTCAATTTCTTGGTAGATCTCTTGTGTCTTGGTCCTCCAAGAAACAAAACTCGGTATCCTTATCCACCGTCGAAGCGGAATATATTGCCGCTGGATCATGTTGTGCTCAATTACTTTGGATGACCCAACTCCTAAACATTATGGGGTATATGTGAAACATGTTCAATTGCTGTGTGACAATGAAAGTGCTATTAAGATTGCTCACAATCTCGTGCAACATTCTCGAATTAAACATATTGAAGTTCGTCATCATTTCATTCGAGACCATGTTGCCAAAGGGGACATTACTCTTAAGCATGTTCGCACCGATAAGCAATTAGCCGATATATTTAACAAACCACTTGATGAGAAAGTATTTTGCAGGTTAAGAGGAGAATTGAACATCATTGATGCTTCAAACTTGGCGTAGGAACTCCATTTGATACATGCAAGGCATGAGCCTATGACTAATCCTTGATATTTCTCTTATGTTGACTATCTCATGTCTTGGATATATTTGCACCTTGCATGTTATCTAACCCGTCTAGGTACTTGGATGAATCTAAATCTATGAGATTGCAACTCACTCACTTCTTGAGCAATTTCTATATCACCAAGTCTCTACACAATGGTGGATGAAGACAAGGAAGCACGCAAACATTCAAACATATCCTTTGACAATTTCTATGTTGAGTTTCATGATTGTCACTTTGGATACACAAGTGCTCTTCCTTGCAGAAACTAACCCATGTAGGTAGATGGACTCAAACTCCAAGTGGTGATCCCAACACTTGATGAGCTACATCAATCTTGAGCAACCCATACAAGTTCAACTACATGATCATGATCAACACCACCACCCAAGGTATGTTATTCCATCTTAGAGAAGCTTTACTCCAATTCATGGGATAAATCAACTCAACAAGATGTGAATACATCAAGAAGATTAAACAAAAAATGGTAACCCCATTTTGAGCTTAAACAATGAGTATGACCTACGATCAAGCGATCTCACTTGACTCCTAAGTCAATATACTCTAACATAGGTTACTTTGTCGCCGACCAATTCTAGATGAAGTTCTCTTGTGTTCTTTTTCTGTGCTCTTGCATTTGTCTCATGCATATTTGTTTCCCTCTTCATTTCACTCTTTCAAAAAAAACTTCATCTAGACTCCATTTTAGTTTCTTCTCTTTTATTTTCTGTTCTGCATTTCCTGCATCCAATTCGTTGCAAATCTTTCAGTTAATTCCTTGCAAATCCTTGTGAGATCTTACTTGTCTAGTGAGCTGAGGTGACAAGTGTTTTCTCTGCGCTGAACTCGGTCTCACCGGTCTGATGCTTTCGGTCCAACCTAATCCTCTCGGTATAACCGAACCATACAACTCGGTGTCACCGATTTCACTACAGGAAAGACATCTTGCCACTTGTTTCTACATTCTTTTTTACCCAGCTCCACTCAATGAATCTTGTCCTTGACCAGCATCCCATTCAACTTGCTGCTTTGTTCTGTGACTCAAGGACCAAACCCATCATGACAAAAATCCAGAAGAGCCCTTCTTGGAAATTGATGTCAAAGGGGGAGAGAGAGATCACATCAAAGCTTAATTATATCTATAGGGGGAGAGAATACTCAAGGGAGGAAAGAGTAATCATCAAGGACCCCAGATGCTTGGTGTTCAAGAGGAGAGAAGTCACATGTCTTCAAGAGGGTAAAGACATGTTCATATTTGCTCGTTTGCATTAGCTCTGTTTATTTCCTTTGAGCTCTGATTTTCTGTTCCCTATCTTCTCCCAGTATCCCATGCTAGATTCAGGGGGAGCAAGACATCTAGGGGAAGGAAATCATTGAATTTATTGCACAACTTTACCTTTGGGGACATGTCTATTTCCTTTGTGCTACTTAGTACTCACTCTACATGTCATCCCAGTCTTGGTACTCTTGTGGTTTCTCTTGTTTGCTCTGGCCAGTAGGTGTATCTGTGTTATCTAACCTTGTTTACGCAGGTTCATCCCATCCTTAGCCAACTCAAGACCACAAGGTAAGTATATGCATCACAGTCATGTGAATGAGAAATTCTTGCTGATGTACATACTGTTTTCAAGAAGGACTCATGAGCATGAAGGTACATTTCTCGTATTCACGTCATTTGCTCAGATGCATATAGCCAAGATACATGTAACACATTGCTTACTCTGTCATGTTTATGCATTCACATGCTCCTATATTCCATATTCACATGATTGCATACATGTAGGGGGAGCCTATGCATGTTACATGTCTTTCCAAAGCTTTACTTACTATTCTATATATCTTTATCTAAAGCTTTGATGTATGTTGTCATCAATTACCAAAAAGGGGAGATTGAAAGCACAAGTGCTCCCTGGGTGGTTTTGGTAATTAATGTCAACATATCTCTTGTTGAACTAACACTTTTACCTAGTATGTTTCAGATAAGTTCAACAATGAAGTGGCATGGACTAGAGGATGTGGAATCCCTTCAAGATGCTAAGGACAAAGGATTGGCTCAAGCTCCAAGCTCAAGACTCTACATTTTCTTTTTTAGTGATCCAAGATCACATTGAGTCTATAGGAAAAGCCAATACTATCAAGGAGGGATGAGGTGTTTCTTAGTGAGGCTCTTGCTCAAATACTTAGTGATATGCTCCAAAGCCTTCAACTACTTACTCACATCCACATATGACCTAAACCAAAAGTCAAACTCGGCCCCACCGATTCTTTCTATCCGGCGCCACCGAGTTCAGATGTCATAGCCACTGCCACAAACCCTAGGCAAATCGGTCTCACCGATAGGGATCTCGGCCTCACCGAGATGGGATTGCAATCTCTCTGTATGGATCTATTACCAAAATCGGTCTCACCGAGTTTGCGTAATCGGTCCTACCGAGATTGCAATGTAAACTCTCTGGTTCCCTTTTGTAACATTTCGGTCTCACCGAAATGAGCGAATCGGTCCCACCGAGTTTGCCTGACCAACTCTCTGGTTAGCTTATTACCAAAATCCGTCTCACCGGGTTTGTGTAATCGGTCTCACCGAGATTACGTTATGCCCAAACCCTAACCATATCGGTCCTACCGAGTTGCATGTCGGTCCCACTGAAAATCCTAATGGTCACTAGATTTGCTGAATCAGTCCGACCGAGTTTATCAATTCGGTCCCACCAAGTTTGGAAAGTTGTGTGTAACGGTTAGATTTTGTGTGGAGGCTATATATACCCCTCCACCTCCTCTTCATTCATGGAGAGAGCCATCAGAACGAACCTACACTTCCAACTTACATTTTTTGAGAGAGAAACACCTACACTTGTGTTGAGGCCAATATATTCCATTCCTACCATATGAATCTTGATCTCTAGCCTTCCCCAAGTTGCTTTCCAGTCAAATATTCTTTCCACCAAATCCAAATCCTGTGAGAGAGAGGTTAGTGTTGGGGAGACTATCATTTGAAGTACAAGAGCAAGGAGTTCATCATCAACACACCATTTGTTACTTCTTGGAGAGTGGTGTCTCCTAGATTGGCTAGGTGTCACTTGGGAGCCTCCGACAAGATTGTGGAGTTGAACCAAGGAGTTTGTAAGGGCAAGGAGATCGCCTACTTCGTGAAGATCTACCGCTAGTGAGGCTAGTCCTTCGTGGGCAACGGCCATGGTGGGATAGACAAGGTTGCTTCTTCGTGGACCCTTTCATGGGTGGAGCCCTCCGTGGACTCGCGCAACCGTTACCCTTCGTGGGTTGAAGTCTCCATCAATGTGGATGTATGATAGCACCACCTATCGGAACCACGGATAAAAAATCTCCGTGTCTCCAAATTGCGTTTGCACACTTGAGGGAGTCCTGGACTAGGGGGTGTCCGGATAGCCGAACTATCGTCTTTGGCCGGACTCCTAGACCGTGAAGATACAAGATTGAAGACATCGTCCCGTGTCTGGATGGGACTTTCCTTGGCGTGGAAGGCAAGCTTGGCGATACGTATATGTAGATCTCCTACCATTGTAACCGACTCTGTGTAACCCTAACCCTATCCGGTGTCTATATAAACCGGAGGGTTTTAGTCCGTAGGACGAACAACAATCCATCCCAAAGCTAGCCTCCAGGGTTTTAGCCTCTCGATCTCATGGTAGATCTACTCTTGTACTACCCATATCATCAATATTAATCAAGCAGGAGTAGGGTATTACCTCCATCGAGAGGGTCGAACCTGGGTAAAACATCGTGTCCCTTGTCTCCTGTTACCATCCGCCTAGACGCACGATTCGGGACCCCTACCCAAGATCCGCCGGTTTTGACACCGACATTGGTGCTTTCATTGAGAGTTCCTCTGTGTCGCCACCTTTAGGCCCGATGGCTCCTTCGATCATCAACAACGACACGGTCCAGGGTGAGACTTTTCTCCCTGGACAGATCTTCGTGTTCGGCGGCTTTGCACTGCGAGCCAATTCACTTGGCCATCTGGAGCAGATCGAAAGCTACGCCCCTGGCCATCAGGTCAGATTTGGGAGTTTGAACTACACGGCCGACATCCGCGGAGACTTGATCTTCGAAGGATTCGAGCCACAACCAAGTGCGCCGCACTGTCTCGATGGGCATGATCTAGCTCTGCCGCCGAACAGTGCCTTGGAAGCCACACCAGAGTCCGCTCCGACCCTTAGCTCAGACCCGACTCCCCCGATCGAGGACGAGTGGTTGGACAGCGCCTCGGGGGCTACGATCTTTACGGCGATTGAGCCGAACTCCATCCCTCTCCTTTGCGAAGACCATGACTCCAAGGCGCCGGACTCCTCTCCGGACTCAACCTCTCATACCCCCAATCGAATCCGATTGGGCCGTCATGGAGTTCACTATCGGACATCTTTCAAGACTTTTCGCTTTGGCGGCATCCTGAATTCACTAAAGTTTCTCTCTTTATCAGGAGAGCCCTGGCTGGACTACGGTCAGGAAGGTTGGGATGCGAACGACGAATAAATTCAACGCCCACCCACTGCCCACTTTGTAGCCACTGTCGAAAGCTTAAACGACGTGCTCGATTTCGACTCCGAAGACATCGACGGTATGGACGACGATGTAGGAGACAACCATGAACCAGCACCTATAGGATACTGGACAACCACCTCATCCCATGATGTATACATGGTGGATACACCTAAAGGAAGTGACAACGAGGAACAACGGGACACTACGAAGGATAAATCCCTCAAAAAACAGTCAAAACGGCAACGCCGCACCAAGTCCCGCCTCGACAAAGACCCAGCCATAGAGCAGGGTGAACCGGTGGACGACGAATATGCTATCGAGCAACCGTCCGAACAGGACAACTTGGATAAACAACCCATCCCCGACGAAGATAATAGTCCGGACGATCTCACGCCGGACAAATTGTTGGAGCAGAAGAACCTCCACAAAAGGCTCGTCGCCACTGCGCGTAGCCTGAAAAAGCAGAAGCGGAAGCTCAAAACAGCGGAAGATGCACTCAGAATCAGATGGAGCAAAGTACTCAACACCACGGACAAATACGGCGACAGTCGCCGAACAAAGAGCTACCCAAAGAGAAAACTACTGCCCGAATTTGATGAGGAGGCCGTAGAGCCCCCACAATCAAAAAGCAAGAAGGCCACCCGGTCGGATGGATGACCCCATGGAAAACAGAGAGTGGCAAGCGGCGCCGCACACAAGCCGGCACGCGATCCGCATAAGGATCCGCACCAAAAGGATGGCCCGGTTAGATCTATCTACCGGCCAAGGAAACAAGTTCTGGCGAGAAATACAACACGTCAAATATCCGAACATCACGGCACACCCAAATACAGGGGCGCCGTGCACCCTCTATGTTTCACCGATGAGGTGCTGGATCATGAATTTCCAGCGGGATTCAAACCCGTAAACATAGAGGCATACGACGGAACAATAGACCCTGGAGTCTAGATTGAGGATTACATCCTCCACATACACATGGCTTGAGGAGATGATCTCCACGCCATAAAATACTTACCCATCAAGCTCAAAGGGCCAGCCTAGCATTGGCTCAAAAGCCTCCCTGAAAATACCATTGGAAGTTGGGAAGAGCTCGAGGATGCTTTTCGGGCAAATTTTCAAGGGACTTATGTCTGTCCTCCGGATGCAGACGATTTAAGTCATATAACTCAACAACCCGGAGAGTCAGCACGCAAATTCTGGAACAGGTTCCTCACCAAAAAGAACCAAATAGTCGACTGTCCGGACGCCGAAGCCTTAGCAGCTTTCAAACACAACGTCCGAGACGAATGGCTCGCCAGACACCTCGGCCAGGACCCGCTTTTGCGCGGGAGAGGATAGTTGGATGGCAAGATGCACTACCAGCGACCCAAGTACATCCGAAGTAAGGGATGGAAATGGAAAACCACGACGCGGCAAGGACCAGCGCCGGATTAAGGGGAATGGTCCAAAGAGCGCGGCAGTCAACGCCGGATTCAAAAGCTCACGGCAGAACAATAAAAAACTGCCCCTTAAGGACAATAGCGATGAGCTATCCAACTTAAACAAAAACTTGGACAAGATATGCCAAATCCACAGTACTCCCGGGAAGCCTGCAAACCATACCCACAGAGATTGTTGGGTCTTCAAGCAGTCCGGCAGACTCAACGCCGAACACAAGGGGCTCGACACACCAAGTGAGGATGATGACGAGCACCACAAGCAGAGCCCCGAAAGACAAAAGAATTTCCCACAAGAGGTCAAAACAGTAAACTTACTTCAAGTAACAAAAGGGGAAAACAGAGCGGCACCCATTGAAGTACGCGCCGCACAATCTACCCCAGCGGAGTCCCAACACTGGTTGTCAAAACAAATTACCTTCGACCATCAGGACTACTCCGAAAGTATCCGGAACGCAGGCTGGACTGCCTTGATACTAGAACCTATAATCGACGGTCTTCAATTTACGCAAGTCCTAATGGACAGCGCCAGTGATTTAAACCTGCTATATCAGGACACAATCCACAACATGGGCATAAACCCAAACAGGATTAGCCATAGCAACACTTCCTTCCAAGGAATAATGCCAGGCACATATGCCCATTGTACGGGCTCCCTACTATTGGAAGTTGTGTTCGGCTCATCCGACAACTTCCGCCGCGAAAAGTTAACCTTCCACATCGCCCCATTCAAAGTAGCTATCAAGCACTCATCACGTGAAGCTTTCGCTTTTAACGCAATACCGCATTATGCATCTCTTACACTTAAAATGCCCGTCCACGCGGCATCATCTCATTAAAAGGGAGTATTAAGTTACTTTGAGCACGGAAGAACGTGAGACTGCCTTGACAGCCCAACACCAATCCGCTCCGCTAATCAAAGCTCTGAATAGGTCATTCAAACCCGGACATGGCTAGACGAGTCCGGCGCCTACTAGCGCATACCCCCATACAAGGGGTTGCACGACGCATAACAAGAGACAATAAAGCTCAGTTTTATTCACCTTTCAACCGTACTCTGTTTATTTAATATAAAGTACATTTCTCGCATGATATTTTTCTTTTCAACTAAGTTCTTCTCTTTACAGATGAACACCATGCTACACCCGTCCGGATACGGCACAACGGAGACACAGCGCAGACGCAGCAGGACCCATTGCAAGGATTCTTTTCAGATTAAGACCCTGCGTAAACCTTTTTTACTGTCTCTTGTTGATACACATCCCCCGGTTTCTTATTATAACCGAGGAGGAGGCTGGCGTTTTGGCATCGGCCGCACCAGAATTTTTGCGCGTACCTGGACACTTAGGGCATTGTTCTGCCCATTTTCATAAAGACCGAATACCTTAGGGAGCGTTCGGCGTCTCGAGTTAGGCCTTACTAGTCATGAACCCGTGCACCTGCGCGGGCTAGGGATTTTTTTTTTGCTTTTAACATTATTGTGAAATCTATGCTATTATAAGACAAACATGTATATTTGATTCAAAATATGAGTTTAACTTTATTTGGAAATGATTCCTCACTTTAAACATTTAATTTTCAAATTAGTATATATTTTCACATTTGAAGGAATATTTATGGTACTTGGAGTTATAAAAGCGATATGAAACAATGTATGTCAAATGCAATAGATATACCTTGATAATAATTAGCTAATTAATCCCCACAAATATTACATCGAAAGTGAGGAATGCAAAAGTAGCATTATCTTCGGTAGTAGTATCATCTATATACAAAACCTTAGTAATTTCAGGTTTGCCTTCCAAATTGAAATATCATTAAAATCCACAATGTATTAGAAGGTACGGAATCACACTGAATAGAAAAATTGGAAAAGCACAAAGGACACTAAAATAAAGATAATTCCCAATATAATTTTTACAGTATTACTATCAGAAATTTCTTATGTTTGCTAGGTGGTATATAAGTTTAGTCAACCTACAACACCAAATGGGAGCCCAGAGGATAAATGTTACACGTTAAGAGTATTAATGGCTCTCGCATTAGTGTATTTAGTGAAAAAATACTCTACTGTTGACCCACCTGACCTTTGAAGTTATGAAATTTGATGTCTGTTATGAAATGCCTGGCCCTTGCGTTCAAAAGCCTGGGAGAAACTCTCCGGCACTGGATCACCAGTGCCCTCATGCTAATAATAGAAAACAGAGCAAAATTCATAAAAAAAAAGTAGTATGATTTTTTGTCCGATCTGCTAGATGATATGTATGACCGTTGGACAAATGCGTTTGCGACATCATCTCCTTCTCTCACACGGGAACCTTCTTCACTTCCTATCTGGTACTTCTCGTCCCCTGCATCCTCCTTGCATCCCACGGGGACCTGTTGTGCTGCAGGGTGCTCTAACCGCAGGTCACCCTCAGTATCACGTGCAATCCACGCTCCTCAATGTTGATGACTTGCATCTCAGCTTCGTCCAGAATTTTCATTCTGGCTGCAATCACTATAGAAAAACAACCAATGCTCCAATAACAAATCTGTTTCGCACATACTTTGTCGGGAAATCTCATGCAATAGCTCTTGGGACTGTACAGCAGGGCCAGAAAAGAACATGTCAAGAGTTCGCAAATATATTGCTGCTGGAGGGATCCGCCTGAATTTTGCTTTGCGAGATATGAGAACAGGAGGAGGGTCTGGGATGTGCCAATGTCTACGTGGTCACTGGAACCGATCAATCCCATCCTCATCACCATCGGAAGCGCATTGAGTATGACACGGGGAGGCAGAGACAGATTAAGGGCAAGGGAGAAGCTACCGTGAGGAGACTGCAGATTGTTTTTTCTTTTGCTTAAAATAGATCGTAATCTTTCATGACTCTTAAGAAAGCTGCCGAGAGGAGGCTACATATCTTTTTTTGAAGCGTATATAGACTCCCTTTTCTTGGACGTGAGGCTTGAGGTCTCTTTTTATATACGTGCCTTGATTTTGGTTTTGCAGTCTGAGATGTGGACACTTTTCGGACGTGGGGTTTCAAGAATTACGACTTGCATGTTTCTTTAAGGAAAGAAGTCATGCTGTTTTTATTTTATTTTTAAGAACGTAGACTTTGCTGTATTTTTTTTGAAATAACTTAGACGTGGCCTCTTTCTATAAAAACATAGGCGTGGCCTTTGGTATTTTTTTTTGTACATGTGGGACTAACCCTATTCTTGTACGTTCTGTTTTTTTTTTTTTGTTATTAATGAGGCACCATCTTCTAATTAATCTTGACCACCAAATTTAAAAGAAAGAAGACATGTTTTCTATTTTGTGTTTTCAGAACATAGGTGTGGGCGTTCTTTTTTTCCTTTCATCAACTAACTTCAACGTGTGGGTTCAAAACTTCTTTTTGTACGCATTGAATTAATCCTATTCAAGTACGTACGTGGTGTTAGATCTTGACCATCAACTTTAATATCCAATGGCTAATTTAATTTTGATGATGTGGATTACTGTAGAGCCTCTTATGGTGCCTCCAATTAGTAAATATAAGATATGCATTAGCTCCGAATCATGTCTTTGGTCAAATGTTGGGTTTTCCCGGCTCCCATGTTTTGGTACCTTACGTTCCGTTATATCGGCTAAGGTAGGCTGGGAGAACCATCTGCGATTGTGCCCAGCTTGAGCTGGGTTGAGCACCTCAATGAGAAAGCTAAAACTGACTGTCATGATATAGCGTGAGACTGGTCAACCACTCGATGACCCAGCAGAATGTTTAGAATTCCCCGCATTGACGAAGGGCGTTTCGGTCAGCACATACGCTACCCAATTCGGGAGAGCGCGTGCCCTAGGGGCTATATAGTAGCCCCACCATCGAACTCCTATGGCTAAGTGAAAGTGATAAAGCATTATAGTCCGGTTGCCTAGTTTGCTACGCTATCACCTCCTTCACAGGACCAAGACGTTGAATTAAGTGTGAAATGCGCCTTTTGTAAACACCCCGCACTATGTGCGTGGGGCTCAAGACTGCCATCTTTCAGGTTATATACACATATACATCAACGGCAAGACAGGAGGCGTTTTAATACTTGAACGCACAAGTATAAAAAGCTCTTATATTATATTGAAACATTGTTTTCACAAATAATACATGTCATTTAAACATAATACCCTTCGAGCACTGCGTCTCTATTAAACGAGCGCCCTGCAGGACTTCCTCAAAATAGTGCTCGGCAGGTACTCGGCTTCTGTCCGAATCTTGGGATGCAACGTCGGTGGCCTTCATCTCTGCCCAGTATGTCTTGACACGGGCAAGAGCCATCCGCGCTCCCTCTATGCATGTTGACCGCTTCACTTCATCGATATGCGGTACCGCACCAAGGAACTGCTGCACTAAGCCAAAATAACTCTTCGGCTGGGGTCCGCCTGGCCACAAATGAGTCATGACATGCTTCATGGCAAGTCCGGATAATCGATTCAGCTCGGCCCATTCGGCCAACCGATCGGTCAACGGAAGAGGACGCTCCGTACTATGGAATTGCGACCAAAATAGCTCTTCCCTTCTATGCCCCTTCTGGCCTCGAAGTGCTCAATCGCGTCCGCAGCGCTCGCCGCTAAGTCCAGATAAGCATCCTCCAAACTCCACAGCTTGTCCAACCGAGCATACTTCGATCCAGATATTTCCTCCGCAGCGAAACGGTTTTCCACCGCAATATCCCCGGCCTGACTCAGCTCCTCCTTGGCAGCTCTCATAGCGGAATGGGCACCCTTGGATTCGGCGGTGGCCTTTTTCAGGTCCTCTTGTTCCGCTTGACGTTCTTTTTCAAGAACCTCGCAGCGGTCGGTAGCATTCTTCGCCAGGCCAAATCGGCCATTTCCTCTTTGCTTCGGCAGTGAGCAGCCCGCTCGCTTTCAGCTCTTGCCGCTTTTAAAGCGGCAGCGTTACTCTTTCGGGCTTGCTCTTTAGCTCGGCAAGTTCCGCCAAGAGCCTCTCCACAAGAGCGGCACCGTCGCATCAAAGCATACAAGTAGTAAGGCATGGGCGCCAAGCTCCCTTACCAGGTGTCCGCGAGAAGTCGCATACCTTGTGACTCGTCAAACCGCTTATTGACCAGCGCGATGTCCGTGATCCGCCTCGTCAAGTTGCCGCTTTAGTTCGGCAAATTCATCACCCAGCTAGCCACCGGACGCCCGCCACCTACATAGGAACGACGACATGTTAGTATCGAGATTATGATCTCGCACGCGCTGTCGCCAGACAGATACCGAGTCTCAGGGGCTACTATCTATACAGGGCGCATTCTATATGCATAACTGTCAGAAGGTACATCATTTTTCTTTTTCGTACCTCAAACCCCGTTAGTAAACTTCTGGCGGCTTCATGCAATCTGCTCTCAGCGGATGCAATTCTTTCAATTATCATAGCCATTAGCGCACGGTGATCTTCTGAGATATACGCTCGCCCGAGCAGGTCGTTCAGCTCCTCCGACCGCACGCCAGTTGGCGCCGGACCGTCCGGCCCCGCCGGACTCGGGGAAACTCTCCGTGATGGCACTTCAGGGTCGCCCACCTTGCACGAAGGCGCGATAGGTGGAGGCGTTTCGCTCTCTATCATCTCCGAACAGAGATCCCCCGAAGACGAGCTCTGCTGAGAAGGGCTGAGATCCGAACTACAAGGTACAATTTCATTTATCTTCATAAATAAATACAGGGATGTTCTTTATTCACAGGACCCCTTCTTTTTACTTACTGCTTGCTGGAGGGCTGATCCCCTTGGAGAAATAGTGCGGCTGGGATACTTCCCGGCGCCGGACTTTCTGACGAAGACTTCTTTCCCCGTTTTGAGGCCTTGGCTTCCGGGTCTTCGGAAGCGGTCCTCTTCTCCCCTTGGAGGGGAGGATCCCTGGTCCCCTCTTCCTTGAAAGCCTCCTTCGCGGAGGCAGTTGCTTCCCTGCTCCCCCCCTTCGCCTTCTTTAAAAGGCGCGGCCTTCAACATCTTGGTCAAGATGGGATCCAATGAGGTCTCCGGAGGGAACCGACACCTTATCAGCTTTGCCTTGGCTATCCACTCCTGTTCAAGAAACGGCTCCCTTAAAAGGGCATATATATGATAAATGAATGAAGAGCCTGTCCGGTTACAGGGTTACTTACTTGAGTATCTGGGTGATTGAAGCTTAGACCTGCGTCCTCGGTCAAGTCCGGACACTTCTCTTGTGATCCGAAGAACAGTTTGTACATATCCTTGGGCGTCGCGCCCATAAAATGTTGGAGAGCTCATGGTCCCTCCGGATTAAACTCCCACAGCACGGAGGGGCGACGCTTGCAGGCGTATACGCCGAATCAGCATAACCTGCGCCACCACGACCAGATTGATCTCTCTTTCTTGGAGGTCTCGAATCGGCCCTGCAATGAGGAACGCCCTTGACGGCCCCAGTCGAGCCCCCGTTGACCCATGATGCCAGCCGCTGTGGTGGACTGAGCGAAGGCGGTGGCGCCACCCATTTGGTGCCCCTGGGAGCGGTGATATAAAACCACTCTCATTGCCACAAACCAAGCTCCTCTTGAAAAGAGCCCTCGGGCCACGGAGCATCAGCACACTTGCTTATGACCGCCCCTCCGCACTCTGCTTGTTGCCCCTCGATCATCTTCGGCTCCACCTTGGAGGTCTTGAGCCACAATCCAAAGTGAGGGGTAATATGGAGGAAGCCTCACATACGACAATGAATGACGAGATATGGAGGATGGACTCCGGATTCAAGTAATGGAAATCCATCCCATAATAAAACATGAGACCCCGCACAAAGGGATCCGTCGGGAAGCCTAAACCCCGAAGGAAGTGAGACACGAACACCACGCTCTCGCCGGGCTCGGGAGTGGGAATGACCTGCACTGGAGCAGGCAGCCTATGCAAAATTTCGCCGGCTAGATACCTGGCATCTCGCAGCTTTAGCACATCTTCTTCTGTGACGGAAGAAGACATCCATCGGACGAGCTGGTCGGAGCCGGACATCGTCGAAGGTCCGAAGCACCTAAATCTGAAGCTTTGGGTATTAGAACTCGAAGCGCGAGGCGAACTCGATGGAGGGTGGAAAAAATAAGAGGGCCTTGGGCTCATTATAAAGAGGTTGAATACCAAGAGCCCTCCCCGTGGTCGATTGGGACTCGCCTTTGATAGAGGAGGCGTGCCAACGGGCACGGTTGGGTTACCCACGTCCGTATTGATGAGAATCCCGGAATAAGGGGGTACGATCTACGCTTTGATAAGACGTGCCAAGGAAACCGCCTCGCTAAACGCGCTGAGGTGGGACAGTAAAAAACGATTCGAATAAAGGCTTGGCCGTGGTGTGATGTCACGCCGTGGAATACGTCAGCAGATCTGTGCAAAAATTATTCTCTCTACGGTGGTATGTGGAACTTGTTTTCTAGAGCCGGACACTATCCTTGTGTTCAAAACCATCTATGAAGTATTCGGAGGAGGAACCCGCCTTGCAATGCCGAAGACAATATGCGCGTCGGACTCGTCGTCATTGAAGCCTGGTTCAGGGGCTACTGAGGGAGTCCTGGACTAGGGGGTGTCCGGGTAGCCGAACTATCATCTTTGGCCGGACTCCTGGACCGTGAAGATACAAGATTGAAGACTTCGCCCCGTGTCCGGATGGGACTTTCCTTGGCGTGGAAGGCAAGCTTGGCGATACGGATATGTATATCTCCTACCATTATAACCGACTCTGTGTAACCCTAACCCTATCCGATGTCTATATAAACCGGAGGGTTTTAGTCCGTAGGACGAAAAACAATCATACCATAGGCTAGCTTCTAGGGTTTAGCCTCTCTGATCTCGTGGTAGATCTACTCTTGTACTACCCATATCATCAATATTAATCAAGCAGGAGTAGGGTATTACCTCCATCGAGAGGGCCCGAACCTGGGTAAAAACATCGTGTCCCTTGTCTCCTGTTACCATCCACCTAGACGCACAGTTCGGGACCCCCTACCGGAGATCCGCCGGTTTTGACACCGACAACACTCCAAACCCTTCCCTTTACATTCTTGCAAGAGTCATGCTCTACTTTCCGCTGCTCATACACTCTTTGCATGCTTGCTTGATATGTATTGTGTTTGTTAAACTTGTGCCAAAACTCCACTTCAAATTAAAGAAATTAAAAACTGCAACTTTTGGTACTTAGTGTCTAATCACCCCCCCTCTAGACACCTCTTCTCGATCCTTTCAACTACTCAACAGGTACTCAGAATTTGGAGAAAAACCCACCTTGCAATGCCGAAGACAATCTGCGCGTCGGACTCATCGTCATTGATGCCTGGTTCCGGGGCTACTGAGGGAGTCCTGGATTAGGGGGTCCTCAGACAGCCAGACTATATCCTTTAGTCGGACTGTTGGACTATGAAGATACAAGATTGAAGACTTCGTCCCGTGTCTGAATGGGACTCTCCTTTGCGTGGAAGGCAAGCTTGGCAGTTCGGATATATAGATCTCCTCCCTTGTAACCGACTCTGTGTAACCCTAGCCCCCTCCGGTGTCTATATAAACTGGAGGGTTTAGTCCGTAGGACGACAACAATCATAATCATAGGCTAGCTTCTAGGGTTTAGCCTCTACGATCTCGTGGTAGATCA
The DNA here is from genome assembly GCA_021605205.1 of Aegilops longissima. Classification (NCBI taxonomy): domain Eukaryota; kingdom Viridiplantae; phylum Streptophyta; class Magnoliopsida; order Poales; family Poaceae; genus Aegilops; species Aegilops longissima. Next base: position 8,277,102 of record CM038679.1, read on the forward strand.
ACTCTTGTAATACTCATATCATCAAGATCTATCAAGCAGGAAGTAGGTATTACCACCATCGAAAGGGCCCGAACCTGGGTAAACATTGTGTCCCCCGCCTCCTGTTACCATCCGCCTTAGACGCACAGTTCGGGACCCCCTACCCGAGATCCGCCGGTTTTGACACCGACAATCATCGACGACATTCGCAACATGCAACTCCAATATCATCTTCTCCTCCTCAACTTTTTCTTAATTTTTCCTTCAAGTAATTATTTTCTTCTTCAACTAAATTTAACCTCTCGACAATAGGTCGGTTGAAATTTTCGGTTCACATACCTCCTAGATAAAAATATCTATGTCATGTTGGTCGGCATAATTTTCATAAATAATAAATGAACCAAATAGTTATAAAATATAATATATACCACATCCGAATCATAGACAGGACGAGGGCCGACGGGGAGGGATACCAAAACCATCGCACTATATAATAACAAATAATAATAAAAGTAAGAAAATTACACAAGTATCTATCTAAATCATACAAGTAAGAATTTTGTTTCTTTTAGAAAGAAGATAAGAACAAGAGGCTCACCACGGTGGTGCCGGCAACGAAATCGGCGCGGGCGATCGACGGCGGTGAAGACGGGGCCGGGACGTGACGGACCGCTAAACCTAGACAAATCTTGAGGAAAATGGAGCTTGGAGGTCGAGCTTGAAGAGGAGAAAGCTTAAGTAGTGTGGCTCGGGCATTTTATCGAACACCGCATGTGCATATGAGGTGAGCTAGAGCACCACAAAGCTCTCCCCTCGCCGGCCAGAAAAAACAAAGCAGTGGAGTGCTTGCTACCTCTTGAGTGTTGCATTGGTTTTTCCCTTGAAGAGGAAAGGGTGATGCAGTATAGTAGCGTAAGTATTTCCCTCAGTTTTTGAGAACCAAGGTATCAATCCAGTAGGAGGCTACGCTCGAGTCCCTCGCACCTACACAAAACAAATAAGAACCTCGCAACCAACGCGATAAAGGGGTTGTCAATCCCTTCATGGTCACTTACGAGAGTGAGATCTGATAGATATGATAAGATAGTATTTTTGGTACTTCTATGATAAAGAGAAATAAATATGCAAAGTAAAATAAAAGGCAATAGAAATATCTAAGTGTTGGAAGATTAATATGATGGAGAATAGACCCGGGGGCCATAGGTTTCACTAGTGGCTTCTCTCAAGAGCATAAGTATTACGGTGGGTGAACAAATTATTGTGGAGCAATTGATAAAATTGAGCATAGTTATGAGAATATCTAGGTATGATCATGTATATAGGCATCACGTCCGTTGAGGGAGTCCTGGATTAGGGGGTCCTCGGACAGCCGGACTATTGGACTATGAAGGTACAAGATTTAAGACTTTGTCCCATGTCCGGATGGGACTCTCCTTTGCGTGGAAGGCAAGCTTGGCAGTTCAGATATGTAGATCTCCTCCCTTGTAACCGACTCTGTGTAACCCTAGCCCCCTCCGGTGTCTATATAAACCGGAGGGTTTAGTCCGTAGGACTACAACAATCATAATCATAGGCTAGCTTCTAGGGTTTAGCCTCTACGATCTCGTGGTAGATCAACTCTTGTAATACTCATATCATCAAGATCAATCAAGCAGGAAGTAGGGTATTACCTCCATCGAGAGGGCCCGAACCTGGGTAAACATTGTGTCCCCCTCCTCCTGTTACCATCCGCCTTAGATGCATAGTTCAGGACCCCCTACCTGAGATCCACCGGTTTTGACACCGACATTGGTGCTTTCATTGAGAGTTCCACTGTGCCGTCATCATAAGGCTCGATCGCTCGTCTTGTTGACAAGGACAACAACACCTCGGGGGGAGCCCTGGTTGTAGGCCAAACCCTCCGATTAGGCGGCTTCGTCATGACCGCCCGTTCGGCCGTTGCGCCGACGATGACTTCTCAGGTCATCAAAAACAGCCTCCACGTCCTCTCGGGATTCGCCGAGCAGATGGATCCAATGGAGCTCTCTTCCTTGAATGAGCTTCATAACCCACAAGTATAGGGGAAAATTGTAGCCTCTTTCAATAAGTAAGAGTGTCGAACCCAACTAGGAGCTAAAGGTAGAACAAATAGTCCCTCAAGTTCTATCGACCACCGATACAACTCTACGCACGCTTGACGTTCGCTTTACCGGAAACAAGTATGGAACTAGAAGTACTGTGGAGGTGTTTTCGGATAGGTTTGCAAGAAAGTAAAGAGCGAGTAAATAAAAGCTAGGGGCTGTTTAGATGAAGACACAACTAAATTAGTTTTAGTAGAGAGCTTTTTGTTACGAGAAAGTTATTTGTCCCTAGGCAATCGATAACTAGACCGGTAATCATTATTGCAAATTTATTTGAGGGAGAGGCATAAGCTAACATACTTTCTCTACTTGGATCATATGCACTTATGATTGGAACTCTAGCAAGCATCCGCAACTACTAAAGATCATTAAGGTAAAACCCAACCATAGCACTAAAGTATCAAGTCCTCTTTATCCCATACGCAAACAACCTACTTACTCGGGTCTGTGCTTCTGTCATTCACGCCACCCACCGTAAGAAAATCATGAACATATTGCAAACCCTACAGCGGGAATCCCTCACGCTTGCGCGACACGGAGAGCACCATAGGACAGCACCAGTAATAAAACATGCAACTCAAACCAATCTTGATCATCAAATAGCCCATAGGACAAAACGGATCTACTCAAACATCATAGGATAGCCATACATCATTGGGAAATAATATATAGCGTTGAGCACCATGTTTAAGTAGAGATTATAGCAGGTAAGAGAGAGGTTACACCGCTGCATGGAGGGGGGAAGAGTTGGTGATGATGGCGGTGAAGATGTTGGTGAAGATTGCGGTGATGGTGATTGCCACGGCAGCGTTCCGGCGCCACCGGAAGAGAAGCGGAGAGGGGGGCCCTTCGTCTTCTTCTTCCTTGACCTCCTCCCTATATGGGAGAAGGGTTTCCCCTCTGTTCCTTGACCTCCATGGCATGGGAGGGGCGAGAGCCCCTCCGAGATTGGATCTATCTCTCTATTTCTCTCTATTTCTGCGTTCTCTTCTGCTGCCCTTTCACCGTTTCGTATATATATGGAGATCCGTAACTCCGTTTGGACTGAAACCTTCGCCGTGATTTTTTACCTAAAAATAGCTTTCTTCCGGCCGAAGAAGGGCATTAACGGCCTTACGGGTGGCCCACGAGGGTCAGGGGCGCGCCCCCCTGCCTCGTGGCCACTTCGGGCACCGTTTCGCGTTGATCTTTCTCCCAGATTTTCCAAATATTCCAAAAATAAGCTCCGTCCGTTTTTATCCCATTTGGATTCCGTTTGATATGGATATTCTGCGAAACCAAATACATGCAACAAACAGGAACTGGCACTGGGCACTGGATCAATATGTTAGTCCCAAAAATAGTATAAAAAGTTGCCAAAAAGTATATGAAAGTTGTAGAATATTGGCATGGAACAATCAAAAATTATAGATACGCCGGAGACGTATCAGCATTCCCAAGCTTAATTCCTGCTCGTCCTCGAGTAGGTAAATGATAAAAAAGATAATTTTTGATGTGGAATGCTACCTAGCATAATCTTGATCATATGTCTAATCATGGCATGAATATTAAGACACGAGTGATTCAAAGCAATAGTCTATCATTTGGCATAAAAACAATAATACTTCAAGCATACCAACCAAGCAATTATGTCCTTATTGAAATAACATAGCCAAAGAAAGCTCATTCCTACAAAATCATATAGTCTGCCTATGCTCCATCTTCACCACACAAAATATTAACATCATGCACAACCCCGATGACAAGACAAGCAATTGTTTCATACTTTTGACGTTTCTCAAACCTTTTCAACTTTCACGCAATACATGAGCGTGAGCCATGGACATAGCACTATAGGTGGAATAGAATATGATGATGGGGGTTATGTGGAGAAGACAAAAAAGGAGAAAGTCTCACATCGACGCAGCTAATCAACGGGCTATGGAGATGCCCATCAATTGATGTTAATGTGAGGAGTAGGGATTGCCATGCAACAGATGCACTAGAGCTATAAGTGTATGAAAGCTCAAACTGAAAATGAGTGGGTGTGCATCCAACTTGCTTGCTCATGAAGACCTAGGGCATTTGAGGAAGCCCATTGTTAGAATATACAAGCCAAGTTCTATAATGAAAATTCCCACTAGTATATAAAAGTGATAACTCAAGAGACTTTCTATATGAAGAACATGGTTCTACTTTGAAGCACAAGTGTGGTAAAAGGATAGTAACATTGCCCCTTCTCTCTTTTTCTCTCATTTTTTTCTTTTTATTGTAGGCTTCTTTGGCCTCTCTCTCTCTCTCTCTCTTTGGGGGGGGGCTTCCTTGGCCACTTTTATTTTGATAACCTCACATGGGACAATGTTATAATAATGATGATCATCACACTTTTATTTACTTACAACTCAATATTACAACTCGATCTAGAACAAATATATGACTCTATATGAATGCCTCCGACGGTGTACCGGGATGTGCAATGATCTAGCGTAGCAATGACATCAAAAAACGGACAAGCCATGAAAACATCATGCTAGCTATCTTACGATCATGCAAAGCAATATGACGATAAATGCTCAAGTCATGTATATGATGATGATGGAAGTTGCATGGCAATATACTCGGGATGGCTATGGAAATGCCATAATAGGTAGGTATGGTGGCTGTTTTGAGGAAGATATAAGGAGGTTTATGCGTGATAGAGCGTATCGTATCACGGGGTTTGGATGCACCGGCGAAGTTTGCACCAACTCTCGAGGTGAGAAAGGGCAATGCACGGCATCAAGAGGCTAGCAATGATGGAAGGGTGAGAGTGTGTATAATCCATGGACTCAACATTAGTCATAAAGAACTCACATAATTATTGCAAAAGTCTATTAGCTATCGAAACAAAGTACTACGCGCCTGCTCCTAGAGGATAGATTGGTAGGAAAAGACCATCTCTTGTCCCCGACCGCCACTCATAAGGAAGACAATCAATAAACACCTCATGCTCCAACTTCGTTACATAACGGTTCACCATAAGTGCATGCTACGGGACTTGCAAACCTCAACACAAGTATTTCTCAATTTCACAATTACTCAACTAGCACGACTCTAATATCACCACCTTTATATCGCAAAGCTATTGCAAGGAATCAAACATATCATATTCAGTGATCTACAAGTTTTATGTAGGGTTTTATGACTAACCATGTGAATGACCAGTTCCTGTCATCTCTCTAAATAGATATAAGTGAAGCACGAGAGTTTAATTCTTTCTACAAAATATATGCCCACGCTCTAACAAATATAAGTGAAGAAAAAGAGCATTCTACAAATGGCGGTTGTCTATGTAAAGAGAAACATGCAATCCAAGCTTCAAATGATATAAGTGAAGCACATGAAGCATTCTATAAAGCCATACTCAAAAGATATAAGTGAAGTGCAAAGAGCATTCTATAAATCAACCAATGACTATCTCATACCATCATGGTGCATAAAATAAAAATGAAAACTAAATGCAAAAGACGCTCCAAGATTTGCACATATCACATGAACGAAACGAATCCGAAAACATACCGATATTTGTTGAAGAAAGAGGGGATGCCTTCTGGGGCATCCCCAAGCTTAGACGCTTGAGTCTCCTTGAATATTTACTTGGGGTGCCTCGGGCATCCCCAAGCTTGAGCTCTTGCCTCTCTTCCTTCTTCTCACATCGAAACCTTCTCGATCATCGAACACTTCATCCACACAAAACTTCAACAGAAAACTCGGTAAGATCCGTTAGTATAATAAAGTAAATCACTACTCTAAGTACTGTTGAAAACCAATTCATATTTTGTTTTTGCATTGTGTCTACTGTAATATAGCTTTTACATGGATTAATCCACTGATATAAATTGATAGTTTCATTAAAACAAGCAAACTATGCATCAAAAACAGAATCTGTCTAAAACAGAACAGTCTGTAGAAATCTGAACATTCACCGTACTTATGATACTTGAAAAATTCTTAAATAATTATGAAAAATAAACAATTTGTATATAAATACAGTTCAAAAATAATCAGAACCATTTGAAGTTCCATTAAAAAAATAAAAATCGCGCACTACAGCCAAAGTTTCTGTCCTGCACCGTACAAACCAACAAGTATTGTAAACATCCGAAAGGCAAACCTTGGCACATTATTTTTATAATACAATGGAATTGTACAAGGGGATAATGATTTTTTTTGAAAATTTTCTGTAATCAAGATTCACAAAGTTGCCGTGAGCATGAACAAAGTTCAAGGAGCTCTCCCACTTCAACAATGCTTGTCTTTCTCACTTCACTTTCCTTTTTGAAAAGTTTTGGGTTCCCTTCTTTATTTTTGTTGTTTTTAAACTATATGAAAGCACTCAACAGAAATAAATGACTCTCTAAAACTTCCGGGTTGTCTCCCTCGCAGCGCTTTCTTTAAATCCATTAAGCTAGGCATATAGTGCTCAAGTAGTGCATCCACCCGGATCCCAAGGTATATCAAAGCCAATTTTAATTAGCAATGATTTGTAATTTAGTAGTGAGCACAAAGTAACATATATCATGTAATGACGAAGTCTAACTCTCTTCCTATGCATCGGCATGTCATAAAAGAACAATTCATGCACACATAGTAAAGGCCAATGCATAGTATAAACAGTTTCTTGCAATTTTACCATGTTGGAAACATAGAGAGGTGGAGATATAGTTCCTCTCTCATAATAATTGCAAGTAGGAGCAGCAAGCACATGCATATTATATTCATCAAAATCATCATGTGCAACGGTATAAGGCAGCCCATCAATATAATCCTTAATAAGGGTAAACTTATCCGATATAGTGTAGTTGGGAGAATTCAAAAAGATAATAGTGTTGGAAATATGCCCTAGAGGCAATAATAAATTAGTTATTATTATATTTCCTTGTTCATGATAATCGTTTATTATTCATGCTATAATTGTATTGACCGGAAACAGCAATACATGTGTGGATACATAGACAACACCATGTCCCTAGTAAGCCTCTAGTTAACTAGCTCGTTGATCAATAGATGGTTACGGTTTCCTGACCATGGACATTGGATGTCATTGATGACGGGATCACATCATTAGGAGAATGATGTGATGGACAAGACCCAATCCTAAGCCTAGCACAAAGATCGTAGTTCAGATGCTAAAGCTTTTCCAATGTCAAGTATCTCTTCCTTAGACCATGAGATCGTGCAATTCCGGATACCGTAGGAGTGCTTTGGGTGTATCAAACGTCACAATGTAACGGGTGACTATAAAGGTGCACTACAGGTATCTCCGAAAGTGACCATTGGGTTGACACGGATAGAGATCGGATTTGTCACTCCGTAAACGGAGAGGTATCTCTGGGCCCACTCGGTAAGACATCATCATAATGTGCACAATGTGACCAAGGGGTTGATCACGGATGATGTGTTACGGAACGAGTAAAGAGACTTGCCGTAACGAGATTGAACAAGGTATCGGGATACCGACGATCGAATCTCGGGCAAGTACAATACCGCTAGACAAAGGGAATTGTATACGGATCGATTGAGTCCTTGACATCGTGGTTCATCCGATGAGATCATCGTGGAACATGTGGGAGCCAACATGGGTATCCAGATCCGCTGTTGGTTATTGACCGGAGAACGCCTCGGTCATGTCTCAGATGGTTCCCGAACCCGTAGGGTCTACACACTTAAGGTTCGGTGACGCTAGGGTTATATAGGAAGCTTGTATGTGGTTACCGAATGTTGTTCGGAGTCCCGGATGAGATCCCGGACGTCACGAGGAGTTCCGGAATGGTCCGGAGGTAAAGATTTATATATGGGAAGTCCTGTTTTGGTAACCGGAAAAGTTTCGGGCGATATCGGTAATGTACCGGGACCACCGGGAGGGTCCCGGGGGTCCACCAAGTGGGGCCACCTGCCCCGGAAGGTTGCGTGGGCCAAGTGTGGGAGGGAACCAGCCCCAAGGGGGCTGGTGCGCCCCCCACAAGGGGCCCAAGGCGCAAGGGAAGTGGGAGGGCAAACCCTAGGGCGATGGGCCCTAAGGCCCATCTAGTGGGCGCCTCCTCTCCCTCCCTCTTGGCCGCCTCCCTTGATCCCATCTAGGGCTGGCCGCCCCCTAGGGGTGGAAACCCTAGAGGGGGCGCAGCCCTCCCCTTCCCCTATATATATGAGGCCCTGGGGGCTGCCCATAACACACGAGAACCTCTCCCTCTTGGTGCAGCCCTGCCTCTCCTCCTCCTCCTCTCCCTTGGTGCTTGGCGAAGCCCTGCGGGATTGCCACGCTCCTCCATCACCACCACGCCATTGTGCTGCTGTTGGATGGAGTCTTCCTCAACCTCTCCTCTCTCCTTGCTGGATCAAGGCGTGGGAGACGCCACCGGCTGTACGTGTGTTGAACGCGGAGGTGCCGTCTGCTCGCACTAGGATCTCCGGTGATTTGAATCACGACGAGTACGACTCCTTCAACCCCGCTTCACTTGAACGCTTCCGCTTAGCGATCTACAAGGGTATGTAGATGCACTCTCCTTCCCTCGTTGCTAGTTTCTCCATAGATAGATCTTGGTGACACGAGGAAATTTTGAATTTCTGCCACGCTCCCCAACAAAGGGCATCATGAGCTAGGTCTATTGCGTAGATTCTTTGCACGAGTAGAACACAAAGTAGTTGTGGGCGTTGATGTTGTTCAATATGCTTACCGTTACTAGTCCAATCTTGTTTCGACGGTATTGTGGGATGAAGCGGCCCGGACCGACCTTACACGCACTCTTCGTGAGACAGGTTCCACCGAATCGACATGCACTTGGTGCATAAGGTGGCTAGCGGGTGCCGCCTCTCCACTTTAGTCGGAACGGATTCGATGAAAAGGGTCCTTATGAAGGGTAAATAGCAATTGGCATATCACGTTGTGGTTTTATGTGGTAGGAAACGTTCTTGCTAGAAACCCAAAGCAGCCACGTAAAACATGCAAACAACAATTAGAGGACGCCTAACTTGTTTTTGCAGGGTATGCTATGTGATGTGATATGGCCAAGAAGAATGTGATGAATGATATGTGATGTATGAGATTGATCATGTTCTTGTAATAGGATTCACGACTTGCATGTCGATGAATATGACAACCGGCAGGAGCCATAGGAGTTGTCTTTATTTATTGTATGACCTGCGTGTCATTAAACGACGCCATGTAATTACTTTACTTTATTGCTAACCGGTAGCCATAGTAGTAGAAGTAATAGTTGGCGAGACAACTTCATGAAGACACGATGATGGAGATCATGATGATGGAGATCATGGTGTCATGCGGTGACAATGATGATCATGGAGCCCCGAAGATGGAGATCAATGGAGCTATATGATATTGGCCATATCATGTCACTACTATATAATTGCATGTGATGTTTATTATGTTTATGCATCTTGTTTACTTAGAACGACGGTAGTAAATAAGATGATCCCTTACACAAATTTCAAGAAGTGTTCTCCCTAATCGTGCACCGCTGCTACAGTTCGTCGCTTCTAAGCACCACGTGTTAATCGGGTGTGATGGATTCTTACGTTCACATACAACGGTGTAAGCAAGATTTACACACGCAGAAACACTTAGGGTTAACTTGACGAGCCTAGCATGTGAAGACATAGCCTCGAACACGGAGACCGAAAGGTCGAGCATGAGTCGTATAGTAGATACGATCAACATGAAGATGTTCACCGATGATGACTAGTCCGTCTCACGTGTTGATCGGACACGGCCTAGTTGATTCGGATCATGTAATCACTTAGATGACCAGAGGGATGTCTATCTGAGTGGGAGTTCATAAGATGAACTTAATTATCCTGAACATAGTAAAAAGACCTTTTGCAAATTATGTCGGCTCGCGCTTTAGTTCCACTGTTTAGATATGTTCCTAGAGAAAATATAGTTGAAAGTTGAAAGTAGCGATTATGCGGACAGTAGAAAGCTTATGTCCTTAATGCACTGCTCAGTGTGCTGAACCCCAAACGTTGTTTGTAGATGTTGTGAACATCGGACATACACGTTTTGATAACTACGTGATAGTTCAGTTAAACGGTTTAGAGTTGAGGCACCAAAGACGTTTTCAAACGTCATGAACATATGAGATGTTTCGAGGGCTGAAATTGGGATTTCAGGCTCGTGCCCACGCCAAGAGGTATGAGACCTCCGACGATTTTCTTAGCCTACAAACTAAGGGAGAAAAGCTCAATCGTTGAGCTTGTACTCAGATTGTCCGGGTACAACAATCACTTGAATCGAGTGGGAGTTAATCTTCCAGATGAGATAGTGATGTTTCTCCAAAGTCATTGCCACCAAGCTGCTAAGAGCTTCGTGATGAACTATAACATATCAAGGATAGAGATGATGATCCTTGAGATATTCGCGTTGTTTGACATCGCGAAAGTAGAAGTCAAGTAGGAGCATCAATTGTTGATGGTTGATGAAACCACTAGTTTCAAGAAGGGCAAGGGCAAGAAGGGCACTTCATGAACGGCAAATCAGTTGTTGCTCCATCAAGAAACCCGAGGTTGAACCCAAACCCGAGACTAAGTGTTTCTGAGATAAGGGAACAGCCACTGGAGTAGAATTACCCTAGATACTTGGTAGATAAGAAGGCAGGCAAGGTCGATAGAAGTATATTTGATATACATTATGTTAATGTGTACTTTACTAGTACTCCTAGTAGCACCAGGGTATTAGATACCGGTTCGGTTGCTAAATGTTAGTAACTCGAAATAAAAGCTACGGAATAAAAGGAGACTAGCTAAAGGTGAGCTGACGATATGTGTTGGAATTGTTTCCAAGGTTGATATGATCAAACATCGCACGCTCCCTCTACCATCAAGATTAGTATTAAACCAGAATAATTATCATTTGGTGTTTATGCTTGAGCATAGACATGATTGGATTATGTCTATCGCAATACTGGTTATTCATTTAAGGAGAATAATGGTTACTCTGTTTATTTGAATGATACCTTCAATGGTCTTGCACCTAAATAAATGGTTTATTGAATCTCGATCGTAGTGATACACATTTTCGTGCCAAAAGTATAAGATAGTAATGATAGTACCACTTACTTGTGGCACTACCATGTAAGTCATATTGGTGTAAAAGCATGAAGAAGCTCCATGTTGATGGATCTTTGGACTCACTCATTTATGAAAAGTTTGAGACATGCTAACCATGTCTATTGGTGTATATGCATGAAGAAACTCCATGCAGATGGATCGTTTGGACTCACTTGATTTTGAATCACTTGAGATATGCAAAACATACCACATGGGCAAGATGACCTAAAAGCCTCGGTTTCAAAGAAGATGGAACAAGGTAGCAACCTGTTGGAAGTAACACATTTTGATGTGTGCAGTCCAATGAGTGCTTTGAGGCATGCAAAGAATATCATTATGTTCTCGACTTCACGATGATTCGAGTATATGTTGAGTATATTTACTTGATGAAACACAAGTCTGAATTGTTGAATGGTTCAAGTAATGTCAGAGTGAAGTTTAAGATCTTCGTGACAAGAAGATAGAATATCTATGATATGATCATAGAGATGAATATCTGAGTTACGAGTTTTGGCACACAGTTAAGACATTGTGCAAATTGTTTCACAATTAATACCGCCTGGAACACCATAGTGTGATGGTGTGTCCGAACATCATAGTTGCACTCTATTGGATATGGTGCGTACCATGATGTCTCTTATCGAATTACCACTATCGTTCATGGGTTAGGCATTAGAGACAACCGCACTCACTTTAATAGGGCACCACGTAATTCCGTTGAGATGACACCGTATGAACTATGGTTTAGAGAAACCTAAGCTGTCATTTCTTAAAGGTTTGGGGCTATGACGCTTATGTGAAAAAGTTTCAGGTTGATAAGCTCGAACCCAAAGCGGATAAAATGCATCTTCATAGGACACCCAAAACAGTTGGGTATACCTCCTAATTCAGATCCGAAAGCAATAGGGATTGTTTCTTGAATCGGGTCCTTTCTCGAGGAAAAGTTCGTCTCGAAAAGTTGAGTGGGAGGATGGTGGAGACTTGATGAGGTTATTGAACCGTCACTTCAACTAGTGTGTAGCAGGCACGGGAAGTTGTTCCGTGGCACCTACACCAATTGAAGTAGAAGCTTATGATAGTGATCATGAAGTTTCGGATCAAGTCACTACCGTACCTCGTGGGGTGACAAGGATGCGTACTACTCCTGAGTGGTACAGCAATCCTGTCTTGAAGGTCATGTTGCTAGGCAACAATGAACATACGAGCTATGGAGAAGCGATGGTGGGCCCAAATTCCGACAAATGGTTAGAAGCCATGAAATCCGAGATAGGATCCATGTATTAGAACAAAGCATGGACTTTGGTGGACTTGCCCGATGATCGGCGAGCCATTGAGATAAATGGATCTTTAAGAAGAAGACGGACGTGGACGGTAATATCACCTTCTATGAAGCTCGACTTGTGGCAAAGAGTTTTTCACAAGTTCAAGGAGTTGACTACGATGAGATTTTCTCATCCGTAGCGATGCTTAAGTCCGTCGGAATCATGTTAGCATAAGCTGCATTTATGAAATCTGGCAGATGGATGTCAAAATGAGTTTCCTTACCAGTTTTCGTAAGGAAAGGTTGTATGTGATACAATCGAGAAAGTTTTGTCGATCCTAAGGATGCTAAAAGGTATGCTGGCTCCAAATGATCCTTTCTAAGGACCGGAGTAAGCATCTCGGAGTTGGAATGTGCGCTTTGATGAGATGATCAAAGATTTTGGGTGTATACAAAGTTTATGAGAAACTTGTATTTCCAAAGAAGTGAGTGGAAGCACTATAGAATTTTGATGAGTATATGTTGTTGACATATGGATGATCAGAAATGATGTAGAATTTTCTGTAAAGCATATAGGGTTATTTGAAAAGTGTTTTCAAGTGAAAACCTGGATTAGGCTACTTGAACAATAAGCATCAAGATCTATAAGATAGATCAAAATGTTTAATAATACTTTCAAATGAGCACATACCTTGACATAATCTTGAAAGTGTTCAAGCTGGATCAGTCAAAGAAGGAGTTCTTGCCTGAGTTGTAAGGTATGAAGTTAAGAGTTAAAAGCTCGACCACGGCAGAAAAGAGAGAAAGGATTAAGGTCGCCCCTATGCTTCGGACATAGGCTCTATAGTATGCTATGCTGTGTACCGCACCGAAGTGTGCCCGCCATGAGTCACTCAAGGGTACAAGAATGATCCAGAATGGATCATTGGACAATGATCAAAAATGTCCTTGGAGTAAATAAGGACATGTTTCTCGATTATGGAGGTGATAAAGAGTTCGGCGTAAAGGGTTACGTCGATGCAAGCTTTAACACCTATCCGAATGACTCTAAGTAGCAAACAGGATACGTATAGTGGAACAACCATTTGGAATAGCTCCAAGTGGGGCGTGGAAGCAGCATTTATAATATGACCTAGAAATTTGCAAAGCACACACGGATCTGAAAGGTTCAGACCCGTTGACTAAAACCCGTTGACTAAAACCTCTCTCACAAGCAAAACATGATCAAACCCCAGAACTCATTGAGACTTAATCACATGGTGATGTGAACTAGTTTAAGACACTAGTAAACTCTTTGGATGTTGGTCACATGGCGATGTGACCTATCAGTGTTAATCACATGGCGATGTGAACTAGATTATTGACTCTAGTGCAAGTGGGAGACTGTTGGAAATATGCCCTAGAGGCAATAATAAATTAGTTATTATTATATTTCCTTGTTCATGATAATCGTTTATTATTCATGCTATAATTGTATTGACCGGAAACAGCAATACATGTGTGGATACATAGACAACACCATGTCCCTAGTAAGCCTCTAGTTAACTAGCTCGTTGATCAATAGATGGTTACGGTTTCCGACCATGGACATTGGATGTCATTGATGACGGATCACATCATTAGGAGAATGATGTGATGGACAAGACCCAATCCTAATCCTAGCACAAAGATCGTAGTTCAGATGCTAAAGCTTTTCCAATGTCAAGTATCTCTTCCTTAGACCATGAGATCGTGCAATTCCGGATACCGTAGGAGTGCTTTGGGTGTATCAAACGTCACAACGAATCGGGTGACTATAAAGGTGCACTACAGGTATCTCCGAAAGTGACCATTGGGTTGACACGGATCGAGATCGATTTGTCACTCCGTAAACGGAGAGGTATCTCTGGGCCCACTCGGTAAGACATCATCATAATGTGCACAATGTGACCAAGGGGTTGATCACGGATGATGTGTTACGGAACGAGTAAAGAGACTTGCGGTAACGAGATTGAACAAGGTATCGGGATACCGACGATCGAATCTCGGGCAGTACAATACCGCTAGACAAAGGGAATTGTATACGGATCGATTGAGTCCTTGACATCGTGGTTCATCCGATGAGATCATCGTGGAACATGTGGGAGCCAACATGGGTATCCAGATCCCGCTGTTGGTTATTGACCGAGAACGCCTCGGTCATGTTCGCATGGTTCCCGAACCCGTAGGGTCTACACACTTAAGGTTCGGTGGCGCTAGGGTTATATAGGAAGCTTGTATGTGGTTACCGAATGTTGTTCGAGTCCGGATGAGATCCCGGACGTCACGAGGAGTTCCGGAATGGTCCGGAGGTAAAGATTTATATATGGGAAGTCCTGTTTTGGTAACCGGAAAAGTTTGGGCGATATCGGTAATGTCTGGGACCACCGGAGGGTCCTGGGTCCACCAAGTGGGGCCACCTGCCCGAAGGTTGCGTGGGCCAAGTGTGGGAGGAACCAGCCCCAAGGGGCTGGTGCGCCCACAAGGGGCCCAAGGCGCAAGGGGAAGTGGGAGGGCAAACCCTAGGGCGATGGGCCCTAAGGCCCATCTAGTGGGCGCCTCCTCTCCTCCCTCTTGGCCGCCTCCCTTGATCCCATCTAGGGCTGGCCGCCCCCTACGGGTGGAAACCCTAGAGGGGCGCAGCCCTCCCTTCCCTATATATATGAGGCCCAGGGGCTGCCCATAACACACGAGAACCTCTCCCTCTTGGTGCAGCCCCTCTCCTCCTCCTCCTCTCCCTTGGTGCTTGGCGAAGCCTGCGGGATTGCCACGCCCTCCATCACCACCACGCCGTGTGCTGCTGTTGGATGGAGTCTTCCTCAACCTCTCCTCTCTCCTTGCTGGATCAAGGCGTGGGAGACGCCACCGGCTGTACGTGTGTTGAACGCGGAGGTGCCGTCCGCTCGCACTAGGATCTCCGTGATTTGAATCACGACAATCACGAATCCTTCAACCCTGTTCACTTGAACGCTCCGCTTAGCGATCTACAAGGGTATGTAGATGCACTCTCCTTCCCTCGTTGCTAGTTTCTCCATAGATAGATCTTGGTGACACGTAGGAAATTTTTGAATTTCTGCTATGTTCCCCAACAAATAGGACTATCATGCGTGGGAGCAATAGCAACAATTTCATGTTTAACATAAGGAACTATAGCAAGTTCATCTCCATAAGAATAATTCATATTGGCATCTTGGCCACAAGCATAGCAAGCATCATCAAAAAGGGATATTTCAAAAGAATCAAAGGGATCATAACAATCGTCCTTCGGTAAGAACAAAGGGGAACTAAACAATGTATGAGTTGAAGAGTTACTCTCATTAGAAGGTGGGCACGGGTGATCAATCCGCTCTTCCTCCTTTTGTTCTTCGCTCTCCTCCTCATCTTTTTCATCCAATGAGCTCACAGTTTCATCAACTTCTTCTTCCATAGATTCCTGCAAAATATTAGTCTATTCTTGGACAGCGGAGACTTTCTCAATAAGTGCATTAATATCGGAATTGTATTCATAATTCTCATAGCAATATTTGAGCATAGCTAAATTTTCAGATCTATAAACAGCATCATCAAAATCTTCAAACTCTTTAAACATAGATTCAATTTCATAAGCACCCATAAAAGCAACAAATTCTTCTATTTGTTCCACATCATAGTAATCATATATACCATTAGCATAAGAAGCTAAGGTTTCATTATCATTAAATTTGCATGAAAAGGGAAGGTGTGGAGCCTTCATCCTAGAGCAACAAGTATAATCATAACTCAAGCATACTTGCCGAGCATACCACTTCAATATATAAATTTGATCCCATAATAGTTTCCTTTTTTGTGTCAAGCGATAATCCCTAAAGTATTCACGTTGGTCCAACATTACTCCCATTACCAAATTGAATGAGGTTTTCTCAGGATTATCAAAGTGGTACATAATATTTTTCACATATTGAGCATCGAGGGTTTTAGGAGGTTCCCCATCTCCATGAGCAGCAAGTACGCCTAATTTTTTTGGTATTTCGTGTTCCATATCCATAACTAAAGATAGAGAACAACTAAGAACAGCAAATAAAAATTACTTAGTGATAAAGCAAACAAGCACACACGAGAATATTTACCCCACGCTATTGCTCCCCCGCAACGGCGCCAGAAAAAGGTCTTGATAACCCACAAGTATAGGGGATCAATTGTAGCCTCTTTCGATAAGTAAGAGTGTCGAACCCTACGAGGAGCTAATGGTAGAACAAATATTCCCTCGAGTTCTATCAACCACCGATACAACTCTACGCACGCTTGACGTTCGCTTTACCGGAAACAAGTATGAAACTAGAAGTACTTTGTAGGTGTTTTCGGATAGGTTTGCAAGAAAGTAAAGAGCGAGTAAATAAAAGCTAGGGGCTATTTAGATGAAGACACAACTAAATTAGTTTTAGTAGAGAGCTTTTTGTTACGAGAAAGTTATTTGTCCCTAGGCAATCGGTAACTAGACCAATAATCATTATTGCAATTTTATTTGAGGGAGAGGCATAAGCTAACATACTTTCTCTACTTGGATCATATGCACTTATGATTGGAACTCTAGCAAGCATCCGCAACTACTAAAGATCATTAAGGTAAAACCCAACCATAGCATTAAAGTATCAAGTCCTCTTTATCCCATACGCAAACAACCTACTTACTCGGGTCTGTGCTTCTGTCACTCACGCCACCCACCATAAGCAAATCATAAACATATTGCAAACCCTACAGCGGGAATCCCTCATGCTTGCGCGACACGGAGAGCACCATAGGAAAGCACCAATAATAAAATATGCAACTCAAACCAATCTTGATCATCAAATAGCCCATAGGACAAAACGGATCTACTCAAACATGATAGGATAGCCATACATCATTGGGAAATAATATATAGCGTTGAGCACCATGTTTAAGTAGAGATTACAGGGGGTAAGAGAGAGGTTACACCGCTGCATAGAGGGGGGAAGAGTTGGTGATGATGGCGGTGAAGTTGTTGGTGAAGATTGCGGTCATGATGATGGCCACGGCAGCGTTCCGGCGCCACCAGAAGAGAAGGGGAGAGGGGGCCCCTTCGTCTTCTTCTTCCTTGAGCTCCTCCCTAGATGGGAGAAGGGTTTCCCCTCTGGTCCTTGGCCTCCATGGCGTGGGAGGGGCGAGAGCCCCTCCGAGATCGGATCTATCTCTCTGTTTCTCTCTGTTTCTGCGTTCTCTCCTGCTGCCCTTTCACCGTTTCGTATATATATGGAGATCCGTAACTCCGATTGGACTGAAACCTTCGCCATGATTTTTTACCAAAAATTAGCTTTCTTGCGGCTGAAGAAGGGCATCAACCACCTTACGGTTGGCCCACGAGGGTCAGGGGCGCGCCCAGGGGGGGCAGTTACGCCCCCTGCCTTGTGGCCACCTCAGGCACCGTTGCGCGTTGATCTTTCTCCCAGATTTTCCAAATATTCCAAAAATAAGCTTCGTCCGTTTTTATCCCGTTTGGATTCCGTTTGATATGGATATTCTGCAAAACAAAAAACAAGCAACAAACAGGAACTGGCACTGGGCACTGGATCAATATGTTAGTCCCAAAAATAGTGTAAAATGTTGCCAAAAAGTATATGAAAGTTGTAGATTATTGGCATGGATCAATCAAAAATTATAGATACGCCGGAGATGTATCAGAGCTCTTGGATCGCATCGCCGCCTTGGGAGTCGCTATGGACTATGATCGGATCGATCTTAAACCCGACCAAAGGGAGATCAATTCTCGTCGGTCACCCATCAGATAGCGGTGGTGGAGGAGCAATGCAGCAATTCTTCTTCTATCTTGAGGACGAACTATGTCCGGATTCCCGAGCTCTCCGAGCCGGATACCCGTCTACGGGAGGACATTGCCCAAAATTTGAACCTAGAATCAGACAGCGGGCCAGATCTATTGGGCAACATCCCGGAGCCCGAACTACCAAGCTCAGAAGCTCCTCCGCCCATGGGTCTCAGATCGGGTCAGGGTTCGGACCTAAATCTACTCACACACCCAGATATAAGTGATCTTTCCCACATTAGACAATAGCCCCAAGAGACAGTACATCACTATTGGGCCAGATTCCTCCTTGTAATGAGCAAGGGTAAGGACTATCGCGAGGAAGACGCAATTTCATTCTTTTGCAAAAATTTGACGGACAAGGGAATCCTCAACACCATAAGTCGCCGTGACATAGCACACTTCGCCGACTTGGCGGCTGCTACCCCTTGAGCACTGCGTTGGTTTTCCCTTGAAGAGGAAAGCGTGATGCAGTAAAGTAGCGTAAGTATTTCCCTCAGTTTTTGAGAACCAAGGTATCAATCCAGTAGGAGGCTATGCGCGAGTCCCTCGCACCTACACAAAACAAATAAATCCTCGCAACCAACGCAATAAGGGGTTGTCAATCCCTACACGGTCACTTACGAGAGTGAGATCTCATAGATATGCTAAGATAATATTTTTGGAATTTTTATGATAAAGATGCAAGATAAAATAAAAGCAAAGTAAAAAAGCAATGGAAATAACTAAGTGTTGGAAGATTAATATGATGAAGATAGACCCGGGGGGCATAGGTTTCACTAGTGGCTTCTCTCAAGAGCATAAGTATTTTACGGTGGGTGAACAAATTACTGTTGAGCAATTGACAGAATTGAGCATAGCTATGAGAATATCTAGGTATGATCATGTATATAGGCATCACATCCGAGACAACTAGACCGACTCCTGCCTGCATATACTACTATTACTCCACACATCGACCGCTATCCAGAATGCATCTAGAGTATTAAGTTCATAAGAACAGAGTAACGCCTTAAGCAAGGTGACATGATGTAGAGGGATAAATTCATGCAATATGATAAAAACCCCATCTTGTTATCCTCGATGGCAACAATACAATGTGTGCCTTGCTGCCCCTACTGTCACTGGGAAAGGACACCGCAAGATTGAACCCAAAGCTAAGCACATCTCGCATTGCAAGACAAACCAATCTAGTAGGCCAAACCAAACTGATATTTCGAAGAGACTTGCAAAGATAACCAATCATACATAAAAGAATTCAGAAGATTCAAATATTGTTCATAGATAATCTTGATCATAAACCCACAATTCATCGGTCTCAACAAACACACCGCAAAAGAAGATTACATCGAATAGATCTCCAGAGAGAGGGGAGAACATTGTATTGAGATCCAAAAGAGAGAAGAAGCCATCTAGCTAATAACTATGGACCCGAAGGTCTGAAGTAAACTACTCACACTTCATCGGAGAGGCTATGGTGTTGATGTAGAAGCCCTCCGTGATCGGTGCCCCTTCCGGCGGAGCTCCGTAACAGGCCCCAAGATGGGATCCCGTGGGTACAGAAAGTTGTGGCGGTGGAATTAGGTTTTTGGATCCGTATCTGATCGTTTGGGGGTACATAGGTATATATAGGAGGAAGAAGTACGTCGGTGGAGCAACAGGGGGCCCACGAGGGTGGAGGGCGCTCCTGGGGTATAGGCGCGCCCCCTACCTCGTGTCTTCCCTGTTGGTTTCTTGACGTAGGGTCCAAGTCTCCTGGATCATGTTCGTTCCAAAAATCACGTTCCCAAAGGTTTCATTCCGTTTGGACTCCGTTTGATATATTTTTTTCTGTGCAACTCTGAAATAGGAAAAAAACAACAATTCTGGGCTGGGCCTCCGGTTAATAGGTTAGTCCCAAAAATAATATAAAAGTGAATAATAAAGCCCAATAATGTCCAAAACAGAAGATAATATAGCATGGAGTAATCAAAAATTATAGATACGTTGGATATGTATGAGCGGCCATAGTACAGAAGTACTGTGTGATGGAAAGCGCCTAGAAAACCCAAACAAAATTCTGGGATCCCCGGGCCCTCATCAAACCCCCCGTCCGAACTAAAAGGGTGTACTCTCGTAAGTCACCCGATCCAATTACAAAGAAACCAAAGCCCACTACAGGGCGTGGAACTGTATTGGAGGGATGGCTCAATGGGCCATGCAAAATTCACAGCACAGCGGATACCATGCCAACACATAGCCTTAGACCATGTTGGATACTCCGGCAGGTGGCCAAGAGCGGCGAGGATATCCCCATCAACAATACAACAGAGCACCATCCCGTGGAAAATAACAATGCAGTATTGACGGTCTTCGAGACCTTCGCCTCAAATAATAGGCATAAGCATGCACTCCGCGCCTTGCCGAAGTCTGCCACGTAGCAGCAATAAATCCATGGAGCAACACGGCTATAACCTTCAATGCCAGTGACGAACCTAAATTCCGAACAGCCCGAGCACCAGCCGCCTTGGTCCTTAGTCCAATTGCGGACGGCTTCCGGCTTACTAAAGTGCTCATGGACAGTGGCAGCGGATTAAACCTCATCTATGAGGAAACCCTTCGAAAAATGGAAATAGACAAGAGCCGCATTGAGCAAAGCAGCACGACCTTCAGAGGAATCATCCCTAGTCGGGAGGCACGATGTGCAGGAAAAATCACAGTAGACATGGTATTCGGCACGCCGAAGAATTATAGGTCCGAAGAAATCACATTCCAAGTGGCCCTGTTCAGTAGTGGATACCACACCCTTTTAGGGCGGGAGGTGTTCACGGTCTTCCAAGCTATACCCCATTATGGGTACATGAAGCTCAAAATGCCCGGGCCCAATGGAATCATCACTCTAGCTAGTGATCCAGACATAGCACTCCGCGCCAAAAATAAAACCGCCGCACTAGCCCTCGAGGTGTTATCCGAAGCCCTTGCGGCCGAAGAACTAACTGCGCTACGCTCCACAGTGGACAGAGACGACGTGATACTCGACAAAAGACCCAAGCCCACCTCTTTTAAACCAGCGGACAAAATAGTAAAATTCCAAGTCCACCCAACGGACCCTGCAAAAACAGCATCCATCGGGGCACAGTTAAACCCCACAGTAGACGCCGCATTACGGGAGTTCTTGCGCGAGAATTGGGACATCTTCACCTGGCATCCTTCAGACATGCCAGGAATGCCACATAGGTTGGCCGAGCATAGCCTTAACATTCTAAAGGGGTTCAAGCCGGTCAAGCAGACTCTTCGGCGTTTCTCTGAGCCTAAGCAACAAGCCATGGGAGAGGAGCTAGCCAAGTTACTTGAGGCCAGATTCATTAGAGAAATAAAACATCCGGACTGGCGAGCAAACCTGGTGATGGTGCCAAAGAAGGACAAATCCTGGCGCCTATGTGTCGATTTCAAGGACCTTAACAAAGCTTGCCCCAAGGATCCCCTCCCTCTCCCCCGCATCGATCAAATTATCGACGCTACCGCAGGACACGACTCATTGTGTTTCCTCGACGCATACTCCGGATACCATCAAATTAAGACGGCGGAGACCGATCAAGCCGCATCGTCTTCTCTATTGAAGCGCCACATGGGGTGTCCCCGATACTGAAGTGGCTGCACCCCCCGCATTATACATATTGACATAACCTCGATTATTGTCAATCCTGATTTGGCCAGCGTCTTTATCCGGTCCATCAGATAAAGTACTTCTCCGTTATCTTCCTCCTGCAGGCTCCGAGGGCGCCCGCTGCGGCGTTTCTTCAAAGGGGCGTTACTAAACTCAGGAAGGCCCATCCAAATAGGGTCCGGAAGGGGGACGTCCTCCATATAAAACCACTCTGAAGGCCAGTCTTCGGACGTCTTCTTCGGAGTACCGGACAGGCATCCGGTCCCGGCGATGCGCCATATCTCGGCTCCGCCCACTTGATATATTGACCCCTCCTGTGTATGGGGTACGAGGCAGAATAGCCTCTTCCATAGCTCGAAATGAGCTTCGCAGCCCAAAAATAGCTCGCAAAGGGCGACATAGCCAGCGATGTGTAATATGGAGGCGGGAGTAAAATTATGCAGCTGGAGGCCGTAGAACTCCAGGAGCCCGCGGAGGAACGAATGGATTTGAAATCCGAGTCCCCTCAATAAGTAAGGGACAAGGCATACCCACTCCCCCATGGATGGGTTGGGAAAGCTCTCTGCTTGCTCCCTGCCATTATAAGTGGCTAATCCGGCTCGGACATGGACCATATACGCCAGAGGGAGAAACCCCTGGGTCTATAACTCTACTAATTGGCCGTGGGGAATAGAACACTTCTTCCAATTGCCCGGCTTAGGGCTACGGGAGCGAGAGGAGGAGCTGCGATGGCCGGCCATGATGGGATGGATTTTTTCGGGCGCTCTCCGATGGATGCTCGCTATGGGAGGATGGTGTGATCTGAATCTGAGGATCCCTGTCTCTTTAAATAGACAGATTACTTACATGGTTGGGGTGGCAAGTGTAAAAATGCCCCGACTTCTCACATTCGCTCGACACGTGAAGGATAGCCATTATTGGGCGCAGAAGCCGAGGAGTGCAACATTCATGGGAAGCCGGACACTACTCTATAGGTACTCAGAATTTGGAGAAGAACCCGCCTTGCAATGCCGAAGACAATCTGTGTGCCAGACTCTTCGTCATTGAAGCCTGGTTCGGGGGCTACTGAGGGAGTCCTGGATTAGGGGGTCCTCAGACAGCCGGACTATATCCTTTAGCCGGACTGTTGGACTATGACGATACAAGATTGAAGATTTCGTCCCGTGTCCGGATGGGACTCTCCTTTGCGTGGAAGGCAAGCTTGGCAGTTCGGATATGTAGATCTCCTCCCTTGTAACTGACTCTGTGTAATCCTAGCCCCCTCCGGTGTCTATATAAACCGGAGGGTTTAGTCCGTAGGACTACAACAATCATAATCATAGGCTAGCTTCTAGGGTTTAGCCTCTACGATCTCGTGGTAGATCAACTCTTGTAATACTCATATCATCAAGATCAATCAAGCAGGAAGTAGGGTATTACCTCCATCGAGAGGGCCCGGACCTGGGTAAACATTGTGTCCCCCGCCTCCTGTTACCATCTGCCTTAGACGCACAGTTCGGGACCCCCTACCCGAGATCCTCCGGTTTTGACACCGACATCCATGACAAGTAGACCGACTCCTGCCTGCATCTACTACTATTACTCCACACATCGACCGCTATCCAGCATGCATCTAGAGTATTAAGTTCAAAAGAACAGAGTAATGCTTTAAGTATGATGACATGATGTAGAGGGATAAACTCATGCAATATGATATAAACCCCATCTTGTTATCCTCGATGGCAACAATACAATCGTGCCTTGCTGCCCTAACATCCTTTGGGAAAGGACACCGTAAGATTGAACCCAAAGCTAAGCACTTCTCCCATTGCAAGAAAGATCAATCTAGTAGGCCAAACCAAACTGATAATTCGAAGAGACTTGCAAAGATAACCAATCATACATAAAAGAATACAGAGAAGATTCAAATATTGTTCATAGATAATCTTGATCATAAACCCACAATTCATCGGTCCCGACAAACACACCGCACAAGAAGATTACACCGAATAGATCTCCAAGAGAATCGAGGAGAACTTTGTATTGAGATCCAAAGAGAGAGAAGAAGCCATCTAGCTAATAACTATGGACCCTAAGGTCTGAGGTAAACTACTCACACATCACCGGAGAGGATATGGTGTTGATGTAGAAGCCTCCGTGATCAATGCCCCCTCCGGCAGGACGCCGGAAGAGGCCCCAAGATGGGATCTCACGGGTACAGAAGGTTGCGGCGGTGGAATTAGGTTTTCGTGGATGCCTCTGATGGTTTGGGTGTACGTAGGTACATATAGGAGGAAGAAGTACGTCGGTGGAGCAACGTGGGCCCCACGAGGGTGGAGGGCGCGCCTGGGGGGTAGACGCGTCCCCCTACCTCGTGCTCTCCTTGTTGATTTCTTGACGTAGACTCCAAGTCCTCTGGATCACGTTTGTTCCGAAAATCACGTTCCCGAAGGTTTCATTTCGTTTGGAGTCCGTTTGATATTCTTTTTCTGCAAAACACTGAAATAGGCAAAAAACAGCAATTTGGGTTGGGCCTCCGGTTAATGGGTTAGTCCCACAAATAATATAAAAGTGTATAATAAAGCCCATTAAACATCCAAAAAGAATATAATATAGCATGGAACAATCAAAAATTATAGATACGTTGGAGACGTATCAGTGCTCTGCTCGCAGGCGAGGGGGTTATATAGGCACCTCATTGGTGGCTGGAACCGGGACTAAAAGCCCCCCTTTGCTCCCGGTTCCAGCCACAAACCGGGACCAATGGCTGTGGGCCACGAGCGAGGCCCATTGGTCTCGGTTCATGTCTGGAACCGGGACCAAAGGGGACATATGAACCGGGACCAATGACCCACGAGGCCCGGCCGGTCCTCTGGGCTAACGAACCGGGACCTATGCCCCCATGGGTCCTGGTTCGTAACTGAACCGGGACTAATGGGTTGGCCAGGCCTAGACCAAAGCCCTGTTTTCTACTAGTGATGGGTCAACAGTAATAATAACCTGCTTAATAATAACCCTAGTTCGATGAGGAAATAAGTTGGTTGATCTTTATGTGATCGTGAGAGGATCATAGTGGTATCGTGGATACCGAAGCTGGTTGATATTTGTGTTGTTATGCGGTAATCACGAGTAAGGATCAAGCTCCTTGTGTTCATGTAATTATTACTACGGTATTGTTAATACCAAGCTTGATTTGATCCTGAGGTGATCGTGTAATGACCATGATGGTAAGTGATTCATGTGGTGGTTATGATGTAACCCCGAACGGAGTAAGTGGATCATGTTAAGTATGCTGCATGCTAGTATCATCTTGTGCATATCATGAGTAACCTTGCCATGCTCATTTCATGTGATGGTAGATGTGTTATGTTCAACATGTTCATTCCATGCTCATCTTTGTTTGTTCTAGTGATATCTTTGTTTGTTTAAACTGTAAATGCCATGCTGTTGTTTGTCTTGCTTGCTTTTGGTTGCTGTGAGCTTGCAAGTACATTCAATGAACTGAACTGACGTGTCATGCCAGATTGCAGGTGATGTCGTGATTGATTGCTTGTCGAGGTTACCGTTCGTGCTATCTAGATCGTGTCCCAGCCAAAGTCCCTGCGGAGTGGAGTCCATCGCTGTCGTCATTGTTCTGCTACTAGAAGATATTCCGCTGCTTCGAGTTGTTCTACTGCTTGCATAGAGCAACCATGGCAGACGTAGTGTCGCCGTGCCGATGTAATTCCCTTGTATCCATATAGATTGTAATAAAGAGTTGATTTGTTCTACGCCAAGCAGTATCATATTCCAGAAGACTTCTCGATCTTTGGGCTAGAATACAGGGCGTTCCAGTCTCTCTGAGCCGGGGTGCCACAAAAAATTTCACGTATTTCAAAATACGTATGTCACATTTTTAGAAAAAAATTATACAATGTTCACATATATTTGTGTAGTATAAAAAACAGTCTCGTACCATTCAAGAAAGTGTACATGACATTTCAAAGAACTATTCTCACGTTTCTAAAAGAATGCTTATACAATGTAAAAGATGTTTGAGTGGTTTAACAAAAATGTTTTGTGCCAATTCAAAAAAGTTCAACGTGTATTTGCAAAATGGTAACATTTATCGAACAAACATTCAAAGCATGAATGGAGCAGCAACCCTGGGCCAAAACTTATAATTTGCATATAAAATATACACTTTGAGTTTTTTATAGTCAGATAGCATAAACATTGTGTAAACCATATATAGAAAAATTTACGAATATCCAAGAACTTTCAACATATTATGCGGTTTACAACCTTGTGTCCTAGCAAACAATGGCAAAATTAACTTTGGAGCGGTCCTTCTGGGTTGCTTGATACATAACTTATGTAGTTACCTATAGATCAACACGTGATTTGGGTTGCCACTCTAATTAGAGAGAGATAAGGAGTGTAAATTGTGTGAAATCTAAAAATGTATGAGCGTAAACCGCATGAAACCAGGAAACATAAGAGTGCAAACCACATGAAAATAGAAAACATCTCTTGCGACTAAGCTTATCTGGTTTGGTGTAACCTACAGCCAAGGGGGGCTAGGTTCGTAGTAGACGGTGGCCTACTGTGGTTCACTACAATATCCTACACATGTGTACATGGACGTCATGCCCCGGACGCGACTAGGAGGGTTGGTCAGCTCCGCCCAGGCTATGATCTAACCATATATTGAAAGCTTTAACTGTTGGGCTACGCTAGGTGCATAGGTTGTGATATAAAATTTTGCTACCCGCGGAACAACCAGGAACATGCTATGGGAGATGGATCACGAATTATTACCACTAGACGCGTAGTGTCATGCAACGGATGTAGAGTTGAGGCAGCACGTCTCTGGAGTCGTCTCCTCCTTGTCGATCTCCCTCGAACAGTCGGTCGTCGAATCCCAGGTACAGGTTTGCCGGAGCGACACAAGTGCACTGCCTCTAACGGTATCCGTGCGTGTAGGAGGAACACCGTGCGGTGGACTGCTAGGTCCAATCACACAGCCAGCGGCGAGTGGATAATTGCAACACATGCAAAGCCCTAGTTACGGCACCGAAGCGATAAACTATATATAGGTATTCATCGCGGGCTCAACACTTGGGCCTCGCGCGGATCCTAAAGCCCAAAGTTTACTCGATCATGATCCAAGTCTAGCTCGGATCACATCCGACCAGTGTCCTCAGATTCTATCTCGTAGGTTCCTTCCCTTAAGCACGCGACCCCTTAGGTTAAAGTCGGATTGGTCGCGGGTCGGATCACCTCCGACCTGCTCAGCTGGTAGCGGCCTCTAGCAAGGCGTGCCGACCACCAACTAGACGACGAAGCCGGTTGGCGAACCTGTACATCATACTTCTGTTCCATTTGCCACATGATATATGTTGTCGGGCTCAAGGCGAGTCTGTCATCCTTGTGCTCGCCCGACGAGGAGTCCACCCAAGGGCAAGGACCGTTGTGAGCCGGAGCACTATTTTGAAGACGTCCTAGAAGCCACCCGCTTGATAGAGGGTTAGTGCTTGAAAGACATAATGTTCGAGTGATGTGTATAAGGGTTGTAACAGACAACTTTATAGTTAATCTATTTTTATATTTTGCTCAAGGGCTTTGAATTCCTCCTGTGCGGCCATTTTAGTATAATTTGTAAGTTTTCCAGTCATCGGATTCAGCCCCCTCATAGGAAGTACGGGGGTGTTCGGAAAAGCATTTAATCACTCTTTATCCAACGTCTTGGTCCATAAAGGAGGTGATAATGCGGCGAACCGGGCAATCAGACTATAGGGCATTAACACTTTCACTTAGCCATAGGAGTTCTATCGTGAGGCTACTACATAGCCCCTGGTATGTATATGCGTATTGTAATATGGTGCCTTACATATTTTGATCTAAAAAAAGATCCTTCGTGTGACACGGAGAATCGCTAAAGATTCTAATAAGTCGTCAAGTGGTTGACCAGCTCTTGTCGCATCATGACAGTCAGTTTTTGGCTTTCTCTACTGAGGTGCTCATCCGGTCTAGGCCAGGGCACAATCGCAGTAGTTCTCCCTTTACTACCCTAGTTGATAGAGCGAAACGTACGGTAGCAAGCACAGGAGCCGGGAAACCCAACTATTGACCAAAGACAATGATTCGGAGCCGATGCATATAAGGCCAAACTTGCGACGCTGAAGTACGCTATAGAGTTGTTCGGACTTTTACTGGCGACTCGTCTGTTCCCATACCGGGCCCCTGGCAAGTTATGCCGAGGTGCATTTTGTAAGGCAATCGTTACGGCCGGACTCGTTGTAGAAAGAGCATGGAAGATTAGTTCGGATGAAGTTTATTGGGAGCGGAGCAATATGCCAATGATAAATATATGTAAAGAGTAAAAAACCACAACCCGGCTATTTGACATGCTCGGGGTCGAGGACGGAGGAAGAAGGCATAATACAGGCTCAAAATAAAGAGCGCGGTCTACAAAAACTTATTTTGGACCTCTTGACGCACGTCTGCACCGCCCGTCCTTGGGGAGGGGGAATCCTTGACGGAAGTAGCCCCTTAGGTGAGTGTATGGATCCGAACTCCGATAAGAGTCCGATGTAGATGTTGTCTTGATGGTCACCTATTTTTAAGAGATAATACAGAAAAATAAGTAAAAAGGGATAAGAACGTTACGTGGATTCTTGCAGGGTTGTCCATATTGTGCTTCCGCCGATGCCCATGGTATCTTGAGTGCGTAGTGATGTATGTGTGGTGTGAATCTTGCCGGTATGGTAGGTGGGTGGCGGAAGCCGAACTGCTATTTCCGTTCCGGGAGTGGTCGAACTTCGGAGGGAAACTGCTTCTGGCCCCGGATATTCGGCTGGCGGGCCGCTCTGTCGTCTTTATCGCCTGGTGGCCTCCTCCCCTTACTATCGGCGTTGAGCTTGCCTGCCTGCTTGAGGACCCAACAGTTTCTGTTGGTATGGTTAGCTGGCTTATCAGGATGACCGTGAATCTGACAACGTCGGTCCAATATTCTGTCAAGGGTGGATGATCCCTCCTGGTTTGCCTTTAGTGGCTTCTTTTGTTGACCGGGTTTCGGATTGTAAGATCCGACGTTGACCGCTGTGTCGCATAATCCTTAAGGATTATTGCGACTGTTGTGTTCGGTTCGTCGTGGCTTACCGTTGGCGTCTCAAATTTCGGAAGTGCCCGGGTCGCTGGCGTTGTTGCTCACAAGCGAGCCAGTTGTCTTCTCCCGCACAAAAGCGAGTCATCAGAGTGGTAAGGGATGTCATGGATTTGGGTCCTTCCTGGCCGAGGTGACGCGCTAGCCATTCATCCCGGACGCCATGTTTGAAGGCTGCAAGGGCTTCTGCGTCCGGACAGTCGACAATTTGGTTCTTTTTGACTAAGAACCTAGTCCAGAGCTCCCTGGCTGACTCGCCGGGCTTCTGGACAATATGACCAAAGTCATCGACATCTAGTGGTCGGACATATGTTCCTTGGAAGTTTTCTCGAAAGGCGTCTTCCAAGTCTTCCCAGCTACCAATAGAATTTTTTGGTAAACTGTTTAGCCAGTACCGGGCTGGCCCTTTAAGCTTGAGAGGTATGTATTTAATGGCATGAAGGTCGTCTCCGCGAGCCATGTGTATATGGAGGAGATAATCCTCAACCCGTACCGCGGGATCTATTGTTCCATCGTATGATTCGATGTTAATGGGTTTAAACTTGTTTGGAAATTCGTGCTCCATTACCTCGTCGGTGAAGCAGAGAGGATGTGCGGTTCCTCTATATTGAGCTACGCTATGAAGCACCTCCGGCGGACTCTGACCGAGCGTGGTCGGCTCTGTTGTGTCCGAATAGGTGACCATCATTACCGGTCGGGGCATGTCCCCGCGATCTGTGTATTGACTTCGTGTGTCTTGTTCTACCTTCCAGGTCCTGTTGGATGTCGCGAGTGTTCCCCCGAGCTGAGTTGTTCTTGTTTTGACGGCCGGATGGGTTGGTATGATGCTCTGCTTGGGCTGCTGCTTTGTCCGGACCAAACTATGGTCGGCCTACATCCTTATTCGATGGTGGTGTGGGCTCCAACGCCCTGCCATCGTATTGAGGGGGCCACCTGCTGTTGGGGTGGCTCTTGTCTGGGCCAATAAGGTTGTATGCTTCGGCAGCCAAGACCTCAGTCCATCTATCATTGAGAAAATCTTGGCTCGCTTGAAGCTGCAGCTGCTTCTT
The DNA here is from genome assembly GCA_021605205.1 of Aegilops longissima. Lineage (NCBI taxonomy): Eukaryota > Viridiplantae > Streptophyta > Magnoliopsida > Poales > Poaceae > Aegilops > Aegilops longissima. Next base: position 8,307,197 of record CM038679.1, read on the forward strand.
TCTTAGGCTCCTTGCACTGGCTATGAGCTAGCGTTTAAAGTGCTCCTGCTCGAGAGGTTCCTTGGGCACGATAAAATCCTCGTTGTCGAGGATCTCCTCTTCCTTGGAGAGTGGGAGATAATTGCTATCCTCTGAGTCTCCATATGTTGCCTGTTCATCAGGGCTATCTTGCCCGCCTTCCTGTTCCTCCTGTTTGGATCCTACCTCAACAGGGTCTTCATCGTCCGGAGTGTTGTCTTCTCTGGTGCTAGTGTTATTTTCTCTTGAGCGTCGTGACTTGGAGCGGCGCAAGGCGCACCGGTGTTCAGACTGTGCCCCAGGAGGTTTATCCTCAACTGGGTCCTCCTTGTCATCGTCGAAAGCGTCGTTGGGTGTGTCTATCATACACATGTCGTACCATGAAGTGGTCATCCGGCGTCTAGCGGGTAGTGAGTTTTGGCCTTGCCCCTCACCATCATCCGTACCGTCGATGTCTTCGGGGCCGAGGTCAAGCGTGTTGGTTGGGTCTTCGACAGTGGCTACGAAGTGGGTGGCGGGTGGGAAGCAAAATTCTCCATCGTCCGCCGAAAGTTCGAACCGAACATAGTTCGGCGACGGGTCGTCTACCAGAGATAGGTTTTTAAGCAAGTTTAGTATGTCGCCCATGGGCGAGTGTTGGAAGACATCTGCGGCGCTGAACTTGAAGATCGATAACCGATCGAGTCCGGTATACGCGGGCTCGCAGGCTTCAAAGTTCGACATCGGAGGCGAGTCCGAGGTTATGTTGACGCAGATACCGTATGAAGTGGAATCTGCGTGTGGCTCCAGCGCCGCGGAATCGGTAGCCCCCATGATGGGGTCGAGCTTCCCATCTTCGGATGACTTGATCTGCTCCAGATTTAAGGCCAGAGCTGCTGCAGAGCTATCTCCTGGATGCGGCCCGATGACAGGTTTAAGCCATGTTCATCAGGGCGATGGGGATCGGTTGTCATGGTCTCGAATCCATCGAAGATCAAGTCTCCATGAATGTCCCCAACGTAATTCAAGCTTCCGAATATGACCTGATGGCCAGGGGCGTAGTTGTTGCTACGTCTTGAGCTTGCGTTGGTTTTCCCCGAAGAGGAGAGGATGATGCAGCAGAGTAGCGTAAGTATTTCCCTTAGTTTTTGAGAACCAAGGTATCAATCTAGTACGAGGCCACGCGCAAGTCCCTCGTACCTACACAAAACAAATAGCTCAACGCAACCAACGCGATTAGGGGTTGTCAATCCCTTCACGGTCACTTACGAAAGTGAGATCTGATAGAGATGATAAATAATATTTTTGGTATTTTTGGTATAAAGATGCAAAGTAAAATAAAAGGCAAAGTATAAAGCAAAGCAATAATAAAGCATAGGAAGATTAATATGATGAGAATAGACCCGGGGGCCATAGATTTCACTAGTGGCTTCTCTCAAGAGCATAAGTATTTTATGGTGGGTGAGCAATTCTTGTTGAGCATTTGATGAAATTGAGCATAGTTATGAGAGTATCTAGGTATGATCATGTATATAGGCATCACATCTGCAGCAAGTAGACCGACTCACCTGCATCTACTACTATTACTCCACTCATCGATCGCTATCCAAAGCATGCATCTAGAGTATTAAGTTAATGAAAACAGAGTAACGCATTAAGCAAGATGACATGATGTAGAGGTATAAATTCATGCAATATGATAAAACCCCATCTTGTTATCCTCGATGGCAACAATACAATCGTGCCTTGCTGCCCCTCATCACATCGGCAAAGGACACCGTAAGATTGAACCCAAAGCTAAGCACTTCTCCCATTGCAAGAACTACCAATCTAGTTGGCCAAACCAAACGGATAATTCGAAGAGACTTGCAAAGATAACCAATCATACATAAAAGAATTCAGAGAAGATTCAAATATTGCTCATAGATAATCTTGATCATAAACCCACAATTCGTCGGTCTCAACAAACACACCGCAAAAAGAAGATTACATCGAATAGATCTCCACGAGAGAGGGGGAGAACGTTGTATTGAGATCCAAAAAGAGAGAAGAAGCCATCTAGCTACTAACTATGGACCCGAAGGTCTGAAGTAAACTACTCACACTTCATCAGAGAGGCTATGATGATGATGTAGAAGCCCTCCATGGTGGATTCCCCTTCCGACGGAGCTCCAGAACAGGCCCCAAGATGGGATCTCGTGGATACAAGAAGTTGCGGCGGTGGAATTAGGTTTTTGGCTCCGTATCTGATCTGTTGGGGGTACGTAGGTATATATAGGAGGAAGGAGTACGTCGGTGGAGCTTCGGGGGGGCCACGAGGCAGGGGAGCGCGCCCTAGGGGGCGTGCCCTCCACCCTCGTGGCCGCCTCCCTCCTTTCTTGACCGAGGGTCCAAGTCTCCTGGATCATATCTGATGAGAAAATCACGTTCCCGAAGGTTTCATTCCGTTTGGAATCTATTTGATATTCCGTTTCTTCGAAACACTGAAATAGGCAAAAAAACAGCAATTCTGGGTTGGGCCTCCGGTGAATAGGTTAGTCCCAAAAATAATATAAAAGTGGAAAATAAAGCCCAATATGGTCCAAAACAGTAGATAATATAGCATGGATCAATCAAAAATTATAGATACGTTGGAGATGTATCAGGCATCCCAAAGCTTAATTCCTGCTCGTCCTCGAGTAGGTAAATGATAAAAAAGAAATTTTGATGTGGAGTGCTACTTGGCATAATTTCAATGTAATTATTCTTAATTGTGGTATGAATATTCAGATCCGAAAGATTCAAGACAAAGGTTTAATATTGACATAAAGATAATAATACTTCAAGCATACTAACAAAGCAATTATGTCTTCTCAAAATAACATGGCCAAAGAAAGTTCATCCCTACAAAATCATATAGTTTAGTCATGCTCCATTTTCGTCACACAAGAATGCTCTCATCATGCACAACCCCGATGACAAGCCAAGCAATTGTTTCATGCTTTAGTAATCTCAAACCTATAAACTTTCACGCAATATATGAGCGCGAGCCATGGACATAGCACTATGGGTGGAATAGAATATGATGATGGGGGTTATGTGGAGAAGACAAAAAAGGAGAAGATCTCACATCAATGAGGCTAATCAATGGGCTATGGAGATGCCCATCGATTAATGTTAATGCAAGGAGTTGGGATTGCCATGCAACGGATGCACTAGAGCTATAAATGTATGAAAGCTCAACAAAAGATACTAAGTGGGTGCGCATCCAACTTGCTTGCTCACGAAGACCTAGGGCACTTGAGGAGGCCCATTGCTGGAATATACAAGCCAAGTTCTATAATGAAAAATTCCCACTAGTATATGAAAGTGACAGAACAAGAGACTCTCTATCATGAAGATTATGGTGCTACTTTGAAGCACAAGTGTGGCAAAGGATAGTAGCATTGTCCCTTCTCTCTTTTTCTCTCATTTTTTGTGTGGGCTTCTTTGGCCTCTTTTATTTTTGGGCTTCTTTGGCCTCTTTTATTTTTAATAACCTCACATGGGAAAATGCTCTAGAAAATGATGATCATCACACTTCTATTTATTTACAACTTAATGATTACAACTCGATACTAGAACAAAATATGACTCTATATGAATGCCTCCGGCGGTGTACCGGGATATGCAATGAATCAAGAATGACATGTATGAAAGAATTATGAACGGTGGCTTTGCCACAAATAATATGTCAACTACATGATCATGCTAAGCAATATGTCAATTATGAATGTGTCATGATGAACGGAATGGTGGAAAGTTGCATGGCAATATATCACGGAATGGCTATGGAAATGCCATAATAGGTAGGTATGGTGGCTGTTTTGAGGAAGATATAAGGAGGTTTATGTGTGAAAGAGCGTATCATATCACGGGGTTTGGATGCACCGCCGAAGTTTGCACCAACTCTCAATGTGAGAAAGGGCAATGCACGGTACCGAAGAGGCTAGTAATGATGGAAGGGTGAGAGTGCGTATAATCCATGGACTCAACATTAGTCATAAAGAACTCACATACTTATTGCAAAAATCTACAAGCCATCAAAAACCAAAGCACTACGCGCATGCTCCTAGGGGGATAGATTGGTAGGAAAAGACCATCGCTCGTCCCCGACCGCCACTCATAAGGAGGACAATCAAATAACACCTCATGTTTCAAATTTGTTACATAATGTTTACCATACGTGCATGCTACGGGACTTGCAAACTTCAACACAAGCATTTCTCAAATTCACAACTACTCAACTAGCACGACTTTGATATTATCACCTCCATATCTCAAAACAATTATCAAGCATCAAACTTTTCTTAGTATTCAACGCACTCAAAAGAAAGTTTTACAAATCTTGAATACCAAGCATATTATTATTAAGCAAATTACCATGCTATTTATGACTCTCAAAATAATCTAAGTGAAGCATGAGATATCAATAGTTTCTATAAAACAAATCCACCACCGTGCTCTAAAAGATATAAGTGAAGCACTAGAGCAAAACTATATAGCTCAAAAGATATAAGTGAAGCACATAGAGTATTCTAAAAAATTCCAATTCATGTATGGCTCTCTCAAAAGGTGTGTACAGCAAGGATGATTGTGGTAAATTAAAAACCAAAGACTCAAATCATACAAGACGCTCCAAGCAAAACACATATCATGTGGTGAATAAAAATATAGCTCAAGTAAAGTTACCGATGGAAGTAGGCGAAGAGGGATGCCTTCGGGGCATCCCAAAGCTTTGACTTTTGGTGTCCTTAGATTATCTTGGGGTGCCATGGGAATCTCAAGCTTAGGCTCTTGCCACTCCTTGTTCCATAATCCATCAAAAGATTTCACCCAAAACTTGAAAACTTCACAACACAAAACTCAACAGAAATCTTGTGAGCTCCGTTAGCGAAAGAAAACAAAAGACCACTTCAAGGTACTGTAATGAAATAATTATTTATTTATATTGGTGTTAAACCTACTGTATTACAACTTCTCTATGGATTATAAACTATTTTACTAACCATAGATTCATCAAAATAAGCAAACAACACACGAAAAACAAAATCTGTCAAAAACAGAACAGTCTGCAGTAATCTGTAACTAACGCAAACTTCTGGAACTCCAAACATTCAGCCAAAATAGGAAGACCTAGGCAATTTGTTTATTGATCAGAATAAATTGGAATCACTATTTTATCACATTCTGTTGATTTTTAACAATTGTTTTCGTGAAACAAAAGTTTCTGGAAATTATAGCAAGATCAAATAACTATCATCCAAGAATATCCTATAGGTTTAACTTGGCACAAACACTAATTGAAACATAAAAACACATCTAAACAGGAGGTAGATGGATTATTTATTCCTAAACAGAAACAAAAAACAAAAAAAATGAAAATAAAATTGGGTTGCCTCCCAACAAGCGCTATCGTTTAACGCCCCTAGCTAGGCATAAAAGCAAGGATAGATCTAGGTATTGCCATCTTTGGTAGGCAATCCATAAGTGGCTCTCATAATAGATTCATATGGTAATCTTATATTCTTCCTAGGGAAGTGTTCCATGCCTTTCTTTAATGGGAATTGGAATCTACTATTCCCTTCCTTCATATCAATAATTGCACCAATCGTTCTAAGGAAAGGTCTACCAAGAATAATAGGACATGAAGGATTGCAATCTATATCAAGAACGATAAAATCTACGGGCACAAAATTCCTATTTGCAACAATAAGAACATCATTAATTCTTCCCATAGGTTTCTTAATAGTGGAATCCGCAAGGTGCGAGTTTAAAGAACAATCATCAAAATCACGAAAATCTAGCAAATCACACAAAGTTTTGGGAATAGTGGAAACACTAGCACCCAAATCACATAAAGCATAAAATTCATGATCCTTAAGCTTAATTTTAATAGTTGGTTCCCACTCATCATAAAGTTTTCTAGGGATAGAGACTTCCAACTCAAGTTTTTCCTCATAAGATTGCATCAAGGCATCAAGAATATGTTTGGTAAACGCTTTATTTTGACTATAAGCATGCGGAGAATTTAGCACGGATTGCAACAAGGAAATACAATCAATTAAAGAGCAATTTTCATAATTAAATTCCTTGAAATCCAAAATAGTGGGTTTAGCAACATCTAGGGTTTTACTTTCTTCAATCCCACTTTTATTAATTTTAGTATCAAGACATAAAAACTCCGAATTTTTAGAATGCCTTCTAGGTAAAGGTGGATCATATTCAATCTCATAATTATCAAGATTCATTTTGCAAAACAAAGATTTGATAGGGGACACATCAATAACTTTTACATCTTCATCTTTATTTTCATGGAAATTGGAAGAAAATGCTTTAATAAAGGCATCTTTCATAGCACGCATCCTGGCGGTTCTTTCCTTGCACTCATCAATGGAAATTCTCATGGCTTTGAGAGACTCATTGATATCATGCTTAGGAGGAATAGATCTAAGATTTAAATAATCAACATCAAGAGAAATTCTATCAACGTTCCTAGCCAATTCATTAACTTTAAGCAATTTCTCTTCAAGCAAAGCATTAAAATTCTTTTGAGAATTCATAAACTCTTTAACACTAGTCTCAAATTCAGAGGGCATCTTATTAAAATTTCCATAAGAATTGTTGTAGGAATTTCCATAATTATTAGAGGAATTGCTAGGATAAGGCCTAGGATTAAAGTTCCCTCTATACGCGTTGTTACCAAAATTATTCCTACCAACAAAATTCACATCCATAGATTCATTATTATTATCAATCAAAGTAGACAAAGGCATATCATTAGGATCAGAAGAAATACTCTTATTAGCAAATAATTTCATAAGTTCATCCATCTTTCCACTCAAAACATTAATTTCTTCTATCGCATGCACTTCTTTATTAGTAGATCTTTCAGTGTGCCATTGAGAATAATTAACCATAATATTATCTAGGATTTTAGTAGCATCTCCTAAAGTGATTTCCATAAAAGTGCCTCCCGCGGCCGAATCTAAAAGATTTCTAGAAGCAAAATTCAATCCGGCATAAATTTTTTGTATAATCATCCACAAATTTAAACCATGAGTAGGGCAATTACGTATCATTAATTTCAACCTCTCCCAAGCTTGTGCAACATGTTCATGATCAAGTTGCTTAAAATTCATAATATCGTTTCTAAGGGAGATGATTTTAGCGGGAGGAAAATACTTAGAGATAAAAGCATCTTTGCACTTGTTCCAAGAATCAATACTATTTTTAGGCAAGGACAAAAACCAAGCTTTAGCACGATCTCTAAGCGGAAAAGGAAATAGCTTCAATTTAAAAACGTCATTGTCAACATCTTTCTTCTTTTGCATATCACACAAATCCACGAAGCTATTTAGATGAGTAGCGGCATCTTCACTAGGAAGGCCGGCGAATTGATCTTTCATAACAAGATTCAACAAAGCAGCATTGATTTCACAAGATTCGGTATTGGCAAGAGGAGAAATTGGAGTGCTAAGGAAATAATTATTGTTGGTATTGGTAAAGTCACACAATTTGGTATTATCTTGAGCCATAGTGACAAGCAAGCAATCCAACACACGAGCAAAAAGCGAACGAGAAAAAGGCAAACGGAAAAGAGAGGGCGAATAAAATGGCAAGGGTGAAGTGGGGGAGAGGAAAACAAGAGGAAAATGGAAAATCATGTAATGCGGGGGATAAGGGATTGTGATGGGTACTTGGTATGTTGACTTTTGCGTAGACTCCCCGGCAACGGCGCCAGAAATCCTTCTTGCTACATCTTGAGCTTGCGTTGGTTTTCCCCGAAGAGGAGAGGATGATGCAACAGAGTAGCATAAGAATTTCGCTCAGTTTTTGAGAACCAAGGTATCAACCCAGTAGGAGGCCACGCGCAAGTCCCTCGTACCTACACAAAACAAATAGCTCAACGCAACCAACGCGATTAGGGGTTGTCAATCCCTTCACGGTCACTTACGAAAGTGAGATCTGATAGAGATGATAAATAATTTTTTTGGTATTTTTGGTATAAAGATGCAAAGTAAAATAAAAGGCAAAGTATAAAGGAAAGCAATAATAAAGCGTAGGAAGATTAATATGATGAGAATAGACACGGGGCCATATATTTCACTAGTGGCTTCTCTCAAGAGCATAAGTATTTTACGGTGGGTGAACGAATTACTGTTGAGCAATTGACAGAATTGAGCATAGTTATGAGAGTATCTAGGTATGATCATGTATATAGGCATCACGTCTGAAGCAAGTAGACCGACTCCTGCCTGCATCTACTACTATTACTCCACTCATCGACCGAGTTAAGCAAGATGACATGGTGTAGAGGGATAAATTCATGCAATATGATAAAAACCCCATCTTGTTATCCTCGATGGCAACAATACAATACGTGCCTTGCTGCCCCTACTGTCACTAGGAAAGGACGCCGCAAGATTGAACCCAAAGCTAAGCACTTCTCCCATTGCAAGAACTACCAATCTAGTTGGCCAAACCAAACAGATAATTCGAAGAGACTTGCAAAGATAACCAATCATACATAAAAGAATTCAGAGAAGATTCAAATATTGCTCATAAATAATCTTGACCATAAACCCACAATTCATCGGTCTCAACAAACACACCGCAAAAAGAAGATTACATTGAATAGATCTCCACGAGAGAGGGGGAAAACATTGTATTGGGATCCAAAAAGAGAGAAGAAGCCATCTAGCTACTAACTATGGACCCGAAGGTCTGAAGTAAACTACTCACACTTCATCAGAGAGGCTATGATGATGATGTAGAAGCCCTCCGTGGTGGATTCCCCTTCTGGCGGAGCTCCGGAACAGGCCCAAAGATGGGATCTCGTGGATACAGAAAGTTGCGGCGGTGGAATTAGGTTTTTGGCTCCGTATCTAATCTGTTGGGGGTACGTAGGTATATATAGGAGGAAGGAGTACATCGGTGGAGCTTCGGGGGGCCCATGAGGCAGGGAGCGCGCCCTAGGGGGGGCGCGCCCTCCACCTCGTGGCCGCCTCCTCCTTTCTTGACCGAGGTCCAAGTCTCCTGGATCATATCTGATGAGAAAATCACGTTCCCGAAGGTTTCAGTTCGTTTGGACTCCGTTTGATATTCCGTTTCTTCGAAACACTGAAATAGGCAAAAAAACAGCAATTCTGGGCTGGGCCTTCGTTTAATAGGTTAGTCCCAAAAATAATATAAAAGTGGAAAATAAAGCCCAATATGGTCCAAAACAGTAGATAATATAGCATGGAGCAATCAAAAATTATAGATACGTTGGAGACGTATCAGCTGTCGATCTGCTCCAGATGGCCAAACGAGTTGGCCCGCAGTACGAAGCCGCTGAATACGAAGATCTGTTTGGGGAGAAAGGTTTCTCTTGGACAACGTCATTACTGATGATCGAAGGGGCCATCGAGCCCTTTGCCAACGGCACAGTGAACTCTCAATGAAAGCACCAGTGTCGGTGTCAAAACCGATGGATCTCGGGTAGGGGGTCCCGAACTGTGCGTCTAGGATCGATGGTAACAGGAGACGGGGGACACGATGTTTACCCAGGTTCGGGCCCTCTCTATGGAGGTAATACCCTACTTCCTGCTTGATTGATCTTGATGAATATGAGTGTTACAAGAGTTGATCTACCACGAGATCGTAATGGCTAAACCCTAGAAGTCTAGCCTATGTGAATATGGTAATGAATGTCCTATCCGGACTATGCTCTCTGGTTTATATAGACACCGGAGAGATCTAGGGTTACATGGAGTCGGTTACATAAGAAGGAATCTTCACAGCTGGTCACCTAGCTTGCCTTCCACGCCAAGGAAAGTCCAATCCGGACACGAGTATAGTCTTTGGCCTTCGTATCTTCACAGCCCATCAGTCTGGCCCAATGAATAACAGGCCGGACGCCCGAGGACCCCTTAGTCCAGGACTCCCTCAACGGCCTCTCCACATGTGGAAGTTTAACCCAGAAGGGCCACGGAATCTTTAGCACTTCTTCGGCACTACGCACGAAGGAATGTGGAAATTATTTTTTGGGAAACGAAAACAATGGTCGGACACCACCGAAGATATCGGCCTTGACTGCAACCATCCGGACACTTCGGTAAGCGCTCAACTTCCGAACACCTTTTAGTCAGGAATCCCGTAATAAGATATTGAGCAAACCATTTTTTCTAGGGCTGGATAAAGAAAGTGGAACGAATTAGGTGTCCGGCCCCCCTTCCCGAAGACTCAGCGGACGTCGTGCTAACAAAGATGCTGGCCCCGACACCGTACCAGGCGCCTATGAAGGAGGGCGAAAACAACAAGAATAGAAGCACCGTGTCCGGGGAAATCAAAGTGTCTTCGCCCAAAGACATAGGTGCAGGAGAAGCGAACATCCCTTCTCCCCACGGCAAGAAAAGGGCCTCCTCCGAAGCTTGGGAGGAGAAGTCTCCCAAGAGAGGCAAAATGCCATCGTCGAGCGGCTCGGGTTTGGCAAGCGACATCGTCGCACAGTTTCATCATGAGGACAAGCCTCTAGCCAAATCAAAGTGAAGCAGGGTGCTTTAAACATATCCCGATCCTTTCCTGTTACCGAAGTAGCATCTAATATATATGTCTTCGCAGTTCGGCGCACAATTTTCCTCGGCAATCTTCTTCCTCGGGAGGTCTTCTCCCGCAGATGATGGAGAGCAATATGCCTCCCCTGACCTCCTCGCCCAACAGGGCAGATGACTTCGAGGTGTCGTCGCGGAGGGTTTCTCCCGACCGACAAGCAGTGCGGGGGGCGAAGGAGACCTTACCGGAAGGTGGTCCATCTGTTGCTCAGGGCTCGGGGGCCAATAATGAAAGTCCCGGACTATCCGATTTACAGCCGGAGATGAGTCTAGAGACGAGTAAACGGGTTCCTTCAAAGGAAGGTCGTACTTGTTGGAAATATGCCCTAGAGGCAACAATAAAAAGGTTATTATTATATTTCATTGTTCATGATAATTGTCTATTGTTCATGCTATAATTGTGTATCAGGAAATTGTAATACATGTGTGAATACATAGACCACAACATGTCCCTAGTGAGCCTCTAGTTTACTAGCTCGTTGATCAATAGATGGTTACAATTTCCTGACCATGGACATTGGATGTCGTTGATAACGGGATTACATCATTAGGAGAATGATGTGATGGACAAGACCCAATCCTAAGCATAGCACAAGATCGTGTAGTTCGTCTGCTAAAGCTTTTCCAATGTCAAGTATCCTTTCCTTATACCATGAGATTGTGCAACTCCCGGATACCGTAAGGGTACTTTGGGTGTGCCAAACGTCACAATGTAACTGGGTAGCTATAAAGGTACATGAGGGAGTCCTGGATTAGGGGGTGTCCGGATAGCCGAACTATCACCGTTGGTCGGACTCCTGGACTATGAAGATACAAGATTGAAGACTTTGTCCCGTGTCCGGATGGGACTTTCCTTGGCGTGGAAGGAAAGCTTGGCGATACGGATATGTAGATCTCCTACCATTGTAACCGACTCTGTGTAACTCTAACCCTATCTGGTGTCTATATAAACCAGAGGGTTTTAGTCCGTAGGACGAACAACAACCATACCATAGGCTAGCTTCTAGGGTTTAGCCTCTCTGATCTCATGGTAGATCCACTCTTGTACTACCCATATCATCAATATTAATCAAGCAGGAGTAGGGTTTTACCTCCATCGAGAGGGCCCGAACCTGGGTAAAACATCGTGTCCCTTGTCTCCTGTTACCATCCGCCTAGGCCTTGCATCCGGGACCCCCTACCGAGATCCGCGGTTTGACACCGACATTGGTGCTTTCATTGAGAGTTCCTCTGTGTCGTCATCTTTAGGCCCGATGGCTCCTTCGATCATCAACAACGGCGTGGTCGGGTGAGACTTCTCTCCCGGACAGATCTTCGTATTCGGCGGTATGCATCGCGGGCCGATTCACTTGGTCATCTGGAGCAGATCGAAAGCTACGCCCCTGGCCATCAGGTCAGATTTGGGAGTTTGAACTACACGGCCGACATCCGTGGAGACTTAATCTTCGACGGATTCGGGCCACAGCCAAGCGCGCCGCATTGTCTCGATGGGCACTCTAGCTCTGTCGCCGAACAGTGCCCTGGAGGCCGCACCAGCGTCTGCTCCGACCCTTAGCTCGGAGCCCACTCCGCCGATCGAGGACGAGTGGTTGGACACCGCCTCGGGAGCTACGATATCTCGGGCGATTGGCGAACTCCATCCTGTCCTTGCGAAGACCGTGACTCCAAGGTGCGGACTCCTCTCCGACTCGAACCCTCCGTGCCCTCGCCAATCGAATCAATTGGGCGCCGTTATGGAGTTCACTGCCATGGACATCTTTTCAAAGACTCGCCCTTTGGCGACATCCTGAATTCACTAAAGTCTCTCTCTTTATCAGGAGAGCCCTGGCCGGACTACGATCAGGAAGGTTGGGATGCGGACGATGAAGAAATTCAACGCCCACCCACCGCCCACTTTGTAGCCACTGTCGAAAGCTTAAACGACGTGCTCGATTTCGACTCCGAAGACATCGACGGTATGGATGACGATGTAGGAGACAACCATGAACCAGCACCTATAGGATACTGGACAACCACCTCATCCCACGATGTATACATGGTGGATACACCTAAAGGAAGTGACGACGAGGAACAACAGGACACTACGAAGGATAAATCCCTCGAAAAGCAGTCAAAACGGCAACGTAAACGCCGCACCAAGTCCCGCCTCGACAAAGACAGTAGCCACACAGACCCAGCCATAGAGCAGGGCGAACCGGTGGACGACAAACATGCTATTGAGCAACCGTCCGAACAGGACAACTTGGATAAACAACCCGTCCCCGGCGAAGATAACAGTCCGGACGATCTCACGCCGGACAAATTGTTGGAGCAGAAGAACCTCCACAAAAGGCTCGTCACCACTGCGCGTAGCCTAAAAAAGCAGAAGCGGAAGCTCAAAACAGCAGAAGATGCACTCAGAATCAGATGGAGCAAAGTACTCAACACCGCAGAGAAATACGGTGACAGTCGCCAAACAAAGAGCTACCCGAAGCGCAAATTACTGCCCGAATTCGATGAGGTGGCCGTAGAGCCCCCGCAATCAAAGAACAAAGGGGCCGCCCGGTCGAATAGACGACCACATGGCAAACATGGAGCGGCAAGCGGCGCCGCACACAAGCCGGCACGCGATCCGCATAAGGATTCGCATCAAAAGGATGGCCCAGTTAGGTCCATCTATGGGCCGAGAAAGCAAGCTCTTCCAAGCAATGCAACACGCCAAATATCTGAACATCACGGCACACCCAAATATAGGGGTGCCGCACACCCCCTGTGTTTCACCGATGAGGTGCTGGATCACGAATTCCCAGAGGGATTCAAACCCGTAAACATAGAGGCATACGACGGAACAACAGACCCTGGAGTCTGGGTTGAGGATTACATCCTCCACATACACATGGCTAGAGGAGATGATCTCCACGCCATAAAATACTTACCTCTCAAGCTCAAAGGGCCAGCCCTTCATTGGCTCAAAAGCCTCCCTGAAAATACCATTGGAAGTTGGGAAGAGCTCGAGGATGCTTTTCGGGAAAATTTTCAAGGGACTTATGTCCGTCCTCCGGATGCAGACGATTTAAGTCACATAAATCAACAACCCGGAGAGTCAGCACGCAAATTCTGGAACAGGTTCCTCATCAAAAAGAACCAAATAGTCGACTATCCGGATGCCGAAGCCTTAGAAGCTTTCAAACACAACGTCCGAGATGAATGGCTCGCCAGACACCTCGGCTAGGAGAAGCCGAGAACAATGGCTGCATTAACAAGCCTCATGACCCGCTTTTGCGCGGGAGAGGATAGTTGGCTGGCAAGATGCAGTACCAGCGACCCAAGTACATCCGAAGTCAGGGATGGAAATGGAAAACCACGACGCAGCAAGGACCAGCACCGGACAAAGGGAAACAGCCCAAAGAGCACGGCAGTCAACGCCGGATTCAGAAGCTCCCGGCAGAATGATAAAAACAGCCCCTCAAGGGCAACAACGACGAGCTATCCAACCTAAACACAATCTTGGACAAAATATGCCAAATCCACAGTACTCCCGGGAAGCCTGCAAACCATACCCACAGAGATTGTTGGGTCTTCAAGCAGTCCGGCAAACTCAATGCCGAACACAAGGGGCTCGACACACCAAGCGAGGACGATGGCGAACCCCACAAGCAGAGCACCGGAAAACAAAAGAATTTCCCACGAAAAGTCAAAACAGTGAACTCACTTCAAGTGACAAAAGGGAAAACAGAGGCGCCCATAGAAACACGCGCGCAGGTCTATCCCAGCGAGAGTCCCAACGATGGTTGTCAAAACCAATCACCTTCGATCATCGAGTTATTCGGAAGTATCCGAACGCAGGAAGGATTGCCTTGATATTAGATCCTATAATCGACGGACTCCAATTTACACAAGTCCTAATGGACGGAGGTAGTGATCTAAACCTGCTATATCGGGACACAATCTGCAAAATGGGGATAGACCCAACTAAAATTCGCCATAGCAACACCTCCTTCAAAGGGGTAATGCCAGGCCTATATGCCCATTATGCGGGCTCCCTCGCTAGAAGTTGTGTTGGGTCATCCGACAACTTCTGCCGCGAAAAGTTAACCTTCTACATCGCCCCATTCGAAAGTAGCTATCAAGCACTACTGGGACGTGATGCTTTCGCCCGCTTTAACGCAATACCGCATTATGCATCTCTTACACTTAAAATGCCCGGTCCATGCAGCATCATCTCATTAAAAGGGAGTATCAAGTGTTACTCGAGCACGGAAGAACGTGAGACTGCCTTGACAGCCCCACACTAATCCGGCTCCACTAATCAAAGCACCTGAATAGGTCATTCGAACCCCAGACATGGCTAGACGAGTCCGGCGTAAACATATAAAGGCCTACTAGCGGCATATCCCCGTACAAGGGGCTGCACGCATGTACAACAAGAGATAATAAAGCTCAATTTTATTCACTTTTCGAACCGTACTTTGTTTATTTAATATAAAGTACATTTTTCGCACGATCTTTTTTTTCTTTTCAACTAAGTTCTTCTCTTTTACAAATGAACATCGTGCTACACCCGTCCAGGATACGGCACAACGGAGACTCAGGCGCAGACGTGCAGTAGGGACCCGTTGCAAGGATTCTTTTCAGATTAAGACCCTGTGTAAACCTTTTTTATTGTCTCTTGTTGATACACATCCCCCAGTTTCTTGCTATGCCCGAGGAGGAGGCTGGCGTTTTGGCATCGGCCGCACCAGATTTTTTGCGCGTACCTAGACACCAGGGGCTTAGGGCATTATTCTGCCCGTTTTCATAAAGACCGAATACCTTAGGGAGTGTTCGGCATCTCGAGTTAGGCCTTATATGCATCAGCCCCGAATCATGTCTTTGGTCAAATGTTGGGTTTGCCCGGCTCCCATGTTTTGGTACCTTACGTTCCGTTATATCGGCTAAGGTAGCGCTAGGAGAACCACTGCATTGTGCCCCGGTTGAGCTGGGTTGAGCACCTCAGTGGAGAAAGCTAAAACTGATTGTCATGATATAGCGTGAGACTGGTCAACCACTCGATGACCCACCGGAATGTTTAGAATTCCCCCGCATTAACGAAGGACCGTTTTCCGGCCAGGCACATCTGGCGCCCGAATTCGGGAGAGCGCGGTGCCCCTAGGGCTATATAGTAGCCCCACCATCGAACTGCTATGGCTAAGTGAAAGTGATAAAGCATTATAGTCCGGTTGCCTGGTTTGCTACGCTATCACCTCCTTTATAGGACCAAGGCGTTGGATTAAGTGTGAAAATCGCCTCTTTGCAAACACCCCGCACTATATGCGTGGGGGCTGAAGTCAAGACTGCCATCTTTCAGTTATATACACATATACATCAGCGGCCGCCAGAGGTGTTTTAATACTTGAGCGCACAAGTATAAAAAGCTCTTATATCATATTGAAACATTGTTTTCACAAATCATACATGTCATTACAACATAATATCCTTGAGCACTTCGTCTCTATTAAGCGAGCGCCTGCAGACTTCCTCAAAATAGTGCTCGGCGGTACTGCTTCGCTCAATCTTGGGGCGCAACATCGGTGGCCTTCATCTCCGCCAAGATGTCTTGACGCAGGCAAGAGCCATCCGCGCACCCTCTACGCATGTTGACCGCTTCATTGCATCGATATGCGGCACCGCACCAAGGAACTGTTGCACCAAGCCAAAATAACTCTTCGGCTCGGACCTTTTCGGCCAAAAATGAGTCACGACAGCCTTCATGGCAAGTCCGGACAACCTATTCAGCTCAGCCCATTCGGCCAAACGATCGGTTAATGAAAGTGGACGCTCCGGACTATGGAACTGCGACCAAAAAAGCTCTTCCATTCCGTGATCCTTTTGACCTCGGAAGTGTTGGCGCGCTCTGTGGCACTCGCCGCCAAGTCGAATAAGCATCCCCGCACCCCACACCGGTCCAATTGGCGTACCTAGGATCATGAATTTCCTCCTCAACGAAAGGGCTTTCCAGCCGCAATATCTCCGACTGGCGTAGCTCCTCCTTCATAGCTCTCATTGTAGGCGAGTATCCTTAGCCTCGGTGGCGGCCTTTTCAGGTCCTCTTGTTTCGCTCGATCTTCTTTTCAAGAAGCTCGCAGCGGTCGATAGCATTCTTCAATTTCACGGCCATCTCGGCCATTTCTTTCTTGCTTGGCGAAGGAGCAGCCTGTTCAGCTTTTAGCTCTGTGGCGCCTTTAAGGCAGCCGCATCACTTTTTCTAGCTTGCTCCTTGGCTCGGGCGAGCTCCGCCCGAAGGCTCTCCATAGCAGCAGCACCATCTGCATTAAGCATACATGTTGTAAGGCATGGGCATCAAGCTCCCTTACCAGGTGTCCGCAGAGAAGTTGCATACCTTGTGACTCGTCAAGCCGCTTATTAACAAGCGTGATGTCCGCATCCGCCACGTCAAGTTGCCGCTTCAGTTCGGCAAATTCATCAGCCCGGCTAGCCACCGGACGCTTCGCCACCTACATAGGAAGAGCGCATATTATACCTGGGGTTATGATCCTCGGCGCGCTGTCATTTTTGACACCGCACCAAGTCTCAGGGGCTACTATCTATACAGGGCGCATTTTATATGCAAAACTGTCAGAAGGTACATCATTTTGCGTACCTCAAAACCCGTCAGTAAACTCACGACGGTTTCATGCAATCCGCTCTCAGCGGATGAAATCCTTTCAATCACCGTACCCATTAACGTACGGTGATCTTCCGAGATAGACGCTCGCCCGAGCAGATCCTTCAGCTCCTCCGACCGCACACCCGTTGGTGCCGGACTCGTCCGGTGGCCTTTTTCGAAGGCCGGACACGGATGGCTTTGAGGGGACATACGGCTGCCTTCGGGCCCCGCCGGATTCGGAGGAACCCTCCGCGATGACACCTCAGGGTCGCCCACCTCGCATAACGGTACGGAAGGCGGAGACGTTTCACTCTCCATCATCTCCGGACCAAGATCCCCTGAAGACGAGCTCTGCTGTGAAGCGCTGAGATCCGAACTACAAGGTAAACTTTCGGTTACCTTCAGAAATAAAACGGGGATGTCTCTCTTTAAAAAAACGCCCCCCATTACTTACGGCTCGCTGGAGGGCTGATCTCCTTGGGGAAATAGTGCGGCCGGGGCATCTCCGCCGCAGAGACCCTCTGGTGAAGATTTCTTCCCCGCTTGAGGCTTTGGTCTCGG
This sequence comes from Aegilops longissima, assembly GCA_021605205.1. NCBI lineage: Eukaryota > Viridiplantae > Streptophyta > Magnoliopsida > Poales > Poaceae > Aegilops > Aegilops longissima. The sequence continues at coordinate 8,324,993 of CM038679.1, forward strand.
ATCTTGAAGCGGTCCTCTTCTCCCTTGGAGGAAGGATTCTCGATCCCCTTTCTTGATAGCCTCCTTTACGGAGGTAGTAGTTCCCTTGTTCCCCCCTTCGCCTTCTTCAAAAGGCACAACCTCTAGCATCTTGGTTAATACAGGATCCGGAGTGGTCTCAGGGAGGGGGGCCAGACACCTGATCAGTTTTGCTTTTGCTATCCACTCATGTTTAAAGGATGGCTCTTTCAAGGGCAAGTGTATGATAAATATCACGGATAGCATGTCCGAATCTGGGACTACTTACTTGAGTATCCGGGTGAGGAGTCCGGACTAGGGGTGTCCGGATAGCGGACTATCGTCACAGACGGACTCCAAGACTATGAAGATACAAGATTGAAGACTCCGTCCCGTGTTGGATGGGACTTTCCTTGGCGTGGAAGGCAAGCTTGGCGTCGGATATGTAGATCTCCTACCATTGTAACCGACTCTGTGTAACCCTAACCTATCCGGTGTCTATATAAACCGGAGGGTTTTAGTCCGTGGGACGAACAACAATCATACCATAGGCTAGCTTCTAGGGTTTAGCCTCCTTGATCTCGTGGTAGATCTACTCTTGTACTACCCATATCATCAATATTAATCAAGCGGGGTAGGGTATTACCTCCATCGAGAGGGCGAACCTGGGTAAAAACATCGTGTCCCTTGTCTCCTGTTACCATCCGCCTAGACGCACAGTTGGGACCCCCTACCGAGATCCGCCGGTTTGACACCGACATTGGTGCTTTCATTGGGAGTTCCTCTGTGTCGTCACCGATAAGCCCGATGGCTCCTTCGATTATCAACAACGACGCGGTCCAGGGTGAGACTTTTCTCCCCGGACAGATCTTCGTGTTCGGCGGCCGCTTTGCGGGCAATTAAGCAGCCATCGGGAGCAGATAAAAGCTACGCCCAGCCATCAGGTCAGATTTGGAAGTTTAAACTATACGGTCGATATCGCGGAGACTTGATCTTGACGGATTCGAGCCACAATAAGCGCGCCGCCTTTGTCTCGATGGGCATGATCTAGCTCTGCAGCGAGCGATTGCCACGGAGGCCGCACCAGTATCCGCTCCGACCCTTAATCCGGAGCCGGATTCCCCGATCGAGGACGAGTGGTTGGACACCGCCTTGGGGGAAACAATCTCTATGGCGATCAGGCCGAACTCCATCCCTATCCTTTGCGAAGACCTCGACTCCAGGGTGCCGGACTCCTCTCCGGACTCTGAACCCTCCGCGCCCTTGCCAATCAAATCCGATTGGGCGCCCGTTATGGAGTTCACGGCCGCGGACATCTTTCAACACTCGCCCTTTGGCGACATCCTGAATTCACTAAAATCTCTCACTTTATCCGGGAGCCTGGCGGACTACGGTCGAGAAGGTTGGGATCACGACGATGAAGAAATTCAATGCCCACCCACCACCCACTTCATAGCCAGCGTCGAAAGCTTACACGGCGTGCTAGATTTCGACTCGAAGACATCGGCGGTATGGGCGGCGATGTAGGAGACAACAATGAACCAGCACCTATAGGATGCTGGACAACCTCATCCATGATGTATACATGGTGGATACACCTAAAGGAAATGAAGGCGAGGAACAACGGGGCGCTTCGAAGGATAAATCCCTCGGCAGTCAAAGCGGCAGCGTAAGCGCCGAACAAAGTCCCGCCTCAACAGAGACCCAGCCATAGAACAGGGCGAACGGTGGACAACGAACAAGCTATCGAGCAATCGTCCGAACAAGACAACTTGGATAAACAATCTGTCCCGGCGAAGACAACAGTCCGGACGATCTCATGCGGACAAACCATGGAGCAAAATGACCTCGAGAAAAGGCTCATCGCCATCACTGCGCGTGCCTGAAAAAGCGAAGCGGAAGCTCAAAACAGCGGAAGATGCACTCAGGATCGAGATGGAGCAAAGTATTCAGCACCGCAGACAAATGCGGCGACGATCGCGAACAACGAAACTACCCAAAAGCTAGCTGCCCGAATTGACGAGGATGCCTTAGAGCCCCCACAATTAAAAGGCAAGAAGGCCACCCGGTCGGATTGTCGACCTCACGACAAAAAGAGAGCGGCGAATGGTGCCGCACACAAGCCAATATGCGATCCGCATAAGGATTCACGTCAAAAGGATGGCCCAGTTAGGTCCATCTATGGGCCAAGAAAGCATGCTCGTCAAAGCAATGCAATACGCCAAAATTCCGAAGATCACGGCACACCCAAATATAGGGGCGCCGCACACCCCCTATGTTTCACCGATGAGGCGCTGGATCATGAATTTCAGCGGGATTCAAACCCTAAACATAGAGGCATCTGACGGAACAACAGACCCGAGTGCGGATTGAGATTACATCCTCCACATACACATGGCTAGAGGAGATGATCTCACGCCATAAAATACTTACCCTTAAACTCAAAGGGCCAGCTCGGCATTGGCTTAAAACCTCCCGAAAATACCATTGGAAGCTGGGAAGAACTCGAGAATGCATTTCGGTCAAATTTTGGGGGACCTATGTCCGCCCTCGGGACCTTGAGCGATATAAGTCACATAACTCAACGGCCCGGAGAGTCAGCCCGGAAAATCTGGAACAGGTTCCTTACTAAAAAGAACCAAATAGTTGACTGTCCGGACGCCGAAGCCTTAGCAGCTTTCAAACACAACGTCCGAGACGAATGGCTCGCGAACACCTCGACCAAGAAAAGCCAAGAACAATGGCCGCATTAACAAGCCTCATGACCCGCTTTTGTGCGGAGAGGATAGCTGGCTAGCAAGATGCAGCACCAATGACCCAAGTACATCGAAATCAGGGATGGAAGCGAAACCACGGCGCAACAAGGACCAGCGCGGATTAAAAGAACAGTCCAAAGAGCATGGCAGTCAACGCCGGATTCAAAAGCTCACGGCGAACAACAAAAACTGCCCCTTAAGGATAATAGCGATGAGCTATACAACTTCAACAAAATCTTGGACAAGATATGTCAAATCCACAGATACTCACAGGAGGCACGCTAACCATACCCACGTAAATTGGTGGGTCTTCAAACAATCCGCAGATGAGCGCCCGAACACAAGGGCTCGACACACCAAGTGAAGATGACAACGAGCACCACAAGCGAGCCTCGGAAAACAAAAACTTTCCCACATGAGGTCAAAACAGTAAACTCACTTTACGTGATCAAAGGGAAAAAGCAGTGGCGCCCACTAAAGGCGTGCCGCTGCTGGTTATCAAAACCAATCACCTTCGACCATCGGGACTATTCGAAAATATCCGGAACACAGGATGGACTGCCTTGATATTGCATCCTATAATCGACGGATTCCAATTTACACATGTCCTCATGGATGGCGGCGATGACATAAACCTGATATATCGAGGACACAATCCGTGGGATGGGGATAAACCAACCAAAATTCGCCGTAGCAACACCTCCTTTAAAGGAGTAATGCCAGCCCATATGCCCTTTGCACGGGCTCCATACTGCTAGAAGTTGTGTTTGGTTCATCGACAACTTCCGTCGCGAAAGGTTACTCTTCCATATCGCCCGTTTAAAAGTAGCCATCAAGCACTATTGGGGCCAAGACTTTCGCCCGCTTTAACGCAATACCACATTATGCATCTCTAACACTTAAAATGCCGGTCCACGCGGCATCATATCGTTAAAAGGAAGTATTAAGTGTTACTCGAAACACGGAAGAAGGGAGACTGCTTTGACAGCTCCACAGCTATCCGCTCTAGTAAACAAGAACCTGAAATTGGTCATTCAAACCCGGACACGGCTAGACGAGTCCGGCGCCTACTAGCGACATACCCCCATACGAGGGCTGCATGCATGTATAACAAGAGATAATAGAGCTCAATTTTATTCAATTCTTGAACCGTACTCTGTTTATTTAATATTAAGTACATCTTTACACGATCCTTTTCTTTGAAACTAAATTCCTCTCTTTTACGGATGAACAACGTGCTACACCCGTCGAGGATCGGCTGCAACGGAGACACAGTATGAGCGTGCAGATGAGGGACCCGTTGCAAGGATTCTTTTCAGATTAAGACCCTAAGTAAACCTTTTTCACTTTGTCTCTTGTTGATATACATTCCCCGGTTCCTTAATATAACCGAGGAGGAGGCTGGTGCTTTGGCATTGGCCGCACCAGAATTTTTATGCGTACACAGACACAAGGGGCTTAGGGCATTATTCTGCCCAATTTCATAAAAGACCGAATACCTTAGGGAGTATTCGGCGTCTCGAGATTAGGCCTTATATGCATCAGCTCGAATCATGTCTTTGGTCAAATGTTGGGTTGCCCGGCTCCTGTGTTTTGCTGCCTTACGTTCCGTTTTCACGGCTAACGCGCACCGGAGAACTCTGCGATTGTGCCCGGTTCGGCGGCGAGCACCTCGATGAAAGCGAAAACTGACTGTCATGATATAGCGAGAGACTGGTCAACCACTCGATGACTCATAGGAATTTTAGGATTCCTCCGCATTAACGAAGGACGGTTTTCGGTCACGCACATCGCACTTTGAATTCGGGAGAGTGCGATGCCCCCAGGGGCTATATAGTAGCCCCACCCTCGAACTCCCATGGCTAAGTGAAAGTGATAAAGCATTATAGTTCGGTTGCCTGGTTTGCTACGCCATCACCTCCTTAACAGGACCAAGACGTTCGATTAAGTGTGAAAAAGCGCTTTCTTTGCAAACACCCCCGCACTATGTGCGTGGGGCTGAAACCAAGGACTGCCATCTTTCAGGTTATATATACATATACATAAGCGGCCGCACGGGGAGTAGTTTGCTACTTGAGCGCACAAGTATAAAAAGCTCTTATATTACATTGAAACATTGTTTTCACAAATCATACATGTCATTTAAACATAATATCCTTGAGCACTCGTCTCTATTAAGCGAAGCGCCGGCGGAGACTTCTTCAAAGTAGTGCTCGGCGGTACTAAACTTCGTCCGAATCTTGGGATGCAACGTCGGTGGCCTTCATCTCTGCCAGTATGTCTTGACATGGGCAAGAGCCATCAGCGCTCCCTCAATACCGCCCGATCGCTTCATTGCATCGATACGCGGTACCGCACCAAGAAACTGTTGCACTAAACCAAAATAGCTCTTCGGCTGGGGTCCGCCCGGCCACAAGTGAGTTAAGACATGCTTCATGGCGAATCCGGACAACCGATTCAGCTCGGCCCATTCGGCCAACCGATCGGTCAGCGGCAGAGGACGCTCCGGACTATGGAATTGCGACCAATATAGCTCTTCCCTTCCGTGCCCCTTCGGCCCGGAAGTGCTCAACAGCGTCCATGGCGCTTCGCCGCCAAATCGAGATAAGCATCCTCCGAACTCCACAACTAATCCAACTGAGCATACTTTGGATCTGTATATTTCCTCCGCAGCAGAAACGGTTTTCTAGCCGCAATTGCCTCGGCCTGACTCAGCTCCTCCTTGGCAGTTCTCAAAGCAGATTGGCCATTCTTGGATTCGGTGGCGGCCTTCTTTAGGCCCTCTTGCTCCGCTTGACGTTCTTTTTCAAGAACCTCGCAGTGATCGGTAGTATTCCTTAACTTTTTGGCCATATCGGCCATCTCCTCTTTGCTTCGGTAGTGAGCAGCCCGTTCAGCTTCTAGCTCTTCGGCCGCCTTTAAAGCGGTCGCATTACTAATTCTGGCTTGCTCTTTCGCTCGAGCGAGTTCTGCCCGCACCTCCTCCACGGCAGCGGCACCATCTGCATTAAGCATACGAATAGTAAGACACGGGCGTTAAGCTCCCTTACAAGGTGTCCGCATAAAGGTCGCATACCTTGTGACTCGTCAAACCGTTTATTGACCAGTAGCGATGTCGCATCCGCCTCGTCAAGTTGCCGCTTTAGTTTGGCATATTCATCGATCCGGCTGGCCTCCGGACTCCCGCCACCTGTTTAGGGCGGCGATATGTTATAACGAGAATTGATCCTCGACACGTTGTCAATTTTGACAACATACCGAAATCTCGAGGGCTACTATCTATCTGAGGCACATTTATATGCATAAGCTGTCGGAAGGTACATCATTTTGCGTACCTCAAACCCGTCGATAAGCTTACGGCGGCTTCATGCAATCCGCTCTCCATGGATGCAATTCTTTCAATCACCGTACCCATTAGAGCATGATGATCTTCTGAAATAGCCGCTTCGCCCAAGCAGATCCTTGACTCCTCCGACAAGACGCCACTTGGCGCGGACCTTCGGCCCCATTGGACTTGGGGAACCCTCGCGACTACACCTCCGGGTCATCCGCTTCACATGAGGTGCGACAGGTGGGCGTTTAAGCTCTCCATCATCTCCGGAAGAAGATCCCCGAAGGCGAGCTCTGCTGAGAAGGGCTGAGGTCCGAACTACAAGGTACAATTTCGGTTATCTTCCTGAATAAATACAGGGATGTTCCTTATCTACAAGACCCCTTCTTTTTTACTTACGGCTCGCTGGTGAAGGAAATATGCCCTAGAGGCAATAATAAAGTTATTATTTATTTCCTTATACCATGATAAATGTTTATTATTCATGCTAGAATTGTATTTGACGGAAACATAATACATGTGTGAATACATAGACAAACAGATAGTCACTAGTATGCCTCTACTAAACTAGCTCATTAATCAAAGATGGTTGTGTTTCCTGACCATAGACATGTGTTGTCATTTGATTAATGGGATCACCTCATTAGGAGAATGATGTGATTGACATGACCCATTCCGTTAGCTTAGCACTTGATCGTTTAGTATATTGCTAATGCTTTCTTCATGACCTATACATGTTCCTGTAACTATGAGATTATGCAACTCCGTTTACGGGAGGAACACTTTGGGTACTACCAAGCGTCACAACGTAATCGGGTGATTATAAAGGAGTACTACAGGTGTCTCCAAAGGTACTTGTTGGGTTGGCGTATTTGAGATTAGGTTTTGTCACTCCGATTGTCGGAGAGGTATCTCTGGGCCTTCTCGGTAATACACATCACATAAAGCCTTGCAAGCATTACAACTAATGAGTTAGTTGTGAGATGATGTATTACGGAGCGAGTAAAGAGACTTATCGGTAACAAGATTGAACTAGGTATTGGATACCGACGATCGAATCTCGGGTAAGTAACATACCGATGACAAAAGGAACAATGTATATCGTTATGCGGTTTGACCGATAAAGATCTTAAGTAGAATATGTAGAAACCAATATGGGCATCCAGGTTCCGCTATTGGTTATTGACCGAGAATGGTTCTAGGTCATGTCTACATAGTTCTCGAACCCGTAGGGTCCGCACGCAACGTTTGATGACATTCATTATGTGTTTATAAGTTTTGATGTACGAAGGTTGTTGAGTCCGGATGTGATCACGGACATGACGAGGAGTCTCGAAATGGTCGAGACATAAAGATTGATATATTGGAAGCCTATGTTTGGACTTGGAAGGTTCGGATGAAAGCAGAAGTTACTGGAACACCGGGGTTACGGAACCCCGGGGTCTATGGGCCTTGATGGGCCATAGGGAGAAGAGGAAGGGCCGGCCAGGGCAGGCCACGCGCCCCCTCCCCTCTAGTCGAATAGGACAAGGAGAGGGGGCGGCGCCCCTCCCTCTTCCCCTCCTCCAATCCTAATCCAACTAGGAAGGGGAGTCCTACTCGGTGGGAGTAGGACTCCTCAGCGCGCCTTTGGGCTGGCCGCACCCCTTGCTCCTTTATATCTGGGGCAGGGGCACCCAGACACACAAGTTGATCTACGGATCGTTCCTTAGCCGTGTCGGTGCCCCCTCCACTATATTCCACTTCGTTCATATCGTCGCGGAGCTTAAGTGAAGCCTGCGCGGAGAAGTCATATCATCGCGGAGCTTAAGCGAAGCCCTGCGTCGGTGGAGCATCATCGCCGTCCTGCGCCGTCGTCTTGTGGAACTCATCCCGACACTTTCTGGATCGGTCAGGGGATCGTCATCGAGCTGAATGTGTGCGAGAACTCGGAGGTGCCGTCGTTCGGTGCTTGGATCGGTCGGATCGTGAAGGCGTCGACTACATCAACAGCGTTGTTATAACGCTTCGCTTTCGGTCTCACGAGTGCGTGGACGGACCTCTCCCTCTCGTTGCTATGCCATCACCATGGTCTTGTATGTGCGTAGGAAATTTTTTGAAATTACTCGTTCCCCAGCAATGGCATCGAGCCAGGTTTTATCGCGTTGATGTCATGTGCACGAGTAGAACACAAGTGAGTTGTGGGCGATATAAGTCATCTTGCTTACCAGCATGTCATACTTTGGTTGGCGGTATTGTGAGATGAAGCGGCCGGACCGACATTACGCGTGCGCTTCGCGAGACTGGTTTCACCGCTTGAGCACTAGTTGCTTAAAGGTGACGGCGGGTGTCGGTTTCTCTCACTTTAGTTGAACCGAGTGTGGCTCGCCCGGTCCTTGCGAAGGTTAAAACAGCACCAACTTGACAAACTATCGTTGTGGTTTTGATGCGTAGGTAAAACGGTTCTTGCTCAGCCCGTAGCAGCCACGTAAAACTTGCAACAACAAAGTAGAGGGCGTCTAACTTGTTTTTGCAGGGCATGTTGTGATGTGATATGGTCAAGGCGTGATGCTATATTTATTGTATGAGATGATCATGTTTTGTAACCGGTTATCGGCAATGGCGAGGAGCCATATGGTTGTCGCTTTATTGTATGAAATGCAAAAGCCATGTAATTGCTTTACTTTATCACTAAGCGATGGCGATAGTCGTAGAAGCAATAGTTGGCGAGGCGACAATGATGCTACGATGGAGATCAAGGTGTCGCGCGGTGGCGATGGTGATCATGGCGGTGCTTGGCGATGGAATCACAAGCACAAGATGATGATGACCATATCATATCACTTATATTGATTGCATGTGATGTTTATCCTTTATGCATCTTATCTTGCTTTGATTGGCGGTAGCATTATAAGATGATCTCTCACTAAAATTATCAAAAGTGTTCTCCACAGTATGCACCGTTGCCAAAGTTAAGTAGTACCCGGACACCACGTGATGATCGGGTGTGATAAGTTCTCGTCCATCTACAACGGGTGCAAAACAGTTGCACACGCGAATACTCAGGTTAAACTTGACGAGCCTAGCATATAACAGATATGGCCTCGGAACACGGAGACCGAAGGTCGAGAGTGAATCATATAGTAGATATGATCAACATAGTGATGTTCACCATTGAAACTACTCCATCTCACGTGATGATGGGACATGGTTTAGTTGATTTGGATCACGTAATCACTTAGATGACTAGGAGATGTCATCTAAGTGGGAGGTTTTTAATATGATTAATTAAACTTAAATTTATCATGAACTTAGTACTGATAGTATTTTTGCTTGTCTATGTTTATTGTAGATAGATGGCTCGTCTTTGTTGTTCCGTTGAATTTTAATGCGTTCCTTGAGAAAGCAAAGTTGAAAGATGATGGTAGAAATTACGGACTGGGTCCGTAACGAGGATTATCCTCATTGCTGCACGGAAGAATTATGTCTGGAAGCACCGCTGGGTGCCGAGCCTCTGCGAGAGCTACGCCGAAGTTGTGAGCGTCTGGCGAGCAAAGCTGATGACTACTCGATAGTTCGATGTGCCATGCTTTACGGCTTAGAACCGGGTCTTCAACGGCGTTTTGAGCGTCATGGAGCATATGAGATGTTCCAGAGTTGAAGTTAATATTTCAAGCAAATGCCGGATTGAGAGATATGAAGTCTCAATAAGTTCTATAGCTGCAAGATGGAGGAGAATAGTTACATCGGTGAACATATACTCAAAATGTCCGGGTATAATAATCACTTGATTCAACTGGGAGTTACTCTTACGGATGATAGTGTCATTGACAAATTCTCCAATCACGCCACCAAGCTACAAGAGTTCGTGATGAACTATAATATGCAAGGATGACCAAAACAATTCCCGAGCTCTTACAATGCTTGAAAGCAGCGGAGGTAGAAATCAAGAAAGAGCATCAAGTGTTGATGGTCAACAAGACCACTAGTTTCAAGAAAAGGGCAAAGGAAAGAAGAAGGAAACTTCAAAAGAACAGCAAGAAAGTTGCTATTCAAGAGAAGAAACCCAAGTCTGGACCTAAGCACTGGCCTGAGTGTTTTTCTTGCAAGTAGACTGGCCTTTGAAGCGGAACTGCCCCAAGTATTTGGCGGATAAGAAGGATGGCAAGGTGAACAAAGGTATATGTGATATACATGTTATTGATGTGTACCTTACTAGAGCTCGTAGTAGCACTGGTATTTGATCTGGTTACATTGCTAATATTTGCAACTCGAAGCAGGGACTACTGGAATAGACGAGCAGCGGCAAAGGACGAGGTGACGATCTGCGTGGGAAGCGGTTCCAAAGTCAATGTGATCGCGATCGACACGCTACCTCTACATCTACCTTCGGGATTAGTTTTAGACCTAAATAATTGTTATTTGGTGCCAGCGTTGAGCATGAACATTATATCTGGATCTTGTTTGATGCGAGGCGGTTATTCATTTAAATCAGAGAATAATGGTTGTTCTATTTATATGAGTAATATCTTTTATGGTCACGCACCCTTGAAGAATGGTCTATTTTATTGAATCTCGATAGTAGTAATACACATATTCATAGTGTTGAAACCAAAAGATGCAGAGTTGATAATGATAATGCAACTTATTTGTGGCACTTGCCGTTTAGGTCATATCGATGTAAAACGCATGAAGAAACTCCATCTTGATGGGCTTCGGAATCACTTGATTATGAATCACTTGGTACTTGCGAACCGTGCCTCATGGGCAAGATGACAAAACGCCGTTCTCGGAACTATGGGCGAGCAACTGATTTGTTGGAAATCATACATCTTGATGTTTGTGGTCAATGAATGTTGAGGCCTTGCCAAGGGTATCGTTATTTTCTCACCTTCACAGATGATTTGAGCAGATATGGGTATATCTACTTAATGAAACACAAATCTGAAACATTTGAAAATTTCAAAGAGTTTGAGTGAAGTGAAAATCATCGTAACAAGAAAATAAAGTTTCTCGATCGGATCGTGGAGGAGAATATTTGAGTTCTGAGTTTGGTTTACATTTGAAACAATGTGGAATAGTTTACAACTCACTCCATACCGAACACCACGAGAAATGGTGTGTCGAGCGTCGTGTCGTACTTTACTTGATATGGTGCGATCTATGATGTCTCTTACCGATTTACCGCTATCGTTTTGGGGATATGCTTTAGAGGCGGACGCATTCACGTTAAATAGGGCACCATCTAAATCCGTTGAGGCGACACCGTATGAACTGTGGTTTGGCAAGAAACCAAAGTTGTCGTTTCTTAAAGTTTGGGGCTGCGATGCTTATGTGAAGAAACTTCAACCAGATAAGCTCGAACCCAAATCGAATGTGTCTTCATAGGATACCCAAAGGAGACTGTTGGGTACACTTTCTATCACAGATCTGAAGGCAAGGTTTTCGTTGCTAAATTCGGATCCTTTCTAGAGAAGGAGTTTCTCTCGAAAGAAGTGAGTGGGAGGAAAGTAGAACTTGATGAGATAATCATGTATCTGCTCCCTTATTGGAAAGTAGTTCATCACAAGAAACGGTTCTGTGACAACTACACCAATTAGTGAGGAAACTAATGATGATGATCATGAAGCTTGAGATCAAGTTACTCTGAACTTCGTGGGTCAACGAGTAAAATACACACCAGAGTGGTGCGGTAATCCTATTACGGAAGTCATGTTACTTGACCATGGCGAACCTACAAACTATGAAGAAGCGATGGTGAGCCCAGATTCATGAAATGGCTGGAAGCCATGAAATCTGAGATGGGATCCATGTATGAGAACAAAGTATGGACTTTGGTTGACTTGCCGATGATCGGCAAGCCATTGAGAATAAATGGATCTTTAAGAAGAAGATCGCGCCGATGGTAATGTAACTGTCTACAAAGCTCGACTTGTTGCGAAAGGTTTTCGACAAGTTCAAGGGTTGACTACGATGAGACTTTCTCACCCGTGGCGATGCTTAAGTCTGTCCGAATCATGTTAGCAATTGCGCATTTTATGATTATGAAATTTGGCAAATGGATGTAAAACTGCATTCTTGAATGGATTTCTAGAAGAAGAGTTGTATATGATGCAACAAGAAGGTTTTGTTGATCCAAAGGGTGCTAACAAAGTATGCAAGCTCCAGCGATCAATTTATGGTGCAGTGCAAGCCTCTCGGAGTTGGAATAAGCGCTTTGATAGTGTGATCAAAGCATATGGTTTTATGAGACTTTTGGAGAAGCTTTGTATTTACAAGAAAGTGAGTGGGAGCTCTGTAGCATTTCGATATTATATGTGGACGACATATTATTGATTGGAAATGATATAGAATTTCTGGATAGCATAAAGGATACTTGAATAAAAGTTTTTCAATGAAAGACCTCGGTGAAGCTGCTTACATATTGGGCATCAAGATCTATAGAGATAGATCAAGGCGCTTAATTGGACTTTCACAAAGCACATACCTTGATAAAGTTTTGAAGAAGTTCAAAATGGATCGAGCAAAGAAAGGTTTTTACCTGTATTACAAGGTGTAAGATTGAGTCGGACTCAATGCCCGACCACAATGAGAAGATAGAGAGAAAATGAAAGATGTTCCTATGCTTCAGCCATAGGCTCTATCATGTATGCAATGCTGTGTACCAGACTGACGTATGCTTAGCTGTAAGCTTGGCAGGAAGGTACCAAAGTAATCCAGAGTGGATCAACGGACAGCGGTCAAGAACATCTGAAATACGAAAAGGACTAAGGATATGTTTCTCGTATATGGAGGTGACAAAGATCTAGTCGTAAATGGTTATGTCGATGCAAGCTTTGACACTGATCCGGACGATTCTAAATCGCAAACCGGATCGTGTTTTTATTAAGCGGTGGAGCTGTCGGTTGGTGCAGTTCTAAACAAAGCGTCGTGGCGGGATCTACATGTGAAGCGGAGTACATAGCTGCTTGAAGCAGCAAATGAAGAATCTGGATGAAAGAGTTCATTTCCGATCTAGGTGTCATACCTAGTGCATCGGGACCAATGAAGATCTTCTGTGACAATCTTGGTGCAATTGCCTTGGCAAAGGAATCCAGATTTCACAAGAGGACCAAGCATATCAAGAGGCGCTTCAATTCCATTCGGGACCAAGTCCAAGTGGGAGACATAGAGATTTGCAAAATACATACGGATCTGAATGTTGCAGACCCATTGACTAAGCCTCTTCCACGAGCAAAACATGATCAGCACCAAGACTCCATGGGTGTTAGAATCATTACTGTGTAATCTATATTATTGACTCTAGTGCAAGTGGGAGGCTGAAGGAAATATGCCCTAGAGGCAATAATAAAGTTATTATTTATTTCCTTATACCATGATAAATGTTTATTATTCATGCTAGAATTGTATTTGACGGAAACATAATACATGTGTGAATACATAGACAAACAGATAGTCACTAGTATGCCTCTACTAAACTAGCTCATTAATCAAAGATGGTTGTGTTTCCTGACCATAGACATGTGTTGTCATTTGATTAATGGGATCACCTCATTAGGAGAATGATGTGATTGACATGACCCATTCCGTTAGCTTAGCACTTGATCGTTTAGTATATTGCTAATGCTTTCTTCATGACCTATATATGTTCCTGTAACTATGAGATTATGCAACTCCGTTTACGGAGGAACACTTTGGGTACTACCAAGCGTCACAACGTAATGGGTGATTATAAAGGAGTACTACAGGTGTCTCCAAAGGTACTTGTTGGGTTGGCGTATTTGAGATTAGGTTTTGTCACTCCGATTGTGGGAGAGGTATCTCTGGGCCTTCTCGGTAATACACATCACATAAAGCCTTGCAAGCATTACAACTAATGAGTTAGTTGTGAGATGATGTATTACGGAGCGAGTAAAGAGACTTATCGGTAACAAGATTGAACTAGGTATTGGATACCGACGATCGAATCTCGGGTAAGTAACATACCGATGACAAAAGGAACAATGTATATCGTTATGCGGTTTGACCGATAAAGATCTTAAGTAGAATATGTAGGAACCAATATGGGCATCCAGGTTCCGCTATTGGTTATTGACCGAGAATGGTTCTAGGTCATGTCTACATAGTTCTCGAACCCGTAGGGTCCTTGCGCTTAACGTTTGATGACAGTTCATTATGAGTTTATAAGTTTTGATGTACGAAGGTTGTTGAGTCCGGATGTGATCACGGACATGACGAGGAGTCTCGAAATGGTCGAGACATAAAGATTGATATATTGGAAGCCTATGTTTGGACTTGGAAGGTTCGGATGAAAGCAGAAGTTCTGGAACACCGGGGTTACGGAACCCCGAAGGGGTCTATGGGCCTTGATGGGCCATAGGGAGAAGAGGAAGGGCGGCCAGGGCAGGCCGCGCCCCCCCCTCTAGTCCGAATAGGACAAGGAGAGGCGGCGCCCTTCCCTCTTCCCCTCCTCCAATCTAATCCAACTAGGAAGGGGGAGTCCTACTCCGGTGGGAGTAGGACTCCTCGGCCCCCTTGGGCTGGCGCACCCCTTGCTCCTTTATATCTGAGGGCAGGGGGCACCCCAGAACACACAAGTTGATCTACGGATCGTTCCTTAGCCGTGTCGGTGCCCCCTCCACTATATTCCACTTCGTTCATATCGTCGCGGAGCTTAGGCGAAGCCCTGCGCCGGAGAAGTCATATCGTCGCGGAGCTTAAGCGAAGCCCTGCGTCGGTGGAGCATCATCATCGTCCTGCGCCGTCGTCTTGTGGAACTCATCCCGACACTTTGCTGGATCGGTCCGGGATCGTCATCGAGCTGAGCGTGTGCGAACTTCGGAGGTGCCGTCGTTCGGTGCTTGGATCGGTCGGATCGTGAAGGCGTCGACTACATCAACAGCGTTGTTATAACGCTTCGCTTTCGGTCTCACGAGTGCGTGGGTGACGACTCTCTCCTCTCGTTGCTATGCCATCACCATGGTCCTGTGTGTGCGTAGGAATTTTTTTTGAAATTACTACGTTCCCCAACAGCTAGAGGGCTGATCCCCTCGGGGAAATAATGCGGCTGGGTTACTTCCCAGCGCCGGACTCTCTGCCGAAGATTCCCTTCCCCTCTTTGAGGCCTTGACCTCCGGATCTTCCGAAGCGGTCCTCTTCTCTCCTCGGAAGGTGGGACTCTTAATCCCTCCTTCCTTGATAGCCTCCTTCGCGGAGGCAGTTGCTTCCCCGCTCCCCCCTTTGCCTTCTTCAAAAGGCGCGACCTTCAACATCTTGGTCAGCATGGGATCCGGCGTGGTCTCGGGGAGGGGAGTCGGACACCTTATTAACTTTGCCTTGGCTATCCACTCCTGTTCAAGAAAGGGCTCCTTTAAAGGGCATATATATATAATAAATGAATGAACATTTTGTCCGGTTACCGGACTACTTACTTGAGTATCCGGGCGATTGCAGCTTAGTCCTGCGTCCTCGATCAAGTTCGGACACTCCTCTTGTGATCCGAAGAACAGTTTACACATCTCCACGGGCGTCGTGCCCATAAAATTTTGGAGAGCTCGTGGTCCCTCGGTTGAATTCCCACAGGCGGAGGCGGCGTTCTGAGGCTGAAGGCGCGGATCACCATAACCTGCGCCACTGCGACCAGATTGATACCTCTTTCCTGGATGTCTCGAATACGGCCCTGCAGCAAGGGAACGTCCTTGGACGGCCCCCAGTCGAGCCCCTTGTTGACCCATGATGCCAGCTGCTGTGGTGGACCTGAGCGGAAGGCAGGGAGCGCCGCCCATTTGGTACCCATGGGAGCGGTGATATAAAACCACACCTGTTGCCACAAACCAAGCTCCTCTTGGAAAGAGCCCTCGGGCCACGGAGCATCAGCACCTTTGCTTATGACCGCCCCTCCGCACTCTGCTTGCTGCCCCTCAATCATCTTTGGCTCCACCTTGAAGGTCTTGAGCCACAATCCAAAGTGGGGGGTAATATGGAGGAAGGCCTCACATACTACAATGAATGACGAGATATGGAGGATGGACTCCGGACTCAAGTCATGGAAATCAAGCCCATAATAAAACATGAGCCCCCTTGCGAAGGATCCGTCGGGAAGCCTAAACCCGAAGGAAGTGGGACACGAACACCACGTTCTCGCCGGGCTCGGGAGTGGGAATGACCTGCCTGGAGCGGGCAGCCTATCGAGATCTCGCCAGTTAGATACACAGGCGTCGCGTAGCTTTAGCACATCTTCTTACGTGACGGAGGAAGACATCCATCGGCCGTCTTTGGTCGTATCCGGACATCGTCGAAAGTCCGAAGCGCTGAATCTGAAGCTTTGGGTGTTGGAACTCGAGCGAGGCGTACTCGATGGAGGTGTAAAAGAAGAGGCCTTGGTCTCATTATAAAGAGGTTGAATACCAAGAGCCCACCCGTGGTCGATTAGGACTCGCCGATAGAGAAGGCAGGCCAGCGAGCACGGTTGGGTTACCATGTCCGTATTGATGAGAATCCGGAATAAGGGGGCATGATCTATGCTTTGATAAAGACGTGCCAAGGAAACCGCCTCGCTAAACACGCTGAGGTGGAGCAATGAAAAACGATTCATATAAAGGCCTGGTCGTGGTGTGATGTCACGCCACGGAATACGTCAGCAGATCTGTGCAAAAATAATTCTCTCTACGGTGTTATGTGGAACTTGTTTTGCAGAGCCAGACACTATCCTTGTGTTCAAGACCTTCTATGAAGTATTCGGAGGAGGAACCCGCCTCACAATGCCGAAGAAAATCAACGCGCCGGACTCATCGTCATTGAAGCCTGGTTCAGGGGCTACTGAGGGTGTCCCGGATTAGGGGGTGTCCGGATAGCCGGACTATCGTCACGGCCGGACTCCAAGACTATGAAGATACAAGATTGAAGACTTCGTCCCGTGTCCGGATGGGACTTTCCTTGGCGTGGAAGGCAAGCTTGGCGATATAGATATGTAGATCTCCTACCATTGGCGACTCTGTGTAACCCTAACCTATCCGGTGTCTATATAAACCGGAGGGTTTTAGTCCGTAGGACGAACAACAATCATACCATAGGCTAGCTTCTAGGGTTTAGCCTCCTTGATCTCGTGGTAGATCTACTCTTGTACTACCCATATCATCAATATTAATCAAGCAGGAGTAGGGTATTACCTCCATCGAGAGGGCCCGAACCTGGGTAAAAACATCGTGTCCCTTGTCTCCTGTTACCATCCGCCTAGACGCACAGTTCGGGACCCCCTACCCGAGATCCGCCGGTTTTGACACCGACACCGGGCGATTGCAGCTCAGACCTGTGTCCTCGGTTAAATCCAGACACATTGCTTGTGATCCGAAGAACAGTTGGTACATCTCCACGGGCGTTACGCCCATAAAATGTTGGAGAGCTCGTGGTCCCTCCGGATTAAACTCCCACAGGCGGAGGGGGCGACGTTTGCAGGGCAAGGTACGACGAATCAGCATGACCTGCGCTACTACGACCAGATTGATCTCTCTCTCTCGGAGGTCTCGAATACAGCCCTGCAACAGAGGTATGTCCTTGGACGGTCCCCAGTCGAGCCCTTTATTGACCCATGACGCCCGCCACAGTGGAGGACCCGAGCGGAAGGCAGGTGGCGCCGCCCATTTGGTGCCCCTGGGAGCGGTGATATAAAACCACTCCTGTTGCCATAAATTGAGCTCCTCTTGAAAAGAGCCCTCGGGCCATGGAGCGTCCGCATTCTTGCTTATAACAGCCCCTCCGCTTTTCTGCTGATGCCCTTGATCATCTTGGCTCCACTTTGAAGGTCTTGAGCCACAATCCGAAGTGAGGGTAATGTGGAGGAAGGCTTCACATCGACAATGAGCGACGAGATGTGGAGGATGGACTCCGGATCCAAGTCATGGAATTCCAGCCCATAATAAAACATGAGCCCCCTCACAAAGGGGTCCGTCGGGAAGCCTAAACCCCGAAGGAAGTGAGACACGGATACCACGGTCTCACCAGGCTCGGGAGTGGGAATAACCTGCCCTTGGGCAGGCAGCCTATGCGAAATTTCGCCGGTTAGATACCTGGCGTCTCTCAGCTTTAGCACATCTTCTTCCGTGATGGAGGAAGACATCCACCGGCCGTGCAGGTCGGAGCCGGACATCGTTGAAGGTCCAAAGCGCCTAAATCTAGAGCTTTGGGTGTTGGAACTCGAAGCGAGGGGCGGATTCGATTGAGATTTAAAGAAAGGAGCGGGCCTTGGTCTCGTTATAAAGAGGTTGAATACCAAGAGCCCTCCCCGTGACC
The DNA here is from genome assembly GCA_021605205.1 of Aegilops longissima. Lineage (NCBI taxonomy): Eukaryota > Viridiplantae > Streptophyta > Magnoliopsida > Poales > Poaceae > Aegilops > Aegilops longissima. The sequence continues at coordinate 8,343,344 of CM038679.1, forward strand.
GTTCGGGACTCGCCCGATGGAGGCGTGCCAGCGGCACGGCGGGTTTACGCCCGTATTGATGAGAATCCCGGAATAAGGGGCACGATCTCCGCTTTGATAAGGCGTGCCAAGAAACCGCCTAAACGCTAAGCCTGAGGCGGAACAATGAAAACGATTCAGTATAAAGGCTGGCCGTGGTGTGATGTCATGTCGCGGAATCGTCGGCAGATCTGTGCAAAGGTTATTCTCTCTCGGTAGTATGTGGAACTTGTTTTGCGAGCGGACACTATCCTTGTGTTCAAAATCTTCTATGAAGTATTCGGAGGAGGAACCCGCCTTGCAATGCCGAAGAAAATATGCGTGCGGACTCGTCGTCATTGAAGCCTGGTTCGAGGGCTACTCTTGAGGAGTCTGGATTAGGGGTGTCCGGATAGCGAACTATCACCGTTGGCGGACTCTGGACTATGAAGATACAAGATTGAAGACTTAGTCCCATGTCCCGGATGGGACTTTCCTTGGCATGGTAGGCAAGCTTGGCGATACGGATATGTAGATCTCCTACCATTGTAACCGAATCTGTGTAACCATAACCCTATCCGGTGTCTATATAAACCGGAGGGTTTTAGTCCGTAGGACGAACAACAATCATACCATAGGCTAGCTTCTAGGGTTTAGCCTCTCTGATCTCGTGGTAGATCCACTCTTGTACTACCCATATCATCAATATTAATCAAGCAGGAGTAGGGTTTTACCTCCATCGAGAGGGCCCGAACCTGGGTAAAAACATCGTGTCCCTTGTCTCCTGTTACCATCCGCCTAGATGCACAGTCCAGGACCCCCTACCCGAGATCCGCTGATTTTGACACCGACAGTACACTACGGGTATCCCCAAAAGTATCTGCTGGGTTGGCACGAATCGAGACTGGGATTTGTCACTCCGTATGACGAAGAGGTATCTCTGGGCCCACTCGGTAGGACATCATCATAATGAGCTCAATATGATCAAGGAGTTGTTCACGGAATGATGTGTTACAGGAACGAGTAAAGAGACTTGTCGTAATGAGATTGAACAAGGTATCGGTATACCGACGATCGAATCTCGGGCAAGTATCGTATCGATAGACAAAGGGAATTGTATACGGGATTGATTGAATCCTCGACATCGTGGTTCATTCGATGAGATTATCGTGGAGCATGTGGGAGCCAACATGGGTATCCAGATCCCGTTGTTGGTTATTGACTGGAGAGTTGTCTCGGTCATGTCTCGTGTCTCCGAACCGTAGGGTCTACACATTAAGGTTCGGTGGCGCTAGAGTTGTAGAGATATTAGTATGCGGTTAACGAAAGTTGTTGAGTCCCGGATGAGATCCCGGACATCACAAGGAGTTCCGGAATGGTCCGGAGGTAAAGATTTATATATAGGAAGTCCAGTTTCGGTCACCGGGAGAGTTTCGGGGGTCACTGGTATTGTACCGGGACCACCGGAAGGGTCCCGGGGGTCCATCGGGTTGGGCCACCTATCCCGGAGGGCCCCATGGGCTGAAGTGGCGTGGGAACCAGCCCCTGGTGGGCTAGTGCGCCCCACCCAAGGGTTCAAGGCGCCTAGGGTTGGAAACCCTAGGGGGCCGTTGCCCCCCCGAGGGGGCATGCGCCCCCCTCGTTGGAAACCTAAGGGGGCCGCTGCCCCCCGAGGGCCCCCCCCTCTAGATGGGATCTCCAAGGGGGCATGCGCCCCCCTAGCCCCTATATATAGTGGAGGGGAGGGAGGGCAGCCGCACCCTAAGCCCTGGCGCCTCCCTCTCCCTCCCGTGACACCTCTTCCTCCTCCAGTAGCGCTTGGCGAAGCCCTGTTGGAATCCCGCTTCTTCCACCACCACGCCGTTGTGCTGCTGGATATCCATCAACTTCTCCTCCCCCCTTGCTGGATCAAGAAGGAGGAGACGTCTCCGCTCCGTACGTGTGTTGAACGCGGAGGTGCCATCCGTTCGGCTCTAGGATCATCGGTGATTTGGATCACGACGAGTACGACTCGATCAACCCCGTTCTCTTGAACGCTTCCGCTCGCGATCTACAAGAGTGTAGATGCACTCCTCTCTCTCGTTGCTAGATGACTCCATAGATTGATCTTGGTGATGCGTAGAAAATTTTAAATTTCTGCTACGATCCCCAACAGTGGCATCATGAGCTAGGTCTATGCGTAGTTTCTATGCACGAGTAGAACACAAGTTGTTGTGAGCGTCGATTTTGTCAATTTACTTGCCGTTACTTGTCTTATCTTGATCCGGCGGCATCGTGGGATGAAGCGGCCCGGACCGACCTTACACGTACACTTACGTGAGACAGGTTCCACCGACTGACATGCACTAGTTACATAAGGTCGCTAACGGGTGTCTGTCTCTCCTACTTTAGTCGGATCGGATTCGATGAAAAGGGTCCTTATGAAGGGTAAATAGAAATTGGCATATCACGTTGTGGTTTTGGCGTAGGTAAGAAACTTCCTTGCTAAGAAACCTATAGCAGCCACGTAAAAATTTGCAACAACAATTAGAGGACGTCTAACTTGTTTTTGCAGCATATGTCGTGTGATGTGATATGGCCAAAAGGATGTGATGAATGATATATGTGATGTATGAGATTGATCATGTTCTTGTAGTAGGAATCATGACTTGCATGTCGATGAGTATGACAACCGGCAGGAGCCATAGGAGTTGTCTTAATTTATTTATGACTTGCGTGTCAACATAAACGTCATGTAATTACTTTACTTTATTGCTAAACCGTTAGCCATAGTAGTAGAAGTAATAGTTGACGAGACAACTTCATGAAGACACGATGACAAGGATCATGATGATGGAGATCATGGTGTCAAGCGGTGGCGATGATGATCATGGCGCCCGAAGATGGAGATCAAAGGAGCAAAATGATATTGGCCATATCATGTCACTATTTGATTGCATGTGATGTTTATCATGTTTTTACATCTTATTTGCTTAGAACGACGGTAGCATAAATAAGATGATCCCTCATTAAAATATCAAAATTGTGTTCCCCTAACGTGCACCGTTGCTAAGGTCCGTTGTTCAAAGCACCACGTGATGATCGGGTGTGATAGGTTCTAACGTTCGCATACAATGGGTGTAAGCCAGATTTACACACGCAATACACTTAGGTTGACTTGACGAGCCTAGCATGTACAGACATGGCCTCGGAACACGGAAGACCGAAAGGTCGAACATGAGTCGTATAGAAGATACGATCAACATGAAGATGCTCACCGATGATGACTAGTCCGTCTCACGTGATGATCGGACATGGCCTAGTTGACTCGGATCATGTATCACTTAGATGACTAGAGGGATGTCTATCTGAGTGGGAGTTCATTAAATAATTTGATTAGATGAACTTAAATATCATGAACATAGTCTAAAAATTTGCAATATGTATTGTAGATCAAATGGCTCACACTAATGTTGCCCTCAACTTCAACACGTTCCTAGAGAAAACCAAGCTGAAAGACGATGGCAGCAACTACACGGACTGGGTCCGTAACTTTGAGATTATCCTCATAGCTGCCAAGAAAGCATATGTCCTTGATGCACCGCTAGGTGAAGCACCTGTTTTCCCAGCAACTCAAGGCGTTATGAGCACTTTGGCGATCGTGTAGTGATGATTACTCCTGGTTCGATGCAGCATGCTTTACTGACTTAGAATCGGGGCTCCAAAAGCGTTTTGAGCAGCACGAGCATATGAGATGTTCCAAGAGCTGAAAATGGTTTTCCAAGCTCATGCCCGGTCGAGAGATATGAAGTCTCCGACAAGTTCTCTGATTGTAAGATGGAGGAGAATAGTTACGTCGTGACACATACTCAAAATGTGCAGGTTGCACAACCGCTTATCTCAGTGGGAGTTAATCTCCGGATGATCTGATGGTTGAATGAGAATCCTTGATCGCTCCCACCTAGCTACAAGAGCTTTGTGATGAACTTCAATATGCAGGGGATGGAAGAGACCATTCCTGAGGTATATTCAATGCTGAAATCGGTGGAGGTGGAGATCAAAAAGGAACATCAAGTGTTGATGGTGAATAAAACTACTAAGTTCAAGAAAGGCAAGGGTAATAAGAACTTCAAGAAGGACAGCAAAGGGAGTTGCGGCGCCCGGTAAGCCGATTCTTGGGAAGAAGCCAAAGCATGGACCCAAGCACGAGGCTGAGTGCTTTTATTGCAAGGAAGCGGTCATTGGGCGGAACTACCCCAAGTACTTAGCGCATAAGAAGGCCGGCAATACCAAAGGTATATGTGATATACATGTTATTGATGTGTACCTAATCAGCGCTCGTAGTAGCTCCTGGGTATTTGATACCGGTGCGGTTGCTCATATTTGTAACTCAAAAAAGGAGCTGCGGAATAAGAGGAGACTGGAGAAGGACGAGGTGACGATGCACGTCGGGAATGGTTCCAAGGTTGATGTGATCGCCGTTGGCACGCTACCTCTACATTTACCTACGGGATTAGTTTTAAACCTCAATAATTGTTATTTAGTACCAACTTTGAGCATGAACATTGTATCTGGATCTCGTTTAATGCGAGATGGCTACTCATTTAAATCTGAGAATAATGGTTGTTCTATTTATATGAGAGACATGTTTTATGGTCATGCCCCGCTGGTCAATGGTTTATTCTTATTGAATCTCGAACGTGATGTTACACATATTCATAGTGTAAATGCCAAAAGATGTAAGGTTGATAATGATAGTCCCACATACTTGTGGCACTGCCGCCTTGGTCACATTGGTGTCAAGCGCATGAAGAAACTCCATGCGGATGGACTTTTGGAGTCTCTTGATTATGAATCATTTGACACGTCATGAACCATGCCTCATGGGCAAAATGACCAAGACTCCGTTCTCCGGAACAATGGGCGAGCAACCAACTTATTGGAAATCATACATCTTGATGTGTGCGGTCCAATGGCGTTGAGGCTCATGGTGGTTATCGTTATGTTCTCACCCTCACCGATGACTTGAAGTAGATATGGGTATGTCTACTTAATGAAACACAAGTCTGAGACCTTTGAAAAGTTCAGGGAATTTCAGAGTGAGGTTGAGAATCAACGTGACAGGAAAATCAAGTTCTTACGATCAGATTGTGGGGGAGAATATTTGAGTCATGAATTTGGCACGCACCTAAGGAAATGTGGAATTTTTTCACAACTCACGCCGCCTGGAACACCTCAGCGGAATGGTGTGTCCGAACGTCGTACTCACACTCTATTGGATATGGTGCGATCTATGATGTCTCTTACCGATCTACCACTATCATTTGGGGGTTATGCTATAGAGACTGCCGCATTCACTTTAAATAGGGCTCCGTCGAAATCCGTTGAGACGACACCGTATGAATTGTGGTTTGGGAAGAAACCTAAGTTGTCATTTCTAAAAGTTTGGGGATGCGATGCTTATGTCAAGAAACTTCAACCTGAAAAGCTCGAACCCAAATCGGAAAAATGCATCTTCATAGGATACCCTAAGGAAACTATTGGGTATACCTTCTACCTCAGATCCGAAGGCAAGATCTTTGTTGCCAAGAATGGATCCTTTCTAGAGAAAGAGTTTCTCTCGAAAGAAGTAAGTGGGAGGAAAGTAGAACTTGATGAAGTATTGCCTCTTGAACCGGAGAGTAGCGCAGCTCAAGAAAATGTTTCTATGGTGCCTGCACCGACTAGAGAGGAAGTTAATGATGATGATCAAGGAACTTCGGATCAAGTTACTATTGAACTTCGTAGGTCCACAAGGACACGTTCCGCACCAGAGTGGTACGGTAACTCTGTCCTGGAAATAATGTTGTTAGACAATGGTGAACCTTCGAACTATGAAGAAGTGATGGCGGGCCCATATTCCGACAAATGGCTTGAAGCCATGAAATCCGAGATAGGATCCATGTACGAAAACGAAGTATGGACTTTGACAGACTTGCCCGATGATCGGCGAGCCATAGAAAATAAATGGATCTTTAAGAAGACAGACGCGGATGGTAATGTAACCATCTATAAGGCTCGGCTTGTCGCTAAGGGTTATCGACAAGTTCAAGGGGTTGACTACGATCAGACCTTCTCACCCGTAGCGAAGCTGAAGTCTATCTGAATCATGTTAGCAATTGCCGCATTCTATGATTATGAGATATGGCAAATGGACGTCAAAACAGCATTCCTTAATGGTTTCCTTAAGGAAGAATTGTATATGATGCAGCCAGAAAATTTTGTCGATCCTAAGAATGCTGACAAGGTATGCAAGCTCCAACGCTCAATCTATGAGCTGGTGCAAGCATCTCAGAGTTGGAACATTCGCTTTGATGAGATGATCAAAGCGTTTGGGTTTTCGCAGACTTATGGAGAAGCCTGTGTTTACAAGAAGGGAGCTCTGTAGCATTTCTCATATTATATGTGGATGACATACTATTGATGGGAAATGATATAGAATTCTTGGAAAGCATAAAGGCCTACTTGAATAAGTGTTTTTCAATGAAGGACCTTGGAGAAGCTGCTTACATATTAGGCATCAAGATCTATAGAGATAGATAGAGACGCCTCATTGGTCTTTCACAAAGCACATACCTTGACAAGATATTGAAGAAGTCCAATATGGATCAGTCCAATAAGGGGTTCTTGCCTGTATTACAAGGTATGAGATTGAGCACAGCTCAATGCCCGACCACGGCAGAAGATAGAGAAAAGATGAGTGTCAGCCCCTATGCCTCAGCCATAGGGTCTATTATGTATGCCATGCTGTGTACCAGACCTGATGTAAACCTTGCCGTAAGTTTGGTGGGAAGGTACCAAAGTAATCCCGCCATGGAACACTGGACAGCGGTCAAGAATATTCTGAAGTACCTGAAAAGGACTAAGGATATGTTTCTCGTTTATGGAGGTGACGAAGAGCTTGTCGTAAAGGGTTACGTCGATGCTAGCTTCGACACAGATCTGGATGACTCAAGTCACAAACCGGATCGTGTATATTTTGAATGGTGGGGCGTCACCGGTGCGATTGCAAGCAAAGCGTCGTGGCGGGATCTACATGTGAAGTGGAGTACATGGCAGCCTCGGAGGCAGCACATGAAGCAATCTGGATGAAGGAGTTCATTACCGACCTAGGAGTTATTCCCAATGCGTCGGGCCCGATGACTCTCTTTTTGACAACACTGGAGCTATTGCCCTTGCCAAGGAGCCCAGGTTTCACAAGAAGACCAGGCATATCAAGCGCCGCTTCAACTCCATTCATGAAAATGTTCAAGATGGAGACATAGAGATTTGTAAAGTGCATACGGACCTGAATGTCGCAGATCCGTTGACTAAACCTCTTCCACATGCAAAGCATGATCAACACCAGAACTCTATGGGTGTTCGATTCATCACAATGTAACTAGGTTATTGACTCTAGTGCAAGTGGGAGACTATTGGAAATATGCCCTAGAGGCAATAATAAAAAGGTTATTATTATATTTCCTTGTTCATGATAATTGTCTATTATTCATGCTATAGTTGTGTTATCCGGAAATCGTAATACATGTGTGAATACATAGACCACAACATGTCCCTAGTGAGCCTCTAGTTGACTAGCTCGTTGATCAATAGATGGTTATGGTTTCCTAACCATGGACATTGGATGTCATTGATAACGGGATTACATCATTAGGAGAATGATGTGATGGACAAGACCCAATCCTAAGAATAGCACAAGATCGTGTAGTTCGTCTGCTAAAGCTTTTCTAATGTCAAGTATCCTTTCCTTAGACCATGAGATTGTGCAACTCCCGGATATCGTAAGGTTACTTTGGGTGTGCCAAACGTCACAACATAAATGGGTGGCTATAAAGGTACACTACATGTATCCCCAAAAGTATCTGTTGGGTTGGCACGAATCGAGACTGGGATTTGTCACTCCGTATGACGGAGAGGTATCTCTGGGCCCACTCGGTAGGACATCATCATAATGAGCTCAATGTGATCAAGGAGTTGTTCATGGGATGATGTGTTACGGGAACGAGTAAAGAGACTTGCCGTAACGAGATTGAACAAGGTATCGGTATACCGACGATCGAATCTCGGGCAAGTATCGTCTCGATAGACAAAGGAATTGTATCTGGGATTGATTGAATCCTCGACATCGTGGTTCATCCGATGAGGTTATCGTGGAGCATGTAGGAGCCAACATGGGTATCCAGATCCGCTGTTGGTTATTGATCGAGAGAGTTGTCTCGGTCATGTCTCGTGTCTCCGAACCGTAGGGTCTACACATAAGTTTCGGTGGCGCTAGAGTTGTAGAGATATTAGTATCACGGTTAACGAAAGTTGTTCTGAGTCCGGATGAGATCTGGATGTCACGAGGAGTTCCAAAATGGTCGAGGTAAATATTTATATATAGGAAGTCGATTTGCCACGGGGAGAGTTTGAGGGTCACCGGTATTATCTGGGACCACCGGAAGATCGAGGGTCCATCGGTGGGGCCACCTATCCGGAGGGCCCCATGGATTGAAGTGGCATGGGAACCAGCCTGGTGGGCTGGTGCGCCCCACCCAAGGGCCCAAGGCGCCTAGGGTTGGAAACCCTAGGGAACGTTGCCCGAGGGGCCGCCCCTCCTCTAGATGGGATCTCCAAGGGGGCATCGCCCCCTAGCCCCTATATATAGTGGAGGGAGGGAGGCAGCCGCACCTAAGCCTAGTGCCTCCCTCTCCCTCCCGTGACACCTCTTCCTCCTCCAAGGCGCTTGGCAAAGCCTGCTGGAATCCATTGCTTGCACCACCACGTCGTCGTCTTCTTTGGATCTCCATCAACTTCTCCTCCCCTTGCTGGATCAAGAAGGAGGAGACGTCTCCCTCCGTACATGTGTTGAACCGCGGAGGTGCCGTCCGTTTACGCGCTAGGATCATCGGTGATTTGGATCACGGCGAGTGCGACTCGATCAACCCGTTCTCTTGAGCGCTTCGCTCGCGATCTACAAGGGTATGTAGATGCACTCCTCTCTCTCGTTGCTAGATGACTCCATAGATTGATCTTGGTGATGCGTAGAAAATTTTAAATTTCTGCTACGATCCCCAACAGTACTCCTGCGGCGGCTTCCGGGGATCCAGAAGCACCGAACATGTTAACGAACATGCTGCGACAAGCGTCTGTCTCAGAGGAGCACCGTGCCCTGATGGGTGCGGTGGTCGAGAGGGTTTTGTCCGCGAAGAGCGGATTGAATGAAGCCTTTACGAGCCTGCTAAGAGGCTTCGAGGTTTGTGATATAATCTTTCCAACTGTACTTTATTCGCAAAATGCACCTGTGTATAGATAGTAGCCCCTGAGACTCGGATTGCCTTCCGATGGGAGGTGATCAGAGGATCAAAAAGATATGCACAGGTAACAATCTGATGTAATTGGAACACATGCCGTCCCCCGGCGAGTATCCGGACTACAGAAGTAGCCGAGCAGCAGCGGAAGCTTGATGTGGCAGGGGATGACATTGCATTGATCAACAGGCGTCTTGACGAGTCGCAAGGTATGTGTTTGGAGCGGTCATGACACATACGTGCTGATGATATAAGCGTGATGCTGAAATTTGTATACTAGATGTGCGTGACTGCAGATGGTGCTACCGCAGTTGAGGTTCTTCGAGCAGAGCTAGCCCGGGCCAAGGAGCAGGCCTGGTTTAGTAATGCGGCTGCCGAAAAGGCATCGGCCCAGTTAAAGGCTGAACAAGCTGCTCGGCGCCAAGACGAGGAGAAAATATCCACGATGGCGCTTGAACTGAAGGATGCTGCTGGCTGCTGTGAATTCCTTGAGTAGGATAATAAAGCCAAAACGGTTGAACTTGACAAGGCCTTGCGAGAGGCGAGAGAAGCGTGGTCTGAATCTAGAGCGGCCCAGGAGGAGATACGGCGAGCTAGGGAGATCGCGGCCGGTAAGCCCTTTTAATTACAGGCTAAGTTCGGGATCTGAATTATGCCCTGCTGAATCAAGTGTGGAGTTCTCCAGACGCATTTTTGGCCTTGCCGAAGAGTTCTTCCGATGCGGCGCAATTTTATCAAGCGCAAGAAGGGTATGCAATGGAGAAGCTTTTCTGGTCACAATTTGGTGTATCAAAGCATCCGCTGCTACTTAACGAGCAGATGTCCCAATGGGCCGAGCTTCACAGGATATCCGGCGCTGCCATGAAAGATGTCGTAATCCGGTTGTGGCCGAATGAGCCAATTTCGAATAGTTATTTCGGTTGGTGCGGCGACTTGCTGAGGCAGTGCCACGTATTGATGCTGTTAAGCGGTCAGCGTGTATTGAAGGTGCACGGATGGCCTTCGCCCATGTCAAGACATACTGGGGGAAGATGAAGGCCATCGATGTGGCAGCCAAGAGTCCACCCAAGGGCAAGGACCAGCACGCGCCGAAGCATTATTTCGAGGATGTCTTAGAGGCTGCCCGCTTGGTAGAGGGTCAATGCTCGAAGGACATAATATTCGAGTGAGGTGTATGGGAATTGTAAAAGACAATTTTATAACTAATCTATTTTTATGCTTTGCTCGAAAGCTTATGTTCCTCCTGTGCAGCCGTTTTATATAATCTGAAAGTTTTCCAGTCGTCGGCTTCAGCCCCCTCGTAGGAAGTACAGGGGTGTTCGGAAAAGCATTTGATCACTCTTGACCCAACGTCTTGGTCCATGAAGGAGGTGATAATGTGGCGAACCAGGCAATCAGACTATAGGGCGTTAACACTTTCACTTAGCCATAAGAGTTTTATGGTGGGTCTACGATATAGCCCCTGGTATGCACGCGGCTTATTTTAATGCGATGCGTTGCAAAATTGATCTGAAAAAGATCCTTCGTATAACACAGAGAGAATCGCTAAAGATTCGATAAGTCGTCGAGTGGTTGACCAGCTCTCGCCACATCATGACAGTCAGTTTTCGGCTTTCTCTACTGAGGTGCTTGACCAGATGAACGGAAGCACAATCGCAGTAGTTCTCCCTTTACTTTCCTAGCCGATAGAGCGGAACGTAGGGTAGCAAGCACAGGAGCCGGGCAACCCAACTATTGACCCAAGACATGATTCAGAGCTAATGCATATAAGTCCAAACTCGCAACGCCGAAGTGCGCTATAAAGTTGTTCGGACTTGCCGGCAACTCATTTGTTCCCATACCGAGCCCCTGGCAAGTTATGCTGAGGTGTGTGTGTAACACAACCATAGGAGCAAAAATTCGGGTCGATTAGGAAAGAGTCAATACTGGACACTGGTTACTTTTACTGGGAGCTGAGTGATATGCCAATTAATATATAGATAACAAAGCCGCAACCCTGGCTATTTGACATGCCAGGGGTCGAAGGCTGAGGAAAAAGGCATTTTACAGGCTCAAATAGAGAGTGCGGTCTACAAAAAGTTATTTTGGACCTCCTGTCGCATGTCTGCACCGCTTGTCCTCGGTTAAGGGACTCCTTGACATGAATAACCCTTGGATAATTGTACGAACCCGAACTCTAGTAGAGTCCGCGGGGTGACCACCCCTTGAGCTACCTGTGGAGGGGATAATAAAAAGGAAAAAGGCAGTTAGAAAAGTAGGGGGGTTGCAGGCCCACTAGTATTGTGCTTCCGCCGATGCCCAGGGTATTTCAAGTGCATAATTATGTATGTGCGGTACCCACTTCGAAGGCATATTAGGCGAACGGCGGAAGCCGAATTGCCAGTCCAATATGGACATTGATCGGTCACGTTGAATGGAGACCGGCGGCATGATGGCCGACGTGGTATGCGGCGTGATAAGGCCGCTGCGTAGTTCGGCTACGTAGTATGATCTCCTGTATGGAGGGAGTGCTGCGTGCGCTCACCTCTAGGGGTGTGTGTCACGTATACCATGTTTATTGTTTTTGCTTCGGGGGGAAACTGCTTATGACCCCCGTTGTTTGGTTGGTGAGCCTCTTCGTCGTCGCTATCGCCGGGCGACCTCTTCCCCTTGTGTTCGGCATTTAACTTGCCAGCCTGTTTGAAGACCCAACAACTTCTATTGGTGTGATTAGCTGGTTTATTGGGGTGGCCATGAATCTGGCAGGGCCTATCCAATATTTTGTCTAAATTGGATGGTCCGTCTTTGTTTGCCGTAAATGGCTTTTTCCGCTGGCTGGGTTTGGGGCCGCTGAATCCAGCGTTGACCGTTGCGTCCTGTGTGCCCTCATTATTATTGTGACGTTTGTTTTTATTGCGTCGTGGCTTTCCATTACCGTCCCGCACTTCGGAGGTGCCCGGATCGCTGGCGCTATTGTTTCTACGGGCGAGCCAGCTGTCTTCTCCCGCGAAAAGCGGGTCATCAGAGCGGTAAGGGCTGACATAGACTTTGGTTTTTCCTGACCGAGGTGGCGGGCAAGCCACTCGTCCCGGACGCTGTGTTTGAAGGCCGCGAGGGCTTCTGCGTCCGGAAAGTCAACAATTTGGTTCTTTTTAACTAAGAACCTAGTCCAGAGCTTTCTGGCGGACTCTCCGGGCTGCTGGACAATGTGACTTAGGTCATCGGCATCTGGTGGCCAGACATATGTACCTTGAAAGTTATCGCGGAAGGCATCTTCCAACTCCTCCCAGCTGCCAATTGAGTTTTCAGGCAGACTGTTTAACCAGTGCCGAGCTAGTCCTTTGAGTTTTAACGGGAGGTATTTGATGGCATGAAGGTCATCTCCACGGGCCATATGGATATGGAGAAGGAAATCCTCAATCCACACCGTGGGATCTGTTGTTCCATCGTATGATTCAATATTTATGGGTTTAAACCATTCTGGGAACTCGTGATCCATTACTCCATCAGTGAAGCAAAGGGGGTGTGCGGCGCCTCTATATCGGGCCGCATCATGACGTATCTCCGATGGAGTCCGTCTGCGGTTTTCAGCCCGGGCGTGACTGGGCTTGTCGCGTCCGAATAGATAGCCATCGTCGCGTGTCGAGGTACGTCCTCTCAATCCGTAGATCGATCTGGTATATCATGTTTTACTGTCCAGGTCCTGCCGAAGGTCGTATGTATCACCCCGAGCTGTGTTGTGTCTATTTTTACGTGGCAGTGGGGCAGGTTGTTGTTCGGCTTGAAGTGCCGCTTTATCCCGACCAGGTTGTGGTCGGCCTGCCGCATTGTCCCGACCGCGCTGTGGTCGGTCGGCCGCATTGCGCGAGTGAGGTATGAGCTCTGGCGCCTCCTCATCAAACTGGGGTAGCAGTTTGCGCTTCGAGTAACTCCTGGCTTGGAGCTTGAGTCCGTATTCTTCGGCTGCCAGGACATTAGTCCATCTGTCGTTGAGCAGATCTTGGTCAGCTTGAAGCTGCTGTTGTTTCCTTTTTAGGCTCCTTGAAGTGGCTATTAGCCTGCGCTTGAAGCGCTCTTGCTCGAGAGGTTCCTCGGACACGATTAAATCCTCGTCACCGAGGCTTACCTCATCTTCGGAGAGCGGAAGATAATTATCGTCCTCCGAATCATCATTTATGGCCTGTTCATCAGGGCTAACTTGCCCATTTTCCCATTCCTCCTGTTCGGAGGTTACCTCGACGGGGTCTTTATTATCTTCGGGTTCGTACGGAGTACTATTTTCCCCGGTACCAGTGTTGCCATCCTTTGAATGACGTGACTTAGAGTGGAGCCGAGGACGCCAGCGCTTGGGGTGTGTCTCAGGAGGTTTATTCTCAACTGGATTTTCTTTGTCATCGTCGTTAGTTGCTTTGGGTGTATCCACCATGTACACATCGTACGAAGAAGTGGCCGTCCGTCGTCCGGTGGATGGCGTGTTTTGGCCCTGCTCCTCGTCGGCATCGTCGTCCGTACTGACGATGTCTTCGGAGCCGTAATCAAGCATGCCGGTTAAGTCCTCGACAGAGGCTATGAAGTGGGTGGCGGGTGGGAAGAAAAATTCCCCATCATCAGCCCCTAGTTTGAACCGGACATAGTTCGGCTGTGAGTCCCCCGCCAAGGATAGATTCTTTAATGAATTTAGCACATCGCCAAAGGGCGAGTGTTGGAAGACGTCTGCGGCGCTGAACTCTAAGATCGATAAGCGGTCAAGTTCGGCGACCGTGGATGCACATGGCTTGGAATTTATAACCAGAGATGAGTCCGGACTTCCGGTGACAAAGGCGTCGTGCGGCTTTAGGTCTACGTTCGGCTCCAACGCCGCGGAATCTATGGCCTCCATGGTGGGGTTGAGCCTCCCGTCCTAGGATGGCGCAATATGCTCCGGATCTAAGGCCAAAGTAGTTACATGAGCAATCTCCTGGGTGCGATCCGATGACAGATTTAGGTCATGTTCATCAGGGTGACCAGGAGTGGTGGCCGCGGTCTTGAATCCGGCGAAGATCAAGTCTCCACGGATGTCCGCAACGTAGTTTAAGCTTCCAAATCTGACCTGATGGCCAGGGGTGTAGTTATCGATCTGCTCCAGATGACCAAGCGAGTTGGCCCGCAGTGCGAAGCCGCCAAACACGAAGATCTGTCCGGGGAGGAAGGTTTCTCCTTCGACAGCGTCGTTGTAGAAGATTGAAGGGGCCATCAAAACCTTTTAAGGACGGCACAATGGAACTCTCAATGAAAGCACCAATGTCGGTGTCAAAACCGGCAGATCTCGGGTAGGGGGTCCCGAACTGTGCGTCTAAGGACGATGGTAACAGGAGGCAGGGGACACAATGTTTACCTAGGTTCGGCCCTCTCTATGGAGGTAATACCCTACTTCCTTCTTGATTGATCTTAATGAATATGAGTATTACAAGAGTTGATCTACCACAAGATCGTAATGGCTAAACCCTAGAAATCTAACCTGTATGACTATGGTCATGAATGTCTCTCCCTTCCGGACTAATTAAGTCCTCCGGTTTATATAGACACCAAGAGGATCTAGGGTTTACACACGGTCGGTTACAAAGAAAGGAATCTACATATTTGGTCGCCTAGCTTGCCTTCCACGCCAAGGAGAGTCCCATCCGGACACGGGTGCAGTCTTCGGTCTTCGTATCTTCACAGCCCATCAGTCCGGCCCATGGCTAACAGGTGGGACGCCCGAGGACCCCTTAGTCCATGACTCCCTCAGCAGGGAGTATGGTTCATAGCCCCCATGCCTTCATCTTCATCACCATGCTCGGAGAGATCTTCATGGGAGATGTCATCACCACCATGTGCAGCTCATTGCCGGTGTCAGCGACAAACCAACGGGGGCCATGGCCTCACCTGCGAGATTCTCCTCCATGCAACCCACCCTCGTGGGTTGTAGCAAGGTCACCAGACCTTCGTTCAATACCACCAACAGGGGCACTATCAACATGGCCACCACCAGCTCTTCCACAACCATTGTGCGATCCTTGTTGCCACGACTAGGTCGATTATCGGTGACTAGCGAGGCAGCGGGGCTGTGTTGGTGTTGATCCCCATTGCCCGCAATAGGAAGATGACCTTCGAGCACCCACTGCAACACGACAACTATACTTTCTTCAAGCGTTGTGCGAGTCTTTGGAAAATTATCTTCCACATTTTGATGCTCATGTACACTCCAGTTGGATCTTGGCATGTTAACTCTCGAAAACAAGTGAAAATTAATTAATTATATGTGTGTGTGTGTGTGTGTGTGTGTGTGTGTGTGTGTGTGTGTGTGTGGAAAACACTCATGTCACCTTCTTGCTTACCCAAATTATAATGATTACTTGGCGGCTGTGCGGTGTAGAAAAACAGGAGTGGACGAGCGAATGAAAGGGAAGAGGAGCTGACGGTTTTTAGGTAGAGCTTGGTGGCGTAAAAATGAGGAGGGCTAGTGCTAAGATCCAATCGATGCGAACCTAAAAAAACAAGAAGAAATTTTGTAAATCCTTGCACCACGTTTGAGCTGCAACACTTGCGAATATAACTTCTGAAATTTCTCACCAAACTGAATATGATTGCGCACTTGCTCTACACTTTGTCTTCTTTTTATTTTCTTTTTTGCTCTTTTTTCTCTCCATTTCTTTTCTCCCTTTTCCTCTTTTTTTTCTGCAACACAATAGATCCAACAATAATAAGACTCAAAGAAAATGACAACAACTTCGGATAGAACTTGGCGCAAACACAAAGCGGAAATCAAAAACTAGATCTCAGCAAACAAAGGCATGGATTTTTAGCCTTTGTAATTGTACTTTGTTTTATTTATTAATATAGAAAATACCGTAGAACTATTGTTCTACGGTTTCGGCTCAAAAAAACAAAGGCATGGATTTTTTGTGTGGCTTTTTCTGGCTTTGGACTCTAGGACGGGAAAAACCAAACTAAAAAGGATAGATCTAGCTACAAGGATACATATCCTACCGTGTAAACCTTGCTCTGAATACTAGATGATGCGACACTGTCTTCGGAAAAGAGCATGTACAAAGGGCGGTCCGATCTTCATGGCGTAGGATCAATGAATGGATGGGGATAACTAGCTGCAAGCAGCCAAACAGAAAATGAGAGATTATAACCGGACGAGGTGGATGCTAACTGTAGCCTGCAACCCGAACATTCGTTGATCCACAACCCGCAATACAACCCCACGCAACCACGCTCAACTCATGGAGCACGGGATAGGTGGAATCCGCAAGGGAAACCATGAACTCTAACCCACACAACACGATCTAGTAATGGAGCACTTATTAGGAGCGACTTCTCAAGGAATCACAAGAATAAGGGAAACAAGAGTTGTACAACCTCATGAGGAGTTTATGTCTTTGGTATTTGATAGAAATGGCAAAAGTCCCAAACGAAGGGAAGAGTTAGCCTATTTATTATAGGGACAACCCCCTGATAGGTGTGAAAGAGAACCAGCTTCGGTGTGACTAAACGGGCTTCGAGACTCAATGAGGTAGCTTCTGGAAATCTCTCGTCGGAGGTGGTCGGCCGTTCCCGACCAAACATTTTTCACTGGAGTCGAACAATGTTTCCTTTAGCAGCAAACTCGAGTTATGGAAACCTTTCGCAAGTTGGAATATCCAAACTTGTGCAAAACATTGTTTCACCAATGCCTAAACATTGTTTCTTCAGCAAACAAACCTATTTCTTCGCAACTCTGTTTCTTCATCATAAAACAGTGTTTTCGGCACGGACTGAAATGTTGTTGGTCTGCTTTGATGTTGCACCTGGGTTCAACCAACAACGAAGGAGGTGAAGGCACGACTATGTGTTTCAAGGTCAAATGATAAACTTTAGTTAGCATTCACCTGATCTGTGTATTTGCTTTGCACGGCTTCTTGTGATTGGTGGTGTGGTGTGATATCATCGTATATGTGAAGTCTAATATCTAAAACCTTGAACGTGCCTCTACAGACTGAACCCTCGGCTTATATAGGCACCGGGGTATTAGGGTTTACAAGTATGTCGGCTACAACTTAGGGATGACATGCCAATCATTTGAATACGCCTTCAAGTGCACGCCAGTCTTCGGAGGATTCCATCTTGAGTACGCTAGGGGCCGCGGCTCGCGCGGCCCATTCTTCAGTTGTTGGTAGGTCTCGGCCCGACCCATGAGTGGCGGGGCGACGTGGTGTGCACCCCCTAATCCAGGACACCGTCACCCGCCGACCACCTCGACGGATCCCAACACAAGTCCGCCCACTGAGAACCTCGACGGGGACAGCGTCGGCGTTGCGCACCTCTTCCCGCGCCTCGCCGGTGGAGCCTCCGGCCTCGTCTTACACCGCCAACCACCTGGTGTGGAAGGGAATGAGACTATGAGGGAGTGTGTACGGGGAATTGACCGAGCTGGTGGGTGAAGGGCACTTCAGCGCCCCACGTTCGCGTTGTTCTCACTCGGAACGAATGGCTGGTCGACGCCGACGCGGCATACGACTTGCGCCAAGATTTGTGCCGCCACAATCCAACGGTTCTAACGTGCTTCCTCCGTTTCAAATTACTTGTCATGGTCAAACTAGTTCGCTGGGAAAATGTCCCTGGCTGCCGTCGGCCAGTTAAGGTTTCCCATCTTTTAACTTTGCGTGTAGCAAATGGACAAAAAAAAGGTAGAGGGGAGTTCACAACTAGAGCCGTCGGCCACAAAAGCGCAAAACGCACCAGGGTTCTCACACGACACGCCTCGACGTTTCCATCTTTCGTCACGCCGTGCTTCCATCCATCCATCGACCGATCAATCAAAAAGCAAAGCTTATTAAAGCCCGCCCCTTCCGTGGCCCGGACGTCGATGATCTGTGGGCAGTGGAGCGCGGCGACGGCGACCGGCGGCGGCGGCAGCGCAGCGTAGCGTGGCAGTCGACCAGGCCGACATAGCACACACATTCCCGAGGCCAGGCGCAGGCACGGCAACGGGTCACGGAGAGCTCGCCGCGACAGGGACGTGACGTGTGTGGTGGTGGACGGCGCTCGCGTGGCTCAGTTTTTTTTTCCGTTTCCCCCCTCCCTCCTCCGCTCTCCGGTTCCGGGAAAGCTCCCGCCCTCGCCGCTCGGGGAGCGGCAGAGAAATGCGACGGCGATGCCCCCCTTCCTCCCCTCGCTGCCCCTCCCAGCCCTAACCCTATCCCTGCCCCTGCCCCCGCTCCTCGCCGCCCCCGCTCCTCGCCGCCACCGCGTCTTCGCCGCCCCACCCGCCGCCGACGGGCAGCAGCCCTGCCGCGGCCGCGTCTGCGTCTGCGCCGCCTACAGGCCCCCGCCGCGGCAGCCCTACCGCCGCCAGCCCGCCCCCGCCCCGGACCCGCGCCCGCGCCCGTCCAATGCGCCCGCGCCGCCGCAGCGCGGCCCTCGGGGCCAGGAGGAGCTCGAGGAGGCGATCTACGACTTCATGCGCCGCTCCTACAAGCCCGGCGCGTTCCCCACCCGCGCCGAGCTCCTCGCCGCGGGCCGCGCCGACCTCGCCGCCGCCGTCGAGTCCAGCGGAGGCTGGCTCTCCCTCGGATGGTCCTGGTCCTCCGACGACGACGCGCGGCGGCCGGCCGCGTCGTCGGCCGGCCCCGGCGTGCAGCCTGACTACCCGCCCGAGGCGGGTGCCTCTGGTCGAGCGCCGAGCGCGACGGCGGATTCCGTAAGGTGGGTAACCGAGCCGCTCTGTAATGTAATGTAATGTGCCCCTCTGTTGATTGCTCTGCGACGTCTTGCTGAATTCCGAGTGTTGCAGGGAGCAACAGGAACCGACGCCGTCTGGGAGGCAGCCGGAGACGGAGGAGACGACGTGGGTGCCTGCTAAATCTCTCTTGAGTTATCTGTTCGCTTGATTGATATGCTGGTTCCTGGTTGATTTTGCTTGTTGCTCCGTAATCGGTTGCAGGGAGGCAGGGTCTGGGGCAGGCCTGGAGGGAATGCTCACCAGGCTGCGGAGAGAGAGGGAGCGTGCGCGGCCACCGCCACGCAGCAAGAATCAAGCGGGAGGGCAAGGTCAAAATGGCGGTATGTGCAGCTTCGATTCTCCGCGTTCTATCGAAACATGTGTTGTTTTCAGTTGTGCAGCATGAGTATCTTCTTTTGCAAACAGTTATATGTTTGTTGATAAGGGAACACCAACTTTTGCAACCAATGAAACTTTGCATAGCTAAGAGCTCATTGTGCCTTATTGTTTAGTTACAGCCCGTGGAAGGCTTAACGCTCTGCTGGATAAAATTAATGCTAAGCTCATGCCGGGCAGGAAGTGCCGCTGACAATAGTTCGTGCAAAAGCTGTCTGTTCTCACGGACCGGACTTCCCTTTCCCCCGACATATATAACTAGCAGTGCAGTAGTTTAGCGCTTTCCATTTAAGGTTGCAAAGGGGACAAACGTACCGTTTTTTGTTCTATGTCGCTTTCTAAAAATGGAAGTGTGGCGTTAGAACTTTATTTCTCATGATCTGACATATTTTTTGTCGTCGTGCTACTGCTTAATGTGAAGTTGTTTGCACCTTGACAGCACTGCAATTATTTGTGTAATTGTGAATCTACGTAAGACTACCACATTATTTTGTTTGTGCCTTTTAATCATAGTGGTAATATGTTCTGTTACATACAACTGGTTTAGCTTTGTTATTACTCTGCCCATTTCAGCATTTGGTCCTTCCAAGCTAATGGCCCTTTTGTGTTAAATCTCTTACAATACATGGAGGATAATTCATTTTCCATTTCAAATATGCCTCTGTTAATAGTTGCCCCCTAACACCTAAATGAATTGAAGGGTCCATGCTCCCTAGATATACATGGTTGATTGAAGTTAGTAGACTCTGCGATTTGCAAATATATTTACTAATTAAGGACCGCTTTAAGATTGACCATGTGTTTAGGTATTTTACTGATTTAGTGCACACGGATCATTTTCTCGGTACTCTATTAGTGTCAACAGTAAAAAGTACACATTGTAAACTTTTGGCTGGAGACTCAGAGGAAAATTGAAAGAGTTTCACCTTATATAATAGAAAATAGGCGTTGGTTTGTTATTGATGGAATGGATAATTTTTGTTAGAGAGCTTCTGGATAATTATGTATGTGAACCTTTATTCTGATGTACCATATACTTAATTTCTAGCTGGTGTTTCTTCATTTGTATATTAACAATCATACTTCTGTGTTACATACATGCAGCTTTAATGAACCATAATGGAGCTCCTAGTCGAAGTCCAACTGATGGCATGTACACTCGAAGGATACCTGTGAATGGAAATATATATCGCTCTCATTCTCAAAATGGAATACCGGAGGACAACAAATCAAGTAGTTCGGCAAATGATGCATGGCGAACATGGTCTCTTGACAAGAGTCGGTTTTCTGATTTTGAAGGTTATATGATAACTTAACTTCCTTTTGTTGCGCATCATATCTGTTATGATTATTTCATAACATGTTTAATATGCTGACAGCCGCTGAGATCCATCCTTTGAGCAGAAAACCACCGAAACGTGCTGACCTGGACACTGTGTTGATAGAAGATGATGTTCCCGGACCATCTAATGGTGTGGTTATAAATGATTATCCTAGTGATCATGTAGACTCTGAAAGAGATGAGATACATGCACGTTTTCAAAGTTTGGAATTCGATCTTGCAGATTCTCTTAAGACATTAAGATCAAGATTTGATGGAGTTTCGTCATATATGGTGTGTCTCGTATCATCTTCTTTACTTATCTATCTTCTGTTGTGAAATACTGGTGGTATACGTGATCTTGAGATTTTAGTGTGGTTTTGCATTCAGTTTTCTTCACTTATGCATTTGTAAAGTTGTTTATGCATTGTACTAGACATGGCTCTGCTGTTCCAAACAAAACACACCCGAAGATATGGTTCTGCTTGCTCTAATTTTCTCTTTATGCACTTAACGCTGCCTGCATCATACCCTCGCCCATCACTAGAAAAGTGCCATCTTGGGATGCATGCAGTCAAATTTTTTGATTTTGACTAACACTGTAACAGTATCCTCATCAATATGCAGTCTGACAACATGAAAATTGTATGAGTTCATTTGCCAACGGAATAACTTCCATAAATTTTGATTTTATATCTGTAGATATTCACTGTATATCCCCTATCTTTTCTTGCAATGTTGTGATTTCGCAACGCAAACAAATGATTATAGCTAATAATATTGTAGTTGTGTTCTCTACGTGGAAGTAGTTGGCTAGTCGCAATCTAAAAAGCACAGATACGGAGACATGGACACGTCGATACGCCTACGGGACACGGGATACGGCATTTTCCAAAAACAGCCATTCAGGGATACGGCGAGTATATATGGAAAAAATTAAAACATGCCATGTAATATAGAGTTAAAAACAAAAAAAATGAAGAGAAACTGAGATAAGATCAGAATACTGCCCCATTTCCATTTGTTGTATTGTTTTTCAAGTGCTCAATGATTGAATTAATTGATCCTCCAGACCCATGTCATTGCAACTTGCAAAATACATCAAATGCTAGTATTAGTCTATTAGAGAGTAGAGACTGGAGAAGACATGCAACAAAGGATGCAGGTGTAACTTTCACCCTCACCCACGGACGTTGGCCACCGGCTGTGGTGCTCCCAGACGCCATGCTCCCTAACGTCAAGCAACAATCAAAACAGCAGCACCAGGCACCAGCATGCAAGTGAGCAGCAGCTCAAGAGCAAGCAGCAATGGCATGGACGCATGGGGAAGCAAGCAGCAGACTCAACAGCAAGAAATCGAGCAAAGATATGAAGAGGTTGAGGCTGCTGGGGTTATCTGCTCGAGCGTGGTTGCCATCGGGCAGTTGAGTCCGGGGGGGGCGACAGCGCGTTCGACTTGGAGCAGCGTTCCTTTAGTGGCGACCGTGTGTGTGACCTTGCAAAATAGGGTTTGTATCGGGCCGAGGCTGTTATTGAGCTTCCTGTGTCCCCAACGTATTCCATACGCATCCCAGCTGTGTCTTTGTTTTTTTCCTTTTTTTTAATTAGGAAATCAGGGGATACTGGGGGACAAGCGTATCCCGGCATGTCCGGCCGCATCGCCGTGTCCCACCGAATTAGGATGGCAATTCGGCAGTTTTGGCCGTTTCCATGCTTTGTAGGTCGCAATGATTTAGTTTGCAAATTATTACACACTCTTGTTATTTAGAACCTCGTATTACTGGTAGGAAGTTTCTGATCTTCGAGACTCAGCCGACGCTGATATGAAACTAAAATGATAATGGAAGATCTTGATGCATCTCATTTTGATTTTTCTAGAGGTAATATACTTGTTCTGAGCATCCATCTTTGCCCTTCCATTTTCCAGTCAAATGGCAAAGAAGCAGATGTGGTAAATGGGTTCTCTGATGATTGGGAATTTGAAGAGACAAAAGTAATGCAAGCCCAGGAAGAATTACGGACAATCCGTGCTAAAATAGCAGTATTAGAAGGCAAGGTGGCGCTCGAAATAATGTATGGTCACTCACAATTGAATGTTGATCATCTACGCTTTTTATTTTGTATCAATCTCTTTTATGACTTATTCTGTTGATATCAGTGAGAAGAACAAAATAATTGAAGAAAAGCAAACGAGGCTTGATGAAGTTGAGAAGGCTTTGAGTGAGCTCCGCACAGTATCTGTTGTATGGCCCAATCCTGCTTCAGAAGTTCTGTTGACCGGTTCTTTTGATGGGTGGACAAGCCAAGTAAGTGCATGTTCCAATTGTCTGCTTAATTAATAAATATATAAACTTCACTAACTAACTACAAAATGGGTGGCAGTTCATGATTTCAATTTCTATCACCCTTTGGTGTTAGTTGTCAGGTGAATTCCATTGATTTATGTATTGAGTTGAATATTATTGAAGAGAGAAGCTGGTTCTATTGCTGCTCTCCTAAGTTGTGTAAATGCAATTTTCTGCCAACATCTTATCATGTGCACAGTTAATTCATTTCTTAATGAGTGCAAAACAAGCACATATAAATTAGATGAAGCAAGTTACATGGAAACCTGCATCTTAGGGAACATGCTCCCTCCGATCCATATTACAGAGGGAGTACTTAGTTTGATGTAGTTCACACACAAGTAAAGTAACTTCAGGAACTAGCAACATGGTAGTTACGAGAATGGTAGGGATCAAAGGCACCAAGTGCTTTGAAAGATGTTTATTACGTATATGTTTCTAGGAGTAAAGCCAATTTTTAATCTGATTTTGGTTGTTGGTGCTGTTTTTGGCATAGGCACAATTGTGATGACACGTGTCCATAACTTTTGTGTTAGAAATACTACGTGCTATTTGGATTTGAAAGGTTAGAAACATTGTTTTATATGCCAAAAGAAAAAGGAAAAGCACATGGAATCTTTATAAATTTGTTAATACTCCTTCTGTTCCTTTTTATGACTTGTATTGGTTTGTTGGAAAGTCAAACTTTTCTACCTTTGACCAAGTTTATAAAAAAGTCAATGTATGCAATACTAAATACAAAAAATATGGAAATATTTTTCATGAAGGGTCTGATGATACTGATTTGGCATTGTAGATGTTGATACTTTTTTCTATATAAACTTGGTCAAAGATGGAAAAGGTGGACTTTAAAAAAACATCTTATAAAAAGGAACGGAGGGAGTATGTATTTATCATTTTATATTAAGTGGAAACTGAAGCAGCACAATTTTACAAGAGCTTCACTAGGCAAGACCTAGCAACAAATATACTACCTCTGCAACTTTTTATAAGACATTTTTAGAGTCTATGACAATGTGAAAAACGTCTCGTATTAAGTTAGGGAGGGAGCATATCTTTATCTGGTACCTTTAGCTGAGATTTAGTCAGTTCCTAGGAGGATACTGGTCACATGACTGACATATCCAAAAAGATGTTCTTCAGTTCGAGCACATATAGGATAGGTACTAGATGTAGAAGCCTGAAGGACAACATTCTGCCATTATAGATCTTAGTTTCACTTCCATATGTATGGGGGTGCTGTTTAGTTTTATTTTGTATACATGATATTTTTATTTCCAGGGAGCACGCAACACAATTCAGATCAGCCAGCAGAAGAATGCTAGCAATACAAATCAAATTTGGTTCTAGAGTAGGAAATATGAATTTGTTATGACATTTCACCTCTCTTGTCGCTCCTTTGATATAACTTTCAAGATATTGAATAATTAAACATCTAATTATATATATGAATGTCCATGGAATGTTGTCTGCTTTGTGTTTGCCTGCTTAATCACATTCTGTTCCATGTTGTGCCTATGACACGTTTTGTCATCTGTACATCGTCATTGCTATCGTCTTATTCTTGAGTCTAATCAAACACTGGACTATTCTTTTTTGTAGAGAAGGATGGAACAATCAGAAGGCGGCATTTTTTCGTATAACCTGAGGTTGTATCCCGGTCGATATGAGGTAATGGCGTGCTATTCTTACTTCACTGTCACTACTTTCACTTCATCTGATAGTGGGTGTTGGTTTGTGCTTCAGATTAAATTTATTGTTGATGGTGTTTGGAAGAACGACCCGCTGCGCCCTACCGTGAACAACCATGGGAACGAAAACAACCTTATGATTGTCACTTGACCTGCATCCTTGTAGTAACTGTGTAGATTATAGATTGTCATCAGCAATGATTGGTGCCAACTGATCAGATCTCTTCTTTCTTCCTTGTAGCTTATCAGTTTTTGCCGCCTGTCGTTTCCTGGTTATCTTTTAGAAGCCACGCACAACTTTGAACAGTGTAGGGTCAGGGTGTTGTCTTCCCCCCGCTGAGACGGGAGAAGAACATAGCTGTTGGTGTGTTCTTTCCTCCTCCCCTCTTTCTTCTCCCTGGAGAAGCATAGCGGGGCGCTCGAATGCCCCGGTGGCGGCTGGGGGTGGTTCGCCGTCGGTGTCTCGGGTGTGTGTAACAATGTACATATCTCGTGATAGCAAAGTTGTCGGTGGTTAGTTTGTCAAGGTGGTGGCGTGCCTGTCAGTATGCACGCACTGGTTCTTACTAAGATCCAGGCTGGGAGCTCATCTGATAGAACAGAGCATGTCATTGTTGTGATATGCATTGGTTGGGATAGCTGTGGCCCGGCCGAAGGTGAGCAGCTCACCGGATGCCGCCACAAATACAGATCACAGTGGTAATGTGAGCCTCCATTGGGTCATCACAGTACAGTTGAAGGCATATTATGCATGAAACCAACCACAAGTACAGTGAAATCGTTCATCTTTCATTTTAACAACTTACAAGAAAGAAATTAACCACCCCATTGTTGTCTACAGTACCTTTCTTCCTCTCTTTCCCCGCCCGCTTCATCTATAGATTTGATTGATTTCGTAACACCAGAACCAAAAAATTATAAGAACACAAAAGGGAAATAGCTACTGTGGTATAAGACACGTGAATTAATCACCTGACCTTATTCTACCCCCTTCTTCCAAATTGATCATCCAAATTGCATCAAGCATCCCTGGTCCCCTTGAACCTGTACCACCTGGCGCAGATCATGAAGTAGACGAAGTTGAAGACGCCGATGCCGGCGATCATCCAGTAGAAGAGGTCGAGCCTGCCCTTGTTGAGGTCCTGCGCCAGCCAGTTCTGGCCGGCACCGGTGGTCCGGTGCACGATCGTCGTCAGGAAGCCGCTGAGGTAGTTCCCCAGGGCGAGGTTGCAGAAGGCGAGCGCGCCGGCGACGCTCCTCATGTGCTCCGGGATCTCCTTGTAGTAGAACTCGATCTGGCTGATGAGGTTGAATGCCTCGGAGAGGCCGAGGATCATGAGCTGCGGCACCATCCAGAAGCTGGACATGGCGGAGATGCCGCCCCCCGTCTGCGTCGTGCCGATGTTGGGCTGGTTGAGCGCGATGTCCCTGCGCCGGTCCTCGACGACGGCGGAGATGATCATGGCCACGGTGGAGAGCGCGATCCCGATGCCCTGGCGCTGGAGCAGCGTGAAGCCCTCGTCCTTGCCGGTGACCTTGCGGAGGCGCGGCACGAGGAGGCGGTCGTAGATGGGGATCCAGAGCGTCTGCGCGAGCATGGCGAAGACGGTGAAGGACGCGGCCGGGACGTGGAAGCTGCTGCCGAGGCGGCGGTCCGACTGCAGCGCGGAGAAGACGACGTAGGTGGACTGCTGCACCACGGCCACGTAGTAGATGATCCCGGTGGACCAGACGGGCACGATGCGGATGAGGCATTTCACCTCCTCCACCTGCTGCACGGTGCAGAGCCGCCAGGGGTCGGCCGCGGCGGCGCCGCCGGGGCGCACCTCGTCCGGGGACGCCACCATGGCGGCCTTGTCGAGGCACCGGAACTGGTCCGTGTGCGTGAGCTTGGTGACGATGGCGGAGGTGTGCGGCGGGTCGAACAGGTCCTGCTTGGGGTCCTTGGCCTGCTTGAGCGAGCGCTTGGCGAAGGCGGCGGCGAAGACCTGCACGATGGTGGTGAAGGGGGAGCCCTCGGGGATGACGCGCACGTAGAGGCGCGTGCCCATGAAGAAGAGGACGCAGGCGAGGAACATGAGCGCGGTGGGGATGCCGAGGCCGATGGCCCAGTTGACGTTGCTCTGCACGTAGATGATGACGGTGGCGGAGACGAGCATGGCGGAGGTGAAGGTGAAGTAGTACCAGTTGAAGAAGCTGTTGATCCCGCGCTTGCCCGACTCGGTGTGCGGGTCGAACTGGTCGGCGCCGAACGGCATGCTGCAGGGCCGGATCCCCGCCGAGCCGATGACGAGGAAGGCGAAGGCGATGAAGAGGACGGCGAGCTGGTAGGAGCTTGCCTTCTCGCAGACCTCCCCCACGCCGCAGTCCGCCGGGTGCAGGCTGTCCGCGCCCGCCGTCAGCGTCAGGAAGAACATGCCCTGGGATGAAGAGCATCGTCAGTTAGTCAGTGCTGTAGAGAAACGAACACAGGCTTTGAAGATCTTGTTAGTTGCTACTCCCTCCGTTCCGAAATATAAGTCGTTGAGCTGTACTCCCCCAACGACATACATTTCGGAACAGAGGCAGTAGTTTGAAGCTGCGTAACGTTCATAATTCACAATGCGAGAAGCATGGCTGTATGCATCGATTGATGCAGAGGCCGGGGGTTTTAACCTCCCATTCGAAAAAGAAAAAAAGATTCAATCATGTTATTCCGAGTTTACTGTGCTGTAACCAGTAACCGGCAGCAGCCCCAGCACTCCCTGCTTCCTCGCCTCGCCTCGCCTCGCCGTGCACACGCGGCCGCCCCACCCCACCCACCACGCCGCGCGCGCGCGGGTCCGGCCGGCAGCATCCTGTGCGCGTGGTCACCACCAGATCCCCTCTCCGGTCCACGGATCCAGCCGGCCACGCGCACCGCCGGGGGAACACGACACGGCGCAACGTGGACTGCTGGCTGGGCGCTCCTGGACAAGGCACGGATCGCTCTCGTGGCAAGAGGGATCTGCGTGTCCTGGAGCGTGCGGTGCGCGCCATTTTTCCACGGAACGGGACAGCCGGTGGCCCGTGGCCGCCGCGTTGAGCCGGTCAATGTTGACGGCGGCTGCCATGCCACTCCGGCCGGCCCGCAGCGAGCGAAGACCGCCGCTCGTGGCTGGGTCGTGCAACTACTAGCTGGCAGTCGCTGCCAGGACAAGCGCATAGTACACGCCCTCTGCCAAACGAAACAAAGATACTAGATACATGTCCGGATAAGGTGTACGCACGGATCATACCATCCATCATTGCGTGGCATGTATGTACAAACCTCTATCTAGACTTGCTGATGAACCAACAAGCATGATGAGATCCGTATCGCACGGAACCAATCATGAGTTGCACCTCACTTCAAACGCGCGCTTTAATATTCACGCCAACCTTTTGCAAACCGTCATTATGGTCAGGATTATCCAGGCCCCTAAGCATACTCGGCCGGCTAACACGTACCCAGAAAACATGGACGATTCCTGTTTAAATCTAAACACGAATTCGAGCCGTCCGATCCGGTACCAGCTCCTCATCAACCGTGCGGACTCCGTCCTGAACATACCAAGTCAACTGAATAAATGGCCTGAAACTTCAGCTCATGACGCTCCAACCGTTCTTATTACTGCGCGCCACTCGTCACTACTAGTTGCTAATTTCCTAATGCTAATCCACATCTACAATCAATCACGCGTCGGCGCTGAGCAAGAACAAGAAGGCGCGCACGCACGTGGTTGATCGTGCCATGTGCAGCGACGCACAAAAAATTACTAGTGCTATCGAGAATCGAGGCCAACTCCAAAGTGCAGGCTCACACAGTGCGGCAGGACAGGCCACCAACCCACCCATGGATCTACAGTCCCGAAGCACAAGCACAAGGGAACTGAATCTCAGGCTCCGACCAACCCGAGAAAGGAAACCGCGGGAGCACAGAGCGCCCGGACATCCGCCTCGATCTCCGGCCCCGATCCCCAATTCGTAGGCCGGCCGATCGCGTCGTGCGTGCGTTCATGGACGTCGGCAATTCGCCATGGCAGCGAAACTAGAAGCGAGAGAGCAAGGTGTTCATCCAGCGCTAGCAACTGGGAAGAGAGATCTGGTGGGAGTTGGTGGGGAGAAGAGGAGGGACGGGGAGGGGCTCACGATGAGGGAGGCGACGGAGGCGATGGCGAGCGCGAGGTAGCGGCCGAGGTAGGCGTCGGAGAGGAAGGCGCCGACGATGGGCGCCAGGCTGGTGGTGCCGTTGAGGCCGTTGAGGAGCGTCGCGGCGTCCACGCTCCGCATGTGGAACACCTGCGTCAGGTACACCAGCAGGTTCGCCGACGTGCCCAGCGTCCCCAGCTTCTCGAACGTCTCGTTCCCTGCACGCCACCAGCACCACCTCCATCAGCTCGGCTCAGATCTCGTTCCCTGTCAACCAGCTCCAGAGCACGTACCTATGATGAAGGGCATGGCCTTCCAGCCGTGGTACTTGACGGCGGGCCGCGGCGGGTGCGGGCTGTCGTCGTCGCCGCTGCTGCCGCCGCCGCCGTCCATGCCCTTGCCGGAGTCCATGCTCTTGAGCTTCTGCCCGGCCTCCTCGTCCTCCCGCCCGCCGCCGCGCATTCTCGCGCCGGCTGCCGCTGCGCTCTCGCTCTCTGTCTCGCCGGGTGCGGGTCGGTGGGTGTTTCCTTGCTTCGGGTACCAGCAAGATGAGACTGAGGGGAGTGCTCTGCCTGCTCGCTCTCTTTATACAACGAAAGGGAGGGAGGGAACAGTGGTGGTCGTCACGATACCAGGGTTTTCCCCACTTCCACTCCAACCCTTTCCTGTGCTGCCAGAAGCGGGTCCATGCTGTCAGGGAGTATGACTCTCTCCTATGTTATCCGAACAACAGTGCTGTGTGCCCAACAGCTAGAGCTCACTTGTTTTAAAATGGATGGATTTGCTTGCACTCCTACATGATATAACATTAGAGCATTTACAGCTGGACTTGGCAAATCCGAACTTCTATACTTTCACTCCAACCCTTTCCTGTGCTGTCAGAAGCAGGCGCCAGCTGACAAGGAGTATAATAACTCTCTCCTTTGTTATCCGAATAATAGTGTTGTGTGCCAACAGTTAGAATTTGCTTGTATATAATGAAACATTACGTTGTTTTGAAATATATATTTTTTTATAAAAATTCTGATCTATTAATCTTCAATCATGATAGTACAACGAACGCTAAAAATAATAAAAATTATATCCAAATCTGTAGACAACATAGCGGTACCGCAAACACCGAACGCAGCCAAGACGCCACCATTGTCATCCTAGTGATCGGTCCAGGGGGACCAACTTGAAGACGAAACATGATCTTGGCATGCAAACCAAGAATCCCTCGCGACAAGTTCAGTGAGGGGCTCTGTAAACCCTAGCTCTTGTCCCCTTTATAAGGCGAGGCTAGGGGTAGCTCGAGGCATCTGTTCCATTATACACAGACCTCGGTAGTGTTCATCATCCTCTACTTCTAATCTCCTCCCGCAAGGTGCTCCCACATCAATTCAAAACCAAGCAGGAATAGGGTATTACCTCGATCATGAGGGACCGAACCTGGGTAAAAAAACATGTGAACTCCCCTCCAGTACTTTCGGCCACGTTCTCCATCCTATCGAGGGCACTGGCGGTTTTCTACCCTGTCAGCTGGCCTTTAGGGGCATGTGCACGTAGAATTCCCGTCTATCATCGACAAGATTAGGCCGGCTCGGTAATAGAGACAGTCGGCGGCTCATTCTGGCGGCAAGAGTGGTTGTTCACTTATCCAGATGGGCTTCGATACGGTAGCGGTGATAGCGGCGCGTCGGCAGCTTGTTATGGCGCCAAGTGTTGTCGTTCAGCGGTCCCGAAACCTCAATGTAATTTTTGTTATGTTTGATGTGCTTTGCACTTTTGGCGAACTTTTATAATAGATCTAGTATATCTTCTAAAGAAAAGATGTGCTTTCCCCTTCCTCCCTTCCCCTCTTCTTTAGTGTCAAGAGAGGCGAAAAGGGGGTGGTCGAGTAAATCCCCTCATCTCGCCAACGAGGGCGTTCATACTTGCCTCCTTAGCTTGCTTCGGCGGCGGGAGGGGTTGGGTTCTTGTTCCTCTGGGTTCGTCTTGTAGATAGGATAGTTGTAGTCCTCAGAGGTGACGTATATTGGTGAAGGATTCGTCGTTGGTTGGGTCGAATAAATCGACCATTCCTCCACCCATGTGCTATTGTCGGTGCTGTCGGCTTGAAGATGATGTTCTTCTCCCCCTGATCTATGGATCGGGCCGACGCTCGACTCCCTCCTCCATTGGTGGCATCCGCGGTTTGGGGAAGGAGGTGGGGAGGGTTTGCTCCTCGGGAATCTCTGGATCATGCGAGTGGTTGGATCCTCTGGCTAGTTGGCGAAGCAGTGCCGGCACCCTGCTAATGTGAGTAACGTCCTCCCCTGCTTCTTCGTTCTTGCGTCGGCGAGTCCTCTGTTGACGGTGTGTGATTGAAGATGTCACTGTCTTTCTAACCATCTGATCACTGGTTGGTTCTCTGGTTCATTTTAACTTTAGGTCACATTACACGAGTGCCTCGCTTGTTACTGCTATCCTCTGCTTCTATCTTTGGAAACGATTTTGCGGGTTGGGTCGGGTCGGGTCGGGTCGGGCCGGATTGGGTCTCATGCGGCAGCGTTGCACCCAAAGTTACGAAGAGGCATCGATTTCCATTGGGCAGACGGACGATGTTTCCTTTCTCGGCGGGGTAGCGGATGAGCGCTGTTGCTGGCGTTCCCTGGACGGGGGGACACACGTTGTCCACTGTCAAAACAGGAGCCGTTACATCGTCGGTCATGCTGCTACAGTTGGATCATTCAAGGTGTCGGTGTGATTTTGTCCCTCACGAGATCACACTTGCACACAAAGCGTGCTCCCTGCATGCTAGTACCATTTGCCGTTGGTTTTTTCTCCTCTTTCTATCGAGATTTTCTGAAAGATTGGCGTGGATAAAGTTAGCCTAACAACAAGTCCTTGATAATTCGCTGGACCAACCCTTTTTTTTCTGGTGCGAGACGTAAGGAGGAATGGTGTTGAGCAAAAGGGGAGATGCATTGAACTTTCCAGCCCGAACGGATCGATCGGTAGGAAGAGAGGATTTTGCAGGGAGGATTGGAGGGCCCTCCATTCCAGCTCCAACGCAAGGTAACGACGAGGTTAGGTTGGGTGCCGCCCCGCCCCGGAGACCGTGGTGTTTGGTGGTTGTTGGAGGGAGATCCTATTGTTTTCTCGACGAGTTGTTGGCACGGCAGCGTCGTCGTCCGGGGTAGTGTGTGTGAGCGAGTGCGTGGGAGCTCATTATTGAGGTTCCTTGGCACATGCACACACGCAAAGCGGTGTCATTTCTTTTCTTTTGGCCTGCCGTCTCTCTTTCTCACTCACTGTCATACACAACACACTATGACGGACCAACATTACGGATGGAAGAATCCGTCTTGCCTAACTAGGGTCGCCCACCTACAAAAGGTCCGGGAGTGCCTTTTCCCTCTTCCTACAACAAGCAAACCTTTTTTTTTTTTGGCGGGCATACAGCAAGCAAACCTGGTGTCCTAAGATTCCCGGTGCTTAACGGTGTACAGGTGAAAAAAGAAGATGACGAAAAGCTGATGTGGCAAAACAGTTAAGAAGATAGGGCATTTTTCTTACCGTAGAAAGAAATGATGGCAATCGTGCCGACCTGTGCAAATGCATAGAGAGGTTTGGTTGCTAAAAATCGAATGAAGAAGCTTAGGTACATGAAGTTAAGCATCTATGCATCAAAGAGTTTTATTTTTAAACCATTTTACACCTCATCTAAGCACTCTCATTGAAATCAAAACTTGCCGCATTGATCACCCAAGGTCACGGACTCGCTGTACAACTCACCTCTCGTCTGAATGCCCTAATTAAACTAGAGCCCACCAACAACACCACTCAAATTGCTGCGAGCTGCAACTTGTGCTTTCTCTTTCCGTATTGGTGATTGATTCATCATATTATACAACGAGGTGCGCGAGCCGTGTGCGTTGTTTAATCAACCAACTAGTCGCCTGAAAAGCCCTCAAGATTCGTCAAATCGATGGGCCTTTTAGGTTAATTTAATTTTGCTCAAGTGATTCAAACAAGTTGCCACTTGCATGGACAGATGATGGATCATGCACCTGCACACACATGGTTTGCTCACCAACTATAACAAAATTAACAGCTGCGAGGGCATCTTCGCACGAACGTTCAGGGCTATGTTTTTTAGGTGACAAGCTTGCTTTCCGTCGTCACGGATCATCGACCTAGCAATGAAACACTTATTGTCTATATTTTCGAAAAAAGATATGAAAATGGTTGTACTGTCTCTTTGGATCTAAAGATGTTAGAGGGGAGAAGCAACGCTGACTGGCTAGTTAGTTAGGGGTATCAATCATGGAATTAAGTAGTCAAAGCACAGTGCCTGGAGAACAGTGCAACAGAGGAACTGACATTTGAGAATTGAGATGCCAGTCTCTGACACGGACTTAACGGGATAATAAGACTATTAAGAGAGAACTGGGCACGACCCAATCATGCTCCGGGTAATAGAATCCTACGTGGGTTAGCTAATTACAACCCCAGGAGTTTACTTTACTCGTAGTAGTATCACATCATGTGAGAGTCAGTGGATTCGTAGCTAATAATTAGTAGTACAGTAGTAGCCAGTGACATGTATGGGGCGGGGAGTGACCATTCTTATCCATCTCCACGGCAGGCCAACCCAAGATCGTAGGCGTATTTTGATCTGCAGAAGGATGGATGTAAAGGTGAGGAAGCATCAGAGCAATGGCGGCTGCATTTCCTGGGGATTTTTCACACGCATGAAACTCGCTCGCTGTCGGTGTCAGTTCGTTGATAGCTCATTATGGGCTACTCGTCACCCCAGTCCCGTTTCATGGAAAATCATTAAACAACGTTGGACTCTTGGACCCGAGTCCCGGCGGTGGGTCCCGGGTTAGGCTGTTACGTACGAGTGGGCCCGGAAAGTCAGTCACCTCGGGTTGCTTCAAGGCCCTGCAACTCTCATCCTGGGTTGGATTGCGTCGCATGCAACATCCATCGTCTCTTCTCGTGGAAAATCGGCAGATATTTATTCCTACATGCACGTACGTACGGTGCACACTGCAGCTGCTACTCAAGTACTGTACTCACGAGGAGAAGGATTGATCGAGCTGCTGGTGGTGGTGAGTGGCGACGGCGCCATGGAAATGGAATGATGATGGGAGGGAACGCCCAGCTTTGGCGCCTCCCACCATCGTCTAACCCGTTCGACGGCGATGATGAGAGCGAGCCTCCGATTCCCCTCTCTCCCGTCGTGTCCTCGCTATCCCGGGGGCGCTACGACGGCGACGAGATGAGGCCGAGCAGTTGGCGGGTTGGCAGCGGCGCCACCACCACCACCGGTCGCCATCCCGGTTGTTGCACTGAATGTGTTGGGCATACGTCTTCGACATAGACATCGGCAGCGGGGAATCCGGATGATGATATGATGCGTGCCGGGAGCCGGGAGCCGGGAGCCCGGAGGTCTCGGTGGCTCACTCTGCCTTCTTTGTATCTCCACTGGCCAATGGAGGCACTAGCTACCCAGTCTTGCTTTAGGATCTAAGCAAAAGAAAATTTCTTTCAGTTTTTTCTTTTTCTCTATTACATATTATGTCACTTGATCGAGATTTGGTTAAATCTCAGTCGACTGATACCTAACCACACCCATAGCTACCAGGGCTTCACGAAAAAGAAAGAAAAAAAGAAAACTACCAAGGTACATGATCATGTGTTTGTTATCCAAGTTTGACTCCAAAGAGTGGCACACTTGAGTGTAGCCTTGGCTGTAATGCAAGATTAGAGCATCTCCAGCTGAGCGCCCCAGACCTGTTTCATACATTCGAGCGGACCGTCCGGTCATGAAATCTCGACCCCGCCTCAAACGGGCCTCAAGCGCCCGAACTGACAGGCACCTCTCATATCCAGCCCAAATATGAGGCGGATACGGGACGCCAAACGCGTTCGTCACGTCGGACCCGGCCCATGCTAGTCCATATATTCCTCCCCATCCGCTTGTCGGATCAAACCCTAGCCACTTCACTCGACTTTCTTTCACTCCCTCCGCCACCCAAGCTCATCTCCGGTGAATTCTAGCCGTCCCCGGCATGGCAGGCAGCGGATCTAACTTCGACCAGTCCAGATCCACCAACTGGGGGTGTCATCCCGTACGGGTTGGAGGAGGCAATGGCGATCCGCATTGCACTCCGCCGCTCCCGGGAGGACAACGCTCAGCCGACGGCAGAATCTGTCCGACGCGACTCCATAGCGTCGGCTCAACGGGCGCTCGGGTCCTCTGCGGCTGGATCATCACGATCCCGGTAGCCGAAAAATCTCTCATTCTCCATCACCGGTCGGGCGGACTATGAGTCCCACCGGGACCGGTGTGCCCGCCGTAGGAAGGAGAAGATAAGGGCCGCCGAGGCCCGTCTCACTGTGGACATGGCGGCGGCACGGGCGACCTTAGAGGAGGAAGCCATCGGCGCCCGCGTTGTAAAGAAGCAGCAACGTAGGAACACGCGCGCCCTCTCCCGAGAGCAGAATCGTCCGGTCCGGGCCCTAGCCGAATTGCCACCGAAGGAGAAGGAGGACAGCGACGGTGAGAACAACTCCGGCGACGAGCAGATCCGGCTCAATTCCTACTGCGTCTTCGACCTGTACTTCCGCGACAAGGACTACAAGAGCGCCTTCAGATGAAGGTTCAGGGCTGTATTTGGTTTTTCTGCTTGACAAGCACGACGCATCGTTTGCTGCGTGCTTGCTTGCTTTTAGTTTCTGTCGTCACGAATCGGAATCATCGACGTAACAAGAGTGAATTGTACAAAACCACCACATTTGGGGCTTCGCTTGCGAAAAACTACCTAGTCGCTAATTTTTTGCAAAAGTCACCGCGCATTCAGTAATCATTTTGCAAAATGCACTGATCAGGTGATTTAGCTCGTTTAATCACTTTCTGACAAGTGGGGCCGGATTGTCGGAAGCTGACTTGGCAAAACATTTACAAACACCCCTTGGATCTAGAAAAACAAAAGCAATCAAGCCCTCCTCACCCCGCCGCTCCACACTGCGCGCGCGCCATGGCGGCCTCCGCTCCCAGCCCGGCCGTTGTCCGACGAGGAGGACGACGAGCTACCCGACTGGTGTGCCCGAGGCGGACCAGTGGTGTTGGCGAGCACGGACGTGGTGGCGCCGCTGGGATGGCCATGGCGTAGAGGCCGCGGAGGTCGGCGGTGGAGCTGGCCGGTCTCGCGACGAGGGCAGCCGCGAGGGTGCGCACCGCCAGATCCGGTGGCACGGCCTCCTCCTCCCGCGAGCACACGCGTCGGTGAAGAGAAGGACCACCGACGGCTCCAGGAGGCGGCCGCCCTTCTCCCACGCAAGCACGCGCCCGGCGAGGCGTCCTCCTCCTCCCACGCGAGTACGCGCCCACAGCTTCCGGCGAGGCGGCGCCCTCCTCCCCGCGAAAGCACGCGCCCGACCTTGCGAGCGAAGCGAGCCATTCAACACGCTGTGGTACAGCCGCAAGACGCCGGCGCGTCCATGTAATCGGCCTCATCTCGAGGCCATACGGAGCTCAGCGGTGGTCGCCGACGTGCTTATCGGCGGCGGCGACGTCGCCGGAGTGGCGCCGGGGGTCGGCCAGCTCGGGCTCTCTCGATCAGATGGGATCAAGGAAGCGGGCTCTGTCGGGCGTGGTCCAAGGGGCTGATTGCTTTTTTTAAAATCTACTAGGGGTCTGGGTATGATTATTCAGCCAAGTCAGCTCCTTACAGTCGGGTTCCATGTGTCAGAAAGTGATTAAATGGACGAAATCATCTGATCAGTGCATTTTGCAAAATGATTACTGAATGTGCGGTGACTTTTGCAAAAGATTAGCGACTAGGTAGTTTTTCGCAAGCGAAGCCCCAAATGTGGTGGTTTTATGCAATTCACTCACGTAACAATGAAATACGTTAAATTTGAAAAAACAAAAGGATATTAAAGCGGTTGTGCTACTGTCTCTTTGGATGATTGGATCTACTGGCTACTGGTTAGGAGTGTTAATCAATCATGCAATTAAGTACTAGTGTCAAAGCACAGTGCCTGGAGAAGAGTGCAACGGAAGAACTGACATTTGAGATGCCAGTTTCTGACACGGGCTTAACTGGATAAGACTGTTAAGGGAGGGCCCAATCATGTTCTAGTTAATTACTTAGTACTCACATCATGTGAGAGTCAATGAATCTGTAGCCAATTACTGGTGACATGTATGGAGAAGACCAACCCCGTTTCAAGGAAGGGATGGATCTGAGGACAAAACAGGGGTTGCCCTGCCCTCGAAGCTTTGCTTCAGTGATGATTCAGTCGGACTCAAATGCAACTCGGTGTCGGTGTGAGTTCGTTGAGAGCTCATTATGGGCTACTCGTCACTCCATTCACGTTTCGTGGCATTATTAGTATTAAACAACGTTAGACTCTTGGACCCGGGTCTCGGCGGTGGGTCCCGGGTTAGGCCGTTCGGTGCGAGTAGGCCCAGTCAATCAGAGTCAGCTCGGGTTGGTTGCTGCCTTCAAGGTCCTGCAATTGTCCTGCACTCAGTTTTTTTTCTTTAAACAAGACAAAAGATTTGCCATTTTCATTGATTAAGAAAGAAGGTTTTAAACAAATAGACGCAAAGCGGGGAATAAAAAACTACTCTCACGGCATTACAATACTTAAGTGGATGGCACCTGCCATAGCCTAAAGATGGGCCGCCTCTTTGATCTTCGCGACGACCATCATCGTTCTAGCGGCAGTGTTGCGAAAGACCCTTACGTTGCACTTTTTTCAAATCTTCCAAGACATAAGATGAATAAGGAGCCGATAGCCTTTCTCTGGTTTCCGTGCTCAATCACATTTTTAATCCACCAATCTCAAACTGAAGCCTCAAATCTCCAGCTCCTCACCACATCACCATGTAAGCCAATCCACGTAGCAACCTCAACCCAAACACGCTGGGAGAACCCACACTGGAAAAAAAGATGCGCAGCAGTTTCCTGGACTTGCTTGCAATGCAGGCAAAGATTGTAATTCGGCCAACCATGACGGAGCAATCGATTGGCCGTCCATACTCTGTTTTGAATTGTCAACCAAGTACCTTTCAAACAGCAGCAAGCATGATGCTAGTTGTGTGTCCCACAAACTGCGTCATATAGGCAGTCAACGTCCAGTATTCTTCTTAAAAGGTGAACTTTCAATGGATAGTATCTTGAACACTGCCGCTGCCATCAGTTTTCAGCCGACGCCTGCACGATCCTACTTGGCAGCATCAAAAGCTAGTGTGTGCATGCAGGCATCGTTGTTGGGAGGATGCATCGTTCACAGATCGTGCGTGTAGTGTCGTGTGTAAAGCAATTTCGATTGTCGTGGGTTGGATTGCGTCGCATCCATCCACGATCCATCATCTCCTCCTTCTAAGAACCTCGCAGATATTTTCTCATGCACGTACGTACGGCGCACACCGCAGCTGCTACTCAAGTACTGTGCTCAGTGGTGGTGACGACCGCGGAATGATTCCGCTCATCTTTGGTGTCTCCCGCCATCATCTAAGAGCAACTCTAACGGGACGACCCATTTCGTCCGTCGCCGTCTTTTTGGGTCAGCGCGGATAAAAGTGGAGGCCCAACGCGCCGACTCAAACCCAAAACGTGTTTGCTTCGCATCCACGCCGATGCATTTGTGGCCTAAATTTACACCCAAAATGCGTCGGTGCGGACGTGGAACGGACGCCACGCGCGCCTTCTCGATGTTCGTCGTGGCCCCATCTGGCGGTCGCCCAACCACCCGCCCCTTCGTCGGTCAACTTAATTTATGACCCCAGACCCACGCGTCAGAGACGGCGGTCGTCCTTTTTAAAGCCGACCGTGTGGCGGGGCCGTCCTCATCCACTTCCCGTCCCCATCTAGGCCACGCTCGCTCCCCCCGTCGCCGCAAGCAAACCCTAGCCACCCCAGCCGACCACATGGGGCTCTTCTCCGGCAGGAGCAGCAAATCGAAGGGCAAGGCCCACTCCGTCCCCTTCCCCGCGGAGTTCACCCCGCCTTCGCCTGCGCCGGCTCGCCAGCAGAGGCAGCGGGTGAACGTGCCCGTGCACCAGGCGGAGTGGCACTAGCGCCACCGCGTGCCGCCGCCTTACCCCGACGTGACGCTGCCGCACGATTGGCATCTGGATCCGGAAAGGATCCCAGTGCCGGTGGCGCCGCGGTCGGCTAGGGCGCATGCGGAGGAGGTGCGTCGCCAGCGGGCGCTCCTGACACCGGAGCAGCGGCGCGACGAGGACTACGCCTACGACTCGCCCAACTGGGCGCGTTGGTTCGCCTTCGAGCACGAGGAGGCGAGGCGGCGCGGCGTGCACGAGGTCGACCGCAGCGTGCCGCCACCGCCGCTCATCGTCAAGGAGGAAGACCAGGCGGCCCTTGCGGCCGTCTACTGAGAGAGCGAGGAGGACAAGCGGCGCAGGGCGGAGGCGGCAGAAGAAGAAAGAGCTCGGTACGAGGCGGCCATGGCCCTCTCCGCGGCCGGTGTCGGTGTCAAAATCGGCGGATCTCGGGTAGGGGGTCCCGAACTGTGCGTCTAAGGCTAATGGTAATAGGAGGCGGGGGACACAATGTTTACCCAGGTTCGGGCCTTCTCTATGGAGGTAATACTCTAATTCCTGCTTGATTGATCTTGATGAATATGAGTATTACGAGAGTCGATCTACCACGAGATCATAATGGCTAAACCTTAGAAGTCTAGCCTATGAGGTTATGGTTGTTGTGGCTAAACCCTAGAAGTCTAAACCCTCCGGTTTATATAGACACCGGGAGGGGCTAGGGTTGTACAAAGTCGGTTACAGAGAAAGGAATCTATATATCCGAATCGCCAAGCTTGCCTTCCACGCAAAGGAGAGTCCTATCCGGACACGGGACGAAGTCTTCTATCTTGTATCTTCATAGTCCAACAGTCCGGCCAAAGTATATAGTCTGGCTGTCCGAGGACCCCTTAATCCAGGACTCCCTCAGTAGCCCCTGAACCAGGCTTTAATGACGATGAGTCCGGCGCGCAGATTGTCTTCGGCATTGCAAGGCGGGTTCCTTGTCCGAATACTCTTACATAGCCCTCCGAACATAGAAAACGTGTCCGGCTCTGCAAAACAAGTACCACACACAACCGTAGAGAGTATAATATTTCACGAGTCCAATCCGCTGACAACTTTTTATAGCGTGACATCACGCCACTGCCCGGTCATTATTCGAACCGTTTTTTAGCCTGCCGCTCCGTATTTCGAGGTGCGGTTTCACTGGCACGTCTTGTCAAAGCAGAGATCGTGTCCCCTTATCAAGGGATTCTCATCAATACGGGCATGGGTAACCCAACCGTGTCATCTGCACGGCGCTTGGGGAATAGGCGGATTTTAAGGCAAGGGGGGAGGCGCATGACTTTCACTGTCTTTATAAGGGGATAAGGATTCATCCTCGTTCACCCACGCCTTTTCCTTCCTCTGTCCATCCATTCTCGAGCTCTAGCGTCCAAGCTCTCGCCTTCTCCACCCAAAATAGCACTCCAATCATGTCCGGATTCGGAGCAGGAGGCAAGTGGATGGCCTCCTCCGTCAAGAAGAAGGACATCAAGGAGCTCCGGGAGGCCGGGTACCTGGCCAAGGAAATCGTTCACCGACTTCCGGCCAAGGGACAGATCGTCCCTACCCCAGAGCCCCATGAGAGGGTTGTGTTCCTCACACACTTCGTCCGCGGGCTGGGATTCCCTCTCCACCCGTTTGTCGGCGGACTGATGTTTTAATATGGTCCAGACTTCCATGATTTGGCCCCCAACACTATCCTCAACATCTCGGCATTTATTGTCGTGTGCGAGGCCTTCCTCCGCATCCCACCTCACTTCGGCCTATGGCTAAAGACCTTCAATGTGAAGCCGAAGGTGGTAAGCGGCCAACAAGCGGAGTGCGGAGGCGCCATGGTGGGAAAAATGCCCAATGTCACCTGGCCCGAAGGCTCCTTTGTGGAGACTGTAAAAGGGTGGCAGTCGGGGTGGTTGTACATCACCGAGCCGCGCGGCGCCACCTAGGCGGCGGCTCCGCATTACGATCTGGAGTCCCGATGCGGCTCACCTCCTGGGAAGAGAAGGGCCTGACCTAGGGCTCTTCGGACGAGCTGACAGGGCTCCAGACGTGCGTCCAGAACATGATAAACAAAAGAATCAAGCTCGTCAACGTGATCCAGGTTATGCTCGTTCACCGGATCCTTCCGTGCCAGCGCCGGACTTGCTATTTGTGGGAGTTCGATCCGGCCAAGCACCAGACGCTGCTGGAGCTCTTCGGCACGACGCACAGAGACATCTAGAAGGTGCTCTTCAAGGCCGACGAGACACCACCGCCCACGACCGAGGATCGTGGGCTTAGCTCAAAACACTAGGCTAATCTGGTAAGTTCTTTCATGTTTTCAAGGTATATCCTTTACTGGCATATTTGAGGAAGGAATCTAAGCCTCCCTACCAATTCTCTCAGGCCTGGATAGAGATAGCGGAGCGGATTAACTATCCGGCTTCGCTGCCCGAAGACCCAGAAACCCCACTTCTGATGAAGATGCTGTTTCCGGCGCCTTATGAGGTGCCGGAGAAGAAGGCCAAAAAGAAGGCCAAGGGGACCAGAGATGGTCTTCGTCGCAATGGCGCTTCGGATGCAATGTCCGAAGACATCGAGGATCGTTCCTCCGTCGCTGAAGATGACGAGGAAGAGGAGGAGGAAGAAGAAGAGATCCATTCCCCCGGGGGAGAAAGAAGAGGATGTCCTCCACGCACCTGGAGGCCAAGGCGTCCAAGAAGGGGAAGACCTCCCTTCCAGACAACTCCGCAGCGGCCACCAACAGCAGCTCGGAGTGGGAGCCTAGGGACAAGCCCCTGGCCAAATCGTAAGAGTCCGGACACGGTAATATATCTGGCCTTTTTACTTTATTATTTTTAACGTGCTGGATCATGCACCTGCAATCCGGCCCAGTCCAACATCGAGCTATCCTCCTCTTCGGAGGGGTCGCTGGACCCGTCGGCAATGGATAGCGAGTCCCTTCCGACGGCCTCCTCACTCAAGGCCGTGGTCAACACCGAGGTGTTGTCTCGAAGGATCCCAGGCCAGGGAGAGGCTTAGGAGGCCGTCCCGGTGGTGCCGGAGGGGGAGACTACGGTTGCCGAACACATGGGGGAGCAAACCCCCATGGACACCGATGACGGGGGCCGTATCCAATTCGGCCCCCAGCCGAATACAGCTCCGGAGGCCCATGCGGCTCCGGACTCAGGCAGGCCGCCTCTCTCGAAAGAGGGGGGTGAGCCAACTCCACCGATGACCTCTGTCCATCCAGAGGCACCGGATAGATTACTGGAAGCGTTGTGAGGCGCTTCCATCGTTGAAGAACACCGTACTCTTATGAGTATGGTGATTGAGAAGATCCAGTCCGCCAAAAGCGGACTGGCCGAAGCCTGCACTAGCCTTCTAATAGGCTTTGAGGTAAGTAATATAATTGTAAAAGATTGTCACAATATAGACAGTAGCCCCTGATGCTCTGCCGGTGTTCGGAAAGAAAAGCCGAACAGAGGATCAAATAATTTTCGCAGGAGTCTAATCTGATATGTCTATGTGAATAAGTAGGCGTCGCTGCTGGCTGCGATCGCTCACACTGCGGAAGTCTCCGGACTGAAGCAGAATCTGGAGCGGGCCGAGGAAGAGCTCGGCCATGTGAAGAAGCAGCTGGAGGACAACCAAGGTATGCAGTAACCTGTGCATATATTTTAGGAAGGATGAATGGTTTGTGCTGACTAAAGTGTCATGAACTTTATTAGGGGCCACGAATGAAGTAGCGGCCCTCAAGAAGGCGTTGGCCGAGGTCGAGGACAAAGCGGCCAAGGAACGCGCCGCACGCGAGAAGCAGGAGGCCTGGATCAGCGAGGTCCAACAAGAGCTTCAGGACGCCGTCAAGAAGTACGAGTCCTTGGAGCGCGATTTTAAGGATAGAGAGTCCGA
This sequence comes from Aegilops longissima, assembly GCA_021605205.1. Classification (NCBI taxonomy): domain Eukaryota; kingdom Viridiplantae; phylum Streptophyta; class Magnoliopsida; order Poales; family Poaceae; genus Aegilops; species Aegilops longissima. The sequence continues at coordinate 8,386,220 of CM038679.1, forward strand.
ACTTGCCAAGGCCCGCCAGAGCGCACAAGATGCCCGAGCCGAAGCCCAGAGCGCCCTCCAGGAAATCCATGTGGCCAAAAAATCACGGCGGGTATGGCTTTTATAATGCAGAGCAAATATGTGAAGGAAAGGTTCCTTTTACTGACCCGGATTTGGAGTTCTCCAGGGGTGTTTGCGGATCTGCCGCACAGCGTATCAGACGCTGCCGAATTTTATCGAACCGAAGAGGGGAGCTCTACGGAGAAGCTGTTATGGTCTCAATACCTTGGATCAGAACATCCAGTGCCCTTTAGCGATCAGCTAAAACAGTTGGTCGAGCTGCATAGGGCGGCCGAACTAGCCATGAAGGACTTAATAATCCGGCTATGGCCTGCCGAGCCCATGCCCATCAGCTACTTCAGACTCGTGAAGCGGCTTGTCAGTGCCTGCCCATGGCTTGAAGCCATCAAGCGGTCGGTTTGTATCGTAGGCGCGCGGATGGCCTTTGCCCGCGCTAAGATGCATTGGGCGAAGATGGATGCCACGAAGCTGATGACCGAGGGGCCGTCTGAGGGCAAGGAGCACCACCGACCCGAACTGTATTTTGACAGTGTCCTGGAGGGGTCCCGCCTTGTGGCGGAGCAATGTGCCAAGGATATCATATTCCCATGAATACATTCATGTTATCCTCTCCTGTAATATGAAACAAGATCTTTATGTAATATAATGCTTGTTTATTTAAAATTTTACCTCCTGTGCGGCCGTTTAAGAAATCTGAGAGTTGGCGATTAAATCGGCTTCCTTTACGTAGATAGTACGGGGGTGTTCGGGATAAATATAAACACTCTTTACTCCGAATTTTGGTCCTTAAAGGAGGTGTTTAACGCAACGAACAAGGCAATTGGACTATACGGCTTTATCACCCTCACTTAGCCATAGGAGTTTGACAATGAAAATTTTGGCGCAGCCCCTGGTGTTCAGAAGGCCGAACTCGGGGCGCTATACACGCCTAATCGGATAAAAACCGACTCATCACATAATGCGGGAAAAATCTCTAAGGATTTGAAACCTCTCGAACAGCTGACCAGCTCTCACCGCATCATGACAGTCAGTTTTCGACTTTCTCTACTGAGGTGCTCGTCCGGAAGAACCGGGACACAATCGCAGTAGTTCTCTCTTTACTACCCTAGCTGATATAACGGAATGTAAGGTAGTAAGCACAGGAGCCGGGCAACCCAATTATTGACCGAAGACATGATTCAGAGCCGATGCATATAATGCTATAAGTTCGGGGTGCCGAACTGTACTATAAAAGTGTTCGAACTTTATTGCCGTGTAATGGGGTATGATGAAGCCCCTGGCGAAATAAGGCGTACCAGAGTGTACGGGTGCAATATAAAAAATACAAAGACAAGGAAAAAGTCAAGTAATAAGCTGACGCCGCAAATATTAAGACGCAAACTATTTTCCATTGTGATTTGATTAATACGTCAAGGCGTATTTGTACAAGTAATGCGATAAGCAAATAAGTCTATTTGACATGCCATGACCAAGAGCGAGCTGCGCGCGAGTATGTAAAACAGGTATAGCGATCGTTAGCAGAGACCACCTGGGGGTTCCCTTGTACGTCAAAGCTCCTTGCCTTCTTGGTGTATCCGTCCCGTAATAGGTCCGATGTTCAAGTTATCAGAAAAGCCTCGAGAAGAGAAAAACCTGACATGAAAAAGAAAAAAGAAAAAGTGAAGGTATGTGGATCTAGGGGTGGTTAGCCACCTTATGGACCATGGTCTAGCTGTGCCTCCGTCCCTGCCGATGGTATTTTGAGTGCGTAGTTATGTTCACGCAGCACAAATGTCACCGCATGATTGGGACTGGGACGGAGGCCGAATTGCTAGTCAATCTCTGGACGAGCTGGACAGTCCTGCTGCAGAGTAGTTTGGACTCGCTTGACGGTGTCTGGGGGCTTTACTGCCGAATTGAGCTTCTGCCTAAAAAGGCTACTCTGCACTTCTGCTGCAAGGGCCGCGGTGTGCTCCTCAGTACGGAGGGAGCGTTCCGTATTTCCGTTGACCATTATTACACCACGTGGTCCAGGCATCTTGAGCCTGAGGTAGGCGTAGTGCGGCACCTCATTGAATCGAGCGAATGCAGTTCGTCCGAGTAGTGCATGGTAGCCACTTCGGAAGGGGACGATATCGAAGATTAACTCTTCGCTTCGGAAATTATCCGGGGATCCGAAGACCACTTCCAGTGTGATTGAGCCCGTACAGCAGGCCTCTACACCTGGTATGACACCTTTAAAGGTGGTTTTTGTGGGCTTGATCCTTGAGGGATCGATACCATTTTGCGCATTGTATCCTGATAGAGCAGGTTCAGGCTGCTGCCTCCGTCCATGAGGACTCGCGTAAGGTGGAATCCGTCAATAATTGGGTCGAGGACCAGTGCGGCTGAACCGCCATGACGGATATTGGTCGGATGGTCCCTGCGATCGAAGGTGATCGAACAGGAGGACCATGGGTTGAACTTTGGGGCGTCTGGCTCCATCGCGTAGACGTCCCTGAGTGCACGCTTGCGCTCCCTCTTGGGGATATGGGTGGCGTATATCATGTTCACCGTTTTGACTTGGGGTGGAAATTTCTTCTGTCCCCCTCTGTTCGGTGGTCGGGGTTCCTCGTCATCGTCATCGCTTTGCGACCCTTTCTCCTTATTCTCGGCGTTTAACTTGCCGGCCTGTTTGAAGACCCACCATTCCCTGTTGGTATGATTGGCTGGTTTATCAGGAGTACCATGGATTTGGCATGGTCGATCTAGTATGCGGGCAAGACTGGACGGGCCCGGATTATTTCTCTTAAATGGCTTCTTCCGCGGACCGGACTTAGAGCCACTAAATCCGGCGTTGACCGCCGTGTCTTTGGTGTTACCACGTTGTTTCGACGCTTATGTCTATTGCATCGGGGCTTGCCGTTGATGATGAACGGAATGGTGGAAAGTTGCATGGCAATATATCTCGGAATGGCTATGGAAATGCCATAATAGGTAGGTATGGTGGCTGTTTTGAGGAAGATATAAGGAGGTTTATGTGTGATAGAGCGTATCATATCACGGGGTTTGGATGCACCGCGAAGTTTGCACCAACTCTCAATGTGAGAAAGGGCAACGACGTGCATCAAGAGGCTAGCAATGGCGGAAAGGTAAAAGTGCGTATAATCCATGCACTCAACATTAGTCAAAAGAACTCATATACTTATTGCAAAAATTTAGAAGTCATCAAAAATCAAGTACTACGCGCATGCTCCTAGGGGGATAGATTGGTAGGAAAAGACCATCGCTCGTCCCCGACCGCCACTCATAAGGATGCACAAGCCAAGTACACTTCATGTTTCAAATTTGTTACACAACTTTAACCATATGTGCATGCTACGGGATTTGCTAACTTCAACACAAGCATTCTTTAAATTCATAATCACCCAACCAGCATGACTTTAATATTACCACCTCCATATCTCAAAACAATTATCAAGTATCAAACTTTTCTTAGTATTCAACACACTCAAAAGAAAGTTTCACATATCTTGAATACCAAGTATATTAATTTTAAGCAAATTACCATGCTATTAATGACTCTCAAAATAATATAAGTGAAGCATGAGAGATCAATAGTTTCTTTAAAACAAATCCACCACCGTGCTCTAAAAGATCTAAGTGAAGCACTAGAGCAAAAATTGTCAAGCTCGAAAGATATAAGTGAAGCACTATGAGCATAACTATCAAACTCAAAAAATATAAGTGAAGCACCATGAGCATTCTATCAAATTCCAATCCATGTATGGCTCTCTCAAAAGGTGTGTACAGCAAGGATGATTGTGGTAAACTAACTAATACAAGACGCTCCAAGCAAAACACTTATCATGTGATGAATAAAAATATAGCCCCAAGTAAATTAGCGATGGAAGTAGACGGAAGAGGGGATTCCTTCCGGGGCATCCCCAAGCTTTGACTTTTTGGTTTCCTTGGATTATCTTGGGGTTGCCATGGGCATCCCCAAGCTTAGGCTCTTGCCACTCCTTGTTCCATAATCCATCAAAATAATTCACCCAAAACTTGAAAATTGGTATGGTTGACTTGCTCTTGCGTGAGCCTCCCCGGCAACGGCGCCAAAAATTCTTCTTGCTACCTCTTGAGCACTGCGTTGTATTTCCCCGAAGAGGAGAGGATGATGCAGTAAAATAGCGTAAGTATTTCCCTCAGTTTTTGAGAACTAAGGTATCAATCCAGTAGGAGACCACGCACAAGTCCCTCGTACCTGCACAAAACGATAGCTACTCGCAACCAACGCCATTAGGGGTTGTCAATCCCTTCAGGTCACTTACGAGAGTGAGATCTGATAGAGATAATATTTTTGGTATTTTGGATATATACATGCAAAGTAAAAATAAAAGCAAAGTAAAAACAAAGCAAGTATAAAAGTGATGGAGATTGATATGATGAGAATAGACCCGGGGGCCATAGGTTTCACTAGTGGCTTCTCTCAAGAGCATAGATATTCTACGGTGAGTGAACAAATTCCTGTTGAGCAATTGACAGAATTGAGCATAGTTATGAGTATATCTAGGTATGATCATGTATATAGGCATCACGTCCATGACAAGTAGACCGAAACGATTACGCATCTACTACTATTACTCCACTCATCGACCGCTATCCAAAGATGCATCTAGAGTATTAAGTTAAAAACAGTATCGCCTTAAGCAAGATGACATGATGTAGAGGATAAATTCATGCAATATGATAAAACCCCATCTTGTTATCCTCGATGCATGGCAACAATACAATCGTGCCTTGCTGCCCTTCACATCCTTTGGGAAAGGACACCGCAAGATTGAACCCAAAGCTAAGCACTTCTCCCATTGCAAGAACTACCAATCTAGTTGGCCAAACCAAACAGATAATTCAAGAGACTTGCAAAGATAACTCAATCATACATAAAAGAATTCAGAGAAGATTCAAATATTATTCATAGATAAGCTGGATCATAAACCCACAATTCATCGGTCTCAACAAACACACCGCAAAAAGAAGATTACATCGAATAGATCTCCACGAGAGAGGGGGAGAACATTGTATTGAGATCCAAAAAGAGAGAAGAAGCCATCTAGCTACTAACTATGGACCCGTAGGTCTGAGATAAGCTACTCACACTTCATCGGAGAGGCTTTGATGATGATGTAGAAGCCCTCCGTGATGGATGCCCCCTCCGACGGAGCTCCGAAACAGGCCCCAAGATGGGATCTCGTGGATACAGGAAGTTGCGGCGGTGGAATTAGTTTTTTGGCTCCTGTTCTGATCGTTTGAGGATACGTAGGTATATATAGGAGGAAGGGGTACGTCAGTGGAGCAACAGGGGGCCCACGAGGCAGGGGGCGCGCCCCCACCCTCGTGACCGCCTCTTTTGCTCCTTGGAGTAGGGTCCAAGTCCCCTGGATCACGTTCGGTGAGAAAGTCACGTTCCCGAAGGTTTCATTCCGTTTGGACTCAGTTTGATATTCTGTTTCTTCGAAACACCGAAATAGGCAAAAAACAGCAATTCTGGGTTGGGCCTCCGGTTAATAGGTTAGTCCCAAAAATGATATAAAAGTGGAAAATAAAGCCCAATATAGTCCAAAACAGTAGATAAAGTAGCATGGAGCAATAAAAAATTATAGATACGTTGGAGACGTATCACCCGCACCGCCCCGCCGCCCGCAAACCGCCGCCGTCGTCTCGCCACCCCACCACCAACCCACGCCGCCCCGGAGTCCCGCCACCGTAGCCAAGCCTCGCCGGAGCCTCGCCGGAGGTACACGCCGCCGCCGCCGCCGTTGTTCGGTTTTATTTTAAAACCGTTCGGTTTTTTTAGAAACCCTAGATTCATTTTTTATTTAGATCGGTTTTAGTTTCCGGTTTAGCTAAACAGCGTACGCTCGTCCGTACGTTCATTTTAACGAACGGTGTTCACTCGTTAGCCGTAGACAGCGAACGTTCGTTCGTTAGCCTGTTAGTCAATTTTTCTTTTTCCAGGGTTTATCCACGATTATTTTTAATAGCGATTTCTGCCCTGATCTTCATTTTAGTTGATCTTTTCGCTCGTTTATCAGAATCAGGCGATTGCAGCGCATAGATCTTCGCCTCAAAGCCCTCTTTCTGTTTAACCAACTTGAACAAGGTTTTGGTACTGTAAAATTTGACTCTAGTCCAGATTAGTAAACGGATCTTGTTTCTTTCGCAGTTTGAGTTTCATTGCTTCGCTTGATTTGATTCTTTTTGCAAACCGGAGTTATTTAGTTGAACTTTCTGGTTAGATCTCTTATTTGAGTTTTACCTGTGCTTCTAGTTTGAGTGCTTATTGTATGTTATAGTTTGTTTACGATAGAGTACCCGGAGTGCGAAGCGTGCTACTACGAGTCTCTAGGTTTCACGGATCATCAACAAGGCAAGTAACACTTTGATCATACCACTTTACTACCGAGTTTTATTGCATTAGATCAAACCCACAAACATTGAATGGTTAGGATCTGAGTTAACACGTGGGTTTTGGGAAGTAGATGATGAGGTAGAACCTATTGTCCTGTTTATTATCAAACCTTTGGGAGTTACTTCTACGTTATGCTTATATTGCTATGATATGCTCGTAGACGTGGATTGGGTGAGTGTATCCATGACAGATGTGAGTACTGTTGACTAATGGTTAACTTAAGGTGGCTACTTCAATACACATCTTGGTGGATTGCTTGAGGCACCCTGGAGTACCCAGTGGTTGTCAAGGCACCTGGAGAATCCAGTGTTGTCCTAGGATATCCCGGAGTACCCGTGTGATCATCCTACGGTCCGCCACCCAGGCTCAAAGGGATCATAAGATTATTCATGCTAGAAACTTCCGTGTGCAGCCACAAGCCAATATGGGCTCTGGCATAGTTGAGTAAGTTGCGTGAAGCTCTTGAAGAGGTAGACTAGCAGATGTAGTGGGTTGTAGGTGGTACTGTCTACCTAGAGTAGAGAGTTAATGCTTCAGAAAGACTGGGTCTCGAATCTCCGACCATGGATGTATTCGAGTCTTGTGGGGAAAAGTGTGCAAACCTCTGCAGAGTGTACAAACTAATCATGGTTAGCCGTGTCCCCGGTTATGGACATCTTGAGTATCTGGTTCTTGGATTATCATGTTGATCTCAACACTCTAAATTTAATTTGATTGGGTTAATGATGACGTTTAATTGGGATTGAGTTGGAGGAACCTTCTCAATGTTTAACAACCACCATGATAGTTAAACAAAATTTATTCCTTTGTTGTAGGGAAAAATTGGCTTTATGCAAAACTTTTAACAATAGAGCTTTCCACCAGCCAAATATGCATGTAGTAATAGCATTTATTTTGTTCATTACTCTATGTGTTACATTGCCAGCATATTCCATGTGCTGACCCGTTCCGGGCTGCAACGTTTCGTGTTGCAGAATTTTCAGACGACGAGTAAGGTGCTATAGGTCATTGTCTTTCACGCAGCTATGTCGTTGGAGTTGATGGACTCACTTTATCTTCCAAGCCTTCCGCTGTATCGATTTTAGATGGCCTTAAGCCATATTATTGTAATAAGTTCTCTTTTAAGACATTCGATGATAATAAGTGTGTGATTGAAACTCTGTTATAAATCCTTGAGTATTGTGTGTCAGCATTACCGATCCAGGGATGACACTGATGCACAGAGATCAGACTGTTTGAGATCTGTTCGCTACAAGATGGTATCAGAGCACACGCTAACTATAGGACACGACCACTAAGCTTAAACCATAGGTCACTCTTCTCTTCTCATTTCTGACTCCTCTCCCTTTTCTACCCTATAGGATGGCGGATGCAAGGAACAAGTTCACGCAACCGGATGAAGATACACCTTTTGGACGACACTTGAAGGAAGTTACTAGGTACCTGAACATCGGAATACCAAGCTTCACCGGGACCTATATCGCCACTTTACTAGAAGAGGAGCATTGGATGATTCGAGTTCAAGTTCCAGGAAGGACGTTCATGCCAGTCACTGAACCCATAAACTTTTCCTTGATGCACCAACCTGGAGTCTAGGAAAGAGCATGGTAGCCCACATCACCATGGGACGCATTGGAGAAGTTTACCACAAGGATCTCAAGGATACTGTCTTCCAGATTTGTGGGCGCCGAGATGAGCAATGGGAGATGGTCAGCACCAGGAGGGATAGATCCATTGCAGCTTTCATCCAGGAGTTGAACCAGCACATTCGTTGCCAGGAGAACTAGATGTGCGCAGGCTTGATAGATCTGAAGAAGGCAATGACCAGGATCACGGAGCTGGAGGAAGAACCCAACACTACATGCGATGGATATGAGGAGGAAATGACGATACTCATGGAGAAGAATGACGATCTGACAAGGAAGCTAGGAGTATTCACGGGAGACCCCGCGCCAGGAGGAGAAGACGACGATTCCACTTGTCCAGAGAACTACATCATTATCGATGACACCGACTCAGACCCCGATAATAGCGATGATGACTATGTTGATGAAGCTGGAGCAGATATCATGGAGTCTTCCACCGATTAAAACTTCTAGTCGACCACCATATCAGTAGTAGTATTCCCCCATGTATACAGTATAGTCCGAGCACTTTTCTAACGATAGTTAGACCGCTTGTATGCCCTTGTTTGAATTGATTGAAGTGATATGTTTGTGTTTGTCACATGTGCATATGGGTAGTGTTTTTCCCTCTAGACCCCATTCTATTCTATTTTCTTATCTTTTCTAAACCCATCAGATGCCTCCGAGACGCGGCAATGGATTTGCTTTTCCGTCGGAGCTCACTCAGTTGATCTAGCAGCAGAATACCCTGATGCAACTACTAGTCCAGAACCAGAACCAGGGGAACAATAAGAACAACAACCCACCACCACCACCACTTGTTGATCACTTAGCCCATTTCCTAAGGCTAAATCCGCCGGTGTTCTCCAGTAGCACCGAGCCGATTGTTGCAGATGATTGGCTCCGCAAGATTGGAAGGGAGCTGACCACTGCAGGATGCACGGATGCGGAGAGAGAGTGTTTTGCCGCACATCAGCTTGATGGACCCACAATATCATGGTGGGAGAATTTCACAACCACTTACCTCATCGACACTGTCACATGGGACCAGTTTCAGCAGGCTTTTCGCACTGCCCATGTTTCAGCAGGAGCTATGACCATGAAGAAGCGCGAGTTTCGGAACTTGCACCAAGGAGGACGCACAGTGGGCCAGTATGTGGATGATTTTAGTAAGTTAGCACGTTATGCCCCAGATGACGTCGCTATAGATGCAGCTAAGCAGGAGAATGTTCTGGAAGGACTGAATGATGAGCTGAGCATGCAGTTGATGGTGGCAACCTTCAACAATTATCAGGAGTTGGTAGATAGAGCTCTCATGATTGAAGGGAAGCAGCAGCAGATTGACAACCGTAAGAGGAAGTATGTGCTACGTCTTGAGCTTGCGTTGGTTTTCCTTGAAGAGGAAAGGTTTATGCAACAAAGTAGCGTAAGTATTTTCCTCAGTTTTTGAGAACCAAGGTATCAATCTAGTAGGAGGCTCCTCAAAAGTCCCACGCACCTACACAAACAAACAAGAACCTCGCAACCAACGCAATAAAGGGTTTGTCAATCCCTTCACGACCACTTGCGAAAGTGAGATCTGATAGAGATAATATGATAAGATAAATATTTTTGGTATTTTTATGATATAGATTGGAAAAGTAAATATGCAAATAAAAGTAGATGGTAAACTTATATGATAAAAGATAGACCCGGGGGCCATAGGGTTCACTAGTGGCTTCTCTCAAGATAGTATAAGTATTACGGTGGGTGAACAAATTACTGTCGAGCAATTGATAGAAAAGCAAATAATTATGAGATTATCTAGGCATGATCATGTATATAGGCATCACGTCCGTGACAAGTAGATCGACTCCTGCCTGCATCTACTACTATTACTCCACACATCGACCGACTCCTGCCTGCATCTAGAGTATTTAGCTCATAAAGAACAGAGTAACACATTAAGAAAGATGACATGATGTAGAGGGATAAACTCATGCAATATGATATAAACCCCATCTTTTTATCCTCGATGGCAACAATACAATACGTGCCTTGCTGCCCTCGCATCACTAGGAAAGGACACCGCAAGATTGAACCCAAAGCTAAGCACTTCTCCCATTGCAAGAAAGATCAATCTAGTAGGCCAAACCAGACTGATAATTCGAAGAGACTTGCAAAGATAACTTAATAACACATAAAAGAATCCAGAGGAGATTCAAATATTTCTCATAGATAAACTTGATCATAAACCCACAATTCATCGGATTTCGACAAACACACCGCAAAAAGAGTTACATCGAATAGATCTCCAAGAAGATCAAGGAAAACTTGGTATTGAGAATCAAAGAGAGAAAAAAAGTCATTTAGCTAATAACTATGGACCCGAAGGTCTGTGGTAAACTACTCACAACTCATCGAAGAGGCCTTGGAGATGATGTAGAGGCCCTCCGTGGTCGATTCCCCCTCCGGCGGAGCGCCGGCGAAGGCTCCAATATGGGATCTCGCGGATACAAAAGGTTGCGGCGGTGGAATTAGGTTTTCGTGGTCGCTTCTAAAGGTTTCAGGGTACGGGTGTATATATAAGAGGAAGAAGTAGGTCAGTGGACGCTCGAGGGGCCCACGAGGGTGGGGGGCGCGCCCACCCCAAGGGGGCACGCCGGGCACCCTCGTGGCCGCCTCCTCTATTGCTTGACGTCCACTCCAAGTCCCCTAGATCACGTTTGTTCCAAAAAGATCGTTCCTGAAGGTTTCATCCCGTTTGGACTCCGTTTGATATTCCTTTTCTTCGAAACACTGAAATAGGCAAAAAAAACTGCAATTCGGGTTGGGCCTCCGGTTAGTAGGTTAGTCCCAAAATAGATATAAAAGTGTAAAGTAAAGCCCATAAACATCCCAAAACGGGTAATATAATAGCATGGAACAATCAAAGATTATAGATACGTTGGAGACATATCAAGCATCCCCAAGCTTAATTCCTGCTCGTCCTCGAGTAGGTAAATGATAAAAACAGAATTTTTGATGTGGAATGCTACCTAGCATAATCCTTAATGTAATTTTATTTATTGTGGCATGAATGTTCAGATCCAAATGATTCAAAATAAAAGTTCATATTGACATAATAAATAGTAATACTTCAAGCATACTAATCAAAGCAATCATGTCTTCTCAAAATAACATGGCTAAAGAAAGTTATCCCTAAAAAATCATATAGTCTGGCTATTGCTCTATCTTCATCACACAAAGTATTTAATCATGCACAACCCCGATGACAATCCTAGCAATTGTTTCATACTTTAGTAATCTCAAACTTTTTCAACTTTCACGCAATACATGAGCGTGAGCCACCGACATAGCACTATATGTGGAATAGAATGGTGGTTGTGGAGAAGACAAAAAGGAGAAGATAGTCTCACATCAACTAGGCGTATCAACGGGATATGGAGATGCCCATTAATAGATATCAATGTGAGTGAGTAGGGATTGCCATGCAACGGATGCACTAGAGCTATAAATGTATGAAAGCTCAACAAAATAAACTAAGTGGGTGTGCATCCAACTCGCTTGCTCACGAAGACCTAGGGCATTTTGAGGAAGCCCATCATTGGAATATACAAGCCAAGTTCTATAATGAAAAATTCCCACTAGTATATGAAAGTGACAACATAGGAGACTCTCTATCATGAAGATCATGGTGCTACTTTGAAGCACAAGTGTGGTAAAAGGATAGTAGCATTGTCCCTTCTCTCTTTTTCTCTCATTTTTTTATTTGGCCTTTATCCTTTTTTTATTTGGCCTTTCTCTCTTTCTTTTTTTTTGTACAGTCCAAAGTCTCATCCCGACTTGTGGGGGAATCATAGTCTCCATCATTCTTTCCTCACTTGGGACAATGCTCTAATAATGAAGATCATCACACTTTTATTTACTTACAACTCAAGATTACAACTCGATACTTAGAACAAGATATGACTCTATATGAATGCCTCTGGTGGTGTACCAGGATATGCAATGAATCAAGAGTGACATGTATGAAAATTATGAAGGTGGCCTTGCCACAAATACGATGTCAACTACATGATCATGCAAAAGCAATATGACAATGATGATGTGTGTCATAATAAACGGAACAGTGGAAAGTTGCATGGCAATATATCTCAGAATGGCTATGGAAATGCCATAATAGATAGGTATGGTGGCTGTTTTGAGGAAGGTATATGGTGGGTGTATGGTACCGGCGAAAGTTGCGCGACACAAGAGAGGCTAGCAATGGTGGAAGGTGAGAGTGCGTATAATCCATGGACTCAACATTAGTCATAAAGAACTCATATACTTATTGCAAAAATCTACAAGTCATTGAAAACAAAGTACTACGCGCATGCTCCTAGGGGATTAGATTGGTAGGAAAAGACCATCGCTCGTCCCCGACCGCCGACAATCAATAAATAAAATTGTGCTCCAACTTCATCACAAAGCGGTTCACCATACGTGCATGCTACGGGAATCACAAACTTCAACACAAGTATTCTTTAAATTCATAATCACCCAACTAGCATGACTCTAATATCACCATCTCTATATCTCAAAACAATTATCAAGCATCAAATTGATCATAGCATCCAATTCACTTCCTTTGATAGTTTTTATTATACTCAACTTGGATGCCCATCATTCTAGGACCAATTTTATAACCATAGCAAATACCATGCTGTTCTAAGAGACTCTCAAAATAATATAAGTGAAGCATGAGAGATCAACAATTTCTACAAAATTAATCCACCGCCGTGCTCTAAAGGATATAAGTGAAGCACTAGAGCAAAAATTATCTAGCTCAAAAGATATAAGTGAAGCACATAGAGTATTCTAATAAATTCTAATAAAGTGGCCTTCTCCCAAAAGGTGTGTATAGCAAGGATGATTGTGGTAATCTAAAAAGTAAAGGCTAATATCATACAATACGCTCCAAGTAAAACACATATCATGTAGCGAATAAAAATATAGCTCCAAGTAAAGTAACCGATAGACGAAGACGAAAGAGGGGATGCCTTCCGGGGCATCCCCAAGCTTAGGATTTTGGTTATCCTTGAATATCTTGGGGTGCCATGGGCATCCCCAAGCTTAGGATCTTGCCACTCCTTATTCCATAGTCCATCAAATCTTTACCCAAAACTTGAAAACTTCACAACACAAAACTCAACAGGAAATCTCATAAGCTCCGTTAGTGCAAGAAAGAAAAACCACCACATAAGGTACTGTAATGAACTCATTCTTTATTTATATTGGTGTTAAACCTACTGTATTCCAACTTCTCTATGGTTCATACCCCTTGATACTAGCCATAGATGCATCAAAATAAGCAAACAACACACGAAAAACAGAATCTGTCAAAAACAGAACAGTCTATAGCAATCTGTAACTCTCGAATACTTCTGGAACTCTAAAAATCCTACCAAAATAGGAGGTCCTGGGAAATTTGTCTATTGATCTACATAAAAAAGAATCAACGCAAAATCACGTTTCTGTGAATTACTAAAATTATTTTCGTGCGTGCAGAGTTTCTGTTTTTCAGCAGAATCAAATTAACTATCGTCGTAGGTCATCCTATAGGTTCTACTTGGCACAAACACTAACTAAAAAATAAAAGCACATCTAAACATAAGCTAGATTAAAAAATTATTACTAAACAGAAGCAAAAACAAAAAACAAAAATAAAGTTGGGTTGCCTCCAAACAAGCGCTATTGTTTAACGCCCCAAGCTAGGCATAAAAGCGAGGATAGATCTAAGTAGTGCCATCTTTGGCACTCAATTCATAAGTAGCTCGCATGATAGATTCATAATTTAATTTGACTTTCTTTCTTGGAAAGTGCGCCATGTATTTCCTTAATGGAAATTGGAATCTAATATTCCCTTCCTTCATATCAGCAATTGCACCAATCGTTCTAAGGAAAGGTCTACCAAGAATAATAGGACATGAAAGTTTGCAATCTATGTCAAGAGCGATAAAATCTGCGGGCACATAATTCCTATTTTCATCAACAATAAGAACATCATTGATCCTTCCCATAGGTTTCTTAATGGTGGAATCCACAAGGTGCAAATTTAAAGAGCAATCATCAAGATCATGGAAACCTAGAATATCACATAAAGTTTTCAAAATCGTGGAAACACTAGCACCCAAATCACACAAAGCATAACACTCATGATCTTTAATTTTAATCTTTATAGTAGATTCCCATTCATCATAAAGTTTTCTAGGTATAGAAACTTCCAAATTAAGTTTTTCTTCATAAGATTGCATCAAGGCATCAACAATATGTTTGGTAAAAGCTTTATTTTGACTATAAACATGAGGAGAATTCAACACGGATTGCAACAAAGAAATACAATCTATTAAAGAACAATTATCATAATTAAATTCCTTGAAATCCAAGATAGTGGGTTCAATGCTATTTAAAGTCTTGACCTCTCCAATCCCACTTTTACAAAATTTAGCATCAAGATCTACAAACTCCGAATCATTGGGACGCCTTTTAACTAAAGTTGACTCATCTCCAGTCCCATAATTATCAAGATTCATATTGAAAAACAAATATTTAATAGGGGACACATCAATAACTTTTAGATCTTCATCATTATTTTCATGGAAACTAGAAGAACACGCTTTTAAAAAGCAATCTTTCTTAGCACGCAACCTACGGTTCTTTTTTTGCACTCATCAATGGAAATTCTCATGGCTTTGAGAGACCCATTGATATCATGTTTAGGAGAAGTAGATCTAAGTTTCAAAGAATCAACATCAAGCTAGATTCTATCAACGTTTCTAGCCAAATCATCAACTTTAAGCAATTTTTCTTCAAGCAAAGCATTAAAATTCTTTTGAGAGATTATAAATTCTTTAACACTATTCTCAAAATCAGAGGGCATCTTATTAAAATTTCCATAAGAATTATTGTAGGAATTTCCTTAATTATTAGAGGAATTACTAGGGAATGGTCTAGGATTAAAGTTTCCTCTATAAGCATTGTTACCAAAATTATTCCTACCAACAAAATTCACATCCATAGATTCATTATTATTCTCAATCAAAGTAGACAAAGGCATATCATTGGGATCAATAGGAGCACTCTTAGTAGCAAAAAATTTCATAAGTTCATCCATGTTTCCACTCAAAACATTAATTTCTTCTACAGCATGCACTTTCTTACTAGTAGATCTTTCGGTGTGCCATTGAGAATAATTAGCCTAATGTTATCAAGGAGTTTAGTAGCTTCTCCTAAGGTGATTTGCATAAAAGTGCCTCCGGCGGCCGAATCTAAAAGATTTCTAGAAGCAAAATTCAATCCAGCAAAAAAATTTGTATGATCATCCATAAATTCAAACCATGAGTAGGGCAACTGCGAATCATCAATTTCATTCTTTCCCAAGATTGGGCAACATGCTCATGATCAAGTTGTTTAAAATTCATAATATCATTCCTAATATGATCTTAGCGGGAGGAAAATACTTAAAGATAAAGGCATCTTTGCACTTATTCCATGAATCAATACTATTCTTAGGCAAAGACGAAAACCAAACTTTAGCACGATCTCTAAGTGAAAACGGAAATAACTTCAATTTAACAATATCATTATCCATATCTTTCTTCTTTTGCATCTCACACAAATCAACAAAGTTGTTTAGATGGGTAGCGGCATCTTCACTAGGAAGGCCGGAGAATTGATCTTTCATAACAAAATTCAGCAAAGCAGCATTGATTTCACAAGACTCAACATCATTAAGAGGAGCAATCGGAGTACTAAGGAAATCATTATTATTGGTATTGGAAAAGTCACACAATTTGGTATTATCTTGCACCATCGCAACAAGCAATCCAACACACAAGCAAACAAAAAGGCAAGCGAAAGAGAGAGAGAGGAGATTGGGAAAGAGAGGGCGAATAAAACGGCAAGGGTGAAGTGGGGGAGAGGAAAACGAGAGGCAAATGGCAAATAATGTAATGTGAGGGAGATGAGTTTGTGATGGGTACTTGGTATGTCTTGACTTGAGCGAAGACCTCCCCGGCAACGGCGCCAGAAATCCTTCTTGCTACGCCTTGAGCTTGCGTTGGTTTTCCTTGAAGAGGAAAGGGTGATGCAACAAAGTAGCGTAAGTATTTCCCTCAGTTTTTGAGAACCAAGGTATCAATACAGTAGGAGACTCCTCAAAAGTCCCACGCACCTACACAAACAAACAAGAACCTCGCAACCAACGCAATAAAGGGGTTGTCAATCCCTTCACGGCCACTTGCGAAAGTGAGATCTGATACAGATAATATGATAAGATAAATATTTTTGGTATTTTTATGATATAGATTGGAAAAGTAAAGATGCAAATAAAAGTAGATGGAAAACGTATATGATAAAAGATAGACCCAGGGGGCATAGGTTTCACTAGTGGCTTCTCTCAAGATAGCATAAGTATTACGGTGGGTGAACAAATTACTGTCGAGTAATTGATAGAAAAGCGAATAATTATGAGATTATCTAGGCATCATCATGTATATTGGCATCACGTCCGTGACAAGTAGATCGACTCCTACCTGCATCTACTACTATTACTCCACACATCGACCGACTCCTGCCTGCATCTAGAGTATTAAGTTCATAAAGAACAGAGTAACGCATTAAGAAAGATGACATGATGTAGAGGGATAAACTCATGCAATATGATATAAACCGCATCTTTTTATCCTCGATGGCAACAATACAATGCGTGCCTTGTTGCCCCTGCTGTCTCTGGAAAAGGACACCGTAAGATTGAACCCAAAGCTAAGCACTTCTCCCATTGCAAGAAAGATCAATCTAGTAGGCCAAACCAAACTGATAATTCAAAGAGACTTGCAAAGATAACTTAATCACACATAAAAGAATTCAGAGGAGATTCAAATATTTCTCATAGATAAACTTGATCATAAACCCACAATTCATCGGATCTCGACAAACACACCGCAAAAAGAGTTACATCGAATAGATCTCCAAGAAGATCAAGGAGAACTTGGTATTGAGATTCAAAGAGAGAGAAGAAGCCATCTAGCTAATAACTATGGACCCGAAGGTGTGTTGTAAACTACTCACAACTCATCGGAGAGGCCTTGGAGATGATGTAGAGGCCCTCCGTGGTCGATTCCCCCTCCGGCGGAGCGCCGACGAAGGCTCCAAGATGGGATCTCACAGAGACAGAAGGTTGCGGCGGTGGAATTAGGTTTTTGTGGTGCTCCTTGAAGGTTTCAGGGTACGTTGGTATATATAGGAGGAAGAAGTAGGTCGGTGGACGCCGAGGGGCCACGAGGGTGGGGCGCCGCCTCTAGGGGCACCCTCGTGGCTGCCTCCTCTGTTGCTTGACGTCCACTCCAAGTCCCCTGGATCACGTTTGTTCCAAAAAGATCGTTCCCGAAGGATTCATCCCGTTTGGACTCCGTTTGATATTTCTTTTCTTCGAAACACTGAAACAGGCAAAAAAACAGCAATTCGGGTTGGGCCTCTGGTTAGTAGGTTAGTCCCAAAAATGATATAAAAGTGTAAAGTAAACCCCATAAACATCCCAAAAAGGGTAATATAATAGCTGAAGGAAATATGCCCTAGAGGCAATAATAAAGTTATTATTTATTTTCTTATATCATTATAAATGTTTATTATTCATGCTAGAATTGTATTAACCGGAAACATAATACATGTGTGAATACATAGACAAACATAGTGTCACTAGTATGCCTCTACTTGACTAGCTCGTTGAATCAAAGATGGTTAAGTGTCCTAGCCATAGACATGAGTTGTCATTTGATTAACGGGATTACATCATTAGGAGAATGATGTGATTGACTTGACCCATTCCGTTAGCCTAGCACTTGATCGTTTAGTATGTTGCTATTGCTTTCTTCATGACTTATACATGTTCCTGTAACTATGAGATTATGCAACTCCCGTTTACCGGAGGAACACTTTCGGTGCTACCAAACGTCACAACGTAACTGGGTGATTATAAAGGAATACTACAGGTGTCTCCAAAGGTACATGTTGGGTTGGCGTATTTCAAGATTAGGTTTTGTCACTCCGATTGTCGGAGAGGTATCTCTGGGCCCTCTCGGTAATGCACATCACTATAAGCCTTGCAAGCAATGTAGCTAATGAGTTAGTTACAGAATGATGCATTACGTAACGAGTAAAGAGACTTGCCGGTAACAAGATTGAACTAGGTATTGGATACCGACGATCGAATCTGGGGCAAGTAACATACCGATGACAAAGGGAACAACGTATGTTGTTATGCGGTTTGACCGATAAAGATCTTTGTAGAATATGTAGGAGCCAATATGAGCATCCAGGTGATGTCTACATAGTTCTCGAACCCGTAGGGTCCGCACGCTTAAGGTTTCGATGACAGTTATATTATGAGTTTATGAGTTTTGATGTACCGAAGGAGTTCGGAGTCCCGGATGAGATCAGGGACATGACGAGGAGTCTCGAAATGGTCGAGACGTAAAGATCGATATATTGGACGACTATATTCGAGTTCGGAAAGGTTCCGAGTGATTCGGTATTTTTGGAGTACCGGAGAGTTACGGAATTCGCCGAGGAGTATATGGGCCTTATTGGGCCATACGGGAATAGAGGAGAGAGGCCAAAGGAAGGAGGCCTCGCCCCCCCCTCTGGTCCGACTGGACAAGGGGCGAGCCCCTTTTCCTTCTTTCTCCCCCTCTTTCCCTTCTCCTACTCCAACAAGGAAGGAGGAGTCCTACTCCCTGGGAGTAGGACTCCCCTTAGCGCCCCCTCTTAGGCCGGCCGCCCCTCCCCTTGCTCCTTTATATACGGGGGCAGGGGGCACCTCTAGGCACAACAACAATTGATCCCTTGGATCTCTTAGCCGTGTGCGGTGCCCCCCTCCACCATAATCCACCTCGACAATATCGTAGCGGTGCTTAGGAGAAGCCCTGCGTCGGTAGAACATCAAGATCGTCACCACGCCGTCGTGCTGACGAAACTCTCCCTCGATGCTCGGCTGGATCGGAGTTCGAGGGACGTCATCGAGCTGAACGTGTGCTAGAACTCGGAGGTGCCGTAGTTTCGGTGCTTGATCGGTCGGGCCGTGAAGACGTACGACTACATCAACCGCGTTGTCATAACGCTTCCGCTTACGGTCTACAAGGGTACGTGGACAATACTCTCCCCTCTCGTTGCTATGCATCACCATGATCCTTGCGTGTGCGTAGGAATTTTTTTGAAATTACTACGTTCCCCAACAGTGGCATCCGAGCCAGGTTTTATGCGTTGATGTTATTTGCACGAGTAGAACACAAGTGAGTTGTGGGCGATACAAGTCATACTGCTTACCAGCATGTCATACTTTGGCTCAGCGTTATTGTAAGATGAAGCGGCCCGGACCGACATTACGCGTACGCTTATGCGAGACTGGTTTCACCGTTACGAGCACTCGTGCTTAAAGGTGACTGGCGGGTGTCTGTCTCTCTCACTTTAGCTGAATCGAGTGTGACTATGCCCGGTCCTTGCGAAGGTTAAAACAGCACCAACTTGACAAACTATCGTTGTGGTTTTGATGCGTAGGTAAGAACGGTTCTTGCTCAGCCCGTAGCAGCCACGTAAAATTTGCAACAACAAAGTAGAGGACGTCTAACTTGTTTTTGCAGGGCATGTTGTGATGTGATATGGTCAAGACGTGATGCTATATTTTATTGTATGAGATGATCATGTTTTGTAACCGAAGTTATCGGCAACTGGCAGGAGCCATATGGTTGTCGCTTTATTGTATGAAATGCAAACGCACTGTAATTGCTTTACGTTATCACTAAGCGGTAGCGATAGTCGTAGAAGCAAAAGATGGGGTAACAACAACGATGCTACGATGGAGATCAAGGTGTCGCGCCGGTGACGATGGTGATCACGACGGTGCTTTGGAGATGGAGATCACAAGCACAAGATGATGATGGCCATATCATATCACTTATATTGATTGCATGTGATGTTTATCCTTTATGCATCTTATCTTGCTTTGATTGACAGTAGCATTTTAAGATGATCTCTCACTAAAATTATCAAGAAGTGTTCTCCACGAGTATGCACCGCTATGAAAGTTCTTCGTCTTTGAGACACCACGTGATGATCGGGTGTGATAGGCTCTACGTTCAAATACAACTGGTGCAAAACAGTTGCACACGCAGAATACTCAGGTTAAACTTGACGAGCCTAGCATATAACAGATATGGCCTAGAGCACGGAGACCGAAAGGTCGAACGTGAATCATATAGTTGATATGATCAACATAGTGATGTTCACCATTGAAACTACTCCATCTCACGTGATGATCGGACATGGTTTAGTTGATTTGGATCACGTGATCACTTAGATGACTAGAGAGATGTCTGTCTAAGTGGGTGTTCTTAAGTAATATGATTAATTGAACTTAAATTTATCATGAACTTAGTCCTGGTAGTATTTTGCAAATTATGTTGTAGATCAATAGCTCGCGTTGTTGCTTTCATACGTTTATTTTTGATATGTTCCTAGAGAAAAATTATGTTGAAAAATGTTAGTAGCAATGATGCAGATTGGATCCGTGATCTGAGGTTTATCCTCATTGCTACACAGAAAAATTATGTCCTTGATGCATCGCTAGGTGACAGACCTATTGCAGGAGCAGATGCAGACGTTATGAACGTTTGGCTAGCTCAATATGATGACTACTTGATAGTTTAGTGCACCATGCTTAACGGCTTAGAATCGGGACTTCAAAGACGTTTTGAACGTCATGGACCATATGAGATGTTCCAGGAATTGAAGTTAATATTTCAAGCAAATACCCGAGTTGAGAGATATGAAGTCTCCAACAAGTTCTATAGCTAAAAGATGGAGGAGAATCGCTCAACTAGTGAGCATGTGCTCAGATTGTCTGGGTACTTCAATCGCTTGAATCAAGTGGGAGTTAATCTTCCAGATAAGATAGTGATTGACAGAATTCTCTAGTCACCATCAC
This sequence comes from Aegilops longissima, assembly GCA_021605205.1. Classification (NCBI taxonomy): domain Eukaryota; kingdom Viridiplantae; phylum Streptophyta; class Magnoliopsida; order Poales; family Poaceae; genus Aegilops; species Aegilops longissima. The sequence continues at coordinate 8,407,338 of CM038679.1, forward strand.
TTAGAACTTCGTGATGAACTATAGTACGCAAGGGATGACGAAAATGATTCCCGAGCTCTTCGTGATGTTGAAATCGACGAAGGTATAAATCAAGAAAGGGCATCAAGTGTTGATGATTGACAAGACCACTAGTTTCAAGAAAAGAGCAAAGGGAAAGAAAGGGAAACTTCAAGTAGAATGGCAAACAAGTTGTCACTCCCGTGAAGAAGACCAAAGCTGGACCAAAGCCTGAAATTGAGTGCTTACACTGCAAAGGAAATGGTCACTAGAAGCGGAAATGCCCTGAATATTTGGTGGATAAGAAGGATGGCAAAGTGAACAAGAGTATATTTAATATACAGGTTATTGATGTGTGCCTTACTAGTGTTTATAGTAGCCCCTGAGTATTTGATACTTGTTCGTTTGCTAAGATTAGTAACTCGAAACAGGAGTTACAGAATAAACAGAGACTAGTTGAGGGTGAAGTAACGATGTGTGTTGGAAGTGGTTCCAAGATTGATATGATCATCATCGTACACTCCCTATATTTTCGAGATTAGCATTGAACCTAAATAAATGTTATTTGGTGTTTACGTTGAGCATAAATATGATTAGATCATGTTTATTGCGATACGATTATTCATTTAAAGTCAGAGAATAATTGTTGTTCTGTTTACATGAATAAACCTTCAATGGTCATTGTCGGTGTCAAAACCGGCGGATCTCGGGTAGGGGGTCCCGAACTGTGCGTCTAGGCGGATGGTAACAGGAGACAAGGGACACGATGTTTACCCAGGTTCGGGCCCTCTTGATGGAGGTAAAACCCTACGTCCTGCTTGATTGATATTGATATTGTGGATGTTTACAAGAGTGGATCTACCACGAGATCAAGGAGGCTAAACCCTAGAAGCTAGCCTATGGTATGATTGTAAGGGTTGTTGTGATTGTAGTCCTACGGACTAAAGCCATCCGGTTTATATAGACACCGGAGAGGGGCTAGGGTTACATAGAGTCGGTTACAATGGTAGGAGATCTACATATCCGTATCGCCAAGCTTGACTTCCACGCCAAGGAAAGTCCCATCCGGACACGGGGTGAAGTCTTCAATCTTGTATCTTCATAGTCTTGGAGTCCGGTCGATGATGATAGTCCAGCTATCCGGACACCCTCTAATCCAGGACTCCCTCAGTAGCCCCTGAACCAGGCTTCAATGATGATAAGTCCGGCGTGTATATTGCTTGGCATTGCAAGGCGGGTTCCTCCTCCAAATGATAGAAGATTGTGAACACCAGGATAGTGTCCGGCTCTGCAAAATAAATTCCACATTCCACCGTAGAGAGAATAATAATATATATACACAAGTTCAATCTGCTGACGTTTTCCGTGGCATGACGTCACACCACTACCAAGCCATTACTCGAATTGTTTTTTACTTTACCACCTCAGCGCATTTAGCGGCGGTTTCCTTGGCACGCCTTGTCGAGCGAGATCGTGTTTCCCTTAATCCGGGATTCTCATCAATACGGGCGTGGGTAACCCAACGCGTCATTGATGGTGACGCTTGGGAGATAAGCGAGTTTTACCGGGCGGTGGGGGACGCGTAAGACTTCGCCCGCCCATATAAGGGATAAGGATTCACCTTCTCACCTACGCCTTCTTCCACCTTTTGCTTATCCATCTCCGCACACTCGAGCTCCAACGCCCAAGTTCGCGCATCTCGTCTCAACCTTATCCGACCATGTCCGGAGCGGGAGGTAAATGGTTGGCCTCCATCGTTAAGGAGGAGCACATCGCCAAACTGCGCGGCGCCGGATACCTTTCCAGCGATATCGCGCACCGGCTGCCCAACGAGGGGCAGCTCATCCCCACCCCCAGGCCCCATGAGAGGGTCGTCTTTCTTCCCCACTTCCTCCGCGGACTGGGCTTTCCACTACATCCCTTTGTCCGGGGGCTCATGTTCTACTACGGCCTGGATTTCCATGATCTGCGCCAATTTCATCCTCAATATCTCGGCGTTTATCGTCGTAAAGAGGCCTTCCTCTGCATCCAGCCCCACTTCGACTTGGGCTCAAGACCTTCAATGTCAAGCGAAGGTAGTGAAGGGCACTCCAATGGAGTGCGGAGGCGCCATGTTGGGCAAGATGCCCAACATCCTTTGGTTCAAGGGGCCTTCGTGGAATCCGTCAAGGGGTGGCAATCGGGTGGTTCTATATCACCGAGCAGCGTGACCCTAAATGGGCGGCGGCCCCGAGTTTAGATCTGGTATCCCCACGCAGCTCACCCCGGAAAGAGAAGGGCTTGTTGTGGGGTAGTTTGAAGGAGCCGACGGGACTCCAAGCACGTATCAAGAAGCCGTGAAGAAGCTCGGGCTGGTTAACGTGGTCCAGTCATGCTCGTCCGCGGATTCTCCCATGCCAAAAGCGGCATTTAATTTATGGGAGTTCGATCGGATCGGCACCAGCGCTGAACAAGCTCTTCGACACAACGTCTGAAGGCGCTGGAAGGTGTTGTTCAAGGGCGCGAAGCCCCGCATCCGCGATCAAGATCGCGATTTCGCCGCAGCACCGGGCCGACGAGGTAAGTGATTCTACCCTTTACGGGACACTTGTTTTCATAGTTTGACTCTATGCGGGCTTTAATTTCCCTTTTCCTTTGACAGGACTGGATGAGGAAGGCGGAGCAGATTACTGTCCGGCTCCTATGCGAAAAAACCCAAGAGACGCCGCGTCTAGCGAGGCTGCTGGTTCCGCACCGCATGTGGTGCCGGAGAAGAAGGCCAAGAAGGAGGCCACGGGTGCTCGAAAGAGTGCCCGTTTTCAGGTGTCCGACGACTCCGGGGCGGATTCCTCCCCCGAAAATGAGGAGGAGGAAGAGGACTCTCTCCCAGAGGAGGGAGAGAGGAAGAGGAAGGCTTCCCCAACTGGGGAGGCCGAAGGGTCCAAGAGGGGAAGGACTATTCCCCCGGACAGCTCCGCCAACATCAACGTTGGCGAGGAAGAATGGCCTTCAAGGGCCAGGCCTCCGGCGAGATCATAAGTATCCGGATTCCTGAATGATTTATAATTTCTTTTTCTGCGTCACATAGTGTCATTCTAATGCCGCATACTGCCTGCAGTCCGGCCAGTGATGATCTCCCCGCTTCTTCGAGCGGGTCGTTGGCTCCGTCGGATGTAGACTCCATCCCGACCGCCTCCACCCCTCGCGACGCCGAGGACACCGAGGTGGGAACCCAAGAAGAGACCCATCGGGGGGAGGCTCCGGAGGCGCCACAAGGCGTCCTCCCGGACTTTGCGCCGGACTCCACAACAGAACCCGCAGTGGTTCCGGAGTCCGGCCGGCGGCCCCTTCGAACGAAGGGCAAGACCGTGACGCGGGCGGCTTCCGTCCAACCGGAGGCGCCGGGCAATTTGTTGGAGGCGCTGCAGAGCGCTTCCATCGAGGAAGAACACCGCACTATTATGAGTGCGGTGATTGAAAGGTGCAGCTCGCCAAGGGCGGGCTGACCGAAAACTGCGATAGCCTTCTATCGGGCTTTGAGGTAAGAAGTTAAAATATGCAATGTAATACCGCATAGACAGTAGCCTCTGATGCTCGGTTCGGTGTTCGGAAAGAAAAGCCGGACTGAGGATCTGAAAAAGATATACGCAGGGTTGCTAAAAAATTATGTCAATATGGGTTGCAGGCTGCGCTGCTGACCTCTGCCGCCTTGGCGATGCGGAGGTCGGTGCGTTGAAGCGAGGAGCTCGGCGGTCCGGCAAGAGCTCGGCCGCGCCAGAAGCAGCTCAAGACAAAGAAGGTGAGTAACACCACTTTGAATTTGTACCTTCTGAGAAAAGGATCTAGGTTGCAACAAAAATAACAAGGATAACATGGGTACTGCAGGGGCCACGAACGAGGTGGCGACCCTAAAGGAGGCCGTGTCTGCGGCCGAATGCAATGCGGCCACGGAGCGGGCAGAGCGAGAAAAGCAGGAGGCGCGGGTGGCGGTGGTTCAGCAAGAGCTCCGTGCTCTCATGGAAAAGCATGAGAGTTTGGGCGTGACTCAAAGACTCGAGAGTCCGAGCTTGCCTCGGCTCTCGAAAGTGCTAAAACCGCCAAGGCCGAGGCCCATAAGTCCCTTCAGAGATTGAGTTGATGAGGAAGATAGCGGCGGGTAAGGCATTTTTCATGCAAAGCAAGCATGTGAATGTAAATTACGTGTTACTTACCCGAATTCGGAGCTCTCGAGGCGTTGCAGATCTGCCTCGCAGGCGTGTCGATGCCGCCACATTCTACCGAGCCGAGGAGGGAGCTCAGCGAGAAGGTCTTCGGTCTCGGTATCTTTGAGGCCGCCATCCGTGCCCCTAGCGACCAGCTGAAGCAGTTGGTCGAGCTTCACAAGGTGGCCGAGCAGGCCATGAAGGGCCTCATAGTCCGGTTGTGGCTGGAGAGGCCATGCACAGGAGCTACTTCGGCCTCGTCGACGGCTGGTGGATCGTGCCCCAGGTGGAGGTTATCAAGCGCTCCTTGTATTGAAGGTGCTCGTCGGGCCCTTGCCCGCTCAAAGGTGCATTGGGGCAAGCTGGATGCGGAGAAGCTAATCAGCGACGCGCCACCAGCGGGCAAGGAGCATCGTACGCCCGAAATTTACTATAAGGCTGTCCTGAAGGGTGCCCGCAAGATTGCGGATGAGTGCCCCAGGGATGTAATTTTTGAGTGAATTCGCAATGTGTTATCATGTGCACTGAAAACTTTGTTCATATCGCTAAGCAACGCTTGTTTAATTTAAAATATTACCTTCATGCGGCCGTTTATTAAATCGAGAGATGGCAAGTCGTCGGCTTCAGCCCCCATGCCACAGTCTTTGGGGTGTTCGGGATAAACTTGAGCACTCTTGTTCCCATTTTGGGTCCATCTAGGAGGCGCTCAACACAACGAACAAGGCAACCGGACTTATTGTGCTTGAACACTCTCACTTAGCCATAGAATTCTATAATTTTAAATTTCGTGAAGCCCCTAGTATTCGGAAGACCGAATTGGGGCGCTATCCACGCCTTCATCGGACATAATCCGAACTTAGCTCAAGCGGCGTAGGTCTTTAAGGACCCGAAAGGACCTCTCGAACAGCGACCAGTCTCTCGCCTTATCATGCCGGTCAGTTTTAGCTTTCTCCACTGAGGCGTTAACCCGGCTCAACCGGGGCGCAATCGGAGTGGTTCTCCCAGTGCTACCTTAGCCGATAGAACGGAACGTAAGGTGCCAAACATGGGAGCCGGGCAAACCCAACTATTGACCCAAGACATGATTCGGAGCCGATTCATATAATGCTATAAGTTCGGGTGCCGCACTTGTGAAAGTGTCGGACTTTATCACACTATAATGCGGAGGACATAAGCCCTGGTGTATTTGGCGTACCAAGATGCACGGTGCAACATGTAAAAAATGAACATATATATATATATATATATAAAGTAATGCAATTATAGGCAAAAAGTGCTGCATTTTATTCGAGAAGATATGCTATCGGTGCGGAATGATACAAATAGTGCGGAAAGCAAGGGATTGGGCGAATTAAAGGCGTCTCCCTCGAGGGTAGGCAGCGGAATGTTGTATTTAACAAATATAATGCTCGTGATGGAGACCACACGAGTGTTAAATCGCGCCTTTGTCCTTCCCTGGCTGTTGCATCATGAGTTCGGCAGGTTCGCCGCGGACTGAGTTCTGTATAAAAAGAGAAAAGAAAAAAGGCGACACTTGGGAGCCCTGGTGTGGTCGAACCGCACTGGTCTGTTGTGGTTGTGCCCTTCCCCTATGCCCATGGTATCTCCGTAGGCGTAATTATGTCTGTGAGAGTTTGTCTTACAATTTTGCGAGGGCTGGGGTTGGGGCCGCATTACTCTGCGTGCGGAACGTGCTGTGGTCTTGGTTGATGTTGCTTGGCGCGTTTGGTCGTGTCCGGTCGTTTAACGGCGGACTCGAGAATTGCCTTAAAAGGCTGCTCAGTACTTCTGCTGCGAGCCGCTGTATGTTCCTCCGTTCGGAGGGCGTTCCGTGTTTCCGTTGACCGTGATGACTCCACGAGGGCTGGCATCTTGAGCTTAAGGTATGCATAATGCGGCACTGCGTTGAATTTTGCAAACGCGTTCGTCCGAAGCGAGCGTGGTAGCCGCTGCGAGCGGGACTATGTCGAAGATTAACTCCTCGCTTGAAATTATCCGGGATCCAAGACCACTTCGATGTAATCGATCTGTACAATTGGCCTCGACACCTGGTATGGCGCCTTTGAAGGTCGTCCTTGTAGGTTTAATCCTTGAAGGGTCTATGCCCATCTTGCGCCTTTATCCTGATAAACCAGGTTCAGAGCTACGCCGCCGTCCATCGGGTCTCTCGTGAGGTGAAATCCATCAACGATTGGGTCTAAAACCAATGCGGCGAATCCGCCATGGCGGATCTTGGTCGGATGGTATCTTCGATCGAAAGTGATCGGGCAAGAGGACCATGGGTTGAATTTTGGGGCGATGGCTCCATCGCGTATCGTCCCTTAGTGCACTTCCGCTCCCTCTTGGGAATATCGTTATGTATATCATGTTTACCGTCCGAACTTGAGGGGGAATCCTTTTGTCCTCTGTTGTTTGGCGGCGGGTCTCTTCCTCGTCATCGCTGTGTAGCCCTTGTCACTGTTTTCGGCGATTAATTTGCCTGCTGCTTGAATACCCAACAATCTCTGTTGGTGTGGTTAGCTGGCTTTTCGGGGTTCCATGTATTTGACAAGAGCGGTCGAGTATTCGGTCCAAATTGGGCGGGCCCAGTGGTTCTTTTGAATGGCTTCTTCCGTTGACGGGTTTGGAGCCTCGAATCCGCGTTGACTGCCGTATCCTCATTGCTGTCGACGTTAATGCGGCGTTTGTTTTTGTTTCGACGCGACCTGCCATTGCGGTCCTTGGTATCCGGACTGCCAGCGTTTTTGCTGAGGGTGTTACTGCGAGCGAGCCAGCTATCCTCTCCCGCACAGAAGTGGGTCATGAGGGATGTGAGGGCTGCCATGGATTTCGGCTTCTCCTGTCCTAGGTGCCGAGCCAGCCATTCGTCGTGGATGTTATGTTTGAAGGCAGCGAGTGCCTCTGCATCCGGACAGTCGACGATTTGATTTTTCTTTGTTAAGAACCGTGTCGAGAATTGCTGGCGATTTGTGCGGCTGCTAGATTATGTGGCTTAGGTCATCTGCGTCCGGTGGTCGCATTGCTCGTGCCACGAAGTTGTCGAGGAATGCGGCTTCCGTGTCTTCCCAACATCAATTGACTCTGCGGGCAGGCTGTTAAGCCAATGCCGAGCTGGTCCTTTAAGCTTGAGCGGAGATATTGATGGCGTGAAGATCGTGCGCCGCGGGCCATGTGTATATGGAGGAGATAATCCTCAATCCAAACCGCGGGTCTGTTGTGCCATCGTAGGATTCGATATTAACGGGTTTGAACCCTTGAGGATTTGATGATCCATTACTTCGTTAGTGAAGCATAGTGGGTGTCGGCGCCTCAGATTGAGCAATATCGCGGCGTAGCTCGAGAGAGTTATGCTGCTGTGTTCGGCCCGGCGAGTAGTTGTATCCGGTGCGACGGTATTCGCCGTGGGTCGTAGGCGTCCACGTGATCCATAGATAGATCTGGATTGTCTTGCCTTGTCCTCCAATATATCTCGCAAGTCCGGTAGCGTTCCCGTGGCTTCCTGCTTTTGAGCGATGCGGGTGCGGTTTTGGTGGAGGGCTTGCACGCCTCTCTATCGCGCCACGAGGTGGTCGGTCTGCCGTACAGTCTTGCTGGTGATGTAGGTTTGTATGCCTCCTCCTCTAATCGGGGAGCAACTTGCGTTTTAGGTAGCTTTTGGAGGGCGTTCGAGTTCATACTCTTCGGCCGCGAGGACCTCGGTCCATCTGTCGGCCAGTAGGTCTTGATCAGCTTGAAGCTGTTGTTGCTTTTTCTTTAGGCTGTTTGCCGTGGCCGTTAGCCTGCGTCTGAAACGCTCTTGTTCCACGGGATCCTCGAGCACGACGAATTAAATGCCGCCGAGGCTTGCCTCGCCTCCGGAGGAGGTAAGTAATTGTCATCCTCGACCTCTTAAATGCCGCCCTCTCACGAGGGCTTGCTTCGCCTCCTCTGCGCTGGATCGTCTTTGGAGGGAGTTGTCTTCGGCACTTTCGGGGTGTTATTATCTCCTGTGCGGAATCTCCATTCTTGCCGTGGCGGGATTTAGGCGTCGCCACGACGTCGGCGCTTGGGCTGTTTCTTTAAGGAATCGGCCTCCGCTGCTTCTTCGCCGTCCCCATCTTTTGGGGTGTCCACCATGTATATGTCGTATGACGAGGTGGTCTTCCAGGTTCTTACTGTGGCGCTGGTTCTTGGTAGTCTCCGGCATCGCCGTCCATACCGTCGATGTCTTGGAGTCGTAGTCGAAATACGTCGGTTAAATCGCCGACGGTGGCTCTGAAGTGGGTGGTGGGTGGGATCTGAATTTCTTCGTCGTCCGCGTCCCAACCGTCCCGGCCATAGTTCGGCCAGGCTCTCCGTATAGCGAGAGATGCTTCATGAATTTATGATATCGCCAAGGGCGAATGCTGAAAGATGTCGCAGCGGTGAATTCCATGATCGGCGCCAATCGGATTCGACCGCAAGGGCGCAGGAGGTCCGGAGTCCGCAGGAGTCCGCACCTCGGAGTCATGGGCTTTATGCGGGACAAGGTAAGTGTTCGCTCCATCGCCGTGAAGTTGCAGCTCGGCGGTGTCCAGCCATCCGTCCTCGATCCGAAGCGATCGGCTCGGACTATGAGTCGGGCGGATTCGTGTCTGACCTCAAGGTGTTGTCCGCGCAGAGTTAGGTCATGCCCATCGTGACAGCGCGCACGCGCGGTCGGTGTGGCTCGAGATCCATCGAGGATCAAGTCCCGCGATATCGGCCGTGAAGTTTAGGCTTCAAACCTGACTGACGGCCAGGGCATAGCTTCGATCTGCTCCAGATGGCCAAGTGAATTGCCCGCGATCGAAGCCGCCGAATCTGAAGATCTGTCCGGGAGAAAAGTCTCGCCCAGACTACGTCGTTGTTGATTGAAGAGGCCATCAAGCCTATCGGTGGCGACAGAGGAACTCTCAATGAAAGCACCAATGTCGGTGTCAAAACCGCGGATCTCGGTAGGGGGTCCCAAAGCGTGCGTCTAGGCGGATGGTAACAGGAGACAAGGGACACGATGTTTACCGTGTTCGGGCCCTCTTGATGGAGGTAAAACCCTCGTCCTGCTTGATTGATATTGATATTGTGGATGTTTACAAGAGTGGATCTACCACGAGATCAAGGAGGCTAAACCCTAGAAGCTAGCCTATGGTATGATTGTAAGGGTTGTTGTGATTGTAGTCCTACAGACTAAAGCCATCCGGTTTATATAGACACCGGAGAGGGCTAGGGTTACATAGAGTCGGTTACAATGGTAGGAGATCTACATATCCGTATCGCCAAGCTTTCCTTCCACGCCAAGGAAAGTCCCATCCAGACACGGGGTGAAGTCTTCAATCTTGTATCTTCATAGTCTTGGAGTCCGGTCGATGATGATAGTCCAGCTATCCGGACACCCCCTAATCCAGGACTCCCTCAGTCATACACCCAATGAAAATAGTTTGTTGGATCTCGATCTTAGTGATACACATATTCATAATATTGATGCCAAAAGATGCAAAGTTAATAATGATAGTGCAACTTATTTGTGGCACCGCCGTTTGGGTCATGTCGGTGTAAAGCGCATAAAGAAACTCCATAAAGTTGGATTTTCGGAATCACTTGATCATGAATCATTTGATGCTTGCGAACCGTGCCTTTTTGGGCAAGATGACTAAAAACTCCGTTCTCCAGAACAATGGAACAAGCTACTGACTTGTTGGAAATAATACATACCGATGTATGCGATCCAATGAGTGTTTATGCTCGTGGCAAGTATCGTTATTTTCTAACCTTCACATATGATTTGAACAGATATGAGTATATCTACTTAATGAAACACAAGTCTGAAACATTTGAAAAGTTCAAAGAATTTCAGAGTGAAGTGGAGAATCATCGTAACAAGAAAATAAAGTTTCTACGATCAGATCGTGGAGGAGAATATTTGAGTTACGAGTTTGGCTTCATATAAATCAATGTGAAATAGTTTCACAGCTCACGCTACCTGGAACACCACAACATTATGGTGTGTCCATTCGTCGTAACCGCACTTTATTGGATATGGTGCGATCTATGATGTATCTTATCAATTTACCACTATCATTTTGGGGTTATGCATTAGAGATAGCTGCTTTCACATTAATTAATAGGGCACCATCTAAATCAGTTGAGACGACACCGTATGAACTATGGTTTAGCAGTAAACCTAAGCTGTCGTTTCTTAAAGTTTGGAGTTGCGATGCTTATGTGAAAAAGGTTTTCAACCTGATAAAGCTCGAACCCAAATCGGAGAAGTGCGTCTTCATAGAGTACCCAAAGGAAACTGTTGGGTACACCTTCTATCACAGATCCAAAGGCAAGATATTCGTTGCTAAAAATGGATCCTTTCTAGAGAAGGAGTTTCTCTCGAAAGAAGTGAGTGGGAGGAAAGTAGAGCTTGATAAGGTAATTTGTACCTTCTCCCGAATTGGAAAGTAGTTCATCATAGAAATCAGTTCTAGTGATTCCAACACCAATTAGTGAGGAAGCTAATGATAATGATCATGAAGCTTCAGATCAAATTACTACCGAACTTTGTAGATCTTCCAGAGTAAGATCCGCACCAGAGTGGTACAGTAATCATGTTCTGGAAGTCATGTTACTAGACCATGATGAACCTATGAACTACTTGTAGTTTTGGCCGATTCTGGCCCGTTTCAAGGACTATTACTCACTGTTTTGGGGTCCCGGTGTGATTTCCATGATTAACGAACCCTGGGGTGCGTTTACGTGTCAGTCATCAACACTTGTAGTTTTGGCCGATTTTTGCCCGTTTCATGGACTATTACTCACTGTTTTGGGGTCCCAGAGTGATTTCCACGATTAACGAACCCTGGGCTGCGTTTACCTCGGTCATCAACACTTGTAGTTTTGGCCGATTCTGGCCCGTTTCATGGACTATTAATCACTGTTTTGGGGTCCCAGAATGATTTCTACGATTAACGAACCCTGGGCTCCGTTTACGTGTCGCTCATCAACACTTGTAGTTTTGGCCGATTCTAGCCCGTTTCATGGACTATTACTCACTGTTTTGGGGTCCCAGAGTGATTTCCACGATTAACGAACCTTGGCTGCGTTTACGTGTCGGTCATCAACAATTGTAGTTTTGGCCGATTCTGGCCCGTTTCTTGGACTATTACTCACTGATCTGGGGTCCCTGAGCGATTTCCATGATTGTCGAACCCCGGCTGCGTTTATGTGTCGTTCATCAATAATCCTAAGTTTGTCCGATTCTAGGCTCTTTAATGGACTATTACTCACCATTTTGGGGTCCTAGTGTGATTTCGACGATTAACGAACCCTGGGGTTCGTTTACGTGTCGGTCACCAACACTCACTGTTTTGGCCGATTCTAGCCCGTTTCGTGGCCTATTACACACCGTTTTGGGGTCCCGAAGCGATTTTTATAGTTGTTGAACCCAAAGGTGCGCTTACGTGTCGGTCATCAACACTCGCAGATTTGGCTGATTCTGGCCCGTTTCATGGACTATTAATCATTGTTTTGGGGTCCTAGAATGATTTCCACGATTAACGAACCCTGGGCTGCGTTTACGTGTCGGTCATCAACACTTGTAGTTTTGGCCGATTCTGGCCCGTTTCAAGGACTATTACTCACTGTTTTGGGGTCCCGGTGTGATTTCCACGATTAACGAACCCTGGGGTGCGTTTACGTGTCAGTCATCAACACTTGTAGTTTTGGCCGATTTTTGCCCGTTTCATGGACTATTACTCACTGTTTTGGGGTCCCAGAGTGATTTCCACGATTAACGAACCCTGGGCTGCGTTTACCTGTCGGTCATCAACACTTGTAGTTTTGGCCGATTCTGGCCCATTTCATGGACTATTACTCACTGTTTTGGGGTCCCAGAGTGATTTCCACGATTAACGAACCCTGGGCTGCGTTTACGTGTCGCTCATCAACACTTGTAGTTTTGGCCGATTCTAGCCCGTTTCATGGACTATTACTCACTGTTTTGGGGTCCCAGAGCGATTTACACGATTAAGAACCCTGGGCTGTGTTTACGTGTCGGTCATCAACAATTGTAGTTTTGGCCGATTCTGGCTCATTTCTTAGACTATTACTCACTGATCTGGGGTCCCTGAGCGATTTCCATGATTGTCGAACCCCGGGCTGCATTTATGTGTCGTTCATCAATAATCCTAAGTTTGTCCGATTCTGGGCTCTTTAATGGACTATTACTCACCATTTTGGGGTCCTAGTGTGATTTCGACGATTAACGAACCCTGGGGTTCGTTCCCATGAGCGATTTTTATGGTTGTTGAACCCAAAGGTGCGCTTACGTGTCGGTCATCAACACTCGCAGATTTGGCCGATTCTGGCCCGTTTCATGGACTATTAATCACTGTTTTGGGGTCCCAGAATGATTTCCACGATTAACGAACCCTGGGCTGCGTTTACGTGTCGGTCATCAACACTTGTAGTTTTGGCCGATTCTGGCCCGTTTCAAGGACTATTACTCACTGTTTTGGGGTCGGTGTGATTTCCACGATTAACGAACCCTGGGGTGCGTTTACGTGTCAGTCATCAACACTTGTAGTTTTGGCCGATTTTGCCCGTTTCATGGACTATTACTCACTGTTTTGGGGTCCCAGAGTGATTTCCACGATTAACGAACCCTGGGCTACGTTTACCTGTCGGTCATCAACACTTGTAGTTTTGGCCGATTCTGGCCCGTTTCATGGACTATTAATCACTGTTTTGGGGTCCCAGAATGATTTCCACGATTAACGAACTCTGGGCTCCGTTTACGTGTCGCTCATCAACACTTGTAGTTTTGGCCGATTCTAGCCCGTTTCATGGACTATTACTCACTGTTTTGGGGTCCCAGAGTGATTTCCACGATTAACGAACCCTGGGTTGCGTTTACGTGTCGGTCATCAACAATTGTAGTTTTGGCCGATTCTGGCCCGTTTCTTGGACTATTACTCACTGATCTGGGGTCCCTGAGCGATTTCCATGATTGTCGAACCCCGGGCTGCGTTTATGTGTCGTTCATCAATAATCCTAAGTTTGTCCGATTCTGGGCTCTTTAATGGACTATTACTCACCATTTTGGGGTCCCAGTGTGATTTCGACGATTAACGAACCCTGGGGTTCGTTTACGTGTCGGTCACCAACACTCGCTGTTTTGGCCGATTCTAGCCCGTTTCGTGGACTATTACACACCGTTTTGGGGTCCCGAAGCGATTTTTATAGTTGTTGAACCCAAAGGTGCAAGCTTCAGCGATCCATCTATGGACTGGTGCAAGCATCTCGGAGTTGGAATAAACGCTTTGATAGTGTGATCAAAGCATATGGTTTTATACAGACTTTTGGAGAAGCCTGTATTTTCAAGAAAGTGAGTGGGAGCACTACAGCATTTCTGGTAAGTATATGTGAATGACATATTGTTGATCGGAAATAATGTAGAATTATTCTGCAAAGCATAAAGGAGTATTTGAAAGGAGTTTTTCAAACAAGGACCTCGGTGAAGCTGCTTACATATTGAGCATCAAGATCTATTGAGATAGATCAAGACACTTGATAAGTTTTTCAATAAGTACATACCTTGTCAAGATTTTGAAATAGTTCAAAATGGAACAGTCAAAGAAAGAGTTCTTGCCTGTGTTGCAAAGGTGTGAAATTGAGTAAAGACTCAAATCCCGACCACGGCAGAAAATAGAAAAGAGAATGAAAGTCATTCCTATACCTCACCATAGGTTCTATAAAGTATGATATGCTATCTACCGGACCTATTGTATACCTTGCTCTGAATTTGGGAAGGAGTACAATAGTGATCTAGGAGTAGATCATCGGACATTGGTCAAGAACATCCTTAGTGAGGACTAAAGAAATATTTCTCGATTATGGAGGTGATAAAAGAGCCTGTCGTAAAGAGTTACATCGATGCAAGCTTTTTATACCGATCCAGATGACTCTAAGTCTCAATCTGGATACATATTGAAAGTGGGAGCAATTAGCTAGAGTAGCTCCGTGCAGAGCATTGTAGACATAGAATATTTGCAAAATACATACGGCTCTGAATGTGACAGACCCGTTGACTAAACTTCTCTCACGAGCAAAACATGATCATACCTTAGTACTCTTTGGTTGTTAATCACATAACGATGTGAACTAGATTATTTACTCTAGTAACCCTTTGGGTGTTGATCACATGACGATGTGAACTATGGGTATTATCACATACAGATGTGAATATTGGTGTTAAATCACATGGCGATGTGAACTAGATTATTGACTCTAGTGCAAGTGGGAGACTGAAGGAAATATGCCCTAGAGGCAATAATAAAGTTATTATTTATTTTCTTATATCATGATAAATGTTTATTATTCATGCTAGAATTGTATTAACCGGAAACATAATACATGTGTGAATACATAGACAAACATAGTGTCACTAGTATGCCTCTACTTGACTAGCTCGTTGAATCAAAGATGGTTAAGTTTCCTAGCCATAGACATGAGTTGTCATTTGATTAACGGGATCACATCATTAGGAGAATGATGTGATTGACTTGACCCATTCCGTTAGCCTAGCACTTGATCGTTTAGTATGTTGCTATTGCTTTCTTCATGACTTATACATGTTCCTGTAACTATGAGATTATGCAACTCCCGTTTACCGGAGGAACACTTTGGGTGCTACCAAACGTCACAACGAATCGGGTGATTATAAAGGAGTACTACAGGTGTCTCCAAAGGTACATGTTGGGTTGGCGTATTTCGAGATTAGGTTTTGTCACTCCGATTGTCGGAGAGGTATCTCTGGGCCCTCTCGGTAATGCACATCACTATAAGCCTTGCAAGCAATGTAGCTAATGAGTTAGTTACGGAATGATGCATTACGTAACGAGTAAAGAGACTTGCGGTAACAAGATTGAACTAGGTATTGGATACCGACGATCGAATCTCGGGCAAGTAACATACCGATGACAAAGGAACAACGTATGTTGTTATGCAGTTTGACCGATAAAGATCTTCGTAGAATATGTAGGAGCCAATATGAGCATCCAGGTTCCGCTATTGGTTATTGACCAAGAATAGTTCTAGGTGATGTCTACATAGTTCTCGAACCCGTAGGGTCCGCAACAAGGTTTCGATGGCGCTTATATTATGAGTTTATGAGTTTTGATGTACCAAGGAGTTCGGAGTCCCGGATGAGATCGGGGACATGACGAGGAGTCTCGAAATGGTCGAGACGTAAAGATCGATATATTGGACGACTATATTCGGAGTTCGGAAAGGTTCCGAGTGATTCGGGTATTCGCCGGGGAGTATATGGGCCTTATTGGGCCATACGGGAATAGAGGAGAGAGGCCAAAAGGAAGGAGGCCTGCGCCCCCCCTCTGGTCCGAATTGGACAAGGGGCGCAGCCCCCTTTTCCTTCTTCCCCCCCCCCCCCCCTCTTTCCCCTTCTCCTGCTCCAACAAGGAAGGAGGGAGGCCTACTCCCGGTGGGAGTAGGACTCCCCTTGGCGCGCCCCCTCTTAGGCCGGCCGCCCCCTCCCCCCTTGCTCCTTTATATACGGGGGCAGGGGGGCACCTCTAGGCACAACAACAATTGATCCCTTGGATCTCTTAGCCATGTGCGGTGCCCCCCTCCACCATAATCCACCTCGACAATATCGTAGCGGTGCTTAGGAGAAGCCCTGCGTCGGTAGAACATCAAGATCGTCACCACGCCGTTGTGCTGACAAAACTCTCCCTCGACGCTTGGCTGGATCGGAGTTCGACGGACGTCATCGAGCTGAACGTGTGCTAGAACTCGGAGGTGCCGTAGTTTCGGTGCTTGATCGGTCGGGCCGTGAAGACGTACGACTACATCAACCGCGTTGTCATAACGCTTCCGCTTACGGTCTACAAGGGTACGTGGACAATACTCTCCCCTCTCGTTGCTATGCATCACCATGATCCTTGCGTGTGCGTAGGAATTTTTTTGAAATTACTACGTTTCCCAACAATAGCATGGCACAATAAAAAATTATAGATACGTCGGAGACGTATCAGTATGGACAAGGGAAGTACAATTCAGGAGCTCAGTAGAGGTCCCGTTTTACCCCGAACTCGGGAGGACACCTTCACCATAACCATGGAGGTCACAATTCCAATGGAGGGAGTTTGCATAACCATAGTGGCCCCAAGTATGGGAATGGGAATGGAGGAAGCAACGGCCAGAACCGTTCCAACCCATCAACGCCCGCCAAGAAGGATCTAAGTCACATTACTTGTTTCAAGTGCGGGAAGAATGGACATTATGCCACGGAGTGTTCTGAAGCAAAGAATGGAAATGGCAATGGATGTTCTGGGAAGAAGCCCAACCCTTTCAACAGGGGACAAGTGAACCACATTAGCATGGAGGAGATTGAAGCGCAGCCAGATGCAGTAATAGGTAAGTGTTCTGAAGCAAAGAATGGAAATGGCAATGGAAGTTCTGGGTAGAAGCCCAACCCTTTCAACAGGGGACAAGTGAACCACGTTAGCGTGGAGGAGATTGAAGCGCAGCCAGATGCAGTAATAGGTAAGTTTTTGGTTAAGTCATTTACTGCAATCGTTCTTTTTGATACTGGTGCATCGCATTCATACATATCAAGGGGATTTGTGGATAAGGTTAATCTGCCGACCCAAGCCCTTAGGTCACCCATGTTAGTAACCTCGCCAGGAGCAGAGTATATGGCTAGCCTATGGTGTGACCGGTCACCATTAAGGATTGGTAACTACGTGTTTCCCTCAGACCTAATAGTATTGGAGTCACAAGGACTGGATGTAATTAGGCATGGATTGGTTGTCGAAGTATGGAGGGAACATTGAATGCGCCAGTAAGTCGATTTTGCTCACCACCCCAGAAGGAAGAAGGATTAAGTATGTATCCCGGCATGTGCCAAAGAGGACTCAGGTGAATTCCTTATCAGGAATTCTCAGGAGGAAGTACCAGTGGTGAAGGATTTCCCTGATGTATTTCCAGAGGAGTTGCCAGGCATGCCACCGGATAGAGACATTGAGTTTTTGCTTGAGCTTTTGCCAGGCACAGGGCCAATATCTAAGAGACCGTATCCGATGCCTGCAAAGGATTTGGAAGAAATTAAGAAGCAGATTAAGGAGTTACTGTACAAAGGCTATATTCGCCCAAGTTCGTCACCTTGGGGATCACCACTGCTTCTAGTGGAGAAGAAGGATGGATCGTTGAGGATGGTCATTGATTATCGAGGGTTGAATGAAGTGACAATCAAGAATAAGTACCCACTACCGATGATCAATGATTTGTTTGACCAGTTGCAAGGAGCTAAAGTATTTTCCAAAATCAATCTGCGATCAGGATACCACCAGCCGAAGATTCGAGAGCAGGATATACCTAAGACAGCTTTTACCACAAGGTACGGGCTATATGAGTATACCGTTATGTCATTTGGTCTGACTAACGCGCCTGCCTATTTCATGAACATGATGAATAAGGTGTTTATGGATTTTTTGGATAAGTTCATCGTGGTGTTCATCGATGATATATTGGTCTATTCGAAAAATGAAGAGGAGCATTTACGTTTTGTACTTGGGAAGCTCAGAGAACGTTAGTTATATGCCAAATTCAGCAAGTGTGAGTTTTGGTTGAAGGAAGTTGGATTCCTCGAACATCTTATATCCGGAGAAGGAATAGTTGTAGACCCCACCAAAGTTGTCACTGTGACAAATTGGGAAGCACCCACATCAGTTGAAGAGATCGAGAGTTTTCTTGGACTCGCTGGATACTACAGGAGGTTCATTGAGAATTTCTCGAAGATTCCAAAGCCCATGACGGAGTTGTTGAAGAAGGACACCAAGTTCAAATGGTCTGAGGAATGTGAGGCCAGTCTTTAGGAATTGAAGAAATGTTGGTTACAGCCCCAGTGTTGATTCTTCCATATCAACACAAGGATTATCAAGTGTATTGTGACGCTTCTCGTCGAGGACTTGGAGCAGTGCTTATGCAGGAGGGAAGAGTTGTTTCATATGCCTCACGACAGCTTAAACCCCATGAGTTGAACTATGCTACACATGATTTGGAGTTAGCAGCCGTAGTGCATGCGTTGAAGACATGGAGACATTTTCTCATCAGAAACCACTGTAGGTGTACACGGATCACAAGAGTTTGAAGTATATCTTCACGCAGAAGGAGTTAAATCTCAGGCAGAGGAGATGGTTGGAGCTCATCAAGGATTATGATATGAGGTTACATTATCATCCCGGAAAGGCTAATGTAGTAGCCGATGCGTTGAGTCGCAAGAGTCATGTCAATACAGTCATGACCGTAGGATTACCCAAGGAGTTAGCAGAGGATCTTCGCGAGCTATGTTTGGAAATAGTTTAGAGAGGCTATGTAGCAGCATTGGAAATTCAGTCTACTTTGATGGATAAGATCAGAGAAGCTCAGAAGACTGACAAGGAGATTGCCGAGATAAAGGAAAGGATGAGCAAAGGAATGGCTAAAGGATTTCGTGAGGATGAGCACTATACCTTATGGTTTGAGGATTGCGTGTATGTGCCTAATGACCCCGAGATCAGCAAGTTGATTCTGCAGGAGGCCCATGATTCGCCGTATTCGATACACCCAGGAAATACCAAGATGTGTCTGGATTTGAAGTACAGTTTCTGGTGGACCGGAATGAAGAAGGATATTGCAGAGTATGTAGCAGTTTGTGATGTATGTCAGAGAGTGAAGGCAGAGCATCAGAAGCCAGCAGGTTTGCTACAGCCATTGCCGATACCCGAATGGAAGTGGGACAAGCTAGGCATGGATTTTATCATGGGATTGCCCAGGACTCGTTCAGGCTATGAGTCGATATGGGTTGTAATCGATCGTTTGACGAAGGTAGCTCATTTCATCCCAAAGGAAGACCATCGACACCAGTGCTAAGTTGGCCAAGATATACATGACCAGGATCGTATATGCGCATGGAGTTCCGAGGACCATTGTATCAGATAGAGGAACCCAGTTTACCTCAAAGTTCTGGAATCAGTTGCATGAGACTTTGGGTACCAGGCTAGAGTTTAGTACAGCCTTTCATCCACAAACATATGGACAGACCGAGAGAGTCAATCAGATTCTGGAAGGCATGTTGAGAGCTTGTGCGCTAGATTATGGATCTAGTTGGGACGACAATTTTCCATATGCAGAGTTCTCCTACAATAACAGTTATCAAGCCAGTTCGAAGATGGCCCCTTTCGAAGATTTGAACGGAAGGAGGTGCAGGACACCGTTGCTATGGGATGAGGTTGGAGACCGTCAGTTGTTTGGACCAGATTTGATTAAGGAATCTGAAGATAAGGTTAAGTTGATTCGCGATAGACTCAAGGTAGCCCAGTCCAGGCAGAAGAGCTATGCAGATTCTAAACGCAAGGAGACAGTTTACGAAGTCAGAGACAGGGTGTATCTTCGTGTGTCCCCACTTCGAGGAGTTAAGCGTTTTGGAGTTAAGGGAAAATTAGCACCACATTTTGTGGGACCATACAGAGTTTTGGAGCGTATGGGAGAAGTTGCTTCCAAGCTGGAGTTGCCAGAAGGATTGTCAGGAGTTCACAAAGTGTTCCACGGTTCCCAGTTGAAGAAGTACCACGGAGAGATGGTCGATATTCCTCTGAGAGATACAGTGCCACTGGAAGCGATTCAGTTGGATAGCGATTTGACCTACGAGGAGAAACCAGTGAAGATCCTCAAGTTTGCCAGCCAAGTCACACGGAGCAAGGTTATCAAGTTCTGCAAAGTTCAGTGGAGCCACCATACCGAGGATGAAGCCACCTGGGAACGAGAGGAGGACCTACGGAAGGACCACCTGCACCTATTTTCTAGCCAACCCGAATCTCGAGAGCGAGATTCATCTTAAGGGGGGTATGTTTGTAACATCCCAAATTTTCAATTTGGAATGTTATACATAGATTAGCATTGCGTATCATATTGTAATGCATTTTTGGTTGATCCTAGAAATTCTACGCAACTCAAGGACCCACGGAGAGAGTTGGGGATTTCGTTATTTTCATATTTGAGTTTTCTCAAAATTTGAAAAGAGGATCATTTGGTTTTAATTATTTTTATCTTCGAATATTTCTTATATGAAAATAAAAGAGAGGAGATAAGATGACTTCTCCAAAATAAAGAAATATTGGAGGAAAAATATTAAAATCAAATAATAATTTTATTCGGAGTTTTATTGCTATTTTGTTTGTATTAGAAAAATTGCACGTTTTCAAAATTCTATTTTTAGGCCAAGAAAATGTTCACCCTGTTCTAAATATTCAATTTAGACGGTGAAAATTTGTTGTCATTTTTAGAAATTTTTTATACTTATTAGGATTTATTTTCATTCGGTGAAATATTTAAATAAAAAAGATCCCTTTGACCGGGCCGAAGCCCACCAGCGATCCAGCCCGCCTAAGCGCTACCGCCACCAGCCAGTGTCCGTGTCGGACTCCGGCTGGAGTCCGGGTCGCCGCCGCCCGCCGCTGCCCCTCTCCCAAGTCGGAGACCACCGGGGCTTTATAAGCCACCGCCCGGCCCTCTCGCCACCCGAGCCACCCCGCCGCCCCCTCAAGACCGCCTCACACCTGCAAGCCCGCCGTCGCCAGCGCCACCTCGCCCGCCGCCGTCGTCTCGCCACCCCACCACCAACCCGTGCTGCCCCGGAGCCCCGCCGCCGTAGCCGAGCCTTGGCGGGGCCGCCCCGCCTCGTCGGAGCCTCACCGGAGGTACACGCCGCCACCGCCGCCGTCGTTCAGTTTTATTTTAAAAACTTCGGGTTTTTTAAGAAACCCTAGATTTGTTTTTTTATTTAGATCGGTTTTAATTTTCTGGTTTAGCTAAACAGAGGACGCTCGTCCGTACGTTCATTTTAACGAACGATGTTCACTCGTAAGCCGCAGACAGCGAACGTTCGTTCACTAGCCTGTTCGTCAGTTTTTCTTTTTCCAGGGTTTTTCCGTGATTATTTTCGATCGCGATTTCTGCCCTGATCTTCAATTTAGTTTATCTTTTCGCTCGTTTATCGGAATCAGGAGATTCAAGCGCCTAGATCTTCGTCTCGAAGCCCTCTTTCTGTTTAACCAACTTGAACAAGATTTTGGTACTGTAAAATTTGACTCGAGTCCAGATTAGTAAATGGATCTTGTTTCTTTCGTAGTTTGAGTTTCGTTGCTTCGTTTGATTTGATTCTTTTTGCAAACCGGAGTTCTTCAGTTGAACTTTCTGGTTAGATCTCTTATTTGAGTTTTACCCGTGCTTCTAGTTTGAGTGCTTATTGTATGTTATTGTTTGTTTGCGATAGAGTACCCGGAGTGTGAAGCATGCTACTACGAGTCTCTAGGTTTCACGGATCATCAGCAAGGCAAGTAACACTTTGATCATACCTCTTTACTACCTAGTTTTATTGCATAAGATCAAACCCTCAAACATTGCATAGTTAGGATCTGAGTTAACATGTGGGTTTTGGGAAGTAGATGATGAGGTAGAACCTATTGTCCTGTTTATTATCAAACCTTTGGGAGTTACTTCTACGTTATGCTTATATTGCTATGCTATGCTCGTAGACGTGGATTGGGTGAGTGTATCCATGATAGATGTGAGTACTGTTGATTAATGGTTAACTTAAGGTGGCTACTTAAATACACATCTTGGTGGATTGCTTGAGCCACCTTGGAGTACCCAGTGGTTGTCAGGGCACCTGGAGAATCCAGTGTAGTCCTAGGATATACCGGAGTACCCGTGTGATCATCCTATGGTCCGCCACCCAGGCTCAAAGGGATCATAAGATTATTCATGCTAGAAACTTCCGTGTGCAGCCACAAGCCAATATGGGCTCTGGCATAGTTGAGTAAGTTGCGTGAAGCTCTTGAAGAGGTAGACTAGCAGATGTAGTGGGTTGTAGGTGGTACTGTCTACCCAGAGTAGAGAGTTAATGCTTCAGAAAGACTGGGTCTCGAATCTCCGACCATGGATGTATTCGAGTCTTGTGGGGAAAAGTGCGCAAACCTCTGCAGAGTGTACAAACTAATCATGGTTAGCCGTGTCCCCGGTTATGGACATCTTGAGTATCTGGTTCTTGGATTATCATGTTGATCTCAACACTCTAAATTTAATTTGATTGGGTTAATGATGATGTTTAATTGGGATTGAGTTGGAGGAACCTTCTCAATGTTTAACAACCACCATGATAGTTAAACAAAATTTATTCCTTTGTTGTAGGGAAAAATTGGCTTTATGCAAAACTTTTAACCATAGAGCTTTCCACCAGCCAAATATGCATGTAGTAATAGCATTTATTCTGTTCATGACTCTATGTGTTACATTGCCAGCATATTCCATGTGCTGACCCGTTCCGGGCTGCAACGTTTCGTGTTGCAGAATTTTTAGACGACGAGTAAGGTGCCATAGGTCGTTGTCTAGCTATGTCGTTGGAGTTGATGGACTCACTTTATCTTCCAAGCCTTCCGCTGTTATCAATTTTAGATGGCCTTAAGCCATATTATTGTAATAAGTTCTCTTTTGAGACATTCGATGATAATAAGTGTGTGATTGAAACTCTGTTATAAATCCTCGAGTACTGTGTGTGTCAGCATTACCGATCCAGGGATGACACTGATGCACAGAGATCAGACTATTTGAGGTCTGGTTGCTACAAGCTGCCAATGGAGGTATTTGATGGTGTGAAGATCGTCACCACGGGCCATATGAATATGGAGAAGAAAGTCTTCGATCCATACCGCAGGGTATGTTGTGCCATCATATGATTCAATGTTCACGGGTTTAAACCCTTCTGGGAAATCGTGTCCCATTACTTTGTCAGTGAAGCAAAGGGGGTGTGCGGCGCCTCTATATCGGGCCAAGTCGTGACGTAGCTCGGATGGATTTCGTCTACGGTTTTCGGCCCGGACGTGATTATGTTTGTCACGTTCAGCCGGATGGCCATTGTCGTGCGTCGATGCACGCCCCCGTGATCCATAGGTCGATCTTGTCTGACCTGCTCTGTTTTCCAAATCATGCCGCAGGTCATGTGTGTCCCCGAGCTGTTGTATTTCTGTTTGTTCGGCGAGGTAGTGCGCGCTGGTGTTCGGCTCGAGGTGCCGCTTTGTCCCGGCCACGTGGTGGCCGGTCAGCTGCATTGAACCTTGGCAGGACGGGCTCCAGCGCCTCTACATTGAACTGAGGTAACAGTTTGCGCTTTGGCTAGCTTTTGGTTGGGCGCTCGAGGCCATATTGTTGGGGAACGTTGCAGAAAATTAAAAATTTTCCTACGGTTTCACCAAGATCCATCTATGAGTTCATCTAAGCAACGAGTCATGGGAGAGAGATTGCATCTACATACCACTTGTAGATCGCGTGCGGAAGCGTTCAAGGGAACGGTGATGATGGAGTCGTACTCGCCGTGATTCAAATCACCGATGACCAAGTGCCGAATGGATAGCACCTCCACGTTCAACACATGTACGGAACGGACGACGTCTCCTCCTTCTTGAACTAGCAAGGGGGAAGGAGAGGTTGAGGAAGAAGGCTCCAGCAGCAGCGGACGAGGCGTGATGATGGTGGAGAGGCCAGATCTCGGCAGGGCTTCGCCAAGCACTCAACGGAGGAGGAGAGGTGTTGGGGAGGGGAGGGGCTGCCCCTTGGATGTGTGTTGAAGCCCTCCCCTCAACCCTCTATTTATGGGGGAAGGGGCAAGGGGGGCCGGCCCCTCTAGATGAGATCTAGAGGGGGGCGCCAGGAGGGGGGCTTGCCCCCCAAGCAAAGGGGGGCGCCCCCACTAGGGTTCCCCCCCCCCCCAACCCTAGGCGCATGGGCCCAAGGGGGGGCGCGCCCAGCCCTCCAGGGGCTGGTTCCCTGCCCCTTGTGTCCCATGAGGCCCTCCGAGAGGGGTGGGCCCTCCCGTGGACCCCCGGAACCTCTCCGGTGGCCCCGATACAATACCGATATGCCCCCGAAACTTTCCGGTGTCCGTATGACAACTTCCCATATATAAATCTTCACCTTCGGACCATTCTGGAACTCCTCGTGACGTCCGGGATCTCATCCGGGACTCCGAACAACATTCGGTAATCACATACAAGTCTTCCTAATAACCCTAGCGTCACCGAACCTTAAGTATGTAGACCCTACGGGTTCGGGAGACATGCAGACATGACCGAGACGACTCTCCGGTCAATAACCAACAGCGGGATCTGGATACCCATGTTGGCTCCCTACTCCTCGATAATTTCATCGGATGAACCACGATGTCGAGGATTCAAGCAACCCCGTATACTATTCCCTCTGTCAGACGGTATGTTACTTGCCCTTGATTCGATCGTCGGTATCCCAATACCTCGTTCAATCTCGTTACGGCAAGTCACTTTACTCGCATCAGTAATGCATGATCCGTGACGGACACTTGGTCACATTGAGCTCATTATGATGATGCACTACCGAGTGGGCCCACTGATACCTCTCCATAATACGGAGTAACAAATCCCAGTCTCAATCCGTGTTAACCCAACAGACACTTTCGGAGATACCTGTAGTGCACCTTTATAGTCACCCAGTTACGTTGTAATGTTTGGTACACCCAAAGCACTCCTACGGTATCCGGGAGTTACACGATCTCATGGTCTAAGGAAGAGATACTTGACATTGGAAAAGCTCTAGCAAAACGAACTACACGATCTTGTGCTATGCTTAGGATTGGGTCTTGTCCATCACATCATTCTCCTAATGATGTGATCCGTTACTAATGACATCCAATGTCCATAGTCGAGAAACCATGACTATCTATTGATCAACGAGCTAGTCAACTAGAGGCTCACTAGGGACATATTGTGGTCTATGTATTCACACGTGTATTACGATTTCCGGATAATACAATTATAGTATGAATAAAAGACAATTATCACGAACAAGGAAATATAATAATAATCCTTTTATTATTGCCTCTAGGGCATATTTCCAACAGTCTCCCACTTGCACTAGAGTCAATAATCTAGTTACATTGTGATGAATCGAACACCCATAGAGTTACGGTGTTGATCATGTTTTGCCCATGAAGAGGTTTAGTCAGCGGATCTGCGACATTCAGATCCGTATGCACTTTGCAAATTTCTATGTCTCCATCTTGAACATTTTCACGGATGGAGTTGAGCGGCAACTGATGTGCTGGTCTTCTTGTGAAACCTGGGC